>CM053787.1:503535606-504218106 GCA_028749045.1 Cupressus sempervirens
AGAGAGTGTTTTTCTTAGTATTGCATTCCTCTTTACAACTTAGATTTAGTGTTAGAAACTTTCTTCCTTTGGGTCCTAGCTAATATAATTTGGATCATAAGTGGAATCATACTTGGAAATACCCCTCTTTGCCTCACACATACATATTTTAATAGCTTGATGCCTTGAAAAGTGGAGGCCTACATCATATTAAAGGGCTTCTATTTTACCACTGAACATTGATTAAATATATTTTTAATTCCCCAACCACTAATCATTTTCATTCACATGGATCAACTCTAAGTTTTTAGTCACATGGAAAATGCTACCTATCTCTTCATCTAACTTTTTTTTTCTCTTCAGATGTCTACACATGTCTAGTTTCTATACACATTATGATGTATTACCAAAAGATAATACCCATGTGTTCTAATTGTGGGCCTCTAAAATTAACCACACTTCAACATGATCCTTACATGTTAGAATCATCTCAAAATGAACATAGGATTGTCCATTCAAAATGATCCTACAAATTGATATGCTACCTTCTAACTAACTAGATTTTCCTGTCCACTCTCAGAGTTAAGAAATCAACAACTAGACCACTAGTACAAAGGATTTTAGTCTATATGAGATGCAAGATTAAACTAGATGAGCATATTAATCTAAGAATAAAATAAGCCAATTAATCTAGATGTATACATATTAAACTATATGAGAAGGTAATGTGAAAGAAAATAAAACTATGAATGCAAATGATTGAGTCAACAATTTGGCATTAGTTCAATACTATTCATGTGCATCCTTTAAAATAAGGAATTGAAGGTTTCTTAAATAGAATTCTTGAATTTGATTAATGGTCAAGATGAAATAGAATGAATGGCAAGATTGAGGGTGAGATTTAGTTAGAATAGGAATTTCCTTTGTGAAAAGGGTGTTAACTAATAATTTTTGAGTCTAATAGGGAGTTAACTAACTTAATTCCTTTTTCTAATTCCAATCCACTCAGAATTTCCAATTCTGAACTAAAGAGAGAGAATAATGAGAGATACTTGATTTAAAAGGTTAAATATGACCCCATCATTGAATTATATAATTATTTAAATAATTAAATTCAATAATTAGAATGGAGGTGTATTAATTAAATCAACTATATTTAATTCCAATGTATATTAGCTAAAAAGGTGATTTAATTATAGTATGAAGACTTATAATTAAATTAAAGTTAATTAATAGGTTTAATGTAGCTAATTCAAGTCAATATTTAGGAATTAAATGAAGTTCATGATTAATGTAGATTAGGGATTTTCTGCATTTGACACTTAGGTCAAGTAGTGATTATCAGAATCAAGATTGCCTAGTACAATAGGACTTTAGGTAAGATCAATAGACTAAAATTGCTTTAGAATGGCAATGTGCCAGTCCCTCTTTGAATGTATGTATGAGTAACACATTGATTCAAAGAAATCAAAAGTCTAAGAATATAGACCAAGAAGTGAGATTGATTCTGAGATTGATGACATAGAGACCAACTGATGAGATTTTTATGGTTATCTCCAGAATGAAGCTCATCCTTGGGGAATCTAGATAGAAGACCTAGGTACCAATATGAAAGAGAAAAGATTATCAAACTTCACAAAATTATTCCCAGAATGAGACTTAATTCTTAGGAGTCAAGGTAAGATTGGACCAAAAGATTTCCATTAGAAGCTGACAAGATTAATCATGATTTATAGAATTATCCCCAAAATGAGGCTTGACCCTCAAGATTCAGGATTAGACTTTCCTGATACCTATTCATTAAATAGTGATTTAAAGCAAGAGTTTAGAATTTCCCCCAGAATGAAGCTTAATTCAAAACAAGACTTAGGATTGTCTCTATAACAAAGCTTAATCCTCAGTAAGAATTAGGATTATCTCCAGAATGGAGCTTTATCATCTAGAGTCTAGATAGAACACCTAAATACTAGTCCATAAAAAATAGCAAGATCATATCATGAGTTGTAGAATCATCCCCATAACGAGGCTTGATCCTCAAGAGTTAGGGTTAGACTATCCCAATACCTGTCCATCGAACTATGATATGGACTATTATAAATGTGATCAACTAATAAAAAGATGAGATAGATGACATATATGCCAGATAGAGGGAACAAAGATTCTCCTAGTGATCAAGACATAATGTTCAGATTGAGTTGAATCTAGTTTTGAAAGATTCAATGATGTAATCATCTTGCCCCCTTTGGGAGTGAAATCAAAAGATGACACACTAGAACAGTGATGCAAAGAAGTATATATGAAGATAAAGAGGCGATCAAAGATTCATAAGAATGTAGAATAGATCAGAAGAGCCTAAAAATAATTTGGAATTGCTTCAGAGTGATTTCGAGGTCCAAAGAACCAAGTTTGACTTTGGTTGAACAAAGTTGACCAAAGTTGAATTTTCTAGAAAAGTTTGAAAATTTGAAGAAATATGTGATGTGAAAATATTCCAAGATTCACAAAGTGTTAGTAAAAATGAACCGCACAAGCATTTGATTGCATTAGTCCCAAAATTTTAAAGTGTGAATTTGAGCTATTTGTGTTAGATTTTGAATTTGATCCCAAAAATGGGTTCATAACAACAAAATTAGCCAAGGGGGTGATTTTTACGTCAATCAGAGCACTTTAACAAATTAGGTCAAAACCTATATAAGGGCCCAAAAGGTCATTTTTAATTCATTTGTGCTGTTGTATTTTGTGAAGAAGGGGGCTCTCAGGAGAAAAATGGTGGTCCCCTTGCATCTTCACTGATTTGAGCATTCAAGGTGACATAGCCAACTGATGAACTATGAGCCTCTAGTGAGTACTCGATCAACCTTCTTTGTGTTTAATATTTATCACATTTCAGTCAAATTTTCATTTTTTTTGAGTGTTTTAACATTTCTTGCCTTTCAATCTTGCGCAAAAACTTCACTTCTCATGTGAGGCTATAGGCTTCCTAACATGAGAAAGTACCAAAATGGTACTTCTTTGCATAAGGTGATGGGTTTCCTCATGTAGGAGGTATCCATCTCTCCCGTGAGAGACCCTGAAAACTATTCATTTTTGCTTGTAGTAATGATTTTTATCGCACAATGAAATGAAATCTCACACAAGAAAGTGAAAGTTTGTGTGAGAAAGTGAAAGCTCACAAATCTGGTGTTGTGTGCAATTTTTTTGTCAAAAACTTGATTGTTTTCATCTTTGTTTTGCATATTTGTTAGTCATTTTCACATGTCTTTAGTATGTCATAGGACATTTACGGATGGTAAGATGTTTCACATGTTTGATATTGATTGTGTTCATGTTGTTTTCATCTTTGTAGGTTAGCTTTTTGGACTTGGATGCCATAGACATGACACATATTGACTCTCTGAACCTTTCACATCTTTGTGGTATCCCCGATTTGTGGGTGAATCATGGGTTATTGATTGCACTTGTAGAATGTTTCCATTTAGTGACAAACACTTTTCACTTGCCCCTTGGAGAGATGATAGTCACCCCTGAGGACATATATAGGATTTTATAGATATCCTTCCATGGACCATGAGTTGAGTATGATTTTTAGCCAAGAATGGGTACATTGGCATTAAGTGCCATTGTCAAGGAGGATCTCATCATGGGTAGGGCCATCACATGGGAGGAGATAGTGTAGACATATAGTTTGACCCATAGGTTGGTGGCAATACTTGGTATATTCATTAACTAATTTTTGATGCCTGATAGAGGTTAACATGGATTAGAGTGAGGTTGGGGATAGATGCTGTAGAGGATGCTAGAGTAGCCAACACATTTTAGATGGGGTCAGTGTTTGCTGGACCACATGTACCATGAGATGCATAAGGTGGTGTATCATAAGAAGAAGAGCATGGCCACAAGAGTGTATGTTCTACAACTATGGTCATGGGAGAACTTGTCCATTACTAGGCCCATTTGTGTTGATAAGAGGTAGGAACATAAGCCATACATCTATAGATACCGTGGGCTGATGATCTAGACAACTCTAGGTAAGACTAAGTAGAGAGGTCAGCTAGATGAACTAGTAGTAGTAGTATGGTGGCCATGGAGAGAGACTGGGGCATGAGATGCCATACATGTGGGGTTAGGACACATTTTTGCCTCTTGACCATTAATTAGTTGCTCAATCTAGGTGATTGAGAGATTTTTATTGACTTGCACGTGGCAACAATATGGTCAACCTCTTGATATCTCACAAGAGTACTACACATATGCCTTCTTTGCCTCAGCTATGAAGAGAGAGTGGTTAGTTATACTAGACCCTAGGAGGTCCATGATTGATGTGCACTCCATTGCTATGACTCAAGGGATTACATGGCAGCAGTTGCAGATGGGCCAGGGATGACTCCAGCATATAGGGAGCACTTTGTGAAACATCCCTTCCAATAGTTTATAGACCTAATGGGGATGGTAGTGCTTGTACAAATTGTGCAATAGCCACAACAACATCCATAATAGAGATCGAGATAGTGCACAACATAGGTTCATATTCCTCCTTGATAGATGGGAGGTGATCTAGGTGCTAGTGGTAGTGGGTCTAGGCATAGGAGAGCTCAAGGAGAGATGGGCACTTTGGGTGCCACTGGAGGAGATGAGCAGAGGTAATGGGTAGAGGAGTAGCTAGCAAATAAGGTTGAGCCTAAAGTGGGTGACGAGGAGATGCAGGATGAGCCTGCACTAGATCTTCACTAGGAGTCACTGAGGAGGACTTGGGAGTGACTAAGAGCAACACAATAATAGTTGGCAGAGATGCATATAAAATGGATAGTGCAAGATATGTGCTTAGGAGATTGAGAGTGAGAGATTCATGATCTACGTGCAGAGTTAGAGCACCAATGAGAGGAGACTTGACTACAAAGTGCCTAAGTAACTTATTATTATGTTAGGTATATCACATGACAATACCTAAGGTGTTCGAGCAGGTGCCCAAATTTTTTGAGTATGTGAGAGCATCGAATGGTGTATGATGGCCAATGAGATTGAATGCTTCTCCTCCTCCATTCAGGGATGAGGGGGAAGGAAACAATTATATATCTTTCTTTTGATTTTGTTCTAGCTATGTATCAATTGGTGTGCTAGCATTATTTTGTATCATTTTGAGATAGATAGTGCTCGAGTAGTGCTCATTTTTGTATTGTTGTATAGTTGATTCCATTGGAGATATTTGATATATATGATATTTTCAATTTGAGTATTTTTGCATGTGTCATCTTTTCTCTTACAATCTATCGTACATGAGATATTAATGCTATGATTGATTGAATAAAAATTAATATGATGTATGAATGTAGTGTAGATGAGGTGAACATGAAAATATGTATATGAAATGCAAAATGTAATTGAACTAACATCTCATGTAGGTTTCAATTTTGTTATGAGTGACATGTATCCCATGATAGTCAAGAGGATGTACTAAGGAGCTAAATGCTTGTGTAGTCATGAAGAAACATGATACTTTGAAGAAACCAACAACCTCTCATGTCAAAAGATGCAAGTAAAGCAATGATCAAATTGTGCTCTTATGCAAGCGAAGTATGCAATGCAACCCTATGCTAGATGCATCGCTAGGTCTAATTACTGAACTCATAGAATTATCTTCACTAAGTATTTAGTTAGACTCACAAATGTCATACAATTCACACCTATATTACAATCATGAGAATATGAATATGACACATGTCTTAGTTTTGTCAGGATTAAATGTAAGCATTAAGACACAAGAAGCTAGAATGACTAGAACATTTGTCCCTTTTAATGTAACAAGATAACATAAGCATTAGAGCATAAATGCTAGGATGACTAGAATGTTTCTTGCATACAGACACACTAGACTCATGAGAGATCCTTCTTATGCTAAGTATTTACTAAAGGTTCTTTTTTAATGACCCTTGCATTCGTAACCTGAGACAATAGTAGGTTAGATATACTCACAGTGACCCATACATTCACTTACTAGGACGAGTATCAATATTTACTATAGCATAGATAATTCACTCAAACAAGCAAAGAAAAGAACCAACCTCAGTGAAGAGTCTAGATAAAATGAGTCGAGGTACACACAACTATCTAATATGAGATAGAGGCTCTTATAGTGGACACCCCTTTTATATGGATGCTTTAGATTATTGAATCTAAACCATCAAATAGAAAGAAAAGAAAAAATCATGCCCCCAGTCTTTGCTTCTCTAGTCAAAAGAGACATCCTTGACTCACTCAAAGAGAAATAATAAAGCAAAAAAGTAAAAAAAGAAAAGAAAAGCTCAATATAACATAAACCATGTTAATTTTTCCATTTTAGTGTTTGTTAAAGGATTGATGTCAAGTGTCGATGTTCATAAAATATGTGAAAGAAATCTATTTAGAGGATGAGAGTAGACAGACTCAGTTAGGACAACTGGTGACTGATGTTAGAGAGGAATCTTCATTGAGAAGAATCTTAGTAGCCTTGACTCACTCAAAGAGAAATGATAAAGCAAAAAAGTAAAAAAAGAAAAGAAAAGCTCAAGATAACATAAACCATGTTAATGTTTCCATTTTAGTGTTAGTGTTAAAGGATTGATGTCAAGTGTCGATGTTCATAAAATAGGAGGACGAGAGTAGGCAGACCCAGTTAGGACAATTGGTGACTGATGTCAGAGAGGAATGTTCATTGAGAATAATCTTAGTAAGAATGAAGTGACAATAGATAGATGTAGTTAGAATAATTGGTGATTGAAGCTTAAGAGATTTTCCTTGAGAGGGATCTTTGTAGTAAAGTGAGCAACCATAGGCAGACATAGTTAGAAAAACTAGTGACTGACGTGAGAGAGATCTTCTTCGAGAGGAATCTCAATAGTGAAGCAAATGATAGTAGACAGATGTAATTAAAACAACTGGTGGGTCACGTGAAATAGATTTTCTTCAAGAGGAATATTTGTAGTGAAGAAATCAACAATAGGTAGATATAGTTAGAACAACTGGTGGCTGACACTAAAGAAGTGTTCTTGAAGACTATATGGTGTTGCCTTGAGAATATTACTAGATTCAATCCATGGATGAATGAGCAAAAGCAACAAGCTGAAGTAGGAAAACAACTACACAATAGCCACAAGATGCATTACAAGATGTAGCATTTGAAACAAGAGGCATCTATTTACCAAGTTTTCACCTTTTTGGCAAAGATTCTATTTTTGCTACCATGATGCCTATTTGCTAGGTTTTCATCAATGGCACTTTTTTTTGTTTTTTCAATTTTTTTTGGTATTTTTCTCTTTTTCTCTTTTTTATTTTATTTTTTCATATTTTTTGATTTTTCACTTTTTCTTGGTATTACCAAGGTGCCTATTGCTAGGTTGTCACCAAGATAATGATTTTTTTCAAGACTTTTTGCAATTTTTAGACATTTTCAAAATTTTATAACTTTTTTAGAGATTACTAGCTCTCAAGTAGGATCATATCATTTTGTTCTAGTGTCTAGAAAGGTGTAGGACAAGATGTAGTAGCAAGCTAGTGGATTAGCAGAGATTGACAGGCAAGGAGTATGAAGTGAGTGAAAGTGATCCTCAAGAACTAGCTCTCTAAGAGTTCCCAAGCTAGGGAAAATGTAAGATAGCCATATGAAGTGGGTTTTGGATAATCAATGAAATTTAATGAGTGAGATAACATGATGTCAAGAAAGTAAGTAATCTAAAAGAATGGACCTATTAGGAGGCCTCTAAGAACCATTTTTTCTTCTTTTTCTTTTGATCAAGACTAAGAGGTCAAGTGGATAAGATAGTGATAGGAAAACATTATTAGAATTAAAAATAATGAAGGCTATGAGTGAGCGATTCGAGATAAGGAGGATGGTGATAGGAATCTTGGTGGATCAGATAACCCATGCTCACAAATAACTCAAAAGCATTAATAAGATCAAAGAGGAAAGATGGAATGGATGGATTATGGAAGAATTACACATGACACATGTTTTCTTGGTTTTCATCATGGTACTTGTCCAAGGTGCCACAAGGAGTGGTTTTCACCATAGGATGAATTTATTTATCTTTAATTTTGCTACCAAGGCATCTATTTCCAGGTTTTCACCAAGGCACAATTTTTTTTGGAAAGAATTCAAGCCTTTTGTCAATTTGAATAGTACTTGTATTGGAAGGAGAAGTTATAATAAGCCAAGACCATAGAAAGGTATGCTCAAAGATGCTGATAGGGTAATGAAAGAGAGACAATAGAAAATATATATGGAGGATAAGGTTTTAGGTTATGGTTGAGATAAATTGGATGGAAGGATAAAATGTGGGAGGATAGAAGGTGGAGTGGATATGGTATTGAAAAGAATAAACAAGGGTAGAAGAAAAAGTGGTCAAGATCAACACTAACACATATCTTGAAGGGTCATGGAATGATGGAGAAAATATGGACAAAATAGCTTGAGGTTTAGATGTATGAGGTGGTAGAATAATTTTGGAGGAAGATGGAGTGGAAGGCTTCAGAATCTTTTGAGGAAGATGTCTAGAAGAAGATGAAGTGAATGCATTTGGAAGATGGAATGTCAACTTTGACTATTTTTTCAATATTCAAGCCTATCAAGAGAGACTTGGGAATCCATATGGATTTAGAGTTTTCTTCACTTTTTGATGCTTTAGAGCATATTTCTTCAATGATAGGTTTAGGAACCCAGATTTTCTTCAATTTTTTTCTTTTGCTAGTGCACCTTTGTGGTCTCTTGAATAGTTCTATTTTTGGATTCAAATGTCAATTAGAGGAGACATAGTGATAATTTGTAAATGGATTCTCATGTTTAATTTTAATTTGATCATCCAAATTGCTTCCAAAAGGCTTGGGACTTGTGGATGAAGAAGGTTGATATGGTAGGTTTAGATGGAAAGCTTTATGTGAAGGACTCAAGGATTTCTTCCTTTGTTGATCTTGAGATAGGGTAGGAGAAGTAGGTAATGAGTTAATAATGGAATTAGGATGTAAATGAACATAAGGTCTCAAAATTGATGGAAGGTTTTAAGGCTTTAGCTTAGGTGGATAAGGACCAAGAATAGATTTAGAAGATACAAATGGAAATTGGATAGGGATATCAACATCCTTAGAGTGAGCAACATGACCTAGGCCATTAATAGACTCATGAATAACTTTAATGGGAGGAAAACCTTTTGTAGGAGAACTTAAAGCTTGAGTATAATTTTTAAGTGGATGTGGAGAATTATAACAAGAGGGAATACTTTGATCTTGACAAGGATTTTTGAACAATATAGGAAAAATATTTTTCTCATGATCTTCAGTAATCTCATTAGGGATGGTGGAAGGAATATTACAATCTTTCCTAGTACAACGACATGATATGGGAGATGGAGGACTATGTGGCTCTTGAGGTGGAGGGATGAAATCTTGAGGGATATAAGAGGTTTCTTGATCTTGATCTTTAGATTTTTTAAAATCCTCTTGACATGGATCCACTTCTAAGGACAAGGTAGAATGTGGAGTTTACATGATAGGCTCTTGAAGAGATAATGAAGGTCTAGTTGGAGTTGTAATAATAGGAGTAGAAATGAAAGAAGATTTTGGATCTTTAGTTTGAGAATTATGGGAGATGTTTGCAACTAAGTCAAGATTAGCTTGGGTCTTTTTTAGAGGCAGCCCTTGAGGGTACACATATTCAATAGAAATAGAATTAGGTGCTTTGTTTGGTGGAGGTATGTTGGAAAGCTTAGATGATTTAGAAGGTGATGGCATGTTGGAAGAATTAAAAGTTGCATTTTAACCATTGCTAGACATGGTTTCATGAGGTTGATCAAGCTTGAGAGTAGCATATTTGATAGATAAGTTCTTAAGTTTTTGAATTATGCCAACATCAAATAGATCTTGTATTTTATTTTTCAACACAATGTAATATGAAGTTGTTGGATACACTTGATTAATTGTGTGTTGTCTTTCATGTTACACAAATTTCATATTAGTTGATAGTTAGTGCATGCCAAGCTCACTTGGTCAGTGAAGATAGCTTTTCTTGTCTATCGAGCGTTCCTAAGTCTATTATATACAGAAGATAGTATCTACCGAGCTCACTTAGGCGTCAAATGAATTTATGTAGAAAAGAGTGTTAACCGAGCTCACTCAATTAACAAAGGGAAAATTAAACATAGTTAGTATTAAACAAGTTCACTCTATTACAAAAGGAATTCTGTAAGTTCACAGTGTTAACCAAACTCCTAATGGTTAACATAGGAATTGCTTCAAAATTAGTTTCTACCAAGCTCATTTGGCTACCAAAGGATTTTCTTATTTTGGCATGTAAAGTTTAATTATTTTACCTATTGATTCTAGCTAACTATGGTAATGAATACTAGTTATTCTAATTCGTATTTGAGCCGACTTAACAATCTGGAAGGTATAAGTAAAAGGCCAATTTGTAATTTCAAAGTATACAAGTTGAATGAATTGAAAGAGATAAGAAGAGATGAAGCAAACTTGAAGGATTAAAAGGTATCCTTATGGAGTTTAAAAGTGTTATTTGATCAAGAAGGATCAAGTATAAGCCAGAATAGAGATCTATAATCAGAAATTCAGTTGCATCACAATCAAGTCATTTCATTGTTACTCTCTAACCATTGTAGTAGTGATCTAAAATCTCTTAATAGAGTTGGTTTAACAACCATTTGTAAATCCTCTAACAAGGTGGCAATTCCATTAAATTATTTCAAAACCTCTTACAAAGCCACTCCTAACAAGGTGATAAAATCCTTTAATAGGGTCACACCTAATAGTGTGGTTTGTAACTTTTAACAAGGTTGGCTCCTAATAGGCCTCACTTCAGAACAGTGAAAAATAGTAACTAGTTACATTTGGTGGTTTTTCCAAAATTGGGTTTCCATGTTAAGTCTTGATGTCATATGGATTCATGTTATTTATTTCATGCTTGCAAGTAAATTACTTACAATATCTTAAGCTCTACTAAGTTAAACACATTTTGCATTTACCAAGTTACAACAATTTTTGTATGCTTACCGAGTATCATCAGTAATTAGTTTTATTAGTTTGAATTTTATTTGACATCTAAGGCATCTAGGATTTATTTGAGTAGTAAATGATTCACCCCTCCCCTCTTAGTTACTCCTTATATTTCCAACAATTGGTATCATAACTTTTGGTGCTTGCAAAGAAGGTTTCAAGGACCTAAGCTTAAGATCAGGATTTCTTTCAAAAGAGAGAGTCCAAAGTTGAATAGAGATAACTTTGCAGCATGGAAAGGACTTATGAAGTTTCATATGGCTACCATCAATGACTTAATCTACAAATATCTTGATAAAGAATATAAAACTCCCACTAAAACATTATCAGTTGAAGATATTTCTAAGAAGAAGAACCATAACATCATGATGATTGTTATTGCATCTGTTCTCAGTTATGTTGAATTTGATGAGGTCAAAGACTATAAAATTACTTTTGATATGTGGAAAAAATTGAAAGAAATCTATGGAGGAGATGAAAATGTAAGAAGAGCCAAAGTAAAAAGTCTTAAAGGATAATTTGATCAAATGAGAATGAGAGAAGATGAAAACTTTGCAAAATATGTGGAAAGAACTAAGGCTAGTGTTAGTGCAATCAGAGCATCTAGAGGAGACATCAAAGAGGAGACTATTGTAAGAAAAATACTTAGAACTTTGCTTCCCATCTATGCAATCAAAGTGCCTGCTATTCAAGAAAAGAGATGTGATGCAAATAACAAGATAGGCTTGGATGCCCTAGTAGGAAGATTGACAACTTTTGAACTAGAAAACTTTGACAACTATGTTCATGCTTCCAAGAATATTGAGTCTGCATTTGAAGCTAAATTGTCACTCAAACAAAAGGGCAAGAAAATAAATGAAAATCAATTAGAAAGTGAAGAAGAAACTAAAGAAATTTTTGATAGTGATCTTGAAATTGTTGAAGCCCTACTTGCAAAGAAATATTCCAGGAGTAGAGGAAAGTACAAAGGTAAAATCCCTCTAATCTATTTTTCTTGTGAAGAAATTGGTCATATTGTAACTAGGTGTCCAAACAAAGAAGGAAAGGAAGAGAAGAAAAGCCACAAATACAAAGGTAAGAAGGAATTTAAAGGTCACAAATCCTACAAAGACAAAGGTAAGAAAACTTGTTTTATGGCTAAAGATTCTAATAACAATGAAGATGAAATAGTGTATATTGCTGTAAAAGATGAATTTGATGATGAAGAAGATAACATGGAACTTGTCTCTGATGTTAGTGTAAATGATTCTTGGATCATAGTTAGTGGATGTTCTCACCATATGACTAGAGATAAAACTAAGTTTGAACATTTTGAACACTATGATGGAGGTAGTGTAAGGTTTGGAAATAATGAACCTTGTTACATAAAAGGAAAAGGTTATATCTCATTAACCGATGAACTTGTATGTGACAATTCCTATTGGGTTGAAGGAGTAAAACATAATTTGCTAAGTGTGGCACAACTGAACAACATTGGATTCAAGGTAGAGTTCATGAATGGAAAGGCAAGACTGCTGGATAACAAAGAAAATTTGTTGGATCAGGAAAGAAAACAAATGGTAACCTATTTTATCTTAATCTTAGTGATTGTTGATGTTTTATTGCTCAAGTAGAAGAAAGCTGGTTATGGCACAAAAGACTATGTCATGTAAACTTTGATAATATGGTCAAGATAAGAAAACTTAGAAGAGTAAGAGGTATCCCTAGTTTGAAGAAACTTGATGTTGGACTATGTAAAAATTGCCAAATTGGTAAAATGGGAAAGACTAGTTTTATGAACAAAAACTATTAGTTAGAAGATATCTTGAAAATTGTGCATATTGATTTATGTGGACCCATTGGAATAGAAAGTTATAGTGGAGAAAAAATATTTTCATTCTTTTAGTTGATGACTATTCTAGAATGATGACTATTATGTATCTGAAAGAAATATTAGAAACTTTTGAGAAATTCAAATGGTATCTGGCAAGAGTAGGAAAAAAATTGGAAAAAGACTAAAATGCTTAAGATCAGATAGAGGTGGTGAATTCATCTTAAATGAATTCAACAATTTCTACATTGAAAGAGGAATCAAAAGACAAGTATCATCCCCTGATACTCCTTAGCAGAATGGAATAGCTAAAAGAAGGAACAGATCCATCATGGATTGTGCAAGAACACTAATGATTGAGAAGAATGTTGCTATCAAATACTACAAGGAAGCTATCAGTACTGTAGTCCATACTTTGAACTGAGTTCAGTTGAAGGACTCAAATGAAACTCTCCATGAACTATGGTATGACTACAAACCCAATGTAAGATACTTGAAAGTATTTGGTAGCAAATGTTATATCTTGAAAGAATATAGAAAAGGAAAATTTGATGTAAAAGGTGATGAAGCTATATTTCTAGGTTATTCCTACAAAAGTAAAGCATAAAAATGTCTAAATTTTTCCACTCACAAAATCATAGAAAATGCACACGTGAGAATTGATGAATTTGCAAAAAAGAGTGAAGAAGAAAGGAAAAAGGAGCCAGAAGATTATATAAGATTTGTTTACTATGAACCTGATACATTGCCAAACATATTTGACAAAAATGAGACTTCATCTCTTGAGCTCTCCAAATCTCTAACAGTTGTCGAGTTGCAGGAAGTGCAAACTGAGTCACAGGGACCTGAGTCACATTCAGAGGCTACCAAGTTAGTGCATATCAAGTCTGAAGAACTTGAGCCACATATAGAAGAACCTAAACCTGAAGTTGAGATTCAAAATGAAGACAATGTAATTCATTCAAAAGTCAAAGAACTTGTATTGGCTAAATATGTCAGAAGGCATTATGCACCTAATCAAATGATCGGAGACAAATCAGAAGGAACAATGACAAGAAGCAAACTAAAAGGTACATGTTTACTTGCTAAATTTGAACCTAGAATTGTTAAGGATGCACTAGAAATAAAAGTTGGACTGAGGCAATGAATGAAGAAATAGAAGAAATAGAAAATAATACAACTTGGAATCTTTTTACTAAGACCAAAGATAAAAATGTCATTGGTACAAAATGGGTATTCAAAATTAAGCTGAATGAAGATGGAAAAGTGTCAAGAAACAAAGCAAGGTTGGTGTGTAAAGGATACTATCAAGAAGAAGGTATTGATTATGGTGAAAATTTTGCCCCTGTTGTAAGATTAGAAGGTGTTAGGACTTTACTAGTATATACAACTCATAGAGGATTAAAAGTATATCAGATGGATGTTAAATCTGCATTCTTGAATGGAATTCTTGATGAGGAAGTCTACATTGAACAAATAGAAGGTTTTTTTGATCCTGACAAAAGGGACATGGTTTGCAAATTACACAAAGCACTATATGGTCTCAAACAAGCTCCTAGAGCCTGGTATGAAAGATTACATAACTATTTGAAACAAATTGGTTTTGAAAAAACAAATGATAATAGTAGCCTGTTTATTAAGGAAGGACCAAATAAGAAGATTGTGTTGGCAAAAATATTTGTGGATGATACTCTATTTATAGGAAATGATGAATTATGAAAAGCATTCTCAGAACAAATGAATAAAGAATTTGAGATGTCCATATTTGGTGAAATAAAACTCTTTGTTGGATTGTAGATATAGCAGAACAAAAATGGTACCTATATCACTCAATCTAAGTATATCAAAGAGATACTAAAAAAATTTGGAATGGAAGACTCAAAACCAGTTGGAACCCCCATGTGTACTAGACTTAAGCTTACCAAAGATGATGACTCCAAAGAAGTAGATCAGACCTTATACAGATCAATGATTGAGAAATCGCAATATGTAGTACATACTAGGCCTGATATTGCCTTAGCAATTGGGATAGTGGCAAGATTCTCAACAAAACCCAGAGAAAACCACATGATGGCAATAAAAAGAATATTGAGATATCTAAAAGGAAATCTTGATGAGAGAAAAAGCACTAGTAGAGGAGCATTCTTTCTTGGTAAAAGGCTGGTATCTGGGACAGGCAAAAAGCAAAACTACACATCTGAATCCACAACAAAAGCAGAATATGTGGCTACAAAAGTAAATTGCTCTAAGATTGTTTGGTTCAAATAATTGTTAGAAGGAATGAAGGTTGAAATCAAACCAATTATCATGTATTGTGATAACACTAGTGCAATCAACATATCGAAGAATCCAGTGATGCATTCCAAAACAAAGCATATTGCAATAAAATATCACTTTGTAAGAGAATTAGTACAAGACAAAGAAATTAGATTGGAATATGTGAATACAAAAGAAAAAATTGTAGATATATTCACCAAGGCATTACCTAAGGATGCATTTTTGTATCTAAGAGGTAAGCTAGGGGTCATTCCCCTATTTGAAGCTCACTAAATAAAGTTTAGTGATGCATCAATATGAACTAAGTTGAAGATCAATTAGTTGATGTAGTGTTGACAAGGACATATTATAGATGAATTTATACTCAAGGTACATTGACACTAATCAGAGTTATTGTCTTTAGCATGTGTTGTCAAAGAGGGAGAAGTTGACTGTCATATCATCTTTCTAAAATTTTGTAATTCCAAGAAGAAGAAGTTAAGTAGTTCCTTCATAGAGGGAGAATACTATAGAAGAAGTTTTTATGTAAAATCAAAGAGAGAAACTTTCTAATAGAGGGAGTCTTGTTCTCAAAATTTCATTATGCTATGACATGTTGTATTTCCATCAATGCCAAAGAGGGAGATTGTTGTATACAATTGATTAATTGTGTGTTGTCTTTGATGTTACTCAAATGTCATATCAATTGATAGTCAGAGCATGCCAAGCTCACTTGGTCAGTGAAGATAGTTTTCCTTGTCTACAGAGCATTCCTAAGTTTTCTATGTACAAAAGATAATATCTATCAAGGTCACTTGGGTGTCAAAGGAATTTATGCAGAAAAGAGTGTTAACCGAGCTCACTCGATTAAAAAAGGGAAAATTTAATAGAGCTAGTATTAATCGATTTCACTCAACTACCAAAGGAATTCTATAAATTTGCAGTGTTAACCAAACTCTTGTTGGTTATTATAGGAAATTGCTTTAGAATTAGTTTCTACCAAGCTGGGTCAGCTACCAAAGGATTTTCTTATTTTGGCATGTAAAGCTTAATTATTTTTCCTATTGATTCTAGCTGACTATGGTAATGAATATTGGTTATTCTAATTTGTATTTGAGCTGACTTGACAATCTAGAAGGTATAAGTAAAAGGAAAATTTGTAATTTCAAAGTGTGCAAGTTGAATAAATTGAAAGAGATAAGAAGAGAGGAAGCAAACTTGAAGGATAAGTAGGTATCCTTGTGGAGCAAAAAAGTGTTATTTGATCAAGAAGGATCAAGTATAAGCCAGAACAAAGATCTATAATCAGCAATCACAATTAAGTCATTTCATTGTTACTCTCTAACCATTGCAACAGTGATCTAAATTCTCTTAACAGAGTTAGTTCAATAGCCATTTGTAAATCCTCCAACAAGGTGGCAATTTATCCCATTGAATTTTTCAAGACCTCTTACAAGGACACTCCTAACAAGATGATTAAATTCCGTAACAAGGTCACACCTAACAGTGTGTTTTGTAACCTTTAATAGGGTTGACTCCTAACAGGGCTCACTTCATAAGAGTGAAAAATAATAACTAGTTACATTTGGTGGTTTTTTCAAAATTGGATTTCCATGTTAAATCTTGGTGTCATATGTGTTCATGTTATTTCTTTCATGCTTGCAAGTGAATTACTGATAATATCTTAAGATCTGCTAAGTTAAACACATTCTGCATTTACCAAGTTACAACAATTTCTATATGCTTCCCGAGCATCATCAGTAATTAGTTTTATCAGTCTGAATTTTATTTGACATATGTGGGATCTAGGATTTATTTGAGTAGTAACTAATTCACCCCTCCCCTCTCAGTTACTCCTCTTATATTTCCAACAGAAGTTTCATGTAGATTATGTCTATGATAGGCACAATAATTACTCATAAAGAAGATTCCATCCAAACTAACTTTAGGTAAAACAATGAGTTTGATTTGAAGAAGTTCTTCCAAAGTTGATTCATAAGATCTTCCCAAAGGGGTGAAATAATGCTTTGGTTTAGGTTCCCAAGTTTTTTCTTAACCGATATTTCTATATTTCTTGGGTGTTTGTAGATTATTTTGAGATGGCCTAGACTCAAGATTATATGAATTTGATGGTTTGTTGTCATCAGAGGAAGGTAAATAATCTCATAGGAAGACTTTGTTCAATGATGTGTCATCTTCCTCCTTCAGTCTTCGAAGTTGAGCACTCATTGATTGTATTTATTTCTTCATGTTTGCAATAAGTATCTCTTCTTCCTCACTAGGAATATTGGATTTAACTCATTTGTTGTTAGCTATTGTGATGTCCTAGGTTTATGTTTACAACTAGACAAAAAGGTTTGATAGATTTAGACTAAGACCATACCTAAAATGTCATTGCAAAGTAGGTGCAAGTTACAAAAATGGTGATATTTTCCAAGATATGAATAGATAAAAGAGTGGATAGAACAACTAAGACATTGAATATTGTGACAACAATCAATAACAACATAGTAGAACAAGTAGAATACTTGATCAAAGGGACTAGTTCAGATGTGGGTCACAAGTGTTCAAACGAGATAGTTTAGTTTCAAATAGTTGTAAATAGAGTTGTGTATGGATATTTATTAACATAAACTAGTGAAGATTCAAGAAGATAGTAGAGTTATCATTTTCAAGAAATTTCTCGTCAGATGTTTAACTCACCATTGCACTTGTTTTGACTTGTTTGATGTTTATACAGATTTTGGACTTTGAATACTCAAGCACACCAAACACATCAACAATCCTATCAAGGCTTTCAACTAGGATATAGAAATATCAACTATAGGGTGTCCTCAATATACACAAGGTACTTGAGGCCCAAATTTATAGATGAAAGAAAATAATGCCACATAGTTGGGAGGAGATAGTAACCCAAATCTCCACCTTCACTTCCCAAAGGTATACAATTCTTTGGGTATTAGCCAAGAGTGACAAGATTATACTTCCAAGGGAGGTGCCTTTCGATTCACCTCCCAATATTTATATTCCACCAGAATATGAGAGTTGAGGTCATTTCAAGGGGTGATGAAATCCCCAAGTAGGCCTCCTAAAAAAAAAAACAAGTCCACTTATTTCTTGTGCACTCAAGATCACCTGAAGGCGCAAGTGGAGTGAATACGTAAGTGACCTTAGAGTTTAAAAGACAATTGTTCTTTCCCAATGAATCTTTAGATTTTGTAATGTACTCTTGAAGACACTCATGTTTAGCATGCAAGGTTCTTTCCAACTTATAGTGTAGTCAACATAAGAAATTGAGAGTTCATCAACAAAAGTAAATCAAGCATTGCCAACATAAGAAATTGATAGGGAAAAGAACCAATTCCTTTATGCATTAAAGATCAAACAAGTGTTCTTTTTAAGCACCAAACTTGAGTGTTAAAGATTCATTCCAATAAAAGCATGAAAATTTCCTTTAAGCATTCAAGATTGTGTTTTAGCATGCATTCCAATGAAAAATTTAGATTTTAGTTCATGGAATTCAAGATTGATTTTTTAGCAACATTAATTCAATGAAAAATTTGTCAATTTATTAAGAAACTCAAGATTAAATTTGATTGTTTTAAGTTTGAAGGCTTTCAAGAGTGTGTTTGGATTTTGAATTTAATTGCAACATTCATTCAAAGACAAATGATTAATCATTCAGGCTCGTTCCTTCCTAATTTAAAGTCATCCCATGTTTGCTTCCTTGCCCTTTCCATAGACCTGCAATAATTTTTTTGGATTGAAATTCAAAGATTTGCATCATGAATTAATTTTTTTAATATGACAATACATAAAAATATTATTAAAAATAGAATTTGGAGAAAAAAAATTTGAATTTTATACTGTGAGCTCCTGATAGTATACCAAACATGAAATAAAAATTTCAAGTTAAAATTCTTTGATTTGTGTCATAAATTAATTTGTTTATGAAAAATCTTTAAAAAAAATTAAAAATAGACGTTTGACCAGAAATCTCTAAAATTTTTATTAGAAGCTCCTGAAAGTGTCCCAAATTATGATTGCTATCCATTATCCAGAACCTTCCACAAAGATTATTAGGAAGGAGAATATGAGAAGGAAGAAGAGGAAGAAGAAGAAGTTGTTTGTAGTAGTCCCAAAGTAGACTCCAAAGATTTTTCTGATTGTTGAGTCTCTTCCTAAAGCATCTTCAAACCTACAATAATTCAAACCTCCAAAAACAAGATATAAATAAAAACTAAATGCAAAACAAGAATAATGAGGCTTTCAAACCCCATGGTGGCTGCCATAAATGTGTGCTAATTGTGGACCTTTGAAATTAACCACACTTCAACATGATCCTTACATGTTATAATCATCCCAAAATGAACATGTGATTGTCCATTCAAAATGATCCTAAAAATTAATCTGCTGCCTTCTAACTAATTGGGTTTTGCTATCCACTCTTAGATTTGTGAAGTCAACAACCAGACCACTAGTACGAAGGATGTTAATCTATATGAGATGCAAGATTAATATAGATGAGCATATTAGTCCAAGAATAAAATAAGCTAATTAATCTAGATGTATGCCTTTTAAACTATAGGAGAAAGAAATGTGAAAGCAAATAAAGCTATGAACGCAAATGATTGAGTCAACAATTTGGCATTAGTTCAATACTATTCATGTGCATCCTTTAAAACGAGGAATTAAAGGTTTCTTAAATAGAATTTGAGAATTTGATCAACAATCAAGATCAAATAGAATGAACGATTGAGATTGAGGTTGAGATTTAGTTAGAATAGGAAATTCCTTTGTGAAAAAGGAGTTAACTAATCATTCCAGAGTCTAATAGGGAGTTAAATGACTTAATTCCCTTTTCTAATTCAAGTCCACTTAGAATTTCCAATTCTGAACTGAAGAGAGAGAATAATGAGAGATATTTGATTTAAAAGGTTAAATATAACCCCATAATTGAATAATCTAATTAAATTCAATAATTAAAATGAAGGTATATTAATTAAATCAAATATATTTAATTCTCACATATATTAGCCAAAAAGGTGATTTTAATTTAATTAAAATACGAAGATTTATAATTAAATTAAACTTAATTAATAGGTTTAATGTATTTTTTTTTGATCAATAAATGGCTAAGGCCATTAATAATTAATTATAATAAATAAGATACAATAGCGCCCCAGTGTTCAAATGGGCACTGGTAGGAAAGAACAAGGAAAGAAAACTTCCAGTCTAGCTTAGGACCATAGTCCTTTATTATTAGAAATTAAAAGGGGCATACCCCATTCCAAATATCCAAATTCCGATACAAACTAAATCAAGTGATGATGAACAATATGAAAATTACAATCCTTAATATTCTCAATCACCTCTTGATGAGGGATTAAAGCTTCTCTTATCAATCCAAAATCTGAATATAATGTCCCTGTCTAAACACTTCAATAAACTATTAATAAACTAACATCATAATATCAAAACCTTTAAATTTCTAAATAAAGTAGGAAGAATCCTTTATTAGACATTTAAAGGAGAATCAAAAAATAGAATTATCCTATCCTTAATATATAAAGAATAGTCATAACTATAGAAGGAAAGATAGATGGCTACCCAAATATTCTTATCAGAAAATGAAAGCCATGCCCAGAATTTTAATAAGACAAAAACCTACTAAACATAGAATCCAACAACATTTTAACAATAAAAGCTTAACCTCCTAAACTAGAATGGTCATCAAAGATGATATATGTACTTATTAGAGTGTCATTCCACCCTTGATGCTACCCTATGAATGAAATGATGATTCTACACCATTTATCATATCTAACACTATTCATATTAGTAATGATAATGCTTAATAGGAAAGGAAAAAATTATTGCAAAACATGCATCAATATTTACTATTGGAAGTAACCCAAAAGGAAGGGCCACAACCATCATAATCCTTTGCAATCCATATCCACTTAATAAAATTCATGCCCTGAATGGAAGAGGGACACCCATTCCTTTAATTATCTATCTGATCCTATCATCCACCTCTAAAAATACACAAGATATTTCAAGGAGCCAAAAAACTATCCAATCTAGAATCTACCTTAGGATCAATTTCATATTGAAATAGAGAAACACAAAAATAACCAGATCTTAATCTCATAATCTGATTAATATGAAGCTAGCTAAGTACCAATAATCTAGTTTAACCAATATACCTTTAAAATCATATGCCATGTCATAGAGGCAAACCATAAGCCAAAAAATTCATACAAATTCTTAAACCTTCAACAAATTGAAATGTAAAACCATAAGACATTGAAGGAACATCTACAGAAATGATATATCATTATATTAATGTTATGCTTGCTGATGATAGGTACAAAATAAAGGAGTTGTAAAATCTCCTTATGATGCAGAGAGCGTATACATATACCATAATGTGATATGTTTCTTTACATAACAAAATATACTACTCACATTCCTGAGTACACTAAAGACATAACTATAATCACTAAACCAATGCCTATTACTATTACATACAACCTGCCCTTCCCTATCCACAATATATATTAACTGACTCGAGACCACTTATCTTTGATACACCATAATGACCTCAGAGACTTCATTGGGGTTTTTTGCTTGAAAATTTGTGGGGAATTCAAAGTCAAACTTTTCCCTACTTGTCTTCTTCATTTTAGGCGTGATGAAGTTAAGGGCATCCAAATCCTCAAAGGTAACCCAAGGTTCAATGTATGCATTGTAGGCATTGAGATAATTTGTATGCCCAATTTTGTTCTCATCTACCATGATTCCCATCCATCCAAGTAGGAAATGGATGCTGGCCTCCATCCTAGGCCATTCTCTATAGAAAGCATAATTTTCATAGACAACTAGCAAGGGGCGATGAAAAGCAACCTCCAACTCTAGAGAGCCAGGTGGAAGCTCCATGTATCTCTTGGCAGCAAAATTTTTAATTTTTTATCGATGCTTCTAACTGCCTGTTCGATCCCCTTCCTACATGTAGGATTGAAAATGCTGCCACAAAGTTGGATAATTGCTCCCAATTCAATCCTTGCTCTGGCCATGTATCCTATAAAGGAGCCAATAATATTGCTATTTGTCCTCCACATGTAGTTGTAGTCAAAAAAACCTTCTCCTTTGGCCTTGCTCATAGCTATCCTAGCCATGTCATCTAGAGGGTTCAGAATTCTACTTCACCATTCTGGCTTAATATTATCATAGAATCCCATGCTATGAACCTCTATTGTATGGAATACATAAATGTTTGAATCCATTTCTTCAGAGGAAGGGCTACCCTAGGGCATCAATAGTGATAGGATATAAATAAACTAGATCACAAGATCTAGAAGCCTCCAAGCATGACTTCATGCTAAGGTGAAACCAACATCTCAGGGTATAGGTTGAATGCATAAAATAAGGTAATAAGTTAGTCCTAAAAATGATGATGAATGACCTAGATATTTGATAGGAAAGTTCCCATCTATCTCAATGATTATCAAAGGTAGCAAACTATTAAAAACTAAGTATAGTCTATGACTACTAATGTCAAACAAAGGGCCATTTCCCCAAGTGAAAGATGTCCTCTATATTATAATCTTAGTGAAAATAAACTATAATAATATGGGTAGCCCAATGGGGAGAGGGAAAAAATAATCCTAGGGCCATGGAAGCTACACTGAACATACTCTATGAACCTTTAATAACTTGAAGATTTATACCATCTTCTCCTTTGTTTACTAAAGCATCTACCTTTTGGTTCCCTTCTTGGAATATATGAAAAATCCTAGAATTAGCTAACTGATCAATAAGCATAAGGACATTGCTAAGTCTAGAATTTAGAACCCAATTTGGTGTAGCTTGTTTCCTAATTGCATTGAGGATGATATGAGAATCAGCCTCTATAATGACTTTTGTCAATCCTAGTTCGAGACAAAGTAGGAGGCCTTTTTCTAAGGCTTCTAACTCTGCTAGGTTGTTGGTTGTAGGCCAAATTGGCAATGCTTTTTTGGCAATCCAGTTGCCTAAATCATCATTTATAATGCAACAAATACCTACCATTCAAGGGTTACCTTTGGCTGCTTCATTGAAGTTGAGTTTATGGCATCCATATGGAGGGGGAGACCATTTACAATCTTCCTTGGCTTTCTTACTACTCTTGGTGTATACTAGGGGTGTCTTGATCAACTTACTCTAGTTCTTCTTCATGAGACCATCCCAAGCAGAAAAAAAGAACCTTCCTCTTTCCAAACCTTCCTGAGATGAGAGTTAGCGACTTCCACAATGCTAGCTTCTATCTTAAGCAGTAAACCGTCCAACTCCATTTTTGCATTTCAAAATATGCATTTGTTTCTCTCCTTCTGGATCTCCCAAGACACAATCATTGGCAAATGTTCCATAGTTTGCTATAGATCCCCTTAATCATGTTAATGGGCCATCCTTTCAGGAGCTCGAAGAAGGATCTTGAAAAGGGGGATGACCATCCCAACTTTAGTCTAAGCCATTCACAACATGATTGGGAGAATGGAAAACTATATAAGAAGTTCTCTACATCCTTGATATTGTGTTTACATAGAACACACTTGGATGGGCCTTGAAAGCTAAATCTATGTAGCCTATCTTCCATCAAAATCCTATTTTGGGAGGCCAGCCATAGAAAGAAACCTGACTTGGGCAGGCAAGCTACATCCTAACATAGATTGAGAGGAATTTCTATTTGGTCCCATCTTTGTGAGTGAATCAAGGTGTTGTATCCACTCCTAACATTTTATTTTCCATCCTTCGAGGCTACCCAAATAAGTTCATCTTTCTTCTTAGTTTTCTTAACTCTCCTATCAAAAAGATTTTTTTCATAAGCCTATCTTTCCTTGGGATCAATTCCAACTCCATCAGGAGATTTCCACACCCATTTGACAAAACATTCTAAAGATATTTTCAACTTATAATCCTTTACTTTATCTCCCCAAGTAGATGCTAATTTATCTTTGAGGGCCGAGGGGAAGGGTTTGAACATAATTGTGGGGAGACCATCCCAAGAATCCTCCCAAAATAAGGCCTCATCACCCAATCCAACATCCCATGATAGAAATTTGCTGATAATGTGATGACACTTTGTCATAAAATTCCAACTTTCAGATCCCTTAGGGAAATTCCTCATTCTAACAATTGAAAGAGGATCACTCACATTAAGGTATTTATTGTATAATATCTTGGCCCATTTTTGATTTATTTCTTTATACAAATGCCAAATCAGTTTAGCACCTAAGGCTTCATTTTTCCATTGTAAATTCTTAATCCCAAGACCACCCAACTCCTTAGGTTTGCAAATATTCTCCCAATTAACAAGAGCTAGTCTCTTATCCTCTTCGCAATCCTTCCATAGGAAGTTTCTGAGCTTCGATTCCAATTTTCCCAAAGAGCTCTTAGAGAGGGGAAGACATGAAAGAGGAAAGGTAGGGATGGATGCTAAAACTAATTTAATTTTAGTACTTTTACCAGTTGTAGAGAGCCATTTATTTTTCCAGCTTCCAATCCTAGCATTAACTTTTTCAATGGTATTCTGCAAGATCTTGCTAGATTTTGAACCCTTTTACAATGCTATGCCCAAATATTTACAAGGAAACTGACCTTTCCTAAATCCCATCACCTTGCAAACCTGATCTTCTACTTCTTTATTAGTGTTTAAGAAATATATCTCTGATTTGTTCTTATTTACTTTCTGTCTAGATGTTGCCATATATGCATTAATTATAGAATTTAAGTTCAAGGCTTCTTTGACTATACCTATACCAGGTAGGATAGTATCATCAGCATATTGTTGATGTGTAATGTTGGGCATATTACTTGCCACAGTGATACTGGAGGTTACCTAATTATTATAAGCATCTGTTACCATTCTTCCAAATGCTTCCACAATAATAATGAAGAGGGAGGGGGATAGAGGATCACCTTGTCTGATACTCCTAGATATTTTGAAGAACCCCTTAGGCATTCCATTAATAAGGACAAAATTTTTGGGAGTGGAGATGAATTTAAAAATGAGATTGATCTATTAATGCAAGAAGCCAAACATTTCAAGTACCTTACACAAGAATCTTCAATCCACCATGTTGTAAGCCTTTTGAGTATCAAGTTTCATGAACATACTCGACTCTTTACTCTTGGAAGTAGAATGAATGGTTTCTTGGATAGTAAGGATACCATCTAGAATATATCTGCCTGGAACAAAACATGTTTGTTCCTCTGAGATAATCTTCGAAAGCAATGCCTTGAGTCTATTTGCTAAAATTTTGGAGAATATCTTATAAATAGTATTGCACAGAGCAATAGGTCTATAGTCCCTAGTCATTTTAGGATCAAATTTTTTGGAGATCAAGGTTAGGAAGGAGTAATTAATTTTTGATAATAGAGCTCCACCATTCCTTGAGGCTTCAATGGATTTCCATAAGTCTTCTCCAATAATGTCCCAACATTTTTGATAGCAAAAGGCCTGAAAGCTATCCAGACCTGGGGATTTATTGGGGTTCATGTTAAAAAGCACCTCTCTATCTTCTTCCAAAGTAATAGCTTTATTAAGGAGCTTGTTATCCTTGGGAGCAATTACTTTTGGAATAAGTTTGAGTAATTTAGCATGAGCTTCCCTATTGGACCCTTCAAAGTTATTTAGAATCTCCTGATAATGTGCAACAAAGGTGCTTGCTATTTCACATGGATTCTCAGTAAGGAATCCCATCTTATTTTTAATACTAGTTATTTTTTTCTTTGATTTGTTGTATAGGGTAGAGTTGTGAAAGAATTTTGTATTTTGATCCCCTTCATCTAACCAATTCTCCTTAGATTTTTGTCTCCAGAATATTTCTTCTTTGGTTAATATATCCTCCTATTTGGCAAGTAATTCTTTTTCTAACATATATTGTTCATTATTCATGCCTTTCTTGATTACTACCATATTTAGATCTTTTAGTTTCTCTTCTATATCTAATTTTTCTTTAAAAATATTATTAAAATTTTCTTTATTCCATTTAAGGATTCGATCCTTTAGCATCTTCATTTTTGAAAAAAAAAGTCCATCTTGGATCCTTCGAAGTTATCTTGATCCCATCATTCTTTACTATTTTGATGAATTTTGGGTCTAGAAACCACATTTTTTTGCATTTAAATGGATTCCTTGATGGTTTTGATGGTTTTGTGAGTTTCAATCTAACTGGGTAATGGTTTGACCCAACAATTAGCAGAATGGTAGAATGATTTTTAAAATTATTTCCATAAAAATCACCTTTCAGGAGAAACCTATCTAGTTTTTCTACTATATATGTAAAATCTTTCCTCTTGTTATTCCAAGTATACTTTCCATTATTGATTGGGATATCAATCAAATTATGTCCATCACACCATTCTTTGAAGGATAGGGAGGATTGCAAGAGCTGGCAGATACCACCATCTTTTTTAGATAAATTTAAGATAGTATTAAAATCACCACCTACTAGGCACAGATCATCTATATGATTATGCATAACAATACTAATTTCATCCCAAACCCTTTTCTTTCCTAGATTACTTATTGGTCCATACACATTAATTAATAGAAAATGAAGATTAGATTTCAGGCTCTAAACGCTTACACTGATCCAATTATTACTGTAATCAAGGAGATCTATAGACACCTTCCTAGGATTCCACAAGATTCCTAGACCCCTAGAGGCTCCTATTGATTCATGAAATGTGGAGCTCCATAAAACAAGCATATTTTTTAAGTTCAATCCTTTTGCCTCACTTAATTTTTTTTCTTGTACTAAAATAATATCTGAATCAAATAATTTAAGGTTTTTTTTTAGTAACCTTTTCTTGCTGAGGGTGTTTAAGCCCCTAGCATTCCATGTGGTGATCCTCATGGCTCCTTGGAAGGCTCTTCCCCTTCCCATTATTAATTAGATGATCTATCTTCAAATGTTCCCTACTAGGTCCATTTGCTTCCCTGAGTTCCTTCAAAGACTTTTTGCCTCTCTTCCCTTTCACTCTCCCATATTTTAGTGAACTTAGTCCTTCCTGGTTCATCTGTATCCCTAGATGTTCCAAGTTCTTCTGAGCACTAGAGATTTCCTCATAGATCTTTCCTTTTATTTCTTCACCTTCTAGTTCTTTAATTATCTAGACTATTATGTTTGGTTGATCTTCTTCTTTTGAATATAGTTCTTTATTATTAATCTTAACAATACCTTTTCCTTCTTGCTCTACATCCCTTGTATATTCTTTTGAATGGATCTTACCTTGCTTGTAATCCTCATCCTCAATCTTCTTTAAATCCCACTTTAGATCTTCATAGGTGTAATTGTTGCCTCCAATTTTAAGTACTCTTTGCATCAATTCCTCTTTCTGAGCCTCTATGCTATTATTTATGTTCTTAGGACAAAATACTTGAACTAGTTCCTTAGTTAGCTACTCAAGAAACTCATCTTCTGATCTTTGAATTGCCAGTTCTGGGTCCAAGGCACTGACCTTGTTTAAGAAGTTTTGGAGCTTGTTTGCTATGGATCTAATTGTTATATCTAATCTATGATCCTTATCATTCTGATTGTCCACTGGAGTAAAAGGAGTCCCACCATATTCTATTGGGGTTTTCCAAAACTTAGATCTCTTGCATACCTCTCTAATTGGAGCTATGTCTCTCTTTTATAACTTGAGATGGACATTGCTCCTCTTTGTGATTTGCCTCATATCTTTGAAGGTTCCTCCATTATTTGGGTTTAATTCAAATAATAAGGAATTCTCAATATCTTCTATATTCTTTAGACCACTCCTCTATTCTTCTATAGATTGTTGAATAGATATTTCCATTGAATCTGAGGTTCCCTTGTTTGTATGCTTAAGTACATTGTCCATTGATAACCTACAAATGGGACTTCTTGAGTCTTGTTGCTTCAGCTTTACCAAATTTCCTTCCCTCTCGCCCACTTTAGACTGATTTGAAGCATTTTGCATCTCATATCCTTCTAGACAATTAATCTCTTTTGAAGATCTATTTTGCTTTGTATTACTCTTTTTGTCCTCTTTTCTTCTTTTCGACCTATGTTTTGCTTTTGATTTATGCTTTTAGGTCATGTCCAAATTCTTTTTAGATTCTCCCACTATAATTTATTTGAGTCTTTTTTTGGTTGCTGGGTTAATCTTAAAATTCTCCATGCTATTCCTTTCATTTTGCGGTTGCTCGATTAAATTTTTCTCTTCTTGATTAGATTGTGGAGAATTCTCTTGAACTGCCAAACTTGACCTCAATTTCTTTTTCTTAATTCTGATCCACGAGAATATACTAAGAAAATCAAATGTGTGTGGCAAGATTTTGAATCTAATTTTCCTAATATCATCAAATTTAATGATTTCTGATATTTCTCCTTCATAAAATTGTAGATTTATGTCATAGGATGCTTTGTTGGTTATGATCTTCCTATTAGATTGAATTGGTTGGTTAAGCTTGGTTCTAATGAGCATTTTCACATTGTTATAGTATTGGTATGAAGAATCAATGCCTATCAGATCTCCCATTGTAGACCCTAGAGACCTAAGGATCTCGATTTGGACCAGCTCTGGTGGTAAGGATTGAATACTATACCACCTGGGACTTGTAATATCTAACCCCTCTAAACTAAAACTTGGACTCCATTTAAAAAAATTAACCGCAAAACCATTGAAAAAATGTTCATAAACATATATGAACTCTTCTTTGATGGATTAATCCATACATTTCAAGTAAAGGATTCTTTCAAAAAAGCTAGAAATACTTGTTAGAAATGGAAAAGAAAATATGTAAATAAGCAATACCAGGAAAGAATCTAAGTGAGTAAATGCATGAAAAGATATTACCTTAAGATAGGAGAGAGAAAGCTTCAAGCTCCAACACCATGAGATGAGATATTTGGAAAGGGGAAAGCAAAGAAAACCCCTTGTGACATTATGAATGAGGCATGAAAAGCCTAAGAAGGAAAAGAGAGAGAGCAAGAGAGCATTCGCTCCTACAATAATTGAGAAGAGGAAGAAACCCTCATTGGAAATGAGAGAGGAGGGTCATCTCTTAAATAGAGATGAGAGAGAGGAGTTAGAATGTAACTCCCATGTCTATGAATGCCACCATTCATAAGTTTGAGGCCAAGTGTGAGATTCCTCTTAAGGAGGAATAATCTAAATTACAAATTATAATAAATATTTGTCCTCACATATTCCACTAGATGACAAAATAAGGTGTAGTGGAAAAAGGACAAAAAAGAAATATATTAGGATACCTTGGCTTATATCCTAATATATTATAACAATAAAGAAAGAAGGTCTAACCTTGGTTTATAAACACACCAAGGAAAGATTACAACTTCTAACACCCCCCTTTAATATTTACTTGGGGTGATTATATCAAGGGTATTAAACCCATAATTTACAAAAAAAATGCAACTTAATCTTCAATATGAAGTAATTTGATTGTCTTCAAGCCATATGGTACATTTGCAGATCCAAGAGAAGTACATGAGTCCTTTGAATGAGATCAAGTGGAAGCATAGACACATCTTCATATGAGAAAAATGGAGAAGGTTCCTTGATGGATCACCTGAAAAAAAATAGAGAACAAAAAACAAGACAACTATCCACAAGTAGAATTACATTGAATGGAGAAGTTAGTAAAAAATGAAGTTATAATAATTTAATCAATGAGGATAAATGAATGTGTTCACCAACATGCAATGGAGTTAACAAGATATCTAAAATAAGTCATAAGCTCAAAAATGATCATAATATGGGTCAAAATGACCAATCTTTATGCAATAAATCTCTCATGAAAGAAACATACTAATGCACAAATGACCATAGACAAGGCCAACTAATGAAACCTGCATCAACATTGCATCAATCACATGGATATAGACAGTCCACTAATGAGTCATCCCACTACAGGTGAATGGGCCATGATTCCATCACCTACATGACCCACAATCTAGGCAATAAAGTATGCAGAACATTATCACATTGTATATTTATCAAAGAAATATAAGAGAGACAAAAATAAATAAGTAGAACATGTGCCTCAAGCACCAAATAATTCAAGTTACAATTTTTCCAAGAATTATAGCTGAAGTGGACCAACGGAAGAGTTTATGAGGAGTAACAACATATTGCCTTCAAATAAGAAATCCATCATGGACAAGAAACATCATTGCCATGAGGAAAAAGATCAACATGGGTCAAAACAACTTTCTCAAATAGAGTCTCCAATATAGGAGTGCTCCAAGATATGGTAGCCTCATCACCTATACACTCAAAAATGAGTAAAGTGTAGGAAGTCATACCATGACTAAATCAAAACTAGGAGCATACACCAAGGAGATAAAGAGATTGAAATGGGAAATCCCCATAAAATATCATCCTCACATTGAGGAACAAAGTGGAACAAATGGAGGGAAACTCCATTTAAGTAAGTGCACACCAATTATAGGTTGGAGGGATACTCCACGGGCCAGATAAGGCAACTACAAGTCAGTTTAAAACTGTCGGGTCCACCATAATTAACCTTGATAAATTAGCTCCTGATACAACTTACAAAAATATATCATATAAATCAATGGTATAAAACCATAAAGTGCCAACATGGGCATGGAACGATGCTATAAAAGCATAAAACTGCAACCGTGTGCAGATAGATCAATTAAATCAAATCATTAAATAATGAAGACAATAGTGTAAGATACTCATAAACCTTAATAATTTGAGATAAAAATAAGTATTTGGAAGAGCAATAAGCATAAATTATTAGATATCAGTTAAAAACTCCATGCAAAGTGAACATAAGTGTGGATACAGAAAGGATCAAGAAAAATTTTGTTTGAACAATTATAATTTAGTAAAAACAATGACTTTGATTTCTTTTGATCAATCATTAACAAAAAAAATACTCCCTTTGTTTAAACGAATTATCAAAAAATAATTTATTTTTTTTTGTAATAAAACACCCTTCTAATTTAAATTTAAAAAAATACTATTAAATTACAAATATTTAAAAGTAATAAAAAGTAAACTAAAAAAAAATGGCATTACAAAAGACTATGAAAACAGACAGATGGACGCATCAAGAACAAAGGTTTAAAAAAAAACTAAAGCATCTCCAATAATATAATCCAAGTGCCATTTTCCAGCAGGAGGGATAAGGTTATGATTTAAAGCCATGGAAACAAGAAAAATCCTCAGATATAATTATGAACTCAGATTGATAGAGCAGAACCAAAAATAGTGCCTCTGACAAGGAATCAAAAGTAATATTCTAGACAGAGATGTGGCAGACGTTATACGACAACTGTAGGTGATGTGCAGAGAATAATGTCCTCCAAAGCATGATAAATGAAAACACTTGTCAACAACAAACTTGAAATAACAAAATTAGAACTCTTCTAATGCAAAGCAGAAGCCAAATCATATAGTGAAATAAGCCAGTAAATACACGGCAATCAAAGACAAATTAGAAGAGATAAAAAAAATTCAAAGCAGACGATTTAAATGTAATCCTGCCCGATGTAAATAGGTGTAAGGGATATGCACAACATAGCAAGCGAGGAGGCCATAGATATAGACGACAGGCTTTCTGAGATGCACAGAATAAACTCTATTTGTAATGCCAGACTACAATGATCTAATAGATATTATGTAGTCTGTGTATTTGTTTATATTTGTGGTTGTTTTACTAATTTTTTTTTCTTAATTCACCTCTTTTAGGATCAATGGCCGTCGCATAAACTGTGTAAACTGGGCCAAATGTCATTACAATCTTGAAGAAAATAGCATTCCCTTTGCTTATGCCATGAGACAGTCTAAACGCTCCTGTACGCAGGCCGCCTGTTGTGAAGTGAAGCAGCAAGCAAGCAACGATAGCTCCAAGAAGCTGTGCAATCCAGTACAAAATAGCTCTGAGCAGGGTTATATTTCCTCCAAAAAGAGCACCAAAGGTTATAGCAGGGTTGACATGGCCGCCAGAAATATTGGCCGCGATCGCAACGGCAACAAACAGAGCTATGTCGTGAGCCAGCGCAATTGCAACCAGACTAGCCGGTGTTGAATCTGCACCTTCAGTAATATTACGGAAAGCCATGACAATGCCTTCTCCAACAAAGACAAAGATAAGAGTCAAAATAAACTCTGGCATGGCGGCTCTTAGAGTGTGAAATAAGAGATTGAGATCATGATTAGCCTTTCTAATATTGTAGAACTCAGGGTGGAATATGAAAAAGAGATAAGGGAGAATCACGATAGAATTCAAAGAGAATCCACCACTACTCCCACTTCCTCTTCAGTCCTGGACATCATCATGCGCTACGAGATAGATAGCAATGGCAAGCTGCTCACTCCGACATCGACCTGGGGGAGATCAGGGGTTCAAGGATCAAAAAATGAGCGGGTGAGGGGGGGTCTCCGGCGGTGAGAGGCACCTAGACTCATTGGTCTTTGGACAAATCCTGGCAGATGAGGTGCCTGTGTTGTTAGTGTTATGGTTGCAATTCCAGACACCCAATTCAGTGTCATGGGAAGATTGTTGCTTCAGAGCCTTGAGAGCATCGCCAACCATTGCAGTGATTGGAAGCCAGGAGAGCGCCAGCTTACCCAAGCAAAGGTCAGGTACCTCATATGACTACAGGCTAACTACCATACACTTACAAATTACAGATCAGGAGGAGCTTCACGGGTCAAAGATTCGAAAACACGAATGCACTAGATGAAGATCCCAAATGGGGGTCTCCGAATGAGCCTTTTATGTATTGAAATTCAATCAAATGAATGATAGAGCACTAAAATTGGATCAAATGTTAGATTTATACAGTCTGGAACTGAGGTTCCAGAAAAGATTTATACAGACCCACAATCTTTAGAGATGTTTTCAGGGAAGGACGTAGCAGGGCTGCGGCAAGGGTGAAACCAGAATGGAGAACACCAAAAAATGGCAACCAAAGAACTTCGGCAAATAGCAACCAACTTGAATAACAAGACAGCACGAAAAATCTTCAATATACCATCAAAGAGGTTGTCCGATACGACTGAATCATTCTTAAGAATTTTTTTTTTTTAAAAATGGAAAATTAATCACAATTTTTAACAAACATTGATATCAAGATAGGAAAACCCTTTGGCGGAAAGCCTTCCAAAGGGGGTTAGATGAAAAATAATAGAAAATAAGAAGTAACCTGCATAAATTAGAGCAAACAACAGTTAATCAGGTTTGGCAGTAAACCAGCCAAACTCAAAAAAAAATTCAATTTCTTCCATCGTAAGAAGATTAAAGAAGAAATTAGTGAAATCTCTCTCAAGAGTCTCCTTCGAATCATACCTTCATAAAAACACTCAAAACAAAGATTAAATTGCTCTGATACCATGTTAGAAATGGAAAAGGAAATATGTAAATAAGCAATACCAGGAAAGAATCTAAGTGAATAAATGCATGAAAAGATATTACCTTAAGCTAGGAGAGAGAAAGCTTCAAGATCCAACACCATGAGATGAGATATTTGGAAAGGGAAAAGCAAAGAAAACCCCTTGTGACATTATGAATGAGGCATGAAAAGCCTAAGAAGGAAAAGAGAGAGAGCAAGAGAGCAATCGCTCATACAATAATTGAGAAGAGGAAGAAACCCTCATTGAAAATGAGAGAGGAGGGTCATCTCTTAAATAGAGATGAGAGAGAGGAGTTAGAATGTAACTCCCATGTATATGAATGCCAGCATTCATAAGTGTGTAAGGCCAAGTGTGAGATTCCTCTTAAGGAGGAATAATCTAAATTACAAATTATAATAAATATTTGTCCTCACATATTCCACTAGATGACAAAATAAGGTGTAGTGGAAAAAGGACAAAAAAGAAATATATTAGGATACCTTGGCTTATATCTTAATATATTATAACAATAAAGAAAGAAGGTCTAACCTTGGTTTATAAAGGCACCAAGGAAAGATTACAACTTCTATCAATACTTACCTGTTCTTCGCAGTTATCTTCCAACCAATAAACAAGCAGAGCAATGTCTTCCTTTAGGCCATTCCATATCACAAAAACTTCAACTTTTTGGCATTCATCCCATAATTCTTCAATTTCCATGTCGAAGATGTGGATGGGTAACTTAGCAATTTTAGGGCTCTCTTGTGGATCTAGGGCACCGTTAGGGTTAAGTGCGAATTTGGCAATCTTGGCCATAGACAAATAGTGGGGGGGAACATAAGAGCTCCTAATTGATTTCATAGGAGATTCAAATGGTTTATCCCTATTGGAGTGCAGAGGCACGAGAGTTGCTACCAGTTCTAATCTTTCTACTAAGAATGGGGTTTGAAATTTAGATGGTTCAGCATAGTTTGTTAGGTTAAAGACCTTAAATTGGTTGTCCAATTTCTCAATAGTGAAGATATCCTGAGCTCGCTAATTCCTTGAGGAATCTGGACTTATGAAGTAGGGTTTGACTTGGTCATTGCCGAAAGATATTTGCCAAAGTTGTTCTTCAGGATCCTGTAGCCTCTCCAAAATTAAGAAGCTATTCTTTGTTTGGATTCTGAAGTTATTATTCCTCCATTGCTTATTCGAGAGCCTTGATTTTTTGTACTTATTTGGTTTTATCCAATGGTTTCTGCCTGCACCCTGCCATGGTCTGAGATTGTTGTTTTGTTTGTTGAAAGCCTACTCTGCCTTTTTTTCTTGGAAGCTATGATTCACCATTTTTTTATTTAATAGGTTTAATGTAGTTAATTCAAGTCAATACTTAGGAATTAAATGAAGTTCATGATTAATGCAGATTAGTGATTTTTTGCATTTGACACTTAGGTCAAGTAGTGATTATTAGAATTAGGATTGCTTAGTACAATAGGACTTTAGGTAATATCAATAAACTAGAATTGATTTAGAATGACAATGTGCCAATTTAGGGGTATTACAATACCTTCTACCTACCACTAGAAAATTATACTTGCATCTCACAAAAGTTGACAACAAATATTATCAAGAAACAAGAAAATAAACCACATAAAGATAGGTATAATGTAAGGAAGGTTCATTAGCCTACTTGTAAATTTCATATTTGGCCTAGATTTTCCTTGCAATACAAAATGATTGCCAAAGTAGATCTCACTTAAATTTTATAGGAAATGACCTCACTTAAAATTTGTAGGAAATGTTTTCCAAACCATTTTAAACAAGATCTTTTGTAACATGTTATAATAACACTCATATATATCATCCTATACTAAATTCCAAAATAAAATCTCTCTAAACCAAAATACATGCTTTCCACAATATATATTTTAAAGTTCTCTATGGTTCAATAAATATTGTGCAAGTTTGACTTTGCTTCTAACAATGAGAAATTTTCCTTTTGGCGATTGGAACTGATTAGGGAAAAATAATCCTCTTAGTCTTTACTTGTTGGATCTCATAGTGGCAATGAATTTTTTCTTTGACAATTCTTACAAAACAAAGGAGAAAATTATTAGTAAAAATGAGAATTGAAATGCCTATCCTAAACTATAACACAACTCCAAGATTTTGAATGGATCTTTTTTCATGCAAAGTCAATTTTAATTTTTCTCATAGCTTGATATAATGTGATTCATCACAATCACGTAGGTTAAGATACAAATGAAAAATCATCATTTTGGAAACATTTACTCAATATCTAAATTATTATCTAGTAAGACATCACAAACCTAAAATCCACCTATGCCTAAAATAACAAACTAATTTATACTATATTAAATTTTTTTTCTACTTAATTTTCAAACAAGGAACAAGAAAAGTCATTGTTGTAGAATGAAATGGAGTAGCTTTGCCTAAAAAATTGTCCCACACTAGAAAAAAGTGATCTCAAAAGTAGAGAAGTAAAATTACAACTACAAATTACACTATTTATCTTTAGCTAGCATTAACACACTATATTCTTTGTTATGCATAGATCACATTAAAGTTGTTATTTATTTTCTTCTTGTGTGCCATGTCTATCAACATGGAATAGTATAATTAGTGATATTTGAGTAAGAAGATATAAGTATCTTTGCCCTAATATCAAAATCTATGCTTTTATGCCTTTTTAATGATAATATTGGGCATGACCTATTAAAAATATGGAGCAATATCAATGCCAACAATCTATATCTAATGCACATATAAAGATGGGTAATTCATGAGAATGAGGGCATCTTAGACATTACTAAAGGTGTATTTGTGAGCCTAGGTGCTTATTATCTTTCTAATAAAACCATAATAGAATAATTAGAATAACAACTTATATTCATATGGAAGATAATTTATATTATAATTCTAGGTTTTTTTTCAATTAAAGAAGACCTTGTAAAGCTATTGAAAATGAACAAATCATTTGCATATGAAAATGTCTATTTATGAGATAGAGTTTGATATTGATGCATTTTTTTAATTGGGTAGAAGGATGTGCCATAATCAAAGCCATTAATATAGATGAATTCCAAACTAAAAATAAGAGGATAAAATCCTAACCACACTCTAGTACAACATATACATCCAAATACAACTACACAATCTAACAAACATAAAAAAAATACTTTAAATTATGAATGCAATCCTTAAGGAAAATCCACAATATCATTGATTAAATGATTACATAATTTATTAAGAAAACTATTTCTATAACTACATGATGTATATTCAAACTAGGGCATCGATTCATGTATTAAATCTAATGAAAATTTAATCGAGATTTGTTGGCTAAAACACTAAGCAACAAATGTGAATTTATAATAGTTCTTAGGATGATGTATAAATTAGAAATCTATTCCAATAATGGGGAGCTGAAATGAAATCCAAGCACTTGTAGATTAACACAGGAGTAAAATTTGTACCTTGGTCACTCAAATTTTGTTGAAAAGATTGTAGCCTTTTGTTGGTACCCATATAGACCTAGATATTTAAAGTTTCAATTTTAGGTCTCAAACCTCTCTGAACTAAGTTCAAAAGTAGTTCAAAGTGGTTCATTTTCTCATGCAAGTTCAATGGCTTATCTTATTTTGGTGATTCAACAATTCAAAGTTCAGAGATACAAGATCACAAGATTCAAACTTCAAGAATACACTTCAAAGTTCTAGAGTGTAAACCTCAGTTCGAAGATCATGTTTCAAAGTCATCATTTTAGTGGAAAATCCAAGGATCAAAATTCCATATGGAGCAAGGTTTAGCAGTTCAAAAGACTCAAAGGTTTGAAGGCTAAAAATGAAAGGTTCAATTAATCCATTTGATTCACTTAGCAATTGTTTAGAGCATTGCAAAATAATTTGAGAATCTGCTCACAAGTTCACCCTGGTGACTAGATTATAATCATTGAACAACATAGACACACAAGCTCTTAAGAAAGCTTGGAGTTGTACTCCACATTGAAATATTGTGGTCATGATTAGATATTCTATCAAAATTAATCAAAGTTTCCTCTCTTATAAAGTATAAATAAGGAAAAATCTAGAATGCTTAGTATAGGTTAAAAATATGCATGAAGGACCCGATCTTGGTGCAAACCCAACAAATTCTTCTCCCATTCTAAGTGAATTAATATGATTGCAAGAGGAATAATAATAATAATAATAATTAAAAAAAAAAAAAACCATGATGGGGCGACTTCTAAATCATTGAAATTATGTTGGAATTCTCAGATCAAAAAATTCATGTATTATGCTATCATCTCCCAAATGAATTGATGGCATTGCTTAATACAAAATCTTGTGATAGTCGATGCTTTTGGATTAAGATAGAGTATATATGAAAAGGCCAATCATTTAGCCTCGATCTACACCAGTCTAGCCTTGTGGTTACCCAAATTTATTTCTTGGTCATTGAAACACCAACATCAAAATGTGCGATGACAATGAGCATGCACAAGAACCATATAATCTACGATATTTTGTTGAGCCATTTGTTATCTTACAAACTCATAACTCTAGAAGCTATAAACAATGGTGTCCTCTTCCAAATCTTTATTCAAACCTGATGCCATCTCATAATGTGACCACATGGGTTCAAGAAGGGACACTTGATAGTCAATATGAACTAAACCCAAGGCATGACCACAGAGAAAGATTTGAAAATTTCCAAAGGTTGTTCATGCCTGGATGTAAAGAACATACCCTAAGCACATATGTCTGAGTTGAGACACTTGAACATACCAAGTCATTGGAACACATCAACATAAGGAAGCCACATGAAATGCATCACATATAGGTGATAAGTGTATTGTGATAGTTGGTCAGGATATTGCAAGGATGTGATTGTGAAATACTCAATAAAAGGTTAGCTATGAATCATTTGACAATATGCTCATACCATATGAAGACCAATGATGGCCAACCTGGACCATGGAGTTGTATGCTACCATTGAAGTCTTACTCTCTATCGGTGGTGGATAACTCAATCACATGACATACTCAACACCATATCCCAAATCTACAATGTGAAACTCTACCCCATGATGATCAAAATTTCATCTAAAGTTGTAGACATAATTGATCAACTATGTTGCAGGAGAAAATACGAGTGACACATGTTCAAGTATTCACTACAAGTAAATGACATTGTTGATTGTATGAGATAGATGGAATGAGACCACAATTGGGCTTGCAATCAAACAATTCACATATCGAGTATGAATTTCAAAGTGAAACATGACCACGATTTAAACACATGTAGATTCCATGATGATTTTAATTGCAATATATAACATTTAGGTTGTGTAATCAAGTGTTATAGAAAGATTACATGTCATTCTATTGCCATGATTCAATTATGGAAACTAAATGAAGCCTCCAGAGGCCAATCGATGAGGAGAAGGTGAAAAGTGAGGATGTTAAAAAAATAAAAGAGGGAGGAAAGGAGATTCTGTAGAATGCTATTTAACCAAGAATATTAAGCTAAAGAAGGTTCCAATATTTTAGAAGTGGGGAGACTGTTCTTTTCCAGAGAGTTTGTTCTATGAGAGGAGTTTTGCTACTTCTTTCTTTTTTTGATTGTAATGTAGGGGAAGGGAATTTTTATTTTCAAATAGTGATTATTGTACAAAAATGGTAGAATATTGATTATTTTGTTGTGTTTAGAGGGGATAAACAATAGTATATTAAAAATTTGAGTTTAAATGTATGTTTTCTAATCAATATTCAACTTGGAGTGGCATTGATTTTCTCTAAACGTGTATATGTTACATTTGATTGTCATTATAATTATCCTTTGGACTTGGTGCTATGTTTTTTCATGTGTTTGGAAGGAATAGTTTGTCTTTTCTCTATGTTATTTCTATAATGGAATGCTTGGATCAATGAAATTTGTGTCATTTATTTTCCATTTCCTTTTAGTTACTTAGTATTTTTGCATCTATATTGTGTTTACAGATAGATGTTTGTAAACCTTTCTTGCTTTTAGGTTAAAAGCATTATTAATCATAGTGTAATTGATTTATTCTATATCTCTTGAGCTGTCAGGAACAACATAAGCATAGAAGAAGATTCCACATCTTGGCTATTGTGGAAAATTCTCTGTGTAAGATTTCACAAATTGAAAGATTTGCAAGAATTTGAGGAGAAAGTGTATCGGTTGAAGAAACATTTAGAGGTGGATGATGATGAAGCCTTGGTTATAAATTCACATTTCATCTCATACAATTTTTTGATTCTGGGTGAGAAACAAACTCAAGTGGCCATAGTTCATCCACAAGAAAACTAGGCATGGGAGAACAAGAACACTCAAGCTAAAAGTGAGAATCCTAGCAGCAGTGAGAGCAAAGAGAAGGAAAGCTAGCTTACAACCAAATTTTAGCCCATGGATAACCCATTGGAAGTGTTAAATAATGCCCTTTTTAGTGAAGGAGAAAGGTTTCATAATCAAGAGAATCCCTCTAAGTATGGTTCAGTTATTGATCTAGATCCAGTTGAAAGTAAAGAACTAAAATCTTTTCCATGATACATAGAAGATGAGAAAGAAGAAGATTCTCCTGCTATTTTTGAGAAGATAGAATCACTAGCTGAATATGAAAATAATAAGTTTTAGCATGAGAACTTCATTCAAAATGGAAAGAATGCTGAAACAAAGATAGATCTGCTCACCTTTGAGCTAGGCAGTTTTCAAGAAGATGATCATCTTGCACTTCTAGTAGAGGCAATCTGGTTTCAACTAAATACAACAATAGCAAGAGAGATTGAAGAAAATTCTGAAAAGCTAGAAGATAAAGTCATTTAGAGTGAGCCCAACCCACTATTCTTGCCAATGGGATTTTATGAAAATACTACTATCAGAGAAAATCTTCTATTTTAGCCTCAATATTCACCACTAAGTGATGAAAATCTATCCTCTCCTTTCATATTAGGAAATTCAAAAACTCTAGTGGAAGGAGGAAATGTTGGAGTTAGTTCTCAGCCTATTTGTGACTTAGTTAAGACATTGGGTGATACTCTTCTCTACAAGGAATAAGAAGACATCATATGTAGAACTTTGTTGTCCCTTGGGAAAGGAGATCCCTCTTTGGACAATCAAGGTTTGAATACAAAACAAATAGACTACAAGAGTTTGTTTGCTAATTCATTTTATCCTTTTGAGTATGAATCTATTGAAGACAATGTGTGAAATTCGAAGATGCATTGGGAGAAATGAAAGCTCAAATGTTTTACGTATTTGATGATGCCCTAGTCCTTGACAAAGTTGGAGAAATTTTTTATGATAAATTTGATAACATGATGGATGAATTCTCTTTATTTGATAATGTGGAACATGATTTTCATGATTATGGGAATGAGTAGGTCATTGTAGACAATAGTCAAGAGGCTAATGAAGAATCTCTTGAAGATTGTTCTCCCTAATTCAAAACCTTTCTTGATTTGAAAAATGATGTAGAAAAATCATCTGAAGATGAAGAATTCTATGACAAGATTTTGTTGTTTAGGATAGAGTGTTAGGTTGCTAAAATTTTGTATACTATGAGTTTGAGCTTCAACTTTGAAGAGATCTCCATTAGACAGTGGTTTGTAGTGGCTCCATTAAAGCACAACCTATTGCTATGGAAGGGCTCTTACTTCCTCTAGCTAGTAAATGGATTCACATGAGTTCTTCTTTCTTTTGGTTCTCATGGTAGGTTCTCTTCCTACCTTTGTATATATATTATAAATATGCTTTTGGTGTATGTAGTGTTAGTTTAAATAATGCACAAGCTTCGTGCTTGCTGGTAGTTTAGGTTGGTTGGTTTTGCCCTGCTCCCTCTGCCCTCTTTGCAAGAAACTCTCAATTTTCTTTTTTTGGTGACTCTATTCGCCTAATTGATAAGGCACTTGTCTTTTGCTAGAGATTGCTAGAGTTATCTATTTTCAAGACAAAAATAGTCCCACAGTCAAAGCCCATGTTGGTACCCATATATACCCCAATATTTAAAGTTTCAATTTTAGGTCTCAAACCTCTCCAAACTAAGTTCAAAAGTAGTTCAAAGTGGTTTGAAGTGGTTCATTTTCTCATGTAGGTTCAATGGCTTATCCTATTTTGGTGATTCAACAATTCAAAGTTTAGAGATACAAGATCACAAGATTCAAACTTCAAGAATACACTTCAAAGGTCCAGATTGTAAACCTCAATTTGAAGATCCTATTTCAAAGTCATCATTTTCATGGAAAATCCAAGGTTCAAATTTCCATATAGAGCCAAGTTTAGTAGTTCAAAGGACTCAAAGGTTTGAAGGCTCAAAATGAAAGGTTCAATTCATCCATTTGATTTTGTGGGTGTAAATAAGTATTTACTTATTACACTTACTTAAGTTTACTTAGGTTAATGCATTATTTAATTTTTTTGCATTATTTTATTTGTGAGACACTTAGGAGTTTGTGCACTCTTATGAGTTGTCTTAATGACATCACAGGGGTCCGCACCTCTTTTAAGCACATGTTGTCTACAACATAGGAATCTTCTACACACATATGACACTTAGTCATTCTTATCCATTCATCTAGAATGTTGGATAAGGTGCTTAGTTTTCTTATCTTTTGGTTGTTTCTAGAGACATTCTAGGTGCTTCCTGAGAGGCCTTTATATACAGGCACTCCTAGTGTGTTGAATATCACATTCTGAACAGAGCAATGTATTTGAACATACTTTGATTAATTGATCATATTCTCTTTGGTCTACTATGTGCTTGTGTTTGAGTTCTTAGTTCCTAGGTGAATTTTTCCTTAGGAAAATTCTTACATGGTATCAGAGCAACTTGGAGATTTTCTCATCACATAGCTATTCGAGACCTCACTTGCTTCTTCGCCTCAGCTCAAATCTGGAGTACTATAAAAATTAGGAGTGTCCAACACTAGATTTGACCTCGCCATTGCATCCAGAATGCTAAATCGGTGAAAATTGGCTACAAAGCTGCCTACCCTAGGCCAAAGTTGATTGTGAGGCAATTTTTTTTTGCAAACCGGCATGTGAAGGACCGATTTGCAGAATTGGTATGATCATTTTAGATCTATACATTTAATTTTCAGATCTACATTTTTTCATCTGCATCTCTGCTATTTTTTTTTGGATCTACATTATTTTCTGAATTTTTTTGGCCATAGGGCCATAGGAGAGATTCTTTGCAAGTGAAGATTGAAGCTTGTTGGTGCAAATATGATATTTGCATCACATTCAGAAGGTCCAAAAACCCCCAGATCAGATTTTGTTTCATCCAAATCAGACATCTGAGGCAAAATCTAGACCCATTTGTTTTTTGGAGGCACGACGATGAGTCAGAGAAAATAACAGCAGCAAAAATTTTCAAACAACGATATCTTCCTCATACGGACTCCTTTTTGTGAGAATTTTTTTTTGTTTTGGGGTAGGATTTCGTGATCTACACATTGGTGCAAGTGGTTTGAGATCTCTATTTTTGAATTTTTTTGCAACTCCAAAATCTCAAAATTTTCCACTTAAAATGCTTGGTACGGGCTCATCTGTACTCCAAATCAAGTTCCATTTTTTTTGAAAGTGCATATTTTTTTGTCTACTTTCCAAATCTGTAATCACATTATAGGTTTTGTAGATAGAAATACTACTTTCAAAAATAGGCCTTAAATTGGCAAGTGGCTTTCAAGTGTCAACAACATCTTTTTTAGGGGGGGTTCCTTGATTTTATTTTTTTGGAGGTTTATTTGATTGGTACATCATGGAAGAGTTAGATTTGATTGAATTAAACCCACACAACTATCATGAATGGAGTCAACTTGCTATCAAATATCTCCATCAGCACAATGTACTACCCTGTGCACCAGATCTTGAGTTTACTTTTGATCAGCATGACATCATTTGGCATACGCTCTATTTACATATGGAATATAAAGTTCTAAAAAAGTTGATCAAAATTAAGTCATCTAATCCATATGTTTTTTGGATGTATCTTTGGGAGCATTATGGAGATCCAACTATTCCTCCATTCCCACAAGATCTCATTCCTCCAGTTGCAGCTGACTCCTCTTTAGATGAGATCACACCTCCAACTCCTGTTGCTCTTATTGATCCTATTTCAGCAACAAATGCTTCAGAATTAGTGCAGTAGGATACTTTATGTCTTCCTACTCTACCTTCATGTGAAGACTTCCTTTCAGACATTGCACAATTGTTCGTGGAGTCTCACATTAAAGATGTGGGAGATATTATTGATGACATTCATCTTCTTTTTGAGGTAGATATTCCATCCTTTTCTACAGTGACAGATTTATGTACTTCAACACTGTAGGGTACTCATGGTCTTCCAGGTGATGATTTCTTGCCAGACATTTTAGTTTTGTTCTTGGAGTCACACACAGTAGATATGAGAGACTTTTATGATGATTTCTCACTTCTCTTTGCTGAGGAGTCTTTTACAGTTGTTGCAAGGGCCCACTCTAACCCTCAACTCCATGCTCTACATGATCAATCCTTCCAGATTGGTGTGATTGTGAATTATTCTTTACAACATCTACAGGAGGTCTCTTCATTAGGTCAAAAGACTATTGGTTCCTAAAATAGGTTCTACATCCTTCCTCGTTCGATCTGCTCTTCTCTTCAGCAGTTTTGGAGGAAGCCATCATCAGTATTGATACAGGGACTTTTGAACAAGTTTTAGAGATACTAGTCATCATAGAGATTCCTTCTCCATATAGGGGACACATCTCATAGGTACCCTTGCCATTGTTTCTTCCAAAGGGGAGGAACATCATTCAAAGGTCATGGATTAGCTTCTACATCGGAGCATTCTTCACTAATCAGCATACTACTTTTAAGGGGGGGCACTACTTTGTCTCCTTGTTCTCCTTTTTTGGGGGGACTTTTTCCACATAGGAGGTTTTTTCCTTCTCCATTCTTTCTTGTATATACATGGATGTATGTCATAATGGGGGGGTCTTGATTACTCCATCCATCAATACATCCTTCTTTATCTCTCTTTTTGGGGGAGAGTTTTTCCCATGAGGTTTTCCCTCTTTCCCCGCTTTATGGGAGATTGCATATCATTATGTACATGGGTACCTACTATGGCCTAATAGCCAGGACCCATTATGCATCTTCATCCTATTTCATAAGCTTAAGGGAATTCCCCTAAGTTGCACTTAAGGGGGGGTGTTGGTGTAAATAAGTATTTACTTATTACACTTACTTAAGTTTACTTAGGTTAATGAATTATTTAATTATTTTGTATTATTTTATTTGTGAGACACTTAAGAGTTTGTGCACTCTTGTGAGTTATCTTGATGACATCACAGAGGTCCACACCTCTTTTAAGCACATGTTGTCTAAAACATAGGAATCTTCTACACACATATGACACTTAGTCATTCTTATCAATTCATTTAGAATGTTGGATAAGGTGCTTAGTTGTCTTATCTTTTGGTTGTTTCTAGAGACATTCTAGGTGCTTTTTGAGAGGCCTATATATACAGGCACTCCTAGTGTGTTGAATATCACATTCTAAATAGAGCAATGTATTCAGACATACTCTATTTAATTGATCATATCCTCTTTGGTCTACTATGTGCTTGTGTTTGAGTTCTTAGTTCCTGGGTGAATTTTTCCCTTAGGTAAATTCTTACAGATTTACTTAGCAATGGTTTAGAGCATTGCAAAGTAATTTAGGAATCTACTTACAAGTTCACCTGGGCGACTAGATTATAATCATTGAATAAAATGTACACACAATCTCTTAAGGAAGCTTGGAGTTGTACTCCACATCAAATAATTGTGGTCTTGATTAGATATTGGGTTGAAATTAATCAAAGTCTCCTCTCTTATAAAGTCAAAATCAAAAAATATCTAGAATGCTCAGTGTAGGTTAAATATATGCATGAAGGACCCAATCTTGGTGTAAACCCAAATTATTCTTCTCCCATTCTAAGTGCTTTGGTTTGATTGCAAGAAAAAAAAATACCATAATGGGGCAGCTTCTAAATTATTGAAATTGTGTTGGAATTCTTAGATCAGAATATTCATGTATTATACTATTATCTCTTGGATGAATCGATGACATTCCTTACTAAAAAATCTTATGAAAGTCAACTCTTTTGGTTTAAGAAAAAGTATATTTGAAAAGGCCAATAATTTAGCCTCGGTCTACACCAATCTAGCCTTGTGGTTACTTGAATTCATTTATTGGCCTTTGTAACACTAGTAGGGGAACATGTGATGATAATGACGATGCATAAGAACCATGTAATCTATGACATTTGGTTGAGCTGTGTGCTTTCTTACAAGCTTATAACTCTGGAAGCCACAAACAATGTTGTCCTCTTCCAAATGTTTATTCAAATATGGTGCCATCTCATAAAGTGACCACATGGGCTTAGGAAGGGACACAAGGTAGTCAATATGAACTAAACCCAAGGCATGACCATGGAGAAAGATTTAAAAATTTCCAAAGGTTATTTATGCTCACATGTAAAGAACATAACCTAAGCACATATGTCCGAGTTGAGACACTTGAACATGCCAAGTCATTGGAACATATCAACATAAGGAAGCCACATGACACATGTCACAAATAGGTGATAAGTTGGTTGGGATATTGCAAGGACATGATTGTGAAATGCCGATAAAAGTTTAGCTATGAATCATTTGACAATATGCTCATACCATATAACACCAATGATGGCCAACCTAGACCATGGAACCACATGCTACCATTGAAGTCTTACTCTTTGTCGATGGTGGATAACTCAATCATAGGACATACTCAACACCATATCCCAAATTTGCAATGTGAAACTCTACCCCATGATGATCAAAATTTCATAAAATGTTGTAGACATAATAGGTTAGCTATGTTGTGGGAGACAATACAAGTGACACATGTTCAAGTCTTCACTACAAGTAAATGGCATTGTTGATCATATGAGATAGATGGAATGAGACCCGAATTGGGCCTACAATCAAATAGTTCACATATTGGGTATGAATTTTGAAGTGAAACATGACCACGTATTAAACACATGTAGATTCCATGATGATTTTAATTTCAATATATAACATTTGGGTTGTGTAATCAAATTTTATAGAAAGATTATGTGTCATTCTATTGCCAAGATTCAATTATGGAAACTGAATGAAGCCTCCAAAGACCAATCCATGAGGAGAAGGTGAAAAGGTGAGGACATAAAAAGAAAAGAAAAGAGGGGGGAAAGGTGATTCTCTTGAATTCTATTTAACCAAGAAGATTAAACTAAAGAAGGTTCCTATTTTTTGGAAGTGGGGAGACTGTTCTTTTCTAGAGAGTTTGTGCTACGAGAGGAGGAGTTTTTCTACTTCTTTCTTCTTTTGATTGTAATGCAGGGGAAGGGAATTTTTATTTTTAGATAGTGATTATTGTATAGAAATAATAGAATATTGATTATTTTGTTGTGTTTAGAGGGGATAAACAATAGTATATAAAAAATTTGAGTTTAAATGCATGTTTTCTAATCAATATTCAACTTGGAGTGGTATTGATTTTCTTTGAACATGTATCTGTTACATTTGATTATCATCATGATTATCCTTTGGACTTGGTGCTATGGTTTTTTGTGTGTTTGGAAGGAATAGTTTGTCTTTTCTCTTCATTATTTCTATAATGTGATGCCTAGATTAATGAACTTTGTGTCATTTATTTTCCATTTCCTTTTAGTTACTTAGTTTTTTCGTATCTATATCGTGTTTATAGGTAGATGTTTGTAAACTTTTCTTGCTTTTAGGTTAAAAGTATTATCAATCATAATGTAATTGATTTATTGTAAATCTTACATGGGGAGCTATACCTGAATAAATTTAGAGGGTGCTTATGCTTTTCAATAGCAAAGTGGACCAACTGTTAGTGCATATTTAGTCTTCCTATTTGGGCTTTTTGGGGTTAATCCGCATTTATTTCTTTAGGGGACAATTTGTTCACTAACACCTCTTGTAAAACTTTAGAAGTATTGGAACTCTGGAAGATGAAAAGATGAATTTGAATAAAAAAAAGTTAAAGCTTTATATTGTAAAGACCAGTATAACTAAGATTCAAATACCAATTTAAGAAAATTATATATATATATATATATATATATATATATATATATATATATATATATATATATATATATATATATATATATATATATATATATATATATATATATATATATATATATATATATATATATGATGGAATGCCTACATATACAAAATTCATGAGAAAAAACACATCTAAGACATAACCATAGGTCCATTTATGAATCTAAAATCTTACTATTTTTCTAATGGAACTATAGCAAAAAGGTTCTCCTAAAGCACATATTACAAATAGTTCATATGTAAATATTTTAAACTCTGATGTAACATCCTTTTATCATTGGAAATATAAGAGGAGTAACTGAGAGGGGAGGGGTGAATCAGTTACCAATAAAATAAAGCCCAGATCCCTTAGATGTTAGTACAAAATAAACTCTGTTGATGCTCGACAAACACATAGATAAACATTGTAGCTTGGTAAACACTAAAATGCTCAACAAATAATTAACATGAAAATTTGAAGATGTTATTTGAGATTACTATTAATTTGACATAGTTGAAAATACATAAGAGAAATAACATGTACACATTTGACACCAATATTTAACATAGAATCCTAATTTGGAAAAAACCACCAATTGCAACTAGTTATCGATTTTCACTCTTTTGAAGTGAGCCCTGTTAGGATCCAACCCTATTAAAGGTTACAAAACACACTATTAGGTGTGACCCTATTAGAGGATTTAATCATGCTATTAGGAGTGGCCTTATTAGAGGTCTTTGGACAATTCAATAGAAATGCCACCTTTTTAGAGGATTTACAAATAGTTGTTAAGCCAACTCTGTTAAGAGATTTAAATCACTACTACAATGGTTAGAGAGTAACAATGAGATGACCTAATTTTAGATGCAATTAAATTACTAATTATAGATCTTAATTCTGGCTTGTATACTTGATCCTTCTTGATCAAGTGCATCTTTTCAGCTCCACAAGGATATTCTACTTATCCTTCTAATATGCTTCCTCTTACCACCATTAAATCTTCAATTATATTCCATACATGCTTCTTTCTAATTCTCAACTTGAACTTATAATTATATCTTTCATATTGTCAAGTTAGCTAGAATATAACTTATAATAAATTATACCCATCTCCTCAGTCAGCTAGAACCAATAGATAATTCAATTGAACTTAATATGCCAAAACAAGAAAATCCTTTGTTAGCTGACCCTACTCGGTAGGCACTAACTCAGAGAAATTTTCCTGTGTTAACCAAGTGAACTCGGTCAAGACTACATATTTGCAAAGTTCCTTTGGTTATTGAGTGAGCTTGGTTAACATTGGTTCCATCCAAAATTTCTTTTATTAACTAAGTGAGCTCAGTTAACACTCAACTTTCACAAACTTTCTATTAACGCTTGAGTAAACTCGGTAGATACCACTATCTTTTGAACTAGGAAAACTCTAGAATACTCGGTAGACATAGAAAACTGTCTTCAATCCCTGAGTGAGCTTGGCATACATTGACTAGCAATGATATGACATTTTGTGTAACATCAAAGACAATGCACAATTAATCAATTGCTCCAACAATCTCCCTCTTTGGAATTGATGGCAACACATGTCATAATGCAATGAAAATTTTAGAGCAAGAATAAAGTAAAGAATATATCCTTAGTTTCATTTTGATTCTCAATCATGAGAACTCCCTCTATTGGTGTGAATTCTTTTTGCCTTTAGTTTCTCCCTCTGTCAAAAACTTCTATATGCTATAACTTCTTCTGATAGGAAACTTTGCCTTTGATATCAAACCAAGTTCATTCTCCCTTTTTACATTTCTTTCTCTTTTTGTTTACAAAATTTCTATGAGATATGATAGAAAAATTCTCCCTCTTTAACATCTCATGCTAAAGACAATATTTAGGGAATATCAATGTAACTTAAGTACTAATTCATTTTCAATATGCCCTTAGTAATACTGCATCAACTGATTGATCTTCAACATGCTTTGGTTGATGCATCACTAAACTTCATTTAGTGAGCTTCAGATAGGGGAATGACCCCCATCTTACCTCTTAGATATAGAAATGCATCCTTAGGTAATGGCTTGGTGAATATGTCTACAATTTGTTCTTTTGTATTCACATATTTCAATCTTCTTTATCTTGTACCAATTCTATCAAGAAATGATATTTTATAGCAATGTGTTTTTTTTTGGTATGCATCACTGGATTCTTTGATATATTGATTGTGCTATTATTATCAGAGTATATAACTACTAAATCCTTGATCTCTATCTTCATACCTACAATTGTTTGAACCAAAAAATATTAGAACAATTAACTGATGTTGCCACATATTCTACCTCTACTATGGACTAAGAGATACAATTCCGTTTCTTGCTTGTCCAAGATACTAGTCTTTTATCAAGAAAGAATGCTCCACCGCTAGTGTTTTTTTTGTCATTAATACTTCCTACCCAATCAATACATGTGAATACTTTTAAATCCAAATTGCCTCCTATTTTGTACCATAAACCATATTCTTCAGTACCTTTCAGATATCTCATGATTCTTTTGATTTTCATCAAGTGATATTCTTTGGGATTTGCTAAGAATCTTGCTACCATACCAATTGCTAATGCAATATCAGGCCTTGTATGCACTACATATTGCAATTTTCCAATTATTGATCTATATGTGGTCTAATCTACCTCTTTGGAATCATCATTTTTGGAAAGCTTATGTATAGTAGACATAAGGGTTCAAACTAGTCTTGGAACTTTCATTCCAAATTTCTTTAGTATCTCCTTGATATATTTGGATTGAGTAATGTATATACCATCTTTCTTCTACTAGATTTGCAATCCAACTTTTATCTCTCCAAACATAGACATTTCAATTTCTTTACTTATTTCTTCTAAAAATTCCTTGCACAAGTTATCATTTCCTATGAATAGAGTGTTATCCATGAATATTTCTGCCAACACAATCTTTTTGTCTGATCATTCTTTGATATGTAGACTACTGTTATCATTTGTTCTTTGAAAACCAATCTATATCAAGTAGTTATGAAGTCTTTCATACCAAGGTTTGGGAGCTTTCTTGAGACCATATAATACCTTATGTAATTTATAGACCATGTCTCTTTTGCTAGAATCTACAAAACCTTTAGGTTGTTCAATGTAGACTTCCTTATCAAGAATTCTATTCAAGAATGCATATTTTACATCCATTTGATAAACTTTGAAATGTCTGTGAGTTGCATATGCTAGTAAATTTTTAACACCTTCTAATCTTGCAACAAGAGCAAAAGTTTCACCATAATCAATACCTTCTTCTTGAGAATAGCCTTTACATACCAACCTTGCTTTGTTTCTAGAAACTTTTCCATTTTCATTCAACTTTTTTCTAATTACCCACTTTGTGCCAATTAAATTTTTATCCTTGGGTCTAGGAACAAGAGTCCAAGTTTTGTTCTTCTCTATCTATTCTATTTCTTCATTCATTGCTTCAATCCAACTTTCATTACCCAAAGCATCTTTAACATTTCTAGGTTCAAATTTGGCAAGTAAACATGTACCTTTCAATTTTTTTCTTGTCATTGTTCCATCTGACTTGTCTCCAATGATCTGATTAGGTGCATGATGCCTTTTGACATATCTTGCTAACATAGGTTCTTTGCATTTGGAGTTTGTTTTACTAATTTTTTTATGAACTTTAGTATCAAGCTCGAGTCCCACTGTTTATGACTCAGGTCCATCAGACTCAATTTGCTCTAGTAATAACTTAGCAGCTTCTAACTGTGACTGAGGTCCTTTAGACCGTGACTCAGGTTGCATTGATTGCAACTTGGTAGTTGTTGGAGATTTTGGGGACTCAGGAGGTGAAGCCTCCTATCTACTAGATAGATTTGGTAGGGTATTAGGTTCATAGTAAACAAATCTTCTATAACCCTTAGACTCTTTTTTGTTTTCTTCTTCACTCTTTTTTGCAAACTCATCAATTCTCACATGTGCACTTTCTATGATTTTATGAGTAGATAAATTCAAATATTTGTATGCTTTACTTCTGTAGGAGTATCTTAGGAATATTCCTTCATCACCTTTGACATAAAATTTACCTTTCCTAGATTCTTTCAAGACATAACACTTGGCTACAAAATACTTTAGTAACTTAGATTGGGTTTGTAGCCATACCATAGATCATAAAAAGTTTGATTTGAGTCTTTCTTTAGCTGTATTCTATTCAAGGTATACACTGCAATGCTGATTGCTTCCTTATGGTGTTTTATTGCAACATTTTTTTTCTATCATTAGTTTTCTTGCATAATCCATGATGGATTTGTTCCTTCTTTCAGCTATACCATTCTGCTGAGGTGTACTAGGGGCTGATACTTATCTTTTAATTCCTTTTTCAATGTAGAATTCACTAAGTTCATTAGAGGTGAATTCACCACCTTTGTCTAATCTCAAACATTTTGTTGGAATATTCAAATATGGAAAGAGTACTTATGAGAGGGGGGGTGAATCATAAGTATCATATTTTATCCAATAAAACTTTTAACAGTGAGTAAATTGCATGCATGTAAATACATCAAAAAAATATGAAACAAAACACATGCATCAACAACTCATAACACTGGAAATTGGTAACCTAGAAACCCTCCAGGAATAAGAAGGTAAAACTGGGGTGGGGATGGTACCCACAAAAATTACTGCAGCAATATTGTTCAACCACTTCTGATGGTCTACCCTTTTAAAGGCTTTACACTGTATCAATAGTGACCTGGCTAAAGGCTTTACAAACACTTAACATGAAGTGTCACCCTATTAAAGGATTTTAATCACCTAATTAAAGGATCTACAAAATAGCTGTTAAGCTAACCTATCACCATAGGATTTTCATTCTAATACAATTGCTAGAAAGTATTAGGTATAATGAACCTGATAGATTACAATCCTTGATTGCTGAATGCAGGCACCTTTTTCGCTTTCTTTGATCTTGATCCTTTTGTGATCTGATAATCCTCATTTCTGAAAATAGTTTTTTTTTAATGCACCCTTGTATGTCCACTCATATATATTAGCAATGAAATTTCGTGTTCCTTATAAAGACTTCAAAGACTTAGGGTTAGATATGGATCTACAATCCACATTGAATCTCAATTTCCCACTCAATGCTTGTCTTTTACTGATTGATTGCATGCCTTTATCATTTTTCTTATTGGCTGCATGTAGATTGCATAGGAAAAATAAAAGATTCGATCTCATCATTAAATCCTTCGAGATTTTCCTTATGTCGGTTGCAAAAACTGTTTGCATCATAGTTTGTGCAATTTCAAACTTTTATGCTTATATTCTGTGTTACTCAGCTCCTGAAGCATTGCTGATGCTCAGCACATGCTATTTCTTGGATAGCTCGGCACCTAAACTATATTACACAACACCTGTTAACACTCGACACTTACTCTTGATCTTGGTTAAGTATATTGACACTCAGTTGTCAAATTTATTCTTTAAGCTAACAATCTCCCCCTTTGACATGAGTGGCAAAAAAACTTAACTAAGATCCTTGTGACTCCTTATTAATTGATCCTATATGTACACTCAGTGAGTTCTGTCCTGTTCAAAATTTGCTATCTCAAAATTTGCTCCCAAAATTTGCTATCTCCCCCTTTTATCATACTTATCATTTCATATTATTTCATTTCTGTACTTAACTCCCCCATACTTATTCTCCCCCTTTTTGACACTTAATGTCAAGGGTTTTACAAGGTAATGCCATAATTGGCCAAAAATGTACTATTTACTTCAAGGAGTACCTTCAGAGCTGCATCCCAATTTGCTAGTGTGACATCTAATGTCTTATGTTGGATGGCAATCTCTGCTGCTAGGTGTACAAGTCCATCAAATGAAGAAAGATTGGGGTCTTTCTTGAGGACTGTCTCTGCATTTATCTGCTCCTTGTGAAGTAGTTCCAAATGAGGAGTTATTGATGATTAAATTTACATCAATTTAGCTTTTGTGGTTGCCTCCTCTGCTACTAAGATAGCTAACTCTCTTTGTGTGTGAAGCGATTGGGCAAAATGCTTCTCACTCTGAGCCAGATTTGTGGGGAGTTGCATGTTGAAAATCTTCAAATTATTTTCCAAGCTCAGTATTTTATGGCTAGTGTTCTGTGTGAATGTGGAAAAATCACACAACTTGTTGTACAGGGAAAAGATGTTTCCTAGTACAATTTTGACTATTTTGATTTTCTTTGCCAGTTCTTCTTGTGATAGAGCTATATCACCAGATATTTTACTATTTACCTTGCCTTGAAACTTCCTTTCTAACCATTCAAGCAATTTGGCATTTGTTTCCTGGTCTTCATTAGTCACCTGGTCAACTATATTAGATAATTGCTCTATAATTGGTCTTGACTCATCTGGAGACTGTAAGCAAAAAGCTTCTGTGAATATGTCTTTGATTTCATTCAAGGTAAGCTTATGCTTGTGTTCTTTTCTTAGTGCTTCTTGTCTCCTTCTTCTATCGAATGCACTCTGAATTTCATTGATCTTATCTTCATTAAGAGTGCTAGATTCATAATATGGGATCTTTATTTCTTCATCAAGTTCAGGAACTCCATAGTGAAGTTTCCTGACTGCCTTTGATGAGCTCGAGCCTGCTGTCCTGATTTGTAGCTATAACCCATCTGTGCTTGGCTGCTAAAGAGTCTATGTTGGAGTACCAGATTTTGGTAATGCAACTAGTGTTTGTATTTCAATCTCCTCCTTCTTCTTTGTCTCATCTTTTTCTTTATCTTGAGTATCCCTTTTATGATTGCTAGCGGGGTTGAACTTGTTGGTTGTTCAGATGTTTCTTTTATTTCCCCTGCTACTGTACTCGACATTTGAAGTGTATAAGTGACTACACTTGGTGGAGGTGGTGGTGGAAGAAATAGAATACTAGTAGTTTGTATGGTCGAAGGTGGCACTTGTGCTTTTACCTTGACTATCTCTATTTTAACTTCTAGATTTTGTAATTCATCAACACTGACCAATACAGGATTTGAACTTAATTTTGCTACTAGTGATGATTGGTCAAGGATTTCTAAATCCTCTACAATTAATGGATTGATTTTTGGATTTGAAGTGTCTGTAACATCTTTTATTTTTATAATATTTGCAGGTGTGATGGTGGCATGAGGAGGACTAGGAGGAGATACCTGTGTGTCTTGCATACTTTGATCTTGTGGCTCAGCTGTATCTTTCTCTTCCTCTTTCTCCTCTGTATGTGCTTTTTCTTCCTTTTCTTCTTTACTCTTCTTCTCCACTTGTTCCTTCTCTTTTTCTTTGGTTCCTAACATCTTCTTTTCCCTTGTCTTGGCACTTGCCTCTGCCTTATATTCTTCATTATATACATCTTCTATTTTCTTGTAAACTATTTTCCACAATCTTGTGGATTTAGTAACTACCTCTTCAATTTTATTCTGCAATAGGCTGAATGCTCTATGCTTGGGAGTGAATCTATTATTATGCCTTTTTACTACATTTGTTACTTGATCTTTAGTCAAATCAGGCAACAATTTGGCTTATGTTGACTCCCTTATCTCTTTTTCCATTTGTAAACAAAAATGCCATTTATCCTCTACAATTTTATACAATTCTTTTGGCATAGATTCATCTAATTCTAGAGGTGTGTGCTTATATTCAACCATCATACCATACACAGATTCCTCTAATTTATTTTGCTCTTCTTTGGTGAGCTTAGAAAAATTTAGGTTCTTTAAACCTTTCAAATCATCATTCCTAATTTTTGAACATAATTTGTCAACATCAGTCTAAGGTTTGTGTCTTACTACTTGAAATTGACTGTTGTCCTCTGATTCTATCTTCTCCTCATTTGTTTCAGGCTGGGGAATACATTTCTTTTCTTGGACTCGGCAGTAGTCTTCTTTGAGTCTTTCTTCTTTCCTTTTGTCTCCTCTTGGGCTTTTTGTGCTACAGCCCTTGTGGTCGGTCTCTTTGGTGCAGGAGCAGCTACTTTCTTCCCCTTGGATTGAGGAGCAGGAGGAGTTGTGGCCTTTCTTTTAACTGGTGCTTCCTCAGCTTCTTCTTCCTCAACACTTTCCTCTTTATCTTCTCCTAACCTTTGAGTCAGACCTTGAAGTTTATCTCCCTCTTTTTTAATGTCTTCTCCTTCCTCTTCTACTGTTTCTTCTTCTTCAACACCAAATTTTCTCTTGATTTGTCTCACCATTTTTTCTTTCTTCTTTACTGCAGAAGTAGTCTTCAAGTCTATTATCACCCTTGATTTGACAACATCATAGGTTCCAAAAGTTTTTGCATTTTTATCAGCTTCTTTTGCAAGTAGGGCTATTATTGCTGCAGAAGCTTGATCAATATCAAGTTCATAACCTAGTGGCCTAAGCCATCTTACTCTAGGTATAACTGCTTGTATATAGGTATAATCTATATCTACAAGAAAACAAATGTCCTTTTCATATTTCTTAGTCAATGAGACTGGAATCCTCATTCTTTGTTTCATGGACTTTTTGAAGTCCTCAAAGTAACTAGTCATTTGGGCATCAAAATTTTCACCCATCTATTCAATGTATCTATTGATTTGTTCAACAATTGTTTTGTCTGGACTCCATCTTACCTTGCCCATAGAAGAGAATTCTTTCATCAGATAGAAAAACATGCACATCAAAATTGATCCAAATTTGCATTGAGCTCTATTGCTCTTCTTTATAGCTCCTAGATTTTCATTAATCTGTTGAAACATGAGCTCTGCTAGATCATAGGTGTGATCCTTTTTTATTATCTTGTATGCAACATCAACTGCTATACAAGGTACACTGTTTAACCTGCTTAATTGATAGAATTTGTGTGAAATGATTCTCACAGCAAAATCTAGTAGGGTATCTGTGACTGTGTTGATAGTCATTCCTCAATTATTCCATTTAGCACCTGTATTTTTCTCTATTACTTCCCTTTTGTCACTTCGCAGGGTCTTTGGCCGATCTAGGGTTGGAATACCAGTAACCCTATGAATAGTTTTCTTGGTGAATTTTACTGGCCCTGACTCTAACCAAAAAGCTCCATCATGTATTCTGCTCAAAACTATCCATAGCCATTCAGTTTTGAAAACAATAAAAAATGTTAGGGTTTTGGTTAATCATTTTCTTTCTATTATTGAGAGCTCATCTTTCAATCTTTTGTTCTCACATAGTTTGTCATATGCATTATAGATTTTTAAATCTCCTATGGCTCCAATTTTGCAGTTATAACATCTGTGAACATCTTGGACCATAACAACTTTATCTGAAATAACTAATAATGCACTTGGGCGATCATTTTTGTATGCTACTTCTGGAATGGGCTTAAATTTAGGTTGTTTAACTTCATTGCTGAAAAACTGTATCTCATGACTCTCTCTACCCTTAGTGATTCCTGACCCAGATGCCATTGTTTGCCAAACTAGGGTTTATGATTTAAACAAGTTTATAAGTTCTACATAGCTCGGCACTTAAGTAAAATATCTCAAATCGATGAAACTTGTCTTGAATCGCTGTTGAAATCTTCACAAATGGCTTCTGAGCTGATCTTGATCTTCTCCACTCTTTTCCACTTTGCTTCTCATTTGAATGGTGGGAAAATGATCAAAAATCAGATTTATGTACCCTTCAAAATAGAGTAATTAATGCTTAGTATGCTGCCAACTGTTTACTTGGCACCTGAAGGGTTTCAACATGACTCAGCACCCATTGTGTTTCACTTTGTTTGGCTCCTATTGATATTTTACAGCTCGACATCAACTATCAACTCGGTTGCTATTAGCAACTCGGCACCTGAAGATAACTTTGATAGATCTTGCAAAGTTCTTAGTTTTGACTTGGCATCTTTGCTTATGTTGATTTCTTCTTTGCAGTTCTTCTATGTCTTGGGACTGATTTATGATGTAACTTGGTTTATCAATCCCACACACTTATTCTTGCTTAATTTGATGAAGTATGATCACTTGACCTATTAGGTGAAGTGATCTTTGCACTTGATGTGTTATACTCATGTTTCTTCTTCCATGTCTTATTCATTTTACTTTTGATATGTCCAACATCTATTTTTGCCTTTCCATTGCTAAACTCAGAACTTGATGCCTTTAACCTTGTTGGGCAATTCCTGCTGACATGATCAATTTTGAAGCAACTGAAACATGTAGTTTGACTCAACCATCTTTTGTAGTTCCCTCTAAAATGTGTTCTTATGCAGTTTTGTGGTATATGTCCATATTCCTGACAATAGTGACAACTGTACTTGGTGTTGTAATCCCAAAATTCATGATTTGATGTTTTTGCTGGTTGATTTAATGTCCACATAGGCTTTGATCTACATTCAAAAGCTCTATGACCATACTTTTTGCAATTATAACAATGTCCATCAAATCTTGATGTCTTAGTAGTTTTGGTTTTGCATTCATATGCTTGATGACCTTACTTCTTGCATTTATGACAATGGTTTATGCTTTTGGGTTTATCATGCTGATGGGCATTCTTGCTTCTACATACATTTGATGTATGTCCTTTCTTTCCACAAAAATGACATATAGGTTTATCATCTTTACCTTTATCACTTCTTTGTTCTGCACTCTTTGATGATTCTCCAACTTCAGTGCTGTTGTATCCAAGTCTTGATGTATCATGGGTTGATCTTGGAGATTTCAGTATTTGCTCAAAATATTTGATGGCTTCACTTGACTTGTTGAGGTTCTCTGCCACCTCTCTTTCTCTGTTCAATTCATTCTACATCTTCAAAGTAGAGATCTCAATATCTTTCACATTAAGTTCATGATGAAGGTTCATCATTTGAGCAAGTGTATCCATCTGCATGTTTCAAATCCTTCTCAGTTCAGTACATTTTTCTTCAAGTCTGTTTGCAAGATTTCTTTTGTCATTTTCCATCATAACCTTATCATCAACTACTCTTTTCTTTTGTTCAATAATTTCACATATCATTATGGCCTCTGATTCATGTTCCATCTTGAGAGATCTTATCTCCTCTGTTTGAGCTTTGTTTTTCTCCATCAGTTCTGCTATTGCTGCATCAAACTCTTTAGTGTCTCCGTTGGAAAATATGTTGGTGGTATCAATCTCTTTGTAGTTTGTCTCATTTTTGGCTATGGCTAGATCCTTCCTTTTTTTTAATGAATTTCTCAACTTGTTTCTAAATTCCTCCAAACTATGTAGAGCAAGTTGCACATCTATCACCTGATTTTCAATGATCTTTCCAAGTTTGAAAGCTTCCATCTTTAGATCTTTTCCTCCAAGCTGTTAGGCTTTTCCTTGTGAGAACCTGGATAGGCTCTGATACCAATTGTTGGAATATTCAAATATGGAAAGAGTGCTTATGAGAGGGGGGGTGTGAATCATAAGTATCATATTTTATCCAATAAAACTTTTAACAATGAGTAAATTGCATGCATGTAAATACATCAAACAAATATGAAACAAAACACATGCATCAACAACTCATAACACTGGAAATTGGTAACCCAGAAACCCTCCAGGAATAAGAAGGTAAAACTGGGGTGGGGATGGTACCCACAAAAATTATTGCAGCAATATTGTTCAACCACTTCTGATGGTCTGCCCTGTTAAAGGCTTTACACTGTATCAATAGTGACTTGGTTAAAGGCTTTACAAACACTTAACATGAAGTGTCACCCTGTTAAAGGATTTTAATCACCTAATTAAAGGATCTACAAAATAGCTGTTAAGCTAACCTATCACCATAGGATTTTCATTCTAATACAATTGCTAGAAAGTATTAGGTATAATGAACTTGATAGATTACAATCCTTGATTGTTGAATGCAGGCACCTTTTTTGTTTTCTCTGATCTTAATCCTTTTGTGATTTGATAATCCTCGCTTCTAAAAATAGTTTTTTTTTTATGCACCCTTGTATGTCCACTCATATATATTAGCAATGAAATTTTGTCTTCCTTATAAAGACTTCAAAGACTTAGGGTTAGATATGGATCTACGGTCCACATTGAATCTCAATTTCTTGCTCAATACTTGTCTTTTATTGATTGATTGCATGCCTTTATCATTTTTCTTATTGGCTGCATGTAGATTGCATAGGAAAAATAAAAGATTCGATCTCATCATTAAATCCTTCGAGATTTTCCTTATGTCGGCTGCAAAAACTATTTGCATCATAGTTTGTGCAGTTTCAAACTTTTATGCTGATATTCTGTGTTACTCGGCTCCTGAAGCATTGCTGATGCTCGAAACATGCTGTTTCCTGGATAGCTCGGTACCTAAACTATATTACACGGCACCTGTTAACACTCAGCACTTGTTACACTTGGCACTTGTTACACTCAACACCTACTGTTACTCGACGCTTGATATAGCTTGGCACTTCATCTTACTCGGCACTTACTCTTGATCTTGGTTAAGTGTATTGACACTTAGTTGTCAAATTTATTCTTTAAGCTAACACATTTCAACTTCTTTCTAGTTTATTTTTCTACTCTTGCTAGATACCACTTGAATTTTTGAAAAGCTTTAGATTTTCCTTTTAGATACATTATAGTCATCATTGTAGAATAGTCATAAGGAAAAAGAATGAAAACCTTATCTCCAATGTAACTCTCTATTCCAATAGGTCCACATAAGTCTGTATGAACAAGTTCTAAGACTTTTTCAAAATGATAGTTCTTTCTTTTGAAACAAGTCTTTCCCATCTTACCAATTTGACAGTTTTTGCATAGATCCATATTAGGTTTCCTTAAGCTAGGAATACCTATTATGCTTTTGTTTTTTCTTATATTAACTAAAATATCAAATTTCACATGACATAATCTTTTGTGCCATAACTAACTTTCTTCTACTTGAGCAATAAAACATGAACTTTTACTGAGATCAAGATAGAATAGGTTACCTTTTGTTTGTTTGCTAGATCCAACTAGATTTCCTTTTCCATCCAATAGTTTGGCCTTCCCATTCATAAATTCTACCTTGAATTCAATGTTATTCAACTATGCCACAGTTAGTAGATTGTTGTTTAGTCCTTTAACCCAATAAACATTATAACATATAATTTCATTGGTCAATGAGATACATCCTTTTCCTTTTATACAACAAGGTTCATTATTTCCAAATCTCACACTACCACCATCATAATGTTCCATGTGTTCAAAATTTTTTTTGTCTCTAGTCATATGATGTTAGAAGCCACTATCAATAATCCATGTATCATTTTTGATAACATGAGAAATAAGTGCCATCTTATCTCCTTCATCATCAAATTTATCTTTTACAACAATATATACCATTTCATCTTCATTATTAGTAGAATCTTTAGCCATAAAATAAGATTTCTTACCTTTGTCCTTATAGTCCTTGTAGTTTTTGAATTCCTTATTGCCTTTGCACTTATTACTTTTATTTTCATCCTTATTTTATCTATTTGGGCACCTTGTAGTAGTGCAACAAACTTCTTCACAAGATAAGAAAATTAGAGGAATCTTGCCTTTTGTATTTTCCTCTACCCTTAGAATATATCCTTGCAAGTAGGGCTTTAAAAACTTTAAGATCACTGTCTAAACTTTCTTCTTCTTCTTCACTTTCTAATTTATTGGCATTTGATTTCATACCTCTTTTCTTGAGTGAAAGTTTGGCTTCAAATGTAGACTCAATACTTTTGAAACTAGGAACATAGTTGTCATAGTTATCTATCTCAAAAGTTGTCAATCTTCCAACTAGAGCACCCAAAGTTATATTGCTATTTGGATCACATCTCATCTCTTGAATAGAAGACACTCTAATTGCATAGATAGGATCTAAATACCTTTCTTACAACTATTTTGTCATCAATGTCTCCTCCAGATGCTTTGATTGCACTCACACTTTCTTTGATTCTTTCCACATATTTTGTAATGTTCTCATCTTCTCTCATCTTCATTTGATCAAATTATCCTCTGAGACTTTTGGATTTGGCCCTTCTTATGTTGTCATCTCCTCCATAGATGGCTTTTAGTTTGGTCCACATATCATGAGCTGTAGTACAACTTTTGACTTCATCAAATTTAACATAATTAAGAGCAGATGCAATGTCAATCATCATAATGTTATGATTTTTCTTTTCAACAATATCTTCAACTGATAATATTCCACTAGGAGTCTTGTATTTAGTATCAAGATAATTACAACCTGAATCACTGATAGTTTCTAGATGTAACCTCATAAGTCCTTTCCATGCTACAAAATTGTCTTGGTTCAACTTGGCAATCTCTTTTCTATAAGACATTCTAATCTTTAGCTTAGGTCCTTGAAACCTTCTCTGTAAGCACCAAATGCTCTAATACCAATTGTTGGAAATATAAGAGGAGTAACTGAGAGGGGAGGGGTGAATTAGTTACCACTAAAATAAATCCTTGTTCCCTTAGATGTTAGTACAAAATAAACTCTAAAAACTGAACTTTGTTGATGCTCGACAAACACATAGATAAATGTTGTAACTCGGTAAACACTAAAAATTCTTGGAAAATACTTAACATGAAATTCTTAAGATGTTATCTGAGATTAATATTACTTTAACATAGTTGCAAACATATAAGAGAAATAGCATGAACACATTTGACACCAAGATTTAACATGGAAACCCAATTTGGGAAAAACCACCAATTGTAACTAGTTACTAATTTTCACTCTTCTGAAGTGAGCCCTGCTAGGATCCAACCCTATTAAAGGTTACAAAACAAACTATTAGGTGTGACTCTATTAGAAGATTTAATCACCCTATTAGGAGTGGCCTTGTTAGAGGTCTTTGGACAATTCAATAGAAATGCCACGTTGTTAGAGGATTTACAAATAGTTGTTAAGCCAACCCTATTAATAGATTTAGATCACTATTACAATGGTTAGAGAGTAACAATGAGATGACCTAATTTTAGATACAACTGAATTTCTGATTATAGATCTCAATTTTGGCTTGTATACTTGATCCTTCGAATGTATCTTTTTAGCTCCACAAGGATATTCTGCTTATCCTTCTAATACACTTCCTCTTAGCATCATTAAATCTTCAATTATCTTCCATGCATGCTTCTTTCTAATTCTCAAATTGAACTTATATTTATATCTTTCATATTTTCAAGTTAGATAGAATATAACTTAGAATAATTAATATTCATCTCCTCAGTCGGTTAGATCCAACTGATGATTCAATTGAACTTAATATGACAAAACACTAAAATTCTTTTTTAGCTGGCCCTATTCGGTAGACACTAACTCAAAGTGACTTTCCTGTGTTAACCAAATGAACTCAGTCAACACTACATATTCAGAAAGTTCCTTTGGTAACCAAGTGAGCCTAGTTAATATTGGTTCCATCTAACATTTTCTTTATTAACTGAGTGAGCTCAGTTAACACTCAACTTTCACAAACTTTCCTTTGACGCTTGAGTGAACTTAGTAGATATTGTCTTCTAAATAGAAAAACTCTAGAATGCTTGGTAGACATAGAAAACTATCTTCGATGCATGAGTGAGCTTGACATACACTAACTGGCAATGATATGAAATTTTGTGTAACATCAAAGACAATATACAATTAATCAATTGTTCCAACACTTATATGGTAATTTTACAAAGTCTTCTATATTTTAATTTATCTTTGAAGGATTTGATTAGGTGCATGCCTATAATTCCATATTTATTTTCTTCAAGGATACTAAGTATTATTAATTATATCTTTGTTTTAAGCTTTGAAACTTTGAGATTAAACAGATAAATGTACCTATATATGCTTTCGTAGAAAAACAAGAATAGAAAGACCAAACACAAAAATCACCCTACTTTTTTGATGAATGCATCCATTAATGAGGAACAATTAAAATAAAATTATTCATGTTTATTTAGTATTTTAGTGCAAAATTTTAACATTACACCTCCCATCTTCTTTGTCCACAATTGATTGGGATTATATAAAATCAATTCCAATATTTTATTTTCAACACGAGGAGCTACAACTAACAAAGCTTGCAACACTACTCTAAGATTTTGAATGGATCTTTTGTCATGCAAAGTCAACTTTAATTTCTATCTTAGCTTGACACAATGTTATTCATTACACTCATGTAACTTGTGATACTAATGAAAAATCATCATTTCGGAAACTTTTTACTCAATATATGAATTTCTATCTAGTAAGACATCACAAACCTAAAATGTAGCTATGCCTAAAATAAAAAACTAATTAATATTGTATTACATTTTTTTCTACTTAAATATCAAATAAGGAACAAGAAAATTCATTGTTCTATATTAAAATGGAGTAGCTTTGCCTAAAAAATATCCCACAAGAATAGAGAAATCTCAAAAGTAGAGAAGTAAAATTACAACTCTAGATTACACTCTCTATCTTTAGCTAGAATTAACACACTATATTCTCTATTATGCATAGATCACATGGAAGTTGCCATTTATTTTCTTCTTGTGTGCCATGACTGATAAAATGGAATAGTATAATTAGCAATATTTGAGTAAGAAGATAAAGTATGTTGGCCCTAATATCAAAATCTATGCTTTTATGCCTTTGTAATGATAATATTGGGCATGAGTAATTACAAGTATGGAGCAATATCAATTCCAATGATCTATATTGAATGCACATATATAGATAGGAAATTCATGAAAATGAGGGCATGTTACTCATAGCTAAAGGTGTATTTGTGAGCCTAGGTGCTTATTATCTTTCTAATAGAACCATAATAGAATACTTAGAATAACAACTTATATTCATATGGAAGATATTTTATATTATGATTCCAGGTTAATTAATTTTTCTTTAATTTTATTCTAAATGAATAAATCAAAGGCATAGACAAATATCTATTTATAATATGGAGTTTGATATTTATGCATACTCATAACTAGCTAGAAGAATATACCATTATCAATGCCATTAATATAGATGAATTCCAAATAAAAAAAGAAAGGATAAAACCCTAACAACACTCTAGTACAATAGATACATCTAAATACAACTACACAATCTAACAAACATGATTTTTTTACTATAAATTATGAACATAATCTTTAAGGAAAATCTCATATGTAGTGTTGACTTAAAGATTTTCCTTAAAGATTTGTCTCATAGTGTTTTAGCCAACAAATCTTGATCTATTTCATATATTTAATCTAATTAAAAATTAATCAAGATTTGTTGGCTAAAACACTAAGAGACAAATGTGAATTTATAATAGTTCTTGAGATTATCTATAAATTAGAAATCTATTCCTATGATGGGGAGCTAAAATCAAATCCAAGCACTTGTAGATTACTGCATGAGTAAAATTTGTACCTTGGTCACCCAAAATTCATTGAAAATATCTTATCCTTCTCCCGTAAAACTTTAGAAGTATTGGAACTTTGGAAGATGAAAGGATAAATTTGAATATAAAAAATTAAAATCTTTATATTGTAAAGACTAGTATAACTAAGATTCAAATAAAAATTGAAGAGAAACATGTGTGTGCATGCATGCATGCGTGTGATGGAATGCCTACATATACAAAATTCATGAGAATGAACACATCTAAGACATAGCAATAGGTCAATTTATGAATCTAGAATCTTGCTATTTTTCTAATGGAACCATAATAGAAAGGTTCTCGTAAAGCACATATTACACATAGTTCATCTATACATATTTTAAGCTCTCGCTGCAACATCCTCTTATATGGTAACTGTACAAAGTCTTCTATAAATTGATTTCTCTTTCGAGGGTTTGATTAGGTGCATGCCTATGATTCCATATTTTATTTTCTTCATGGATAACAAGTATTATTAATTGTATTTTTTCTTTTAAATTTGAAGCTTTGAGATTATTAAGATAAATGTACCTATATATGCTTCTATAGATAAACAACAAAAACAAGGCCAAACACAAAAGTTACCCTGCCTTTTTGATGGATGCATCCAATAATGGTGAACACATCAAAGATGATTATTCATGTTAATTTATAATTTTAGTGAAATTTTTTAACATTACATCTCCCATCTTCCTTGTCCATAACTGATTGGGATTAGATAAAATCAATTCTAATATGTTATCTTCAACATAAGGAGCTACAACTAACAAAGGCTACTGCATTTTAGCCTCCATCTTAAGCTAATGTGTGGGTGTACTTTACATTATTTTTTGGTGGGGTGGGGGGTGGGGTTGAGGGGGAGAAAGAGCCTTGACTATGGAACTAACTATATGGATACTATTTGTAGAAAAATGACTGAGAACTGTATTAATGGTATCATAATATTATTTGGAGTAGACTTAGAAGCATATCAAAGGTATCATAACACTATTTGAAGGAAAATTATTTTATTACATGGTTGTCATTATTCATATGCAACATCCAATATTATAAGTTATGGATATGGAAGGTGAGATAAGACACCAATTAAGGAAAAAAACCATGACCAAATCAGAACTAACATGAAGGTATTGGTTATTATAAATTAATTTAGAATGAACCAACATTTTCTAAAAAAGAACATGTAGGGTAAAACTGTGGTACAAATATTAAGGATAATTCATAAGATTAAGAGCCAATTCATCTCACATTTAAATATCAATCCGAGGTCATAAATGCGTAAAAGGTATAGTGGCTATATGCTCAAGGGATGAAGATAGCATGTTGAGTGGGGATGGATGCAACTTAGAACATGTCGAAGGAAACTTACAACAAACCAAAACAAAATTGGCAAGAACTATCACTTCTTGGTGATAGGAGCTAAGCTGAAACATGTAATAAATCAAAACAGAGTTGGTGACAGGAACTATCACTTGCTGCGACAGGAATTAAACGTTTAAATCTAAAAGCAAACTATTGTAAACACTAGAAATAATTATAAATGTAAAATTTAATCTAGAATTTAACATTGCATAAAATAATTAAGAAACCACAAAAATATGAATTCACACTTATATCTTAAACAATACATGAATCAATAATTAATTACAATAATATCAATTAAAACAAGTAAGCTAATATAAGAATTTTATATAAGAAATCAAATCAAAACATACATAAAATAAATCATACTCTAATCTAAAACAAATCACCAATCATTCTAAGAAGTGGATCCTGCCTCATTAGTATGCTTGGTGATGGAAATAAATGAGCGTATATCCTCTATGCTCCTTCAATCAAAACAACGATATTTTATTCATCCACATATAACAAAGAAATTACATAGAATTCTGCTACAGGAAGATTTGTGTACATAAGTGTTTTTCTGATATATAAATCTGCTCTAAATCTGCCCCCCTTATTGTTTACAAAAGATGAATATATATAAGTGCATGCTGAATAATAATAAGGAAATATTAAATAGTTTTTTGCAACAAACAATTGAGCAAGAGGCTCATGTAAATCCTTTGGAAATAGCCACAAATTGAAGATTAGTTTGTTATAACCGCTGTATAGCTAGTTATGAAGAAAAGCCAATGAAATAGAAGAAAATAGTTGTGATTATCTTCAGCTGAAACCATCCCTTTCTCCATTTGAACAACTATCCATACCAATGGTTCCCTTTAGCATTTCAATTAGTTTCCAATCAAAAATCTATAAATGCCATAATGTTGAGGTGGATGAAAAAAATCTAAATATCATAACCAAATATGGTTACAAGTTTCTCTACATGAGAACTCAGTAGTTCTTCTCCAACATAGGATTGTAATTCCACCATATATAGAAATGGAATAATCCAAGTGCATAGAACAACTATTTATTGCAAAAAAATGTGGAGTTTTTGTTGGCCGTAATAATAAATTTGGAATTATTACTTTTGAAAAATCATTGGTAGCTCTTAAATGGTTTATTGTATTGAGATTTTTTCATGTAGAAAGTTAAATGGCCTCATTTTGCACAAAACCCAGATCATGAATTTTTAAAATTTGTCCTCATTTTTCTGCAAATTGAAATGCAAAATAGACTATGGTATTTTTGATCGATAGTTTTTTCTCTTTTTCATAAGTCCACATATCTTGTATTATATGTTCCAAGATATATAAATATATATTTCAAGGCATAAAATAATAAAATTGATTAGTAAAATTAATTAATTATATTTTTTGATTAATATATCTAAAAACTTTATTAAGTATTACTTATTTATATTTAACCATAAGCAACATAAGATGACAAAAATATGGATGAAATGGAATAGAATAGAATATGGAAATGAATATGATGGTATGCAAAATGGTGAAAAGATGGTATGAATATGGGTCATGAATGGCTCTCATCATTCCCCCAACTTAACATATTGCATGTCTGCGTGCAATCATTATGATCATGAGGTCTTTAGTTTTAAATGGAAATACTTGGATTTATGGCTTTAGATACTGTCTCCACCATAAAACATGATAATTCATATATAAACATAAATCCCTTTCTTCACATGACAAGCTTTCTTATTTTTTCTTCTTCAATAGGTATATCTCTTTCAAATTTTCATAAGTTGTTTCTCTTTTCTATTGTATTTTCTTCTTATTATTTTTTTATAGCATCATGGTTCACAAGGTTACATATAGGATAAATTTATCTCAATTTGCACAAGGGGAATTTAAATAAGTGAAACATGAGAGACAAGAGACAAAGAAAAGGTTATGGATAGTGTGATGGAATTATTAAGGGTAATAGATGGAAGATAATAGGATGACATTCCTCCCCTTAACTTAAAGGTTGACTGTCCATGGGAAACAAAGAGAGGATAGGAAGGGGTGTTGCATATAGCAATATAAATAAATTTAAGAGATAAAATAATAAAAACAAAATTGATTGTTTTATCAAAATGCATGTGCAGAGAGACCAAGGCTGGAACATTGAGAAACTAAGCAACAACTGCCTTCAAAATGGATGAATCAACAAAAAGGAATAAAGAGAGGTATCCAAAACTGTAACACCACAAAAGACCTCCATCGAACTAAAATCACTAGAGAATATACCATTGAAAGGAACCAAAAAGTATAATAGAGACTACAACTCAAGGAGCTACCATCATCAAATTGAAGTAGTGTAAAACAAACAAGAGGTAGTAGAGTCCATGGAAATACCTTAAGTAGCACATTCTATGGGTGATCAAAGCCGGGAAGACTACACTGAATAGGAACTAGAAAGTGATAGGAGGTGCCCAAAACCACATAATCAAAATGAGTTTCTTTGAGAAGAATGATCAACAGAAAAGCCAAGAACACCATTTATTGCATTATTTTTTTTTCTCCATTTTTTCAAATTTTGATAACAAGTGACTACTGGTAAGCTAGTTTTCAATCACTCACTACTTAATGGAATTTTAAAAATATTTTTCACCACTAAGAATTTATTTTACATTTAACATTTGCCAAAAACCAGTTTTCAGATATTGACTAGCAAACAACACTCGAAGGTTTTCATTGTTGGATCTTTTTTTTTTTTTTTTTTTGAATAACTGTATAGAATGACCAAAGGAAAAATAAAATCCTTCTATGGATGACAAAGAGTGATGTCATAAAAAGCCTAATTTCCTTCCATATCCTGACAAAAGAGCACCATTGAAAGAGGATTGCATAATGAAGAATAAATTGAGCATGATAACTACTTTCCCACAAAATCAATTTGATCCATGTATCCCATGCCACTAAATTTGGAAGCTTTGTCTAGAACTTTGGAACATACAATGACATGCATGGATATAGTAATTACTCATAATGATGATAATTTTTAAAAGACATATTGCTCTATGATGGCACCACATGAAGCTATGCTCTCTTATCTTGGTGAGAATAAGAGTGAAAAACTAATTGTAGTCACCAATGTGTCCATAAAATTTGAGGTAGATAGAGACATGTCTTTAGGAAGGCATGTGATGATCTTCAATACTCCCAAAATGCTTATGTATGTCTTCAAGTTGTCTCTGGATGTATATCTCTATAGAGTAGTACTAAAAGATTCAAGAATCTCATAGACAAAGTTACTAACCACCATGCTCCATATAGCTTGGAAAAACCAAGATAGAGTGTTACTTAACACTCACACAAAGAAACATTACAAACTGATATCATCTCACCACAATAAGAGACCTGTAACCATATTCTTAGGACCAAGCATATCAAGTATAGTAAAGAAATATCATTCATTTGATAACTCTACCATTTAGTTTTTGATTGATGGGTAGAGTTATAAAAATTGATAATAATAAAAGGAATGAATAAATTTTATATATAATATCAATGTTGATCAACACAAGAACACATACCTTGAATTGGTTGAGATCTCACATGTGGAGGTTTTACTAGAAGGTCTAATGAAACAATTGATGGAGGTTTATTGTAAATACCCCAAGTATCACAAGATTGGAGGGATTTCCCCCCAAACTTAACATATGGGGTCTTGAGAACATTAAGATTCTCCAAAGAATGAAGTAATATGAATAACACATTTACATATTTCTTGAGCTTTATTCAAATGATAAATCAATCAAATATTTGGGTAAAAGCATAGATCTGTGTCACCGTTTATGATACCAAAACTTGTTTTGGTTGAATCTCATTTCTCTATCAAAACTCAATTTTTTTCAAAAACTAAAAATACCCTTTTATAGATCTTAGATTCAAGATCATCATTATATAATTTTTTGAGTGTTTTGATTAGTTACAATATGTTATAATGTCAAAATAATATAAGGCGATATTTTAACATTTCAAAAGATGCTCCCTCAAAAAAGGAAAAAAATAGTAAATCATATCAAAAAAAATTTAGAAATCATATTTATCTCTAGAGGAGAGAATCCTCTTCACGAATATGTAATTATTTTTCAAGAAGGTACAGATTTGATAGAGAAGCTTTGACGGGAGGAAAAAACTGTTGGATCCTGATAAGGTCAAACTTGAGTACTTATAACAAGGAAAATATACATAAAAAAAAATTATTTCTTTTTTTGTTCCCTAGCTATACATGTCATCTATCAAATGTTTTCAAATCGGAACAAAACAAGATGATTTGCATATACTTGTTTGACGAGAACTACACCCTATATTTTTTACAGTTAAAAGAGGGACTTCAAAATAAAATAAAATGAATAAATTTTTACTCAAAAAAATTATAAAAATTATAGGCATAAAACTCATTCAATTCTACACATTTCATCACTTTACATCATCTTCATATTCTAAACACAAATATCATTTTTTTGTCATTAATGTTGAATTGTCACATTCTGATATCCCATTTCTTTATAAAAGGTGACATAGGTTTGTGCTTTTACCCATTTCAAGAATTCATTTGATTTCTCTGTAATGTCACATTTCAAAAGAGTAGGCATTCAAATCATCCAAGGAATCAAGAAAGTGATTCAACACCTATTATCTATGAACGATCATCTTAAGATACAACAACTTAGAATGAGAAATATATAGATATTAATTCCTTTATTTTTGTTAAATGAATGAATAATCCATAGTGTATTTAGTCATCTTGGGATAATAGAAAGAATCAACAATGAGGAATAATGATCATCCATTTGTAACACATTTTATTTGGTCATTAATGCATTCAAATCATTCAAGTTTTGTTTAATCAGTGGGACCCAAATCAATAAGTGTGTGAGGAATATGCATTTTTATTATAGGCCTCCCAAGATCTATATATTTAAATATTAAAACATTATTAGAGAATAGATCTTGCAAGATATCATTTTTCATCACACACAACTCTAGGATGATTAACAAATTTATTAAATCAATTTGTGGTGCATGATTAATTCCAACATGCATACATATCTTTTCAATGATGAAATTAGAATGCTCAATTTCCTTATGTGTTTGAAATATCACAAAAATTTGTAATTCAAGAAGTAGATAAGAAGAACTAAATTGATGGGTTTTGAATTGATCAATATGTTCCTCTAATTCTTCTATACAAAAATCACATCTTTTAGTCATATCACCATTTTCATGCACATTAAGAGAATTTAAAAGGATAATTGAAATGGCATCATCATATGTTATTTGATCCAGCATATTATGTAATGTTTCATGAGGAATTATAATTTCCATTGGTGGATATGTTGGGATGGATGGTGGGTGAAATGAATGGAATAAGGATAATGGAAATGGTTGTATTGGATATAGAGTAGGTGGATATGAGTAGAATGGGAATAATGGAGATGGTAGAATATAAGATGGATATATAAGTTGTTGTGAGAATGCATGATTATATTCATTGTGCACACTAGGTGAAAAATTATGTTTCGAAGAAATATTCTCTATTTCCAATGTAATAGAGTAATCCATACCTTGATCTTCTTGATTTGGTGTATGGAATTGTTCACTAGTTACAAGGAAAACTTTTTCACTTACATCTTTTGTGTGGTGAGGTTCACAGAGATCTTGTACTTCATTCACCATGTGTTCTTTTTTGTTCATGCATATTAATTTATCACCTTGCCTGCAACAAGTAGAACAATAAATGGTTAATATGTCATTCTCAAAATCACATTGTTCTAAAAATTCATCAATTATATCCTCTTGTTCATACATGGAAATAATAATTGGACATACTTGTGACAATAGAAGATCAAGATCATTTAAGTTGCATTCATTAGGTAGAGAGTGTGTAAAAATATCAGCTTTGGTTGAAGCAATCCCTCCACCAATTCTTGTTTTCAAATTTGATATGTTTGGATTACCTTGAAAATGCATCATTTTTAAAAAAAAAATTCTTCAAATTTCTCTTTCTTTACCAATTACTTACAACAACAAATTATAACATAAATAATGGATCTAACTTCTAAGACCTACTTTCAAACAATGTACCTAAATGATTTACTATAGCACCAACCCAAGGTATCAGATTGAGCAAGGTTGACATATGATCAAACACTCCCAAAGGTGCACTATTCCTAACTTGACTTACTATGATTTCACACCTTTAATACCTTTCCTTAGCAATGGTGCCCAAAAATGTAGGGTGAAACTGTGGTACAAATATTAAGGATAATTCATAAGATTAAGAGCCAATTCATCTCACATTTAAATATCAATCTGGGGTCATAAACTCATGAAAGGTATAGTGGCTATATGCTCAAGGGATGAAGATAGCATGCCAAGTGGGGATGGATGCAACTTAGAACATGTGGAAGGAAACCTACAACAAACCAAAACAAAAATGGTGACATGAACTATCACTTCTTGGTGATAGAAGCTAAGCTAAAACCTATAATAAATCAAAACATAGCTAGCGAAAGGAACTGTCACTTGCTATGACAAGAATTACACGTTTAAATCTAAAAACAAACTATTGTAAACACTAGAAAGAACTATAAATGTAAAATTTAATCTAGAATTTAATATTGCATAAAATAAGTAAGAAACAACATAAATCTAAATTCATAGTTATATCTTAAACAATACATGAATCAATAGTTTTAGATTATGGTAAAAGCAAGTTTTGAAGGGACCCCGAAACCCTTTAACAAAAAATAGAAAGATAAAGCAAGACAGCCCAACCAGGAAAAAACCTGCAACAAACTGAAGAACAATATCAAAATCAGGTTTTACAGGGACCTGAAACCACTAGAAAAGTCCAAAAACAAACTACCCTAGGTTTTACAGGGACTTGGAACCATAAACAGTCTAAACTATAAAAAAACCAGAAACCAAGACCAGAGTCCCCAACTAGCGACCAAAACCAGACAGGCACCAAACCAAAGAACCCACCCCAGTGCCACTATTGTAGCTCCAGGATCAATTTAGCTGCATCCTTACCAATTGCAACAGTCTCTTGAATGGAAACAACATCCATAGTAGTAGCAAATTTCATAGCACTCTTCCTTGAGCTCTGCCTAGTTCTTTTGCTCGGACCCTCAGCCAAAATGATATCTTCATTCGCCCTTTTGCCCAGGCTAGTAGCGGCTGCCCAAATACTCGAGGTGACCTATTCCATCTTAGTGCTACTCTCCTTGATTAACATTGTGAGGTTCTACTCATAGTTGTTAAGTTTGTTAGGGATCTCTCCTATCTGTCCTTCCATATGACTAAGTTTAGCATTGATAGTATCCAGGTTATGTTGCAGAATTTCCACCTTTTTCTTCAAACCCATTATTTCATTGTAGATCCAAGAATCAACCTTGAGACTGGTGTCAGCTTTCTCCTTAGTAGAATGCAGGAAGGTAAGCATGGTATCCCTCTGCATAGCGTCACAATCATCTTCAACAGTCTCATGAGGGGGGGAGCAGACATTGTCATTTATATCCTCCATTTCCATTTGATCCTCCTTTCGAACCTCGGCATAGTCCTCAGGATGAGCAGAATCCTTCCTTTTTTCTTCCTCTATCCCGTTAATAAGAGAAGCAGCAATAGCCGTATGGTCCTCATTATTCTTCTCAACAGGATTCCCAACAATGTTATCTTCCACTTTATTACCCCCACTAGAAATAACCTGGTTGCCCTCATTATTAGATTTACTCTATTCAAAATTACCTTCACTATTGTTTTCCTATTTTCCTTTTTCATTATTATCTTCAGTACATGAATCAATAGTTAATTACAATAACATCAATTAAAACAAGTAACCTAATATAAGAATTTTATATAAGAAATCAAATCAGAACATACATAAAATAAAATATACTCTAATCTAAAACAAATCACTAGTCATTCTAAGAAGTGGATCTTGCCTCCTCAGTATGCTTAGTGATGGAAACAAATGAGCATATATCCTCTATGCTCCTTCAATCAAAACAATGATATTTTATTCATCCACATATAACAAAGAAATTACACAAAATTTTGCTACAGGAAGATCTGTGTGTAGAAGTGTTTTTTTGATAAATAAATCTGCTCTAAATTTGCCCCCTTATTGTTTACAAAAGATGAATATATATAAGTGCATGCTGAATAATAATAATAAGGAAATATTAAATAGTTTTTTGCAACAAACAATTGAACAAGAGACTCACATAAATCCTTTGGAAACAACCACAAATCGAAGATTAGTTTATTATGACTACTGTATAGCCAATTAGGAAGAAAAGACAATGAAATAGAAGAAAATAGTTGTGATTATCTTCAACTAAAACCATCCCTTTCTCCATTTGAACAGCTATCCATACCAACGGTTCCCTTTAGCATTTCAATTAGTTTCCAATCAAAAATCTGTAAATGCCATAATGCTGAGGTGGATGACAATAATCCAAATATCATAACCAAATATGATTAAAAGTTTCTCTACATGAGGACTCAATAGTTCTTCTCCAACATAGGATTATAATTCCACCATATATAGAAATGGAATAATCCAAGTGAATAGAACAATTATTTGTTATAGAAAAATGTGGAGTTTTTGCTGGCCGTAATAATAAATTTAGAATTATTGCTTTTGGAAAATCATCAACAGCTCTTAAATGGTTTACTTTATTGAGATTTTTTCGTCAGAAAAGTTAGATGGCCTCATTCTGCACAAAACCCAGATCTTGGATTCTTTAAATTTGTCCTCTTTTTTTTGAAAATTGAAACACAAAACAGACTATGGTATTTTTGATTGATAGATTTTTCTCTTTTCCATAAGTCCACATATCTTGTATTATATATTCCAAGATATATAAATATATATTTCAAGGTATAAAATAACAAAATTGATTAGTAAAATCAATCAATTATAAAATTTCATTAATATAACTAAAAACTTTATCAAGTATTACTTATTTATATTTAACCATAAGCAACATAAGATGAAAAAAATATGGATGAAATGGAATAGAATAGAATATGGAAATGAATATGATGGTATGTAAAATGGTGAAAAGATGGTATGAATATGGGCCATAAATGGCACTCATTAGAACATGTTTCCCGGTTATAATGATAATATAATTTGTGTCAAGATGGTCCAATTCAAAGAAATTAGTCATGAGTATAAAAAGATGTACATATGGAATACTAAAAATTAATTCTAGGGGTCTCATTCAACTTGAAATGGATATATTGTTATTATTACACCCATTTGAGGCTAAGGTTCTCACAACTCATTTAGCCATAATAATAATTTCTTTCACAACATTTACCTTTTTTATTTTTTCAGACAGAATGTGTGTGGCCTGTTATTTTGATGCTACCATCTATGTTCAATTATGTTATTGATAGGAATATCCTAGGTCAATGTAGATAGTTGATGTGCACTCTTTGACATCCCCTCCTTACACATGTTAACCCAAATTAGTTAGATACAACTTTTCCTTAGACTCACCTACCAATTCAGGCTTGCACACTAGCTTGAAACTTCATTTTAGGCCTCCTTAATGACTTACCTAATCTTGAAAGGGTGTGAATCTCTTTCTAGGGTGTCTTGGACTTCTTTCCATCCATTTACCATACTCCATCCATTATATTTTTGTATGATCCATTCAAACCAATGAAAACTCCTATTAGGTCCATGAGCCCTCAATTAACCCTTCAAATGGACTAAATCTAGATTTGTGCAAAAAATTATTTAAGGTTCCAAAATTTTTTTAGACCAAGACACCCTTTTAAAAGGTCTTTCAAATTCTTAAGGTCTCTAGTTCCCAACATCTATTAGATGCCTTTACCCTATTTTTGAGGGTTTTCTAGGGTTAATCAACAATTAAGACCAGTCAAGAGAAAAAATGCTCTTCCTCACTTTCTAGAACCCTTTAGAGCTTCTCCCTATAGTGATTGTGTCTTCACTCTATCCCCTAAACTTACATAACACCCATCCTATTCAAATCATCACTCTTGTAAGAAATCTTCTTTCCTTGGCTCAATTTCTAGCTGACTACAACTTTGTCTCACCTAGGGCTTCCAAGGAAATGGCTTGGCCCTTTACTATTGGCTCCATCCTTCCTAATAAATAATGTACAAGGTTTCTACTATCATTTCTCAAGGTTTTATGGATTTTCAACCATGGGGAATGCTAGTAGACACCATTTTGCCAAGTATGCCCCAGTATTGGCCAACAAACAGACAGGTTCCTAAAACATTTATTATGAATACAAATTGATTGCTAAGAAATCCTAACTGAAACAAGAAATAAGTAAAAATAATTTAGAAACTAGATTCATATGAAAAAGAATTGATTCAATCTCCTGTCAAACAAAAACTCAATCTTTCATTCCCACTGCCATTGATTTCCTTATCTGCTATATGCATTTGTACAACTCCAAAACTTCCAACTATACAATAGTGACTTGGAGGGATTTTAAAAATCCTTTTCCAACTAATTGTAAAAAACTATGCTCTTTGGTAACCACCTTGTGACTTGTAACCACATTTACAAATTTTACAAGAAAAATTGCAATTTTTGCAAAATTGTCAATGTGTAGTTTTTGCGAAATTGACAATTTTTGCATTTTTGCATCTTAGACTTGTTAGGACTATAAATTATGAATCCAAATAAATAATGGAAGGTATTTATTCCATTTCCATGACTAACTACCCTTGTATTCTTATTTATCCCTCTAAATTAACTATTTGCACTTTTGCCCCTAATTGACAACAATTGACAACATTACAACTAGTTGCCTATCATGCACTACATTGGTGCTTCACATGCACGAGGACCCCTATACCAAGGATCCATTTATTCCTCCTAGGAATTATCAAGACTCTTATTTCTTCCTAATGACCTATCCTAGGTGCTCTTGCACCAGTTATCCACCTATTACATTCTTACTCTACACAAAGTCTTCTATGCTTCATTGACAAGACCCACCTTCATCAATTTAAATGTAACATAACAAAAAATTGTGACATAAATTCAAATGATAAGCATGACATACTATGATTCAAGAGACCAAATATAATTCACAAATTAAATTCTATTTTCCAATATCAAATAATGATAAATTTATTCTTTTTTATGCCTTTAGACTTGTTGAATATCAAAATCCAAAAGTAATGTAAAATTTGTCTATACATGGCATAACTAGAATGCAACACAAGTATAGTAGACTCATAGTTTAATTAGGTTTTTTTTAATTTTTGCATTAGATGAGTCTGCTATTACAAAAATGGTAAGTGAGTCAATGATTGGTTGTTTCATTACAAATAAACCACTAAAATAACATTAATACCCATCCCTCTTTGCTATCATTGTAGATTCTTTGTGAAGCTCTACTTCTCCTATGAACATGTTAGCCCTTAAGTGATATTTGAATGCAAATACTTCAATACTTAAATGCAATTATTTTCATGATGATGAGTTGTTATAGTGAAATTTGATGTTATTTGTATTCATGATTTATTTATGGTACTTACCCCATACTTACATGTGTATGGTGTGCATGTTTGTTTTATATTTCTGTCTGACATGTTTGATGTGGTTAGGGGAGGGAGTCATAATTGCCTGTTAGTTAGGATCTATATGATGTACCGCTCCCCACCATTGCCTATTTAACTTATATAAATACACCTATACATTCTCATGTTTTATGTAGGTTATAGGTACCAGACATCGACTTCCTTGAATTTCCAAGATGAGTGTTTCTTAATGCAATAACTCAATTTTAAGAATGGGAAGTGAATGATCAAATCCAATCCTAGCCATAGCCTCAATATATTTGTTTGTCTAACCTTTTGAAACCCATGAGTCTTTCTATGTGTGTGTTGTTTGACTTTCACTTTGGTTGATTTTCCTTATGTTTTATGTAGTTTCACTTTGTGATTTATTTGGTATAATGCTTATTTATGATCTTTGGATTAGTAATTGATAATTGAATTATTAAATATTATTTGATTTAAAAAGAAAAAAAATATTAAAATAAGATGATATTAATTTGTTTGAATTATTTGAATATATATTTAGTTTAAAGATTTAGTTTAAAGTTTTAAATTAGAAAACTAAATAAAAAACTTAAAACTTAAATATTATTTTAGTGTGAAGATTTAATTAATATTGATTAAAATTAAAGTTGCATTTAAATAATGTATTCTAATTATCTTTATTGATTAAAATAGTAAATAAAGGTTCTAACGTACTTGCGTTAAGTAATAAAGTCAAAAAAAAAAGAGTTTACTTAATTAAAAAGTGAGTTAAATTTGCATGTAAGGATTAATTAAATAAAATAATTATATTTTAAGAATTTTTAGAAATAGAAACCTTAATGGGAGTTATAACTCTATATTAGAGGTTTTTTGGTTCATTATTTCACAGATAGGTTTTGGGGAGCAATTTACTAATTTTGAGAAAAAATGAGTTTTAGAGGCTTTTGGTCATTTTAGAGTTAGACAAGTTTGGGGAGAAAAGATAAATAATTTGTTAAAAGTTTAGGAGTATTTTAAATTGCGTAGTTTGGGATTGTGTTTTCTTGGAAATTCTGTTGGCAAATTAGAGGTCAGGTTTGAGAACCTTGCAAATCTTTCCTTCAAAAAGATTATCTTCTCTGTGTTTGTTAGGTTGTGTTGTAGTGAATGCTCAAATTTATGCATGGATTTCATTTGTGAAATTTAAAGAGAAATTACTTCTGGGTTATATTATTTTTATGAAATTACAAGAAAATAATTTATTGTTCTTGTGTAGAAAACTTTGGTCGAACTCAAATTTAGAAACCCTTGTTTTAAATTAGCAAAAGCCATGTTGCATAAAACTTGTCAAAACCCTAGGTTGTTCTTGAGAAAAATTTCATGCCAAATAATTAGGAAAATATGAATATTCACCCAATTTAAAGTTTGATTAAATGTCTTTACAATTCATTTATAAAATTAAAAAAATTGAAAGTCAAAGATAAACTAGACATTATTATGCAAGTTAAAAGTTAAATCTAATATTTGGGAAAAAAGTAAGATAAAATCGAAAAATTATATGAAAAAAATATTTATAAATTTAAAATAGAATATATTTATTGTCAAAAAATTATGTTTTTAAATAAACAAATATGTATAAAGATATGCATATAAATGAATAAATATAAATAAATATATTTATGCATGTGAAAAAGAATAAATGCATGTTAAAATTTTGATATAATAATTTTGCGTGTTTAAGAGTAAATAGACATTTGAAAAAAAATGCATGCAAGCATATTTATTATTCTTAAACAACTATATATATTAATTTTTGAATTGAAAAAGAGAGAGTTTTTAAAAACTATTATTTATTAAATCTTTTTTTTTTTTTTTGAAAAAAAACATTATTTATTAAGTTCAAAATTAAATAAATATTATTCATTTATTTGTAAAGTGGAGGTTAGTATTAAAGATATCTTAAGTCCAATTAAACTATTAGTTGCACACACACACACACACACACACACACACACACACACACACACACATGGGAAGTTAACAAATAAATATTTGTGATTTTATTTATATTTTTAAGAGGAGTTATAGCGGAGTTAACTATATAATCACCTAGTTAAGAATACTTATTATAATTTATATTTTTAAGAGTAGTTATAGCAGAGTTAACTATATAATCATGTAGTTAAGAATATTTATTATTATGAGAGAAATTATAAATAATTTACTTATAATTATTATTTTGAGTTTGAGTTATTTGTAGTTGCATTATGAATTAAAGGAAAAGTAAATATTAGTATTGGAATTAAATAGAAGTCAAATTAATATTTTAGATATATTAATATTTAAATCCTATAATATACATTTATGTTATTGATTATTAAGTCATTTATGGTTTAATATTATTCAAATTAATAACATGATAATATTGCATGACATTTAATATACATAAAGAGATTTGACATTTAAATACTTATTCATTTAAATAAGTATGTTAACAATTTATGTAAATAGAAATATTCTTACCTTATTGTTCAACACATCCTTATGGTTCAATCTAAATATAGAATATCATGGAATTAAGCTATATGGCTGAAAACTATGTGTTTCTTTATATTTTATTTATGGTCTTGTGATGTTTATTTTTGTGATGATTTTTATGTGATTTGTATAGTTGGCCAAACTAGGATGTGTACTAGAGGCTTTTGAGATTTCTTTTAAGATTATTTAACTGAGTGTCATAATGTACTTTATGATTCAAAATTGAGACTTATGTTTATGAGATTTATTTAATGAGCATTTATGATGACTTGTGTTTTGAGAACCAACTATGATTTTCGGGTTGCCTGTTATGGAACCAAATTTGATCACAATGATTTTTGTGGTATGGAATATAATTATGGGTTTTGAGCTTTGAGAAGGTTGTCTTGCTGATAGGGTAACTCATTGTAAGTTGTGTAATAAGTGATGACATAGGAATTTTAAAATATTTAGACACACATTAAAAAGATAAGCTAGAGATATTGCCTCGCCCATGCATTGAGTGCTTGTATAGGCTAAGGAAGGGAATGAGATGATACCTAGTGAGAGGTATGACTAGTTTTTCTCATCTTCATAAGAGGGTATTCTGGTTCTGCATGTGTCATGTTGAGGGTTTGGGTTCCAGAGTGACCAGTCGAGGATAACTGAATGCTTAAGGGTTTGGGGTCTAATGAGAGACTAGTCTAGGGTAACTCAATTAGTTGACCATGTGATGATACTACCTAGTATGTAGCCCACGTCTCCTTCATTTTTTTAATATTCACCTTTGGTGGTGTATTTTTTGATGTTCCTCTTGTTGGATGTTTTTATTGCAAGTTGTTATATATTAGTTGGATGTCATTTATGGTTGGTGATTTACTTTTATTAATGACAGTTGGTGATCTGTGGTTTATTGTACTTTTGACATGTGGCTTTTGACTTGGAGTGGATTTATTTCATTGACTTTATCTCTTAATATTTGATATTTGATTCATTCATAGTAGCTATATGTTGAGATGGTATGTGGTGTTGGTATTGGATTAAGTGTCCTTTCAATTCTAACTATCTTCTTTAGTAGTTTGTATACCCTTGAGATAGAATCAACCATCAAGATTATTTTCCTAGGATCACTTTATAGTTTGATTATCTATATGTGGATCATTCATTATCTTCCTTACATGGTGGGAGTGAAAGCTTGACTAGGTGACCACACGGTTGAGAGGTAGTGTCTTCTTACCATTTGGCCCCCCCTCAGATTTGTGGATGTTGGATGCTTGTTGATGTAGTTGTACCCTTTATCGTTCTTATTCATATCTTGAAGACTTCTATTTAGTTGATGTATATATGTTAATACATGTCTTATATTTGGATGTACTTGTATCTATTCCTACATACCCCTGCAACATGGGCAGTAGATGTTGTTCAATGGAGATATTCCATTGCATTAGTTGTATTCATGTCCTGTCTTATGAGATGATGTATTTGTTATTTCTTTATGCTCATGGAACATCATAATTGAGACAACTAACTAATATAAACTTCTTGAACATGACTCAATGTGAAGGAACCCTTGAGTAATGAAATCTATATTGTACTTGTATATGTGTAATGGATGTGTTCATGTGTATTACTTCTACATAGTTACTTTGATGTTGTTTAAACTTTAAAAAATAGTTTAGTAAACATTGTAGCATGTTAGGTTTATTTCTCTTGGGTTCCTAAGGAAGGAGTTACCTATATACAACTTGCAATCACTCTTACCTCTTGGTCATTATATTTGATAGTTTTGTGTAAATTATTCACTAATTTGTGTGTAAGAAAATAAGAGTAGAAAGAAAGAAATATGTGAAAGATATTCAAAATAAAATATCCTATAAACGTACTCATCCAAATTTTCCTTGTCTCTTGTACCAGCTTAATCTTTTCCTCATTGTAACCATTTGGGAAGATTTTTGCATTGTGGGAGAAGTGATTGAATGCATATTGTAATGAAATTCTCACAGAAGAAGTGACTTAACAAGATCAAAAGAAAAATATGTAACTTACATGAAAATGCATTTAGTATCCAACAAGTTTTAAATTGACATGTTGGCTAAAGATATTACAAGTTGGTTCTTTTTCTTCCAAAACCTAATTAAATTTTAGATTCAAAATAAAAAACCTCATTAAATTTTTAATGGTACAAAAAATTACCAAATGCAATAAACTTTTAGCAAATGGAAGGTGGTAGGAAAAGTAAGCTTCTCACATGTTTGTTGTTCAAGCTTAGTCGTAGTTGTAGTATCAACTCCACTTGCTACCTAATAGGTGCTTACCACAATTATTTTCACCTATCATGAATTTATGGATTAGCAATATGTATTAAATTATTTTGAAAGATTTATAAATAGCTAAGTTGTTGATGTAGATGTGAGAATTGTATATATACATATATACATATGTATATGTATATATGTATGTATACATATATACATATATGTATGTATACATATATAAATATATGTATGTATACATATATACATATATGTATATACATATATACATATATGTATATACATATATACATATGATTATATATACATATGTATATATACATATATGTGTGTGTATACACACACACATACATGCAAAAACACACATATCTAAAAATAAATATAAGAAATGTACAAAATAAATTATTTCATAGTATGATATCTCACCATTGATACTTCAACTTCAAACTTCACTAACACAAATATATAAAATGGAGGTAACTAATTAGTAAAATACTCAACTTTACGATTCCAATATAATTTGAATTACATAATCAAAATTATTGATCAATCAAGAGTCAAGACACAATATTCACTAATTAGATTTAGAATCATAAGGATTCTAGAAAAAAATCACATTCTCATAATCTCCAATTGTTGCAAGTTCAAGATCAATTGAACCAAAAATAGTTCCTCTTGTACTAGATGCACTATGTGCCATGATGCTATCATCATCATCATAATCATCATCTATGATTTTAGTATGATCCTAAAATATTGCATCCAAGTTTGCACATTTAGAAGATACATCTTTGACCAACCCTTCCTTGTATATATTTGCCCTTACGTGACAAAAGATGCAAGTTGGTATGAATGTAAACTAAGTCCTCACATTTCTTTGAGTCCAACTAGTTACACTTCATTGAATAGATATAGGACTATGTAGTCCAATTTCATTTAACAATAGAAGAACACACAACTTAGATAGTGTTCATAAAATTAAACATACAAATTAAAATAAAATTAAAGAGTGTTAAACAATAAATTATAGAATAAAAGTGGTAAACAAAAAGCTTGTGAGAGTATCTCAATTACAAGAGGTTGTAGCTACTTGTAGGATGGACCATACATGTACCACCATGTGATAAACCCCATTTTATTTTGGTCCTTTGTGGCACATGGAGTAAGTTTTGATCCCAAAATAAATAAGCCAAATTATAGCCTCACATTTTTGTCCTTTATCATCTTGAAAAAGTATTAAAAATGCCTTGCAACACTCATTAGCTACTTCTTCATCCACATATGGTGCAACTGTATTTGACACAGTAGGCAATTCTTGGCTATAGTACCTTGGAGATAAGGCATATGCAAGGAGATTTATTGGGGTAATTATGTTCTCCCAATGATAATGAATGATTTCTTCCACCTTATTGGATAAGGACTCACATTTTATGGGTTTATTTCACATGTTTGTATGAAAAGTTTTACCTTCTCTACATGGTATCCATATCATCTTACTAATCCCCCAAGAAAGGTGAATCTATAGCAACAAAGAAGAGCATAGTCATGATAGGCTCAATTAAATCCAATATAAATTGCACACAATCTTGCTGACTATCATGAAAGACCAAATCCTTGACCTTTTGAGTTCTCTTTGAACTTATATCCTTCCATATATCCCATTGGATAGAAATAACCATTTGGATCAATGTCACTTGCACCTTGACAAGTCATCTCATTACAATAGTATGAGATGAAAATTGAGTCTCAACAACCTAAGCAAGTTATTGGTTCAATATGTCAATAAAATATTAAGAAAAGTTAAATACAATTTTATGATTGAAAATTAACATAAAATTTATTCAAATAAAATAAATAAAATTAAATCATTATAATTTACCTTCAACAAATCCAACTTGCAGAATGATCTAAATATGGATTGTGGAATGTGGTGGTTCATCACAAATATTTACATCCTCTCCCTCTAGGTATATTTAATTTACCCAATATATTTGGGTGTCATTTTTTTGCATGACCAAGTTGAGGGAGTTTATGGTGTATGGTGTCCAAACTTAGACAAATGGTTTTAGCGACTCCAAAGTTGAGCACTTACACCCCTATAGTTTTTGACATTATTTGTAACCACCTAGATCACATTCTCACTACTCACCATCTCTATGGCATCAATGAGAATTCTAGAAATGAATTTTGAATCATTCAATTCTTCTCCACAATTAACTACCCTAAAAAAAATTTTCCCTTTGAAGGACACTTTAATCACATTAATCATGACCAATTTCTTATATCTTCCCATCCATCATACACAATAAATATAGCCTAAGTTTTCTAATAAGTTTTAATTGGTTGAAGATATTTCTCTATAGAAGCCTTCTCTTTTTGAAAAACAATAGTACATACCTTTTCATATATAGGACTAGTGTAATCTACCAATGCTTGATTTGATGGTTGCAACCATCTCCTTCCAATATGGTGATCTCACCAAGTTGAAAGGAAAACCATTGGCATAGAGGCAACATGCAACGAATTGATCAAAAATATCTCTTGCCTCCATTTTAAATGCATAATTGAATGGACCTCTTTTGTGGACAATAGTTTTTCTACTTCTTCCTCTTCCTCTCCTGGTACAAGTACTTGCAAGAATGAATGTTTGGAGGATACATATGGATTAGTAGGAAGTTTTATTTTTCTCTTTTTGAATGGAGTTTGATAAATTTGTTTTTGATTAGGAGGCCATTTGGAGGCACTTCCATGGCTTGCGGATTCTCCTAGAAGCACTCAGAGTGCTTGCATAGATATCCACAAGCCCAAGAAGTTCTTCTTGAGTGCCTCCACAAGGCCTCCATGGAGCACCATGCACTATAACACCTCAAAAACTAACCCAAGGCTTGGGTCCAATGTATTTACATCCTAGATAAATTGTGTCAATAATACGCATTAAATTTTGATGGGGAGAAAAGATGATACTTTTAGCTTATCAAACTTATTAAGCTCAACCTATCTAAGAAAACCAAGTGAAATTCAAGTAGCATAACCAACCTATATAAATTATAAGAATTAATTTCCCATATAAAATTACATCATAGAGAACATGAGGATGTGTAGAGACAATAAGTGGCTTGATATGATTTTCATAAGACAATACAATGCAGACACCTTAACAAGATTAGAAAAGCATGATTTCAATAGTCAAAAGATAAATAGGAATTTTTTAATACTATAAGTTAGCGAAGTAGAAATGTTTTTGTACAATAGATTCAAAAGTTAGATAAGGTGAGGATTCACAAAAGATTTTTTTTTGATTTGGCCTCAAATTATGATATAGAAATATTTGACTGGACAATATTAAAAAAGAACATGTTTGTATTATGACAGGCCTACCAAACAAAAATAATTAGCAATGTATTAAATTATCATCAAATAATATGGTGCCAATTACAAGTTTTATTAAAGAATTAACATCACAAATCCAAAGAAATCTCACTAGTTATCCCTTATGTTTTTCAGAGCCAATATTGTATGTGGTGTGGATGATGTTTAGGATTATGGTGGGCATAAATTTAGCTTGACAATCTCTTAAGACAAACCAACTCAAGGAATCCCAAACTGTCAATATGATGTACCATCATATATAGGGTGAAATATGCTTTCCTTTGATTAATTAAACTTTTTATAATACTCATATCTAACTAAGGTTTTATCTTATTGCAATAAAATGAAAACCCACAAAGTGAAATGGAAAATAGAGATATTGACAATCAATAGATTAATATCCTAAATTGAAATTAAAAGTCTAGTTGAAAGGGTGCATAGATAACAATTTCCCAAAGCTAAAATCATTTCCACTAACCTAATATTCTAATATGGAAGGTTGGCTAGATAAATTAAAAATCTGCAATTCATGTGTTTATGGAAAAGAGTTGTGAATTCTACCAAGTATTTTTCCTTTTGGAGACACCATAATTTCTATAGATTTTCAACTAATTTATACCCAGAATAGGGTTGCAACATAAAAATAGTTCATAGTGTAAACCATGACTTGGAAGCTGAAAGATTATGAGACAATTCTTTTGGGATTACATTTAGAAGAGGGTTTCTACAAGGGACATATCTTGTAAAAATAAACATGTTTCTTATAGAGAAGTAAATATAAAACACCAAGATGAATAATATTATTCTTATTCCAACTTGAATACCTATAAAGCTTCTTCATAAATAAAACTTGTGAACACCTCAAAATACTAGATTCTAGGTGATTTCCTTGATCCTTAAGTTTATCAATAATTATAAAGTGGCACCCTCCTTAATGAATAAAAAATTGGAACTTAAAACAAGTCATCTCCTCTTTATTAATTCATTTCTTAAGCCTTTGGGGATTTATTATTAAAATGAAAACTTAGTACATTAATTATTTAGTAATAAATCTATGCTTAGATAAGAGGAGACATTACATTAATCCTCCCTTCTCTAAATTTATAGTCCACTAGTAGATTAGGATGCTATAAAATATCTTTGCCTTTTCAAGTTGCATCCTTAACAAGTGATTTATTTGATTTAATCAAATATTCCCATATCATTTTATTCTTAAACTTCTTATCCCTCCAATTTGAATAAATTTAAGGACTAGTGCCAATTTTCTTTGCTCATCAAAAGGGAGAATCTCTAGAGATTCCACCACTTCCTAGAACTTCTTAAGGTAAGAAACATAGAAGAAATTATGTACCTTACTACCTTTTTGTGGTTTTAATTAACATGCCACTTTCCCATACTTTTGTTAGGATCCTGTAAGACCCATAAAACTATGGTTTTAATTTATCTATAGCACTCTTCTTAAGTGTGGACTTCCTATAGGTTGTAGGAATAGAAATACCAAACCCCCAACCCAATATGTTCTTTGGGATTTATATATGATTGTTTGCATAAATTTTCTAACGATTCTGGGCATGTTGAGTATTATCTTTCAATGTCTTGAGAATATCTTGATAACTCTAAATTGCCTCCTTTGCACGAAGAACCATACTATCATCAAATGCTAGGTTTATGCGTGATACAATGCCATACTTGTACAAGGCCTTAAATGGATATATTTTAATTGACATATGATATATGATGTTGTAACAATGCTCACCTCAATGAAGCCATCTTACCCAAGCACACTGCTGCCTTGAAACATAGTTAGTAAGGTAGCCTTCCACCCATTTGTCAATAATTTTTTTTTGTCCATTTGTTTGAGGATGGTAATTGGTTCTTGGAGTTGTGAATTATTCTACTAGAAAGTTAAGAACTCTACAACATGTTGTAACACATCATCTTTAAATCCATTCCAATAAATCCCCCAAAAATATGATAATATGCTTTAAAGAAGCTGTAAGATCAAATACTAAGAGGGGGGTTGGAATTATTGTAACATTTTAAACCTATTCAACAATTTTATACTTAACCATATGCAACCACAAAGTATAATGCATGAACTAAATCATACATCAAAGAATAACTCATTTTTTCTTGAGGAAACCTTGGCCAAGGGAAAACCCTAGTGGGGATTGAACCCACAAGATTGTGCACTAATCTAGAAGTATCTCTATTAGGAGATTTGACCCTATTATGAGTAGTTACATAACATTTAACACATGAGTCCCTATTAGGAGACAAGATCTTATAAGAGGCTTGCAACCCTATAAAGAGTTGAGAAGAAAAAGAGAGCTCATTGCTAGAGCATGAAGGTTATAGCCATCTTTTGAACTTATTGCCCAAATACATTAAGAGTATTACATAAAAAGGAACTATTACATTTCATAATAATGTATGATTAGTTTCATTGAAGCTCAGATCGATAATTTGACATCAAGGCTCACACATTACATCACTATCACATCACATTATATCCACACACACTCACATGTTGAACAATCTTTCCTTTATACACACATAATTCATTAATTTAGTCGACTTCACCAACCATTCATTTCTAAAATACAAAATTAGACCACACTATCCAAGAGTGAAATACTTGGACATCATCCCAAAATTGATAAGCAATTGAATTGATGGGGAAATTTAATTTTCTAAGCCAAAATAATTGATCTCATAAACTATCTTGAAACTTTGATGTACTAGACCTTTTCTACTTTGCATCACCAAAATACATGCTATACTTCATATTAACACAAGTGACCACACCATTAGCTTATACTAGACTTTTTCTACTTTGCATCACCAAAATAAATGCTATACTTCATATTAACACAAGTGACCATACCATTAGCTTACACACACACACACACACACACACTATATATATATATATATATATATATATATATATATATATACATATATATATATATATATACATATATATATATATATACATATATATATATATATATATACATATATATATACATATATATGTATATATATATATATATATATATACATATATATGTATATATATATATATCTATATATATATATCCAAAAATTTGATCTCGTGTGATAATTCTACTATCATTGCTAACCAAAATTGTTTGATTGTATCTTGCATTCCCTTCTTGGACTTACACAATTTTCTCATTCATACCATAACAAAACTTATTTTTATCACAAGATATCATGCCACCGAGTTATGTTTACATCAGTGAAAACATATGATCAACCGCTTGCCAAAATTATCCCTCATTGGCATTGATGGCAATGCTTAGGAAAAAATGACTATGTATTCAATGCAAAACAAAAAATCAACACTCTCACTTACATTATGATCTGCACATATTTTTCCATATCTCCCTATGCATTATTTTGTACTACTATCTCTCCCCCTTTGATATCAATGGAAAAGATGAGGTACCAAAAATATTCTATGTACAACAAACCAAAATTATGTATCTCAACAAATATACTTTAAATAAACCTCAAAATATTTGCAAAATTGACTTTCAATGCTTGAAAGTTAGTATCCCATGTATTATTTAGCAACTCTTCCACTTATATTTCTCCACACTCATAAGAAACTATTTTTACCACCTCAAGATGTGTAGGTCTAAAAATTGTATAAGCTTTCTGAATTATTTCTAGCAATCCCAATTTCTTCTACATTATTTCAAGCTTTAGATTAAGGAGTTTTCTTATCTATAATGTCCCCTTTTTGGTACATTAGGAAATGTATGGCTAAATTCATGTACTATTAAATTTGGATTTTGAGAGCTTAATGCAAATTTATAAAAAAGTCAATTTAATATTACAAAGTGAGCTAAAAGGTGACAAAGGAGGAATAAGATGAAGGGATAGGACAATGAAGTTGAAGGGTCACCTCTTTGAGCTATAAAAGAAGGATGAAAGTTCATTAGCATCATTCTTGGATTATTATTTTGGACTTCATTTCTCTCTCTTGGAGAGTGTACATAAGCTAAAAATTTCAACATGTGAGAAGATGAAAACCCTTGATCTTAGATAGTGGACACAAACCCATTGTCAATTGGAGACATTGCATAAGAGTTTCACATAGGATTTTTAAGTTCATTTTTCTATTATCCAATCTTGCTATATTTTTGCAATTACTATTGGATTCTTAGTTTTTTTTCTAAAGAAAGTCATTAAAATATTATTTTTGGAAATTTGTTTCTATGGGAATTAAGTACAATATCATTTTAAGACTTCATTTTATCTCATTATTTTATGAGACTTTGCTGGTAAGACGGGGAGTACATTGCATGAATATTATTGCTAAAACTTAATGAGATTGTTTATGAGATTTGGGGAAAATATCTGGTTAGGGATATTATAGTAGTATCAAAGCATCAAAGCTACTATCCTATTGGGTATAGTCAAAGTAATAGATTTTATGCAATTCTAAAAATTCTATATGGAGAAAATAAATGAAGAAATATATGTGTTTGTTTCAGTTAATGAAGTTTTCAAGTCTAAGAAGTATCTCAGTTTGGAAGTAGGAAAACATGTAGATACTAATATTTCAATCTAGTGTATTAATAGGAGCCTTGTTAATTCACCACATTCAAAGGATTTTGATAGTGATAAGAAGTTTGATGTGATATTCAAAGAACTGGCTTTATTTTCAAGATTTTGGAGGAACATACATTGTCTATTTTTGCATCCATAGCCTATCATATTTGCAACTTCAACATGATGATGTTCATAGTTAATTGATGAAATAGACCATGACTAAAATTACTTCTAGTTTTAATATTTGTTGCAGGTTAAGGGAAGACAATTTAGCTTGGTCATTATATTTCAAGTAGGCCTAACATAGATGTTAATATTTATGATATTGTTGTCACATTATATGGTGATATTTCTTCAAGGTTTATGAATAAATATTTGGCCCTATTGTGGACCCTTAAAATAATAATAAGAAGAGTTGTCGATAGCTAGAGTCCCTGCCTAATGTAATACAGTAGGAGGAAGTATCAACTAATTAGCATGATACAATGAGCTTGTTTGGTGCAACCATAAATGACTAATCTAAGATTAGTAGTTTTAGAATCATATTGAATATTAGAAAATATGAAATATTGATTGACTACAATAGAACTTGTATATTTTATGCTCAAATTAGTAATAGAATATTTTCATAAATGAGAGAATACTTGAATTTGTATTGTGATTAAGATTTTTTTAAATGTTAGATACCATATGCAATCAAATGTTTTATAGTTATATATTATTACACTTCAAAACAAAAATCCCTCCAATATTTAGCATTGTTAAAAGTAAAAGCTTTTTAAGAACTTTGGTCAATAAGTTGTTCACTTCAATTTCAAACTACCTTTGAACTCATTTATAAATGTCAATTTATAGATCCCTCAAATGTTACACTTTCTATCATCACAATCTATATACCTCTTTAGGTTTCTACTAGGCATGAAGGTTGATTGGATGCTTAAAATAAGAAATTTTTCTTTGTGCAAACAATGTAATACAAAGAAGAAAAAATGAAAATCTTCTACTAGAAAGAAGAAAGAAGATGTAGAAAGTGATTATTATGGGATGGATAAGGGTGATGAGGAAGAATCTATGGGCACTCAGGAGGATATGGTATTTGAAGATCTATGGGATGAAGAAGGTGAAGGGATGGAAATATGGGAAGAAAGTGATGAGTCCACTCTTGTCAAAAGAATCAAAATCTCCTTTGTTTTCCCTATAGACAAGAAGACCTCTAAAGACAAGAATAAGAAGAATCTAGCTCTAGATGATTAAAAATACATGAATATTGATAGGGTAGATTCTCTTACCAAGAATATTGTTGGGTACTCAGTGTTAGAGTCAGAAGAGGAGCCTATGGAGAAAAATGCAAAGGAAAATGAAGACATTGTTTCCATTCCTAATTAGGGAGCTCCAAGCAACATTGGTAGGGTTAAGGATAAAGCGGTGGCATCAATTTCTTTTGACAGTTGGTTTATAAGATAGATTAAAGTCATGAAAGAGGCAATTGGTAAACTGGATAAAGATCTGGAAAAAGAAACTAAGGCATGTAGGAAGATGGAATAAGGTATCTTTGGGAAAATTCATGATCTAAAGAAAGTCATTGGGGATAGTGACTCCAAAATTCAAAGACTAGTTCAGAAGCTGATTGTTGGTAAATGTAAAGTAGATACAATGGGCATTGAGCTTAGTGTGGACTTCACTAGAGAAGACAAAGGACACCAAGAGGAAGAAATGGGGGGAAGGGGAGGGCGGCTAGTAAATGAACAAGGGAAAATTTGAATAGGAACAAAGTGACCAGTATGCAAAAGAACATGAAGAAGGACCTAGAGGTAGTTGAGATCTAGGTGGTCAAGCTCCTGAAGGAGTTGGCTTAGTTCTAGTTCTCTTTTTGTTTTTGTTTTTTTTTTTTTCCTTCTATTTTTCTTTGCTAGTCTAATTTGTTAGCTGGTGTTTATTTTTAGGATGCTGGAAAACTATGTTTTATCTTTTTCTAGCATAGTTAATTTTGGACTTTATTGTTTAAATCTTTCTATTTTGATTCTTTTGGGTTTGGGGTCCTTGTAAACCATACTTTTACCTTAATCCAAAAATAATATAAAACAAAGAAAAACTATTCACTATTAGGCTGTTAGGTTGAAAATAATAAATAAATAAATTATAGTGAGATTGTTATGAGGTCATATCTTCATCACCAAGTAAATGCATGTTCAACAAAGGTTTAATTTTTAACTAGTGAGATGCGATGGTAATTCCCTACTTACTTGCCTTGTCCAATATTTTTTTTTCATTTATATGGAAGATATAAAAAAATTCTAGCACATTAATTTTTCTTTGGCTTTTAAAAGAAAAATTAAGTAAAACAATGTATTTGGTAACAAATTTTCCTTTGATGGAATCCATAATTTAAAAGGACATAGAAAATAAACATATGAACAAATCTAGAATTAGGAAGTTCAAATAATTTTCCAATATCATAAAATATGATAAGTGCAATATCCACATTAATGTGTTAGAAATTTTTAACAATTTTTCTTTATAGATTTATTTTAGACCTTAAATCTGAATTTATAATGGTGAGTGGTGGTTATTTGGGTGAATATTAACTTTTCTTAGTTCAATGTAAATTGAGAATTTTGGTTTGAAAAAAAGGTAAAAAATTACATATTTAAGAAAACTATTAGTTGGTACAACAAGGAAACAAATACAATTGACAACTAAAGAGTAAGGGCTCTTTACTAGAAAGAAACATTTCCCTTTTTAAAAATATTTTTTTTTTGTTTTATTTTGAATCTAGTTGGTTTCTATGGAAAACAAAGATAATCATATAACTACAAAATTTTTACCATATAGACCAAATGTTTTCAAATAATATATATGTGGTATTATAGTTATGAATCAACTAACAAAGTCATGTACATTCTAAAAACAAAGATAATCACATATCTACAAGATTTCTACTATCTAAAATAGATCAATAGTTTTAACACTATATACATATATGTATGAATCAATTAATAATAGTGTTTCTACCAAATTTTTCTAGAAGAAAAATAAAAAGATTATTCCAAAAATTGCCAACACTATATAGAAAAACATCAATTTATATTTCTAAAGTGAAATTAATTTAAGAATCTTTAGAAGGACTAGAGTTTTGGACAAGATATTTGTTGATTTCCCAATTTTCAAAGAAGAGACTAATGCTAAAAAACTATTGAAAACAATAGTCCAAAAGCTAATAATATTTTCTTAAAAGAAAAAAATCTCTTATTTAGTAGTATTTCTTATTTCCATTAAAAAATAATTTAAACTATGTAAATATGATAATAAAAATAATCTTACAAATATTTAACTAATTATTAAATATGGCTAAGATGAATCCCATCTTTATTGCATACTTTTCAACTTAGGAAGACTAATCTTCTATCGAATCTTAAAATCTATGGAATTAGAAAGAAGGTAAAGTAAGAATTCTTAGAAAAGAAAGGAATCGTTAACTACTACTCCCCATTGAAAAGAAAGGAATCGTTAACTACTACTCCCCATTTTAGCATATTATGAAACCAAATAAATTCTAAATGAATCATATACGTCATATTGCCAAAATAAAAAAATGCACCTCAAGAATATAATGGTCAACTAAAATATTATAGAAGTGAAATACAAAGGAGTTATACAATATTGCCCAAAATATGATGAAATGCAATGAACAAGGATTTGATAATGGATCATAATAGTTTTTTCATAACAAATTTTTATTAGTGGTAAAAGTATAAGCATTTTTTAACGAGGGCAGAAGTTAAGAGATTGAAATTAAAAGATTATATTGTAATGTAAATAAGATTATAATAGAAAACCTCACATTCAAACACTCCCCTGTAGTCCCACATAAGTATATCATTTCTCAAAATAATTCCCATTCTTAGACATTTCTTTCAACCCCTTAAAACTAAGAATTCCTTGAAATAGTTTCTAGCCTTGTTTGAGATACAAATAATGACCAATGCATATAACAGTTCTTGATTTTTAATATAATTATTAAATATTATAAAATAGACAAATTGGTTGAAATTGTCAGTTGCATAGCCGCTTGCCAAAGCAACACCTCTAGAAATAACATACTATAGATTTCTAAATAGAATAGAATTATCAGTTCAACCTTATTTGTAGACTCCAAACTTTCTCTTAGCTTTTTGACACAAGCTTCGATCAAATGTTTAAGGTTAAACAAATACAGAGTAACAAATATGAGCTATATTGGCCAATGTTTCTTTTGGCTCATCACATTAGTTCTAGTTGGCAACAACCTCCAGTAAGCTCCACAAATAGTAAGGCACTCCATTCATACCTATAGCACCCCATATATATTATGTTAAAATTATCGATCCATTTTTAGATAGTAAAAGTCTTGTAGTCATAAGTCTATCTATTTGCAACCTTTAACCAACCACCTAAATTTTGTCACTTAACACATAGGTACATAATTTGGTTATAATATCTAGAGACATTTGAACATATAATATAATTAGTTTCGTGATGAAGCCCAACATAGCTATCAAAGACAAAATCAACAAAATAAATCAGATCTACTCTAATGGAATGATTTCTGCAACGAAGAAAAAAAGTCCTAAACACAAAATAATTAATAATTAAAAAGGTGAATAAAATGTTCAATATTGAGATTTATCTAGGTCATTGTAGTAAGGGTGTTGCATTTCCTCCTTGTTTGATATCTTATTAGCTAGATCATAAGCCAAAAATACTGGACAAATGTGTAACATACAGGCGCGGTTGGTATGAAGAAATATTTCAAACTAAGAAGACTCATTAAAAAATGTGGGTGCAAATAAATTATACTTACATATAACAAATCTACACCACTTAGTTGCATATTTGGAATAACAGAGCTAATCTTCTTAGGTTTCTACTCAGGATGCACATGCCAATCCATAGACTTGTCATGTCCAATAATATTTCCTCCTAAAGGTGTTCTGAGTTGTCTATTGTTAAAAGAAATTAATATATAATTCTTAGAATAGAAGATGGTGTTTTGTGATATTATTACGTTAACATTAATAATCAATTTTAATAAAGAATTTTATGTACTTTATCTTAGCAAAAATTTAAAATAACACTATTTAAACCAAAAAGAAAAAATCTTTAATTGTAGTGTCAAAATTTGAGTTCTTCAACAATTAAAGGAGATGACTAAAAATGCAAAGGAGATGACTTATTTTTGAATCTCCTCTAAATAAGTTAGTCATTCTAGGCATTTTAGCTACATAAAGGATCATTTTTTAATATTAGAAATGTATAGAAAGAAGAATGGAAATTAGAATTCAGGAGGTAAGTAGAACAATGTTTTCATCTTAGAATTGCCAAACAAGAGATATGGAATACTAAGCAACAACCAAGAGCACTTTAGGGGCTTGTACCAAAGAGTCATCACTTGACCAAGATCAAACGAGTCAATAGTGTCAAATAAAATCCAATAAGGTAGGAGTCCTATAAGATTTTTTCTATTGTGGGTTGTGGCAATTTCTCCAATAAATTTTAAATGTGATTTCTATGAAGACATTTTTTGACAATATTATAAATCATGGACATATTCTGTATAAACTAATAGGACTTCTTCTTAAAAACATTATGATGGAATAATGTAAAATTAATTATAAATTGTAATGATTTTATTATGATAATATTAAGGATATGTCTATAACCAAGAGTGTTTTTTTCTTATCTTTGCTCCATGATGAGAATTTAGAAGACACACACTTGAGTCTTATTCCAAACCCATCTTAGTGCTACATCATCTCAGGAAAGGAATTTCCAACCTTAAGAATAAATTTTCTAACAAAGAGAGATTCTTCAAGTGTAGCTTGACACTTAGTAGTTCTGTTGGTAAATACTAATAAGCACAGAACTTTAATATATCTTATTATGCATCCAACACATTATAGAGGTGAACAATCTTTTATAAGACATATATGATATAAACATATTAATGAAGTTTATGCTATTGAAAGGAAGCCAGTCCTACATTACTGCACAAGGGAAGCCAATAACAAGAAGATGAAAATATAAAAGGCTTATGTAAGGTAGGCTTGGGAAAAATTACATTATGAGTTCAGGCATTATCAGGAAGAGTAAATGACAACGTCTACAAGTTTTAGTAAACCCCTTATTTTATCTACCAATATATTTTGAGGCTTCAAGTTCTTATATTAAAACAAATTTCATCATCATTGATTTATTAAAAAGTAAAAATTAAAATTTGACCCACAAAACAATGCATGTTAGACAAATTGAAGTACATGAAGCTCTGTAACATAACAAAAAAATTAATAATAAGAAGGGGACCGAGTAATTCATATCAATAATAATAATAAAAAATCAACATAATTCACTTCAAGATTTGCCTTTTAAAAATAACATAAAAACAAAAATAGCATAATAACAAGATAAAAAAATCAAGATGACTAAAACTTACAACCATTGCCTTGGTGATGGTTCTGCAAAGTAATCATCACAAAAATAAGTTGAGTTAGTGTAGTTATCACAAGACATAATATATATAATTCGATACAAAATTCATCAAGCAGTTTAGTATAAAATGTCTATAAAGTGAAGAAAAAAGCTTTATGGGTATCCATAGTTAAAACCATTTGTGCAGTGCATGAGTAGAAATTTGGCGAAATCAACTACATACTAGATAGATTTCCCAAGGGAAGACAATGTCATGTATAATTCATGCAACCCACTTCGACGTGGTATTTTATTATAGTCAACATCATTGACTCCTTCCCGTGCGAGTCTTTTGGTAAACAAGTTACCCGCCTTTCTGCCTCCATTTTCACTTTAGAAATTGGACAAATTCCAACACTGTCTGGATGCTAAGATTTTATAGGTCGTATGTGATTAATGTGTACAAGTCACAATGTCTATGTGGGATTAATGACTTACAATGAACCTTCCATGCTTGATGGTGCTACTTAATTGGCCAATGGGGTCACCCTTTCTTAATTCAATTCTCCTCTTTTGCTCGCCTAGCAAATTGTGTTTATCCTTACTTTCCACCCTGGCAAATTGTGTTGCCACAATACCTGATAATATGTTTCCCTTCTATATTTTCATTTCTATTGCAAATTAATTATATTCATCTTAATCTCGCCAGAAATCACTGCAAGTTATCAGTATGACGTTTGTGATACTTCTGGATTCTCTTATACAAATTAGATGAAGTGAGAGTGTATGACATGGCTTCCCATGATTTGGAATTGTGCAGACATGTATTTTCTATATTAGTTACTATGTTATTGGTTTTACCAAATTTACAATTCTAATATAAACCGTTGAACCTCCTCTTCCTTGCTTTGTTCAAGTATTTGAAACTTTCAATTCACCCAAGTTTCCAAATTTTGTTTTTCTACATAATATTCTCCTTGATCCCTATTCCCTTGCCATTCCTTTGTTACTCTGATTAGTTGTGAATGTTATACGGGCTTTGATTTATTTGCACAACATATACTAGCTTCAATGATGATAGGAATAAATCTTAATGCTTCATATATCTTCAGCCTAGCTTTGATACCATGCTAAATTCTTGAAGATCTACTGTAAATGTACCAACATTGCTATTGTATTTGGTATGTATTTTTCAAAGGCAACTTTCCTCATATAAATAAAAGTAAGACATGAATAGACATGACCCTTTAAGGGACATGTCTATTAATAATTAATATTACAATAAATATAACCATATTTATTTATTATTACTATATTGATTTATAATCAATATATAACCATAGTTATATATATTATTATTATATTAATGTATCTCATATAATAATAAACATATATATAACAATATATCATAGGTTTATCGAACTGAAGCTACCACACATCAACATAGATGCTTATAAATAATGATGCATTGTTAAACAACCAATGCATAAAATTAAAGACTACGAAATTCCATAATAAGTGTTTTTAATACACAATAAAGGTTTTTGGAATGAGATTCAATGAAGATGAAATATGGAATCAACCCTAATATAATACATCTCTCCTACATCCAAAGTTAGGAAACCATTTAACCCTCTTCCAAGAAAAGCTTGTCAAAACTATTGGTATATTATCAACAATGGGAAAAACGATTACCATAGTGAGCGCATATGACCGATTACTTGTTTTGTTTGCAGTGAGGAGAACAGGGATGGAGAGAGAGGAATAGAAGCATTCTTTTGATAATTGGGGTAAGGTACGTGAATGCAAAGGGCCCCTAAACTATAATTGGAGGAGGACAGAACAATATGTATTTGTGTAGGTATGGTGGAAACCTACAAATGCAAAGCAATTTGGATGCACTTGCACCAAAACTAGATCTTAGTCTTGATGTACCAGACATTAAATAGATAATAAGAGAAGATAAACCCTAGCCAAGAGCCATCACTCTCCTCTTGGGCACAAAAAAATGTAGAATATAGAGAGAACAATTTATAAAGCCCTAATAGACAAATACCCCAGAAATGAAACAAAACCGTAAAGGGCAAAGGGCAATGAATCAAAATTGCAAAATTAAATAATACCTTTGAAATTGTGATGAGATGGAAACATAAATGTGCATATGCAATGCATAGTAAGTAGAAAAGGAGGAAGAAAAACTCAAAAGTAGGAGACCTCCGAAAAACACACCTACACTTTTTCTATGTTAACTTTATGTCTGGTTGGCACACAGATTTATGTTATAAAGTTTATAAGAAGCTTACACCTCATTCCATGCAAGTAATGGTTGGAGACCAAGTTTTATTTCTGTTTCAAAAATTGTAACAACAAGCACATAGCTATCTTTCTCAAATGCCAATTGCCATATTGCAAAATTTTGGGTACTATTTGTAGTGAGAAAGGAAAAAATCACTGGAAAAATGCATAACAACCAATGGGAAAATATTAATTTCTATATATGACAACAACTAATTTTAATATATCTTATAAACTATAGTCTGATGTGTCATAATTATAAAGAACACTATTCCTAATGAGAGAATTAATACTATAGAGAAGCTTGATAACTTTAGTCACTTTCCTTATGGCAGTGACTAATAATAATTCACTACCATTGTGGGATAAAATTTAGCTCAAGCCAAGGAGGGCCACTACTTTAATTTTTATAAATGCGTGGAGAACATTAAAGGTTTGGGGTATGCAAACATGTACAATATGTTGGCACAAGATTATTTAATCTAGTGGAATATTTTTTGGTCTCAAGATTATGATTTCGTAGAGAGTCAATTCATATTTCCTTGAGCTATGAAATTATATCTAACATAGTGGAGGAATATATCTCTTTGCCATTAATGAAAAAGGTATACCACTATTAAGTTTTGTGTTAACATGCTTGGAGTGGTAGAAAATTAAATTTGGGCATTCATCCTTATCGAGTGATTAACATTTTTTTATCAAAAAAAGTTGTGTCATGGTCTACAACCTTTTCATTGATCATTGCATTTTCCTTTTTCAATGAAACTAATCCTTGACTACAGTTGACTTGTTGACATTTAGGAGTGGATTTGCTATTAATTTGTAATCTCTATAGGAGTTTCTTTGTCTATTAGTTTGCAATATTCGTAGGAGGTGTTAGAATCTTATTTTCTATGACTGCTTTGTTTTGAACAACTGTTAGTTGGTAGTCTTGATAGGAATTGATGGGGGCTGAGGGGTTCATGTGCCTTAACCTTTTGTAGTGAATCTGTGCTTCCAAGAAGTTGCAATGCATCCCTCATTCATTTTCCTTCATTTCTTTCTTCTTTGATCTTTGTTCATTCTACCAACATTAACATTACCTTGTGTAGATTGTGAATGCCTTGCTTCCATTAATGATGATGGAAACTCCTTCTCTAGATTATGAATGCATCTCATCTAGTTTTTATTTTGTTTTCCCTCAATCAACATGGTTGTTAGTGGGATGTGACATTACAAGAAAAAATGAAATGAAGCAACAGGGCATTGCAGCTGTAACTACTGAATTGCATCAAAGAAATGTAAGTCCAATAAACACCCAACAACCTTGTGTCTCACCTTCCAACCAGCATAAAAAAGTTTGTGCCATAGTTATTCATCGTTACAAATCAATATTAAACACATTTATTAAACTATATATAATAATAAATATTTAGGCTCTCCAAATCAATAACTATCAAATGAACATTTTTTAAATTAGAAAACAATTTTATGTAACAACGTTGCAACAATATTTTTTGTGATTCATATTTTAACCTTCAATTTTTTTTTTGGAGGTCATCCACAAACAAGTTTTAGGTACCTAATATGGGCCCATGCATGCCTGAAATCTCTTCGGCTAAGAGCCAAGGACTAATGAGCATCCACACTACCAAATTTTCCTGGGGCACAATCCTGACCTGATCCCTTATGATGTCTTTGAGCCTTGCACTCACCAAGACTTGATCTGCGATGGGCTCTTTGTGAGCCATTCAACTTCACCAGTAGACCAAGGGCCCATTGACACCTTCAAATTATTTTGACAAGAAGAAAGTAAAAAGATCTATAATCATTTTATTAATATTAAAAAAATTATTCATAAAACAAACATTTGATTTCAACAGAAGAAGTTAAAAAAATATAATAGAGAACAAAAATGTAGACAACACAACCATTCTGCCGACCCAATTAAAATCATCTTTTCTGAGACTATTTAGGCAAAGGGTTATAACTAAGAAAGCATGGTTAATAACCAGGGTTGCATGAGTTATAGGTGGTTGTGTTATTTATTTTTTATTTTCTTTATTTAAGTGGCTTGTTAGTAATAATCAAAAGATTGTGAAAGCAACTATTTGTTATATAATTACTAAATCATAACTAACATTGAAATATTATATAGCTTTCTAAATATACCTAAGATATGCAATGTAATATCAACATAGTTTCTAGGATATGGGACAATGTGCTTTAATTTCAGGACAAAAAGGGGACCATGAGGTAGGGAGGGGTATTGTATACTATACATATAGAACTTGAAATGCTAGTTATGAAATGATATTTAGTATAACATACCAAATTTAAATACTTGAACATAGAAAAATTGGAACATTAACTAGAACCATTGAACATCCAAAATAGTACATTATAGTACATACCAAATTTAGTAACATTAAAAAATAGAAAATCAAATAGAAATTCAAGTGGCTCAATTATAAGGTAGTTGTGAAATTGTAGAGGTGGGGGTATGTAGTACTCCAAGTATGTTTCAAGGATGTCTCGGGGATGAGTACTTTGAAGTTTGGAAGGGGGTGTGAGTCCTTGGGTATCAGTGAAGATATGTGATTACCGGAAGTGGTCTGAGCTATATGAATTCCTTGACTAATATGGATAAAACTATTTAATTGCAATTTAGACGTAAGAAGTATAATGGACCACTTTGTTATACGAATAGGAAAACTAGCTAATAGATTATCTACCATGTTCTTGTTATTAAAGCTCTTCTGATACTATTGGGTAGTGTAATCCCTACCCCTAGTTTAACTTTCATGTTCTATTTCTGAACTCTTTTATGCTAGTTTTATGATTATGTTTTATGATTGTGGTACTTGGTTACCTGATTTGATTTAGATGTTTTTCAGACTCAGTTTATATATGTGATGAGTTAGTAAATTATTTCATGTGTTCATGATTATTTCAATGATGATATATGTATGTTCATATAATGATTTTAGTTATTTCATGATGATAGTTAGATAGATGATTTATATGTAGTTTTTATGGTTACTTACCCCATACTTGCATGCATACCATGTACTTGTATGTTTTACTTTATGTTTGATATTTCTGATGTAGTTGAGGGAGGTAGTCATAGGCACTTGCCAGTTAAGATCTACACAATGCACCACTCCCTGCCATTGTCTATTTAGTTTAGATTTATATGTGTATGTACATGCTCAATTTTTAGGTAGATTACAGGTACCTGGCATCGACTTTTTTGAATTGCTAGGATGAGCATGCCCTATCACATGTCTCAATGGTAAAAGAGGGGAGATAATTCTTGAGTCCAAATCCTAACCTTAAGCCAATTCTCCTAGAAAGTAGGGCTAGTATCTGAGTTTTACCCTTTTGAATTCATCAAGTCACATGAATTCATGATTTTGACCCTTGAGTTTGATCTAGTACTTTGTTCTTTATAATGGGTTTTCATATTTAGTTTTGTGGGTCTGTTGTGATTTTTAGTTATAATTAAATCAAATTAAAAGATAATTAAATGATTTAGTTTAATGAAAATTCTATAAAGAAAAATCAATATTTAATTGCATTTAATTAATCGAGAAATTAATTAAATAAAAGAATTAAATTTTAAAAGATTTAATCAAAGTTTTAATTTTGGTGTAATTATATTGATTTAATTTAATAATAATTTATTTAGGAGTTTCACTTTAGTAATAAACTCTAAATAATATTATTAGTTAAATTAATAAATATATTATTAAAGACATCTTGCGATTTAATAAGAGAGAGAAAGAATTAATTTAATAAAGTTTATGTTAATTAAAATGCAAAAGCTTGCACATGAAATTAAAATATAATAAAATAATTAAGAAAAAGGTTTTGCGTGATTGCAAAACCAAAGCCCTAATTAGAGAAAGCTCTTTTGTAAGAAATTAGAACTCATTTCTCCACACATAGATTTGGAGGCGCTAATTTATGAGAAGAGGGTTTTTGAAAGAAAGGGAATTTGCTTGTGAAGCTCCATGCATCCACTGTTTAGCATCATCTGTTTTTCAGCATTAGATCTAGGTAGGATCTTGTGGGTTTTGTACAGTAGTTTATTTCATTGAAATATTTGTCTTCTTCGTGTTTGAATGGAATTGTTTTCATAATTTATTTGGGTTGAAACCCTTAGTTGTGAATTTACTGTTCTTCATTTTGGAAACATCTATAAATGAATTGAAGATTGGAAACCCTTGTTTTGTAATTTTAGAGATTCATAATTTGATTGATTAAAATCAGGATGGGGGTTTGGAAAAAAATCAAAATTTGATATGCCAAATTCAACTGGTTGTTTGTGTTTTCCCTATTAGAACTATTTCATAAATTTATTAAAAAAATATGTTAATAAAAATTACCATAGTAAATATTTTACTGTGATAATCTTTATCACATATTATATTATTGGAAATTGTGTTTTTATTATTTTATATAAAAAAACATAGAAAAGAATTATATTTATAATGTAACGAGGATTAGGGTCACCACCTCCCCGTCCCCACATTGTGATAGTAGCTTGGTTGCAAAGGTAGCCAAAGCTACTGGGAGCAGTCGAAGCTGCTACAACAACCAAGACCACCTCGACAACCAAGGTTGCTAATGTAGTGGCCTATGGGCCTTCTTAAATGAAAATCAACGATGTCTTTTTAAATATTTTTAAATTTAAAAATAAATATATTTTTATTATTTAAATTATTTAATATATTAATTAGTATAAATAAATTTAATTAATAATAAATATTATTAATAAATTTAAATTAATTTTTATTATATTATTCACTAGCAATTACAGTTATTAATAAATTAGTATTGTTTTATTAATAATTTGATAATCATTTTCAAAATAATTTAATAATTTTTTAAATCATATTTAATAAAAGCATTAGTTTTATAAGTTAGCAGTAAACTATGTATTTTGGTTTAAAAGGAAAATAAATTTAGTTTTAAGGGAAATTTGTAAACTTTATTAAATCCGAGACTTAAAACGAAATAAAAACTTGAACCCTATTGTTTAAACAATATCGTATGTTTTCAAAACCAAACAAAATATATGAAACTACACTACTATGTTGTATGTTTTCTTTCGTGTTGAGTTTGGGATTGACTTAGTGTGTTGACCAGTCAGGATGTTTACCAGAGGCTTGGGGGTTTTTGTCCTATGATGATGTTATGTATATGATCTTTTATACCCAACCATGGTGATGTGTCATGTGTTTTCTATGATGATGTTATGGTTATATTTTGGTCATGATCTTTTATACCCAACTATGGTGATGTGTCACATATTTTTTTATGATGAGCTTGATAAGTTGTTTGTTAATACTTTCTAGTTGCTTGTAATGAACTGATGTGAATGGTGTGATTTTCCTGGTGTAACCTTTGAGTTTCAATTAGTTGTCTTTTGACACTTTCCAGTTGCTTGTATGGGGCTAAGGTGATTATTATGATGTATCGTTAGGTGCTTTCCAGTTGCTTGTAAAGGACTGAGGTGAATACTGTGTTTTATCTATAGGTGTTTTCTAGTTGCTTGTAAAGGATTGAGGTTAAAAATTATAATTTTATGAGTTGTACTTTTTATGATCCTAGGGTAAGTAATCTATGTGTACATTGGGAAGTGGCTTGCAATGGAGGCTAGAGCCCTAAGTGGTAGCCTGGGTAACCCATTGTAAGTTGTTTTAATAAGTGATAACATTTAATTAAATGAGAGTAAAATGAATTAATAAGATTCAATGTTTTCCTCACCCATGCCTTGAGTGCTAATACAAGTTAGGATGGGAGTGGAGAGGATGGTTGGTTGCAACCTTGCTTCATTATTATACCTTGTCTGTATGAAAGGATACTGGTGCCACATAGAGACACTAGGGATTTTGTACGTGTTTTTGTTGCCTCTAGGATTAGATGATACTAGTGTCTTGGTACTCTTTGAGATAGTTATCTATCAAGTATTCCCTCAAGATCTATATGTTGGTTAGGACTTGTGGATTAATATCCATATGAGACTTGATACCATCTCCTCAATATGGTGGGAGTGGGCTATTTAGGTTCCATGAGGTTAGGTTGCAGTGCATTTTTATTATACCATTGAGATCTGATAGTTGGATGTTGTTATTGGATGTCCCTATACAATTGTTCTTGTCTTTTTGATCTTGTATTTCTATTGGATGATTATATTCTATTATACAATATTCAATTTATCAAAGATCTTATGAGATGATGTATATTCTTTGAGGTTTTCATACCCTGTGACTTGTATAGTGGAGGCATGGGTATGCTCTCATTGGGATGGTCAAGATTTAATAGAGGAGCTCCCTATGCCGCCAATCTCGTGGCTTCATTGGTTGTGCTCAACACACACATCTACGCTGCCACACATCTACTGATGTGGCTATTCCTCGATATGATTGTTTTAAAAAGATAGTTATTTTGGTAAGAAGTGCATCTAGAATATTTCATAGATCTCATTACCTTTCTTGTTTAAAATCATCTATACTGACAATTAAACATTTTCTTATACAAGCATGCTACCCACCTTTAGCTTCATTGACTACATCAATGACATCCGTTAAAGTGTATCTAACATTAACTTGTTTGACACCTAAAATGTATTGGTTATAAAACGAATGCTCTCCTGTCAAGAAACCACTTTATTTCAATCAATTAAAGCAACATCTAAGAAACCTTGATTATTTGATTCTAAAAAAAAATTCTACTTCTACAAACCTTGGCAAATGCTACCAAAGGAAATGCATTTTATCTATAAGTGCAACCTTTTAACTTCATTCTAATATGACACACCAAGTCTAGATTTCCCTATTTGCACATGTATGATGGGGTGTTGGTGATCTCAAGTAGAGTACATGAAACATAGTGTAATTGAACTGTCTATAACTATTGATAATGCCTTTTGCACATATATAGAGTAGGGCATTTCTAATTCATTTAGTTTTCAAGTTGTTGCCCTAATTATTTTTTACCAAAAATTTATTGTAGAAGTAGAAACCAAGAAAACTTAACATCAATACATATATTTACCTAGAAGTTGTTCTTATTTTCATAAAGAATTGACATATCCTTTTGTCTTTAATAATACATGAAATACAACTAGGAAAGAATAATGTAAATGAAAAAATAATAAAATATATTAACACAAATGATTATTACATAAGTAAAGAAAGTTAACAAAGAGTAACAAAAATAAGATTTTTAATAGAATACCCAATTCTAAAGTTTATATTTAAATGAAAATTATGCACAAGTTTTATATGAAAATAGTGCACAAGAAAAGAAATTGCAATGAATTCAAATGTCAAACAAAATATTATTTAAATGTCATACAAAATTTTAATCTAAATAAGTACTAACATTAAGTTGAACCATTTTTCATTTGAACATGATTTAGAGATCTTAAGCATTGCTTGACCTATATAATTAAGGGCAACAACTAGGCCCATTTGCACATAAACTTTTTGTTCTTCCAATTTGATCAAATTTTCATCATTTTCTTCTTCCTTACTCAACTGCCTTTCCATCAAATTCATCCATTAAAGAATTTTCATTTGAAATAGATTTTTTGTCCCTAGATGTATAAGTGTTGTAAGAAGTATCAATCAAAATATTTCCATGATCAATAACTCTATTAGTCCCAAAATTTTTCTTTGTTGCATCCATAAGCTCTTTTGAAAAATAAAATTTAATAAAGCCTTCTTTTGCTCTTTCTCTACATATAATAGAAACTATAAAAACTACAAAAACATTCACTAGAATATAAAGCATACATACTAAATAACATCTTGCTTCTAAAGTTCACATACTTTTTCCTTACTAATCCCTAAAATTGTGCAACCAACATTTCAAATATTCAAATAGATAACTTTACATATTTAAAAAAAACATTTTTTACTTCATATTAGATACAAAATCTGTCCTAAAACTACTAATTGAAAATATCTCATTTCCCTAATAAACTAACATACACTATTGCATCTAAATGTCCCGAAAATCTGCATGAGAGGTAAAAATTTCATGTTTCATGGGACAAAAAAATACTATTTCTAACTACATAAGATATAGATACAAACTTCTAGCTATCCGTAGGTTTTCTACTGCCATGTGAGTTTTTTCATTTGCAACTTCTAGAAATAAGCATGACGAAATAAAAATTATATAGAAAGCAAGAGGAGTAAGTTAACATTCCAATAAAGTGTCCATAGAAGAAATTTTGACTGAATTGATCAATCATCACTGAAATATGAAAGTCCTATAACTTTTCATTGCAATCATGCACTTAATCGACCCTAATCTAAAATATCTCATTTCCCTAATAAACTAACATACACTATTGCATCTAAATGTCTCGAAAATCTGCACAAGAGGTAAAAATTTCATGTTTCATGGGACAAAAGAATACTATTTCTAACTACATAGGATATAGAGAAAAACTTCTAGCTATCCATAGGTTTTCTACTGCCATGTGAGTTTTTTCATTTGCAACTTCTAGAAATAAGCATGACGAAATAAAAATTATATAGAAAGCAAAAGGAGTAAGTTAACATTCCAATAAAGTGTCCATAGAAGAAATTTTGACTGAATTGATCAATCATCACTGAAATATGAAAGTCCTATAACTTTTCATTGCAATCATGCACTTAATCGACCCTAATCTATCTCTAGCATTAGATAATATGAAAGAATAATATCCATAAAGATAATATAGTTTTTGGTAAGAATCCTCTTGAATTTATCTTATTTGCAAGTGCTTCTAGAGGCCTTACACCAACATGCAGATCTTTTTGTGGAATCCAAATTTTAAATATCAACATTTGGCTATTTGAAAAGATTAAGGGGCATGCAACAAATAAAAATTCTAGTAGCTTCTACTATGATATTTAAATTAAAGGTAGTCAATAAAATAATGGCTACTGATGTAGATGCACAAAATTAAAGAAATTATTAAATTAATGACATCTTGGAGGACAAAAGAAACTAAGCATATATAGCATAGAGAAAAAACATGCAATGAACCTATAAATATATGGAGTAGAGAAAGGAACTTATAAATTTAATTATACTTTGAAGAGAACATAAATGGAAGGTTTTATGGATGGTTAATATTTGGATTTTATCTATATCTATATACATATTTCATATTTTCATTTTATTCTAATTATACAAAAAAAATCACACAATTAAAATCAGAAATAACAAATTATCTTCACAAGACTTTTCTTCACAAGGTTTTACTTTCTTTTGGCTTTAGTGATAATGTTATTAAGTTAATTATGTAGGTGGTCTCCACTACTCTTGCTATGTTAGTCGATGGGAGTTCCATGGATTTTTTAAAACCCTCTAGGGGGTTGAGGCAGGGTGATCCTATATCTCCTATTCTCTTTACTATTATGGCTAATAGCTTGGGCATATATATTGGGAAGCTGGTTTTAAGATGGGAAATTAAAGGTTTGAGACCTTCTTCCCATCCTCTTATTTTGTCTCATGAACAATTTGTGGATGATACTATTTTTCTAGGTAAATATGATGTTAGGGAGGCTAGAAGCCTAAAAAAGGCTCTCAATCTTTATTCCTCTACTTTTGGGAAGTTGATTAATTGGAATAAGAGCTCTCTATTTTTTATTAACATTCCTAAAATTAGATAGAGAAAGATTGCTAATATTCTTAGATGTTCTATAGGATCTTTTCCATGTTCCTATCTTGGTCTCCCTCTAGGGCTTGGTCCTTTGGATACCTTCTAGGAGGATCTTGTTAAGAAATTTAATAAGAAATTAGCTAGTTGGAAAGGTAATATAATTCAAGCAGGCAAAGTTACTCTTCTCAAAGCTTGCCTTCAAACTATTCCAACTTATGCTTTGAGCCTCTTTAGGGTTCTAGCTAAATTTGCAAATGCTATTGATAAAATTTAAAGAAATTTTTTATGGTCTAGAACTTAGGAAAAGAAGAGAATGACTTTGATTGTTTGGGAAAGGATTTCTAAACCTAAGATGGTGTTGGAAACAATTATTCAATTATGTGTTGTCTTTGATGTTACAAAAATGTCATATTAGTTATCAGATTGGGTCTACCGAGCTCAATTGGTCAGCAAAGCAAAAAATAGTCTATCAAGCTCAGATGATTAGCAAAGTAAATTATAGAGTCTACCAAGCATTTCTGGAAGTTACACTGTGAAGATAGTCTCTACTGAGCTCACTCCGACATTGAAGGCTTCTATGATAGAAATCAATTTCTACTAAGCTAGCAAGGCTAGTGAAGGGAAATTAGTTTCCATCGAGCTCACAAGGTCAGAGAAGGAAAGTTAGTTCTTACTGAGTTCACTTGGTCTCCAAAGGATTTTGAAAAGTTTGCAGTGTTTATCGAGCTTCACTTGGTTAACAATGGAAATCATTTCTAGAGCAGTGTTTACTGAGCAGGGTTGGCCAATGAAGGATTTCATTATTTTGGTAAATAAGTTTAATTATTTCATGTAACGTTTGTAGCCAACTCATGTATTTTTTATTGGTAAATGTAACTTGTAAATGAGCTGACTTGAAAATTTTTAATGTATAAATAAGAGGTCAAGTTGTGAATTTGAATGGATGAATGAATGAGCGAGCATGCAAGTGAGTTGATTGTGTGAAAAGGAAGTGGGAACAAATTTTGTGAAAGGATCATATATCCTTGAGGAGATGCAAAGTTGTATTCAATCAAAGAGGATCTATTGAAGCAGAACAGAGATCTGTAATGACAAAGTTTAGTGCATTTCATTCAGTTCACTTATTGTTACTTTCTCACCATTGTAGTAGTAATTCCTAAATCTCTTAACAGAGTTGGTCAAACAGTCATTTTGTAAATCCTCTAACAAGGTGGACAGTTCTACTAAATTTTTCTAAAGTCCTCTAATAAGGCCACTCCTAGTAGGGTGATTAAATCCTCTAACAGAGTCACACCTAACAGTGTGTTTTGTAACCTTTAACAGGGTTGGCTCCTAATAGGGCTCACTTCAAAAGAGTGAAAATTGGTAGCTAGTTACTTGGTGGTTTTCTCCATATTGAGTTTCCACATTAAATCTAGTGTCTCTTGTGTTCATGTTATTTTCTTTTGCATGCACGTTAATAATTGTGAATGCTTAAAGTTCAGTAACAAGTTAATCTACCAAGTTACAACATTTTTCTGTGTGGCTACCAAGTGACAACAGTAACTAGTTATTCAAGACATTTAAGGGATCTATAGATTTATTTTTGTGGTAACTGATTCACCTCCCCCCCCCCCCCCCCCCTCTTAGTTACTCCATCTATATTTTCAACAATTGGTATCAGAGCATTTGGTGCTTGTAGGAAGGACTTCAAGGATCTAAGCTAAAGATCAGAATGTCTTACAAGAGGGAAATTTCAAGGCTTAATAGGGATAACTTTTTAGCATGATAAGGTCTCATGAGACTCCATTTGGCTTCCATTGGAGACACAAGATTGAAATATCTTGATGAAGCATATGTAACCCCTTCTAGTACATTATCTACTAATGACATTGCTGAGAAGAAGACTCATAACACCATGATGATAGACATTGCATCTGCCCTAAGCTATGAAGAATTTGATGATGTCAAGGACTGCAAAATTGCTTTTGAAATGTGGAACAAGCTGAAAGATATATGTGGAGGTGATGATAATGTGAGAAGAGCTAAAGAAGAAATTTAAGAGGACAATTTGATCAGATGAAGATGAAAACATTGCCAAATATGTTGAAAGAGTCAAAGCAGTTGTATGTGCAATCAAGGCTTCTAGAGGAGAGATTGAGGAGGAAACAATTGTAAGTAAATTTCTTAGAACATTACCTCCCATTTATGCAATTAGAGTTTTTGCAATTCAAGAAAGAAGATGTGAAGCTAATCATAAGATAAATTTAGAGGCCATAGTAGGAAGATTGACTGCATTTGAGCTAGATAACTATGATAACTATGTTCCAACTGCCAAGAACATTGAATCAACATTTGAAGCCAAGCTTTCACTCAAAGAAAAAAGATAAAAGATAAAGGATTCTCAGTCAAAAAGTGAAGAAGAATCAGAATAGAGTTCTGATAGTGATCTTGAGGTGGTTGAAGCTCTACTAGCCAAGAAATATTCTAAAGGCAGAGGAAAATACAAATGTAAGATTTCTCTAATTTATTTTTCTTGTGAGGAAATTGGCCATATTGCTACTAGGTGCCCAAATAAGCAAAACAAGGATGAGAAGAAAGGTCATAATTGCAATAGCAAGAAAGACTTCAAATCATTCAAGGATAAAGGTAAGAAAACATGTTTCATGGCAAAGGATTCTAATGATTCTGATGAAGAAGAAGATGAAATTGTTTATATTGCTATGAAAGATGAATCTGGTAATGATGAGGAAATGGCACTTATCTCTCATGTGAATAAAAATGATACATGGATCATAGATAGTGGTTGCTCTCATCATATGACTGGTGATAAAGAAAAGTTTGAACATTTTGAAGACTATGATGGTGGTAGTGTGAGGTTTGGTAATAATGAACCTTGTTGTATAAAAGGAAGAGGAAGAATTTCACTAGCCAAGGAACTTGTATGTGATAATGCATATTGGGTAGAAGGACTAAAACACAATCTATTGAGTGTGGCACAACTACTCAATAATGGATTCAAAGTGGAATTCATGCATGGAAAAGCAAGACTACTGGATGGGAAAGGAAAGCTGATTGGATCTGGCATTCAAGCAAAAGGTAACTTGTTCTATCTTGAACTTGGTGAATGTTCATGTATTATTGCTCAAGTTGAAGAAAGTTGGTTATGGCATAGAAGGTTGTGTCATGTGAACTTTGATAACTTGGTTAAAATAAGTAAATTCAAAAAAGTAAGAGGCATTCCTAGTATAAAGAAACTTGAGGTTGGTTTATGCAAGAATTGTCAGATTGGTAAGATGAGAAAAACTAGTTTTAAAAGTAAGAACTATCAGTTTGAAGAAGTTTTAGAAATTGTACATACTAATTTGTGTGGACCTATTGGAATTGAAAGCTATACTGGAGAAATTTTTTTCATTCTTTTTGTTGATGATTACTCAAGAATGATGAATGTCATGTATTTGAAAGAGAAATCAGAAGCATTTGAAAAGTTCAAATGGTATTTGGCTAGAGTAGAAAAAGAAACAATGAAAAGACTAAAATGTTTGAGGTTAGATAGAGGTGGTGAATTCATCTCCCATGAGTTCAATAAATTTTGCATTGAAAGGGGAATCAAAAGACAAGTATCAGCCCTTGGAACTCCCGAGCAAAATGGAATAGCTAAAACAAGGAATAGATCTATCATGGACTATGCAAGAACCTTAATGATTGAAAAGAACATTGCTATCAAACATTGGAAGGAAGCTATTAGCACTATAATTCATACCTTGAACCGAGTATAGCTAAAGAAGGACTCATTCAAAACTCCCTATGAGTTATGGTATGGCTATAAACCTAATGTAAGTTACCTAAGAGTATTTGGAAGCAAATGTTACATTTTGAAAGAATCTAGAAAAGGTAAATTTGATGTAAAATGTGATGAAAGGATATTTTTGGGATATTCTTGCAAAAGTAAAGCATATAGATGTTTGATTTTGTCTACACACAAAGTCATAGAAAGTGCACATGTGAAAGTTGATGAGTTTGCAGAAAGGACTGAAGAAGAAAGCAAAAAGAAACTAGAAGACTATACGAGATTTATTATCATCGAACCTGATATAGTGCCAAATACATCTATCAATCAAGAATCTTCTACTCCTGAATCTTTAGTAATTGAGTTGTAGGAAGTTCAAACCGAGTTAAAGGAACCCGAGTCACATTTTGATGCTACCAAGCCAATGCCTACTGAGTCTGAAGGACTCAAGCAATAAACATAATAGCCAAAACTTGAAGTTGAAGTGTAAGAGGATGATAGTAAAATTCATTCAAAAAGAAAGGAACTTGTATTAGCCAAGAATGTTAGGAGACATCATGCACTAGATCAGATCATTGGAGACAAATTTGAAAGTACTATGACAAGAAGTAAGTTGAAAGGTACTTGTTTACTTGCTAATTTTGAACCAGAAGTGTTAAAGATGCATTAGAAAATGAAAGTTGGATTGAAGCTATGAATGAAGAGATATAGTAGATAGAGAAAAACAAAACATGGACTCTTGTACCCAGGCTTAAAGATAAAAATGTGATTGGAACTAAGTGGGTATTCAAAAATAAGTTGAATGAAGATGGTAAGGTGTTAAGGAACAAATCTAGACTGGTATGCAAAGGATACTTTCAAGAAGAAGGAATAGACTATGGAGAGATTTTTTCTCCTATTGCAAGATTGGAAGGTGTCAGAACCTTACTTACATATGCTACATACAAAGGATTTAAGGTTTATCAGATGGATGTCAAGTCAACATTTCTCAATGGTATACTAGATGAAGAAGTCTACATTGAATAGCCTAAAGGCTTTGTTGATCTAGACAAGAAGGACATGGTCTGCAAATTACACAAAGCTTTGTATGGTTTGAAACAAGCCCTTAGAGCATGGTATGAAAGATTGCATAACTATCTTATTTAGATTGGTTTTCAGAGGACTAATGATAATAGTAGCTTGTTTATCAAGGAAGGGCTAGATAATAAGATTGTTTTGGTAGAAATATTTGTTGATGATACTTTGTTCATAGGGAATGATGATCTTTGCAAAGAATTTTTAGAGAAAATGAACAAGGAATTTGAGATGTCAATGTTTGGTGAGATCAAATTCTTTGTTGGTCTTCAAATTTAGTAAAGTAAGAATGACATCTACATCAGTCAATCTAAATACATCAAGGAGATACTAAAAAAGTTTGGTATGGAAGATTGTAAACCAGTTGGGACTCCTATGTGTATTGGACTGAAACTTACCAAGGATGATGAATCAAAGGAAGTAGATTAGACATTGTATAGATCTATGATTGGAAAGTTGTAGTATATAGTTCATACAAGGCCAGATAGTGCTCTTGCAATTGGTATTGTAGCAATATTTTTAGAAAAAACCAAGAGAAAATCACATGATGGCAATCAAAAGGATCATAAGATTTGAAAGGCACTGAAGATTATGGATTATGGTACAAATTTGGAGGTAATCTAGATTTGAAAGTGTTTACTGATGCAGATTGGGAAACAAACATTAATGATAGAAAAAATACAAGTAGAGGAGCTTTCTTTCTTGGAAAGAGGTTAGTTTCTTTGACTAGTAAAAAGAAAAATTGTACATCCCAATCTACAACTAAAGCAGAGTATGTTGTAGTAGTAGTAAATTATTCTAATATTGTTTGGTTCAAACAATTATTGGAAGGTATGAAGGAGGAAATCAAAGAACCTATTGTAATGTATTGTGACAATACAAGTGCAATTAACATATCTAAAAATCTAGTGATGCATTCAAAAACTAAGCACATTGCAATAAAGTATCACTTTGTTAGAGAATTGGTGTAGAATAAGGAGATTAGATTAGAATATGTCCATACAAAGGAAAAAAATGTTGACATATTCACCAAGCCTTTACTTAAGGATGCATTCTTGTATCTAACAGGTAAATTAGGGTTCATTCCCCTATTTGAAGCTCACTAAAATGAAGTTTTAGTGATGCATCAATAGGTACCAAATTGAAGATCTTCCAATTGATGCAGAATAATCATGAGAACATTGCATATGAATCAGTACATAAGGTACATTGCTACTCATTTGGTTTGTGTTGTCTTTGGCATGTGTTGTCAAAGAGGGAGAGTATACTATCATATCTTTCTAAAATTTGAATTTGTTTGTAAAAAGTTTGATGTTTGAAAAGAAGCTATGTAATTCCTTCATAGAGGGAGATTGCTATATTTGAGAAGTTTGTGGAAGGAAATGTAAGAGGGAGAAACATTCTGTTAGAAAAAACTTGTTCTCAAATTTCATTCTACTATGACATGTTGTGTTGCCATCAATGCTAAAGAGGGAGATTTTTGGAAACAATTATTCAATTGTGTGTTGTCTTTGATGTTACACAAATGTCATATTAGTTACCAAACAGAGTCTACCGAGCTTAGTTGGTTAGCAAAGAAAAAAATAGAGTCTACCGAGTTTAGATGGTTAGCAAAGTAAATTATAGAGTCTACCAAGCATTTATAGAAGTTGCACTGTGAAGACAATCTCTACCGAGCTCACTCGGGTGTTGAAGGCTTCTATGACAAAAATTAGTTTCTATCGAGCTAGCAAGGTTAGTGAAGGGAAATTAGTTTCAACCAAGCTAACAAGGTCAGAGAAATAAAGTCAGTTCTTACCAAGTTCACTCGGTCTCTAAAGGATTTTGTAGAGTTTGCAGTGTTTACCTAGCTTCACTTGGTTAACACTAGAAATCATTTCTAGAGTAGTGTTTACCAAGCAGGGTCAACCAATGAAGGATTTTATTATTTTAGAAAATAAAGTTTAATTGTTTCATGTAATGTTTGTAGCCAACTGATGTATTGTTTATTAGTAAATGTAACTTGTAAATGAGCTGACTTGACAATTTGTAATGTATAAATAAGAGGTCAAGTTGTGAATTCAAATCAATGAATGAATGAGCGAGCATGCAAGTGAGTTGATTGTGTGAAAAGGAAGTGGGAGAAAATTTTGTGAAAGGATCAGATATCCTTGAGGAGCTATAAAGTTTTATTCGATTAGAAAGGATCTATTGAAGTAGAATATAGATCTATAACAAAAAAGTTCAGTTACATCTCATTTAGGTCACTTATTGTTACTTTCTCACCATTATAGTAGTAATTCCTATATCTCTTAATAGAGTTGGTCTAACAACCATTTTGTAAATCCTTTAACAAGGTGGACATTTCTACTGAATTGTTCTAAAGTCCTCTAACAAGGCCACTCCTAGCAAGGTGATTAAATCCTCTAATAGGGTCACACTTAACAGTGTGTTTTATAACCTTTAACAGGGTTGGCTCCTAATAGGGCTCACTTTAGACTTGGTGGTTTTTCCCATATTGGGTTTCCATGTTAAATTTGGTGTCTCTTGTGTTCATGTTATTTCCTTTTGCATGCATGTTAATAATTGTGAATGCTTAAAGATCAGTAACAAGTTAATCTACTGAGTTACAACATTTTTGTGTGTGGCTATTGAGTGACAACAGTAACTACTTATTCATGACATCTAAGGGATTTATGGATTTTTTTTTGTGGTAACTGATTCACCCCCCCTCTCAGTTACTCCATCTATATTTCCAATAGATGGATGGTGGCCTGGGTATTAGATCTATAAGAAGTATGAATAAAGCTTTATTGGATAAACAAGGGTGGAGAGTGTATCATGGAAATAAGGAACAAATCTTTATTTGAAAAAATAAGTATCTTTATGAGGCTCCAACTATTTTTGACTTTTTATCCGACCCCATTATTCTTACTTCTTCTGCTATTTGAAGTGTGGTCCAAGGTGCTAAACATAACTTGAATAAAGGTTGTAAATGGAAAATTGGTAATAGGAGTAAAGTTGTATTTTGGGATGATGAGTGGCTTTTGGATCACCCTTTAGTTGAGAATTTTGAGGATATTAATTCTATAGAAATTTTTAAATAGATTTATGGTGAATTTGTGCATAATTATTGGACTAACAATGAGTGAGTTAATATTGTTGAGATTAATCAAGAATTTTCTAGTATCCAGATTTCACTAAATGCTTGCAACCTTTATCCACATCATGAGGATCTTATGGTTTGAGGGATTGAACTTGGAGGCTGCTTCAAAGTCTCTTATGTGTTTAAACCTAAGGACAAGGGTAATTCTCCAATGTGGGCTAAAGTGTGGATCAAAGGACTTATTCCTAAAATCAATATCTTTTTCTAGACTACGCTTCAAAATAAAATTTTAACTCTGGATAATTTCAAAAAAGAGGGATTTATTTAGTTAACAGATTCCATCTCTCCAAGTTGGATTCAAAAGATAGGAATCACCTTTTTTTGAATTGCAGACTTAGCTAGAATATTTTGAGTTATCTTCTTCAATATTAGAACATCTCTTGGGTTCAACATAATAACATTGATCACTATTTTCAGAGTTGGATATGTCCTATAAAGGATGCTGAAATTGGTTTTCTCTAGAAGATATCTCTTTCCCATTTCTAGTGGGGTATCTAAAAAGAGAGGAATAATAGAATTTTTAGAAACAAGGAAACTCCAGATTAGGTTTTGGTTCAAAATATTATCAGACCTATTAAAGAGAATTTCAAATCTCAGAACAAAAATCTTGATGAAACCTAAATAAGTAATCTTATGAATGGTAAAGGTACTTAAACTAAATAGGATGACCAAATATAGTATGTGAAAAGGAGATCTCCCCCCTTGGGATGGGTTAAAGGTAATTTCGATGGTTCAGTTGAAGGGCATCCTAGAAAAGCAAGGTGCGAGGGAGTATTGAGAGACCATTATAGTAGAGTTGTGGATGCTATTGCTATACCTATAGGTCATTCTACTAGTCATAAAGCTAAGGTTATGACTACTATGTTCATGGTGAGGATGGTTGTGGAATTTGGATTCTAGAATTTATGGCTGGAAGGGGTTTCTCTTAATATTGTCAATATGCTGAATAATAGGAGTACGATAACTTGGAGTATTGAGGGAAGTATCATGGAAATAAAAGATCTTATTAATTTTTTTTGATAATATTAATATTACTCATATTTTTATGAAGGTAACAAAGCCAATAACTAGATAGTGAATCAAGTAGTCTATAGGGAAGCAAAGATGAGTTGGCAGGATTACCTCAACAAGGAGTGTGAGCTGATGACAATTTTTAATTATGATATGAGATATGCTATTGAAGAAAAGATTACATAAGGTTGAGAAAATTATGATGAGAAGTGATGGATTTATGGTGGGATATTTATGTATTCCAAGGAGGTAACATTGTGTCATTATGGAAGTACTTGGCACGTTTTTAGGGTTAAAAGTTTCTTGGAAATTAAATACACTTTGTTCTATTTTTTGGTTATCATTTCTTAGATTAGTTGTAGGTGTAGATCTAACTACAAGATGGGAGGAGAGCCAAGGAAAGAAGAGTTGAAGCCCTATAAGGAATGGAAGGCAAATTCAACTGTGTGAGATAGTCTCCAAAAAGGGAAAGTAACAATGTATATTGAGAAGCTTCATTGTTACAAACCCCACATTACAAAGTGTTTTTTTAAGAAATGGATTGAAGATAGGGTTACGATGCATGGGATTACTATGAAATTGTCTAAGGAATTTCTTGCCAAGATCACGAGACTTCCTATGGAGGGCCTAAAATTTAGCAAGGAGACCAACATTTTGAATGCTACCTTCAAGAAATTCCCAAAAAGTGATGAAGAGGAGAAAACACTTGAGAAGAGTGGTGACTTCTATGACATGAGCCAGATTAAGGTTATATGGATGGATGTTTTATCCTACATTCATGAATATTTCATCCTTGATGGAAGATCTAAGAGGGTACACAAGTTTCATTTTGTTTTTTTAAATCACTTTTGGTATAAAGATAGGTTCTCATTTTATTTGAAGTTCTCTTTGATTCAAATTCTCCAAGTCCATAGGAAGGAGTCTAGACCAATGCTCCACGAGGGGCTAATTTTACTTATTGGAAATTACTATAAAGAAAAAAGCTATTAAACTCTCTCTCATTGTGGAGAAGCATAAATTTTTTGGTAATGACCCTTATGCAAAGAAACTTAAGGTTAAAAATGAGGAAGGAGTTAGCAATAGTAAGGGTGCCAACAAGGGTAACAAAAGGGAGATGAAGAAAAATGTGGAGGAATTTGCAAAGTCTGATAAAATTGCTAAAGATGAAGAAAAAATGGAAATGGGGGATCTCTATTAAAATTTGGATGGTTACTCTAGAAGTAGAGGTATTTCAATTGGCAAGGATAATGTGGATAGTAGTAAAGAAAGGAAAACATAGTGTAATGTTGGGTCAGGAGCCTTGGGGCATGACAAGGGGAACCAAAGTGCTCACCCTAGACCTACAAAAAGGAATTCCACTGAGGATAAAATGGACATGGAAACTGAAAAAACAATAATGGAAAAGCCCTTATCATGAAAGAGCATAGCTTGAGTAAGCAGAATAAAGAGGAGCTTAATGAGCAGAAGGAATTAAACACTGAGAACTAGGTCAATATCAATGATAACAAGGAAACTACCATTGATTATGGGAATAAGTTTGCTAAAGGGCTTAGGGATGATTCTCATCAAGTGAAATTGTCTTTCCTTCATAGAGCCAAGCTTAAAGTTGATGCATCTCTTCAAGGAGATTCTTGGCTCTATAATGAGATTATGGTGCTAAAAAAAAAGTTGGGGATACGCAGAAAGAGTTGGATCATGAAAGAATTATGAGAGGCTATCTAGAAAGACAAGTTGGAAATATTCCTAAGAAGCTTAAGAAGTATGAATTGGAACTTTGACAACTGATCAAGGATAGTGTGCAAAAAATAGAGCTTGTTACTTTGAGCTTATTTGCTGTTGCAACCAGTTCAGGAAAGAAAAATAATGAGGAGATTATGTCTCTAGATACTATAGGGGCTAAGAGTCTAGGTGGGCCAAGTAAGAGAGCACAAAAGACTATGAAGAAAAAGGTTACTAAGGTTCCTAGGTCTGTAATTCCATCCAAAGTAATGCAGAGGTAGCAAAGCTCATTAAAGAGCTTCTTTAGGAGTTGGTTAGGTTCCTAGTGTGTTAGTTTATGAAAATGCTAGTTTGTCGGTTCTATTTTTTTTTGTTGTTTCCAGCTTTTTGTTTTAACTCTAGGTTCCAGGTCCTTGTAAAACTTGGGATTGCTTCTATTAGTTTACTCTAGTGGTTTTAGGTCCCTGTAAAACCTAGTTTTTTGATGTTTTGTGGTGAGCTTCAGGTTTGAGGTCCTTGTAAAACCTGGTGATGCATCCTATTTATCTTTATCTTTTGTAAAGGGTTTCAGGTCCCTTCAAAACCTATTTTTGCATTAATCTAAAACAAATTATCATTTGTGAAAATCTAATATTATTAATTGGCAGAAGAAAAGTAACACATAAAAAAGCTAAGAACTTTGTGCAATTGTCAATATTGGGGTCTAGTTAGAGCCTAATTTTACATACAAAAGAAAAAAACCCACAAGGACAAAGATTTGCCAATCCTTTAGGAAAATATCAGAATTTTTTAAATTCTTTTTTGTGTGGATAGCAAGGTTGTCCTTAATAATTATATTTTAAATAGAAGAGTTTTGAATGACTCAAAATTTTACCAATCTATTAATTTGATTCGAGAGAGAAAACCTACTAGTTTTCTATAATTTCTAAAATTTAAGCTGTTCCAATTTAGTGGGGTAGGCAAATTGAGAGAGGTGGCTGATGTAGTAGGATGCCTAGCTAAAAGTTTTCTCTTCATAGAGTTTTCACCAATTTAAAAAAATTAGAACATCTACATATGATCAAAAGCTCTATTCCACCAAATCATAACAAAACTATAGCTACACACTATAAGATTTCCAACTAAATCTAAAAATGAAAGAAGAATCTTGCAAGAAGATAGAAGAAAATTGTAGAAACAAAAGATAAACCAAAGATATTGAATAAAATATATATTCATTGATTGTTCCATTTACAATAAGAACATAAAGATGCTTTATAAAAATGAAACCACCAATGAATATAGATTTTATTCAATATCTTTGTTTTATCCTTTATTTTTGCAATTTATCTTCTTTCTTTTAGCAAGATTCTTCTTTCATTTTCTAATTTAGTTGAAAATTTTACATGGTATTAGAGCTAAGGCTGCTAGGAAAATAAATACAATTTTTTGTTTAAAGGCATTGAAGATTGAGTTTTCCAAGATGGAATTTTCAACGTTTATCTTTCTCATGTCATTCAATTATTTTGAGTAGAAGCCATCGATTTTGCCTAGAACCACAAGCAAAGGTTTGCATCAAATTATGACAATATCAAAGGTTGGACCCGATTCTACATCAGAGATAGGTCAAGATCATGCTCTCTTTGCATGGATTTTGCCTTTATTTTCTCTCTAGTGACATTGCAATTTGTGGATATGTCATGCCTCTTTGTGCAAATGCTTTCTTGGTTTCATGTTTGATCATATTTATAGATAATTGACTCTTATATTTTTAATCAACAATTTATTCTTCCATGGTTGAGTAGTGTTGTTAGGGTCACTCGTGTAGACTCATGCGTCATCTGCATCTTTGAATAATATATGTTTTTCCTTTGTTTGTCATCTATACTTTATTTAAGGGAGATATGTAGATTATTGTCTATTGCATCTTTGATTTGATTGATAGATGTTTTGCCTTTGTTTTTCATTTATTCATTGTTCAAGTAGTGTCATTGGGGGCACTCATGTAGATTGATCCTAATCTTCATCTTGGTTTCAAAGGAGGTTCTTCATTCAACACCTTGATGGCTATGTTTTGATAGATGTCCACAAATTGCAGTGTGTCACTAGAGAGAAAAGAAAGGCAAAATCTATGCAAAGAGAGCATGATCTAGACCTATCTCTAATGTAGAATTAGGTCCAACCGTTGATATCATGACATTTTGATGCAAGCTTCTACTTGTGGGCCTAAGCAGAATTGGTGGCTTTTGCTTGAAATAATTGAATGACACGAGAAACACAAACGTTGAAAATTCCATCTTGGGAAACTTGACTTTCAATACTTACAAACAAAAAAATGCATTTCTTTTCCTAGGAGCCTTAGCTCTGATACCATGTAATATTTTTAGTTAAATTTGAAAAAGAAAGAAGAATCTTGCTAATAAATTATAGAAATAAAAGATAAAACAAAGATATTGGAACAAATAATGAATATAGATTCTATTCAATATCTCTATTTTATCTTTTATTTCAACAATTTTTCTTCTTTCTTCTAGCAAGATTCTTCTTTCATTTTTAGATTTAGCTGAAAATATTATACACAGATAACAACCATCTTAACTTCACACAAAGTAGATTACAAAACAAGAAAGACTAAAGTACAGTAAAAAAAAAATAGACAGTGGCTTCAAGGATCTGGAAACAAACCCAAGGCAAACATACCAATTCAAAGAATCCACACTAAAAAACATAAACATACCAATTTAAAAAATCCACACTAAAAATCATTCTCCTTAACACAAGACCAAAATGCAAATGCAAGAGGTCTCAAAAAATAAAAATATTTTACAGTGTAATTTTTTTATAGCTATAAGTTATAGAATAATTAGATCTAGCTGAAGAAAAAACTAAAATTTACAAAAGAAAAAATAGAACAAACATATAGCTCCTCAGCATAAAAAATCTGTAATGACCATTTTTAGACTTTTGACTGTACATGCCAATATGAAATTTTATCAAGAGTAATTATTGACATGCTAGTTTTTTATAAAACTATCAATTTACTTGTTGATGTTGGAGTGACATGGTGTGAATGTGTTAATGATAAAAATTTTCTTTTAAAGTTAGATTTAATAATGATCTATGTTAAAAATTTATTATTTATATTAAACATAATATACTTTTAAAATAATTTAATAGACACTCCATAAAATGTTTGCTAAAATTATAAGTTTTGGAGATATAAAAAATTATTTTATTAGAAATTAAAATAAAAAATTTAAATGAGTAAAGTAATTTTTTTTGGGTGCAGTAGAGTAAATTTTAATTATTTTATAATGGATATCTATGGCCAATTTAGATTTATATAAGATATCTTTACTATTTTAATTATATAAAGATACATTATTTTATAATATAAGTGATATAACATATATTGATTTCAATATTTTAAAATATGAATGTTTCTAAATTCACGCGCGCACACACACACACACACACACACACACACACACACACACACACACACACACACACACACTTAGAAATTTAGTAATGTTTGGTAGATTATTAATATATGTTTCTATTTTCTTTAGTTCATATTAAGTTTAAATATTTTAAAAATAAGATATGCAAATTTTAGAAACTTGCTCAATTTTATGATTTTTGCATATATTATTAAATTATATTATTAATATGCAACATATATAATTTATTATTATTTATAATATTTTTAAAATTAAGTATATGAATTTAGAAACTTGATTAATTTTGCACTATATTATGAATTTATAATTATTTGTGAATTTTAATATTTATTTTATAATTATGAATTTTAACAAATCAATGCATGAACATAGTATCATTGAAAATGGGAGAAATATAATCAAACACTAAAAAAAAGTTCTCCTTCAATTAGACTTAATGCATGATTTGTGTATAGCTAATTGAATCATTTATAAATTAGAGATGAGAGAAATATTTGATTCTTCTATTTTCTATTATTACATAGTAGATCAATGAAAAAACAATAAAAAATATTATTTGGGCACTTATCTTTGTGCTCTTGGCTTCTTGAGTTGGTTTCCTTGAGTCTTTGTTCTACAATGTGCAGTCACAGTCACTCATTATATGAAATAAAAAATAAAAAATTGTAAACAAACCTCTAACCCTCCAAACAATTAATGAGACCTCCTACTTTTAAATATAAGAGCCTAAACATGTACAATGTCATTCAATCTTCTTTACCACTTTTAATCACACCATTCTCATTTGTCTCCTCTCCTAATTTTGTTAATATCATTGCTCAATGCATCATTTTCCTTTTTCAATGAAGTTGATCCTTGACTGTAGTTTACCTACTAACATTTAGGAGTAAATTTTCTATTAATTTGTAATCTTTGTAGGAGGTGCTTTGTTTGCTAGTTTGTAGTATTTTTAGGAGGTGTTAGAATCTTGTTTTGTATGACTTCTTCATTTTGAACAGCTGTTAGTTGATAGTCTTGATAGAAATTGATGGGGGGTTAGGGGTTCATGTGCCTTAATCTTTGTAGTAACTCTATACTTCCAAGAAGTTGCAATGCATCCCTCATTCATTTTCCTTCATTTCTTTCTTCTTTGATCTTTGTTAATTCTACCAGCATTAACATTACCTTGTGTAGATTGTGAATGCCTTGCTTCCATTAATGGTGATGGAAACCCCTTCTCTAGATTGTGAATGCAGCTCATCTAGTTTTTATTTTGTTTTCCCTCAATCAACATGGTTATAAGTGGGATGTTGTAATCACCTAAAAATGGTCATCTAGACCATTAGCCTTCTTCTTACCATTTTGGCTAATTTAATTAATCATTTACCTAGACCAAATTGCTAATAATCAATTAATTTGATTATAACCTATAGTTTGACTATGCTATCCTAAGTTCATTATTTGATTAAAAGAACATGTCCCTTTTTAATTCAATAAAAAACCCCATTCTTCTAACCCACTTAAAGTGCACACATGAAGTCCTTTTTCTATTTTTGAAATTAAAAGAAAAGGCTTTTGAGACTTTTGTCTTATATAGGAAGTCAACTTATATTCTATTGGTTGACTTGTGTGTGCACATGGGTCACTCTTCTTTTCAAACACAACCATTGATCATTCACCATCTCCATCTTGATCTCTATCATCCGTACAACTTTAAAAGGGAGAGAGATTTCCTCCTCAAAGGATCCATCTTTTGAGTATTGTTATGCTGCAGGTTTTCAAACAAATTTATTTGAAGCTTTGTGGAGAACTTCTCATTCCTTGTCTCATTCTATCATCCATTGCATACTAGTTTAGAATCATGCTTGCATGTAGCTTAAATTTTATTTTGCAAATAGCTTAAATCACGTAGTAATTACTTGGATTGGTAATATTCTAATCTTGTTTTAGCATAGCTTGCATTATGCATCTCATATTAGCGTAGCTTCATTCTTGCATTGCACTTTCAATAGTTCTTTGACACTAGAACTCTTGCTCTTGTCTAAATAATCTCTCATCTCATGGTTTACTAGAAAGGGCTATGTTTCTAAGACTCAATTGAGAGCTATTTTATGCTCATTTGTATGCCTCTTGTACTCCATGACTAGGGAGCTCTAAGTTGCCATTCAAGCTTTCCAATCTATAGAATACCTTGGATAGAATGGTTTAGAGAAGTGCATTTTTCTTAGTGCACATTTTTGGTACCCATTGTGGGGCTCGATCCCACAACCACCAGGTTAAGAGACCCATTGCGGGTAGCGCATTGGCCTTTGTAAATCAAGGAAATAGATGTCTCTATATCTCATACAAATATGCTAGGCTACCCCTACATTTTCCATGTCTAGGTGATAATCCAAAGGATCCTAAGCTAGAGCCATTATCTCTCACACTCCTTTATGGTAATCTAGCATCAGTAGCTAGCCTTGTGCCTCATCAAAATGGAACTGAGCATAGGTGGTCGTCTCCACCGATATCACCTATCACTCTACAAACTACTACCATACTTGGCTAATAATGAACCACTCTACAATCTACCTATGCCTCCCTACCAGTGGTCTATTGTATCTCATATAATCCAGGTCCTAGGCATCTGACCACCTATGGAACTCTCAATAGGGGCACCATGTAAATTCTATCAGCTCATCAAAAATACGATATTAATAGGTGACGTCCCCACTATGTGTTTGGGGGATAAATCTTGTGTATCCAAAAATGTATGGCTAGCTCCGTTCCCATGGTTGTACGTATGGTTGGATCATAATAATGTTCTCCTAGGCCCAGATCTGTGCCAAGATTGCCCCACATACCTAGGAACTACCACTATGATACACTTTCTCATGAAGCTCATGGTACATATCTGCCAGTATTGCTAGCCCCCATGCCATCTTGCATGGCTATGCAATCAAATCTGCCACCAATTTACCCCATCCTAGTGGGAAGCCCTTTTGGATCCTATCTATCACTAAGGCCTAGGCTACTAGAGAACACAAGAAACTTGGTAGAGGGTAGTCATAACCATAATCATTGATGAGTCACTCCCAACTTAGATGGTGATCTAGGATGGTAACATCCTAGAATATTTGCTGCATAGCCGCTCGCCCCTCTGTCAGGGTCTGATTATATTACACCTACAACATATCACCAAACTTGGCATTAGCATACCTAAAATCAAAATCAAAACTTGTAAAATGTAACAAGGGCAATCAAATGTACAACTTACTAGATCACCATAGCAAGGCACTCACAATATACGATACACATCCTCTAATGTGATCGAGGCCTCTTCGATTGGTAGATGAAAGGTATTATGCTTGCTATGCCACTGCTTAGTCAATGCGTTCAGCAACCCATGGTTTTCTGATATATGGGGCATCCATATAACCCACCTCAACCCCATGGTAAATATGGCCACATGCTCAACATCTATCAAATGCTCAACAACTTGCAAACCCACCACTGTGGGGGCTTTGATAAGTAGCACTAGAAATACCTCCTACACACAAAACATGTAAATGTCAGTAATGCATCACAAACATGCTCATAACACAAAAATTCAACAAAAACATGCTTTCAACCATCGGTGTGATACGTTTTCCTACTGTAGGTGGTACAATATGCTAGAACGATATTGTGCGATACTTTTTTTAAAGCTATGTGATACAATTCTATCATGCAATATTTCACACTGGCATAGGTAACAAATGGGTATGTCCCATTCGATAAACTATGAAACATGCATGCCACACATTTTGCAACAAAATGTATCGTGTGATATTTTCTAAAGTAACTATGTGATACTTATAAAATATTGCATGATATTTTGCGTTAAAACCCTCAAAACAAGCAAAAAACACTTAAAAAGCTCAAAAAAATGACCAAAAAGTTTTTACTTACCAACGACCTATAGTTGTTTAGCTGGTTGTGCAACTAGCTACTCTCGAAATGGTGTCGATGGGTCAGAATGCCTACTAATGCCATAATGCTCTCTAGACCACTCCAAAGCTCTCACCAAATCACAAAAGATAAAATGAATTTGAAAATGAAACTTGGGCCCCTTTTATAACCTTCGAACTCATTTTGACCTAATTTTCACACTCCTCAAAATTCTACAAAAATTGCACCCTTGGTTAATTTTGATGTCTTGGATCCATTTTCAGGATTGAAATCAAAATCTGAGTTCATCTTGATGGTCAAAATCACATTTTAAAATTTCACCTTCTTCTGAGCAGTTAGTCAACTTTTTGAGATCTAATCTCAGAATCATTGCTGGGGCATCTTCATTTCTTCATATCTTCATCATTTCTATGCTTTGTATCTACTCAAATTCACCTTTTCATGTCTAAAATCACTTTTCTACTTGATTTGACCTAATTTTCATGCTTTATCCTTTGTGGTCAACTCTGGTCATACTAGGGCATTCTATCACTTCTTAATAGTTATTCTTTAGTTCTCATCATCTATCTGTCATCTTGGACATTGCTATACCTCAATTTTCTCATATCTAGTCTGCTTCTGCATTCTCTTTACCTCATATTGATTTCGATCTCGAGGGGGCAGAAATACTCTATCATCACTTGCTACAACTATCTATTTCTTAGGAGCATTTGTCCGATCTTTTCATTTGCTCTCGATCTATCTGCTTTGCTAGGTGTTAACATTCTTCTTGAATTCTAACATCATCTTTTTCCTAGTGTCTAGTAATACTACTCTCAGGCTATACATTTAGGATGTGCTATCTCTTTCTGCATTTTGTTCTTCAGAATCAGATATCCATATCTATCACTGCCTACTTGGCTTCTATTTTCTTGGACGTAATGTGTTCCTAGATCAATCACACATTAGTCAAAGACGGGCATATGTAATCATCTAAAAATGATCATCTAGACCATTAGCCCTGTTCTCAACATTTTGGCTAATTTAATTAATCATTTACCTAGACCAAATTGCTAATAATCAATTAATTTGATTATAACCTATAGTTTGACTATGCTATCCTAAGTTCATTATTTGATTAAAAAAACATGTCCCATTTTAATTAAATAAAAGACCCCATTCTTCTAACCCACTTAAAGTGCACACATGAAGTCCTTTCTCTATTTTTGCAATTAAAAGAAAAGGCTTTTGAGACTTTTGTCTTATATGGGAAGTCAACTTATATTCTATTGGTTGACTTGTATGTGCACATGGATTGCTCTTCTTTTCAAACACAACTGTTGATCATTCACCATCTCCATCTTGATCTCTACCATCCATAAAACTTTAAAAGGGAGAGAGCTTTCCTCCTCAAAGGATCCATCTTTTCAGTATTGTTATGCTACAGGTTTTCTAATAGATTTCTTTGAAGCTTTGTGGAGAACTTCTCATTCCTTGTCTCATTCTATCATCCATTGCATACTAGTTTAGAATCATGCTTGCATGTAGCTTAAATTTCATTTTGTAAATAGCTTAAAACACATAGTAATTAGTTGGATTGGTAATATTCTAATCTTGTTTTAGCATAGCTTGCATTATGCATCTCATATTAGCATAGCTTCATTCTTGCATTGCACGTTCAATAGTTCTTTGACACTAGAACTCTTGCTCTTGTCTAAAGAATCTCCCATCTTTTGGTTTACTAGCAAGGGCTATGTTCCTAAGACTTAGCTAAGAGATCTTTTATGCTCATTTGTATGTCTCTTCCACTCCATGACTAGGGAGCTCTAACCCACCATTCAAGCTTTCCAATCTATGGAATACCTTGGATATAATGTTTTAGAGAAGTGCATTTTTCTTAGTGCAATAAATGTGACATGACACACAAAAATGGAGTGAAGAATGAACACAAATGTACACAATAGGGCATTGCGGCTATAACTACTAAATTGCATAGAGAAATGTAAGTCCAATAAACACCCAATAACCTTGTGTCTCACCTTCTAGCCAGAATAAAAAAATGTCTATGCCATAGTTATTCATCATTCCAACTTGATATTAAACACATTTATTAAAATATATATGATAATAAATATTTAGGCCCTTCAAATCCATAACTATCAAATGAAATTTTTTTTGATTAAAAAATAATTTCATGTAATGACATTGCAACAATATTTTTTGTGATTCATATTTTAACCTTCAAATTATTTTGATGGGAAGAAAGTAAAAAGATTTGTAATCATTTTCTTAATATTAAAAAAATTATTCATAAAACAAACATTTGATTTCAACATAAGATGTTAAAAAAATGTAATAGAGAAAAAAATGTAGACAACACCCCATTCTGTCGACTTGATTAAAATCATCTTTTCTAAGACTATCTAGGCAAAAGGTTATAACTAAGGAAACATGGTTGATAACAAGGGTTGCATAGGTTATAGGTGGTTGTGTTATTTATTTGTCATTTTCTTTATTTAAGCTAAGATATTTTCTAGGATAGGGGACAATGTGCTTTAATTTTGGGACAACAAGGGGACTATAGGGCAAGGAGGGGTATTGTATACTATACATATAGATCTTGAAATGCTAGTTATGAAATGATGTTTAGCATAACATACCAAATTGAAATACTTGAACATAGAAAAATTAGAACACTAACTAGAACCATTGAACATCCAACATAGTACTCTAGTGCATACCCAATTTAGTAACATAAAAAAATAGAAATTCAAGTGGCTCAACTACAAGGTAGTTGCAAAATGGTAGAGGTGGAGTACATAGTACTCCAAGTATAATATGGATAAAACTATTTAATTGCAATTCAAACATTTGAAGTATAATAGACCACTTTTTTATATGAAAAGGAAAACTAGCTAATACATTATCTACCATATTCTTGCTATTAAAGCTCTTCCTATAGTATTGGGTAGTGTAATGCCTACCCCTAGTTTACTTTTCATGTTCTATTGCCAAACTCTTTTAGGCTAATATTATGATTATGTTTTATGATTGTGGTACTTGGTTACTCGGTTTGATTTAGATGTTTTTTATGACTCAGTTTATATATGTGATGAGTTACTTGGTTATTTCACATGTTCATAATTATTTTGATGATGATATATGCATATTCATATAGTGATTTCAGTTATTTCATGATGATAGTTAGGTAGATGATTTCTTTATAGTTTCTATAGTTACTTACCCCATACTTGCATGTGTATGGTGTACTTGTATGTTTTATTTTATGTTTGACATTTCTGATGTGGTTGAGAGAGGGAGTCATAGTCATCTGCTAGCCAGCATCTGCACAATGCACCACTCCCTGCCATTGCCTCTTTAGTCTAGATTTATATGTGTATGTACATGCTCAGATTTTATGCAGATTGTAGGTACCAGACATCAACTTCCCTAGATTTCCGAGATGAGCATGCCCTATCATAGTATCTCAATGGTAAAACAGGGGAGATAATTCTTGAGTCCAAATCCTAACCTTAATCCAATTGTCCTGGAAAGTAGCACAAGTATTTGAGTTTTACCCTTCCAAATTTATCAAGTGACATGATTTCATGATTTTGACCCTTGAGTTTGATCTAGTACTCTGTTCTTTATAATGGGTTTTTGTATTTAGTTTTGTGGATCTATTACAATTTTTAGTTATAATTAAATCAAATTAAAAGATAATTAAATAATTTAATTAAATGAAAAAATTATAAAGAAAAATTAATATTTAATTATATTTAATTAATTGAGAAATTAATTAAATAATAGAATTAAATTTTAAAAGATTTAATCAAAGTTCTAATTTTTGTGTAATTATATTTATTAAATTTAATAATAAATTATTTAGGAGTTTCATTTTAATAATAAACTTTAAATAATATTATTAGCGAAATTAATAAATATATTATTAAAGACGTTTGGTGATTTAATAAGAGAGAGAAAAAATAATTTAATAATTTTTAATTTAATTAAAATGTAAAAGCTTGCACATGAAATTCAAATATATTAAAATAATTGAGAAAAAGGTTTTGCATGATTGCAAAATTGAAGCCCTAATTGGACAAAGTTCTTTATTAAGAAATTAGAGCTCATTTCTCCACACACAGATTTTGAGAAGCCAATTTCCAAGAAGAGGGTTTTCAAAAGAAAGGGAATTTTCTTGTTAAGCTCTGTGCATCCGTTGTTTAGCATCAAATCCATGTAGGATCTTGTGGGTTTTGCACAGTAGTTTATTTCATTGAAATATCTATCTTCTCTGTGTCTAAATGGAATTGTTTTTAAAATTTATTTGAGTTTTAACCCTTGTTTGTGAATTTATTATTCTTCATTTTAGAAACATCTGTAAATGAATTGAAGATTGAAAACCCTTGTTTTGTAATTTCAGAGATTCATAATTTGATTGATTAAAATCCGCATGAGGATTTGGAAAAAATATCAAAATTTGATATGAAAAAATCAATTGGTTGCTCATGTTTTTCCTATTAGATCTATTTTATAAATTTATTATAAAATAAGTTAATAAAAATTACCACAGTAAATATTTACTACAATAATCTTTATACCATGGTGATGTGTCACATGTTTTCTATGATGATGTTATAGCTATATTTTGGTCATAATCTTTTGTCAGTTGTTTGTTAATGCTTTCCAATTGCTTGTAAAGAACTAAGGTGAATGGTGTGATTTTCTTGGTGTAACCTTTGAGTTTTGATTAGTTGTCTTTTGATGCTTTTCAGTTGCTTGTATAGGAATGAGGTGATTATTGTGATGTATCGTTAGGTGCTTTTCAGTTGCTTGTAAAGGACTAAGGTGAATACTATGTTTTATCTATAGGTGTTTTCTAGTTTCTTATAAAGGACTAAGGTGAAAATTATGATTTTATGAGTTGTACTTTTATGAACCTAGGGTAGGTAATCTATGTGTATGTTGGGAAGTGGCTTGCAATGGAGGATGGAGCCCTAAGTGGCTACCTAGGTAACCCATTGTAAGTTGTTTTAATAAGTGATAAAATTTAATTAAATGAGAGTAAAATGAATTAATAAGAGTTAGTATTTTTCTTGCCCATGCCTCGAGTGCTAGTACAGGCTAAGATGGGACTAGAGAGGATGCTTGGTTGTAACCTTGCTTCATTAGTATAAGGATCTGTATGAAAGGTATCGGTGCCGTATAGAGACACTAGGGGGCCGGAGTCTAGAGAGGCTACCAAGGTAACTTTAGAGTTGACTCATGCAATTTAACACTTTCCCACTTGCATAGTAGATTTCTTACATGTCTTTGTTGCCTCTGGGATTAGATGATACTAGTGTCTTGGTACCCTTTGAGATAGTTTTCTACCTTGACCTAGATGTTGATTAGGACTTGTGGATTGATATCTATATGGGACTTGAGACTATCTCCTTAGCACAGTGGGAGTGGGCCATTGTAGGTTCCACGAGGTCAGGTGGTAGTGTGTTTTTCTTATACCATTGAGATTCATAGTTGGATGCCATTGCTGGATGTCCCTATGCAGTTGTTCCTATCTTTCTGATCTTGTCTTTCTATTGGATGATATTATTCTATTATATTATTATTTGATTTATTAGAAATATTATGAGATGATGCATATTCTTTGAGCTTTTCATACCCTATGACTTGTACAATGGATGGTTATGCATTCTGATTATGCCAAGTGACATCCTATATAATTGTATATTATTTAAATAGATTTGTACATGTGATTATTCTTTGATGTGGATGTGTTGTATATCAAATTTAATATTAATAAAACTTATATATGTGATTCAACATCATGGAAGCCTTAAGAGATGTAATTTGTTTATGATGGTTGTATGTATGTGAGTTATTGCTTCTACTATTTTGTCTCTTGTTGTTATTATCTTTAAATTTTTTTTTTTTTTTGAAAAACTTAGTGAAACTTTAGATTAATTTCTTTTTGGTTCCCTAGCTTTGCATTAGATCTGGTATTAGAGCCCAAGTTTCTACATTGGAAGCTTTGGGTATATTGGAACACCACTAGTTAAATTGAAATGAAACTTAAACAATGTTATGTATCTATTGCAACTTGAACACTTGAAAACTTTAGACTTGATTTCTTGAAACATAGAAAAAGGAAAAACTTTAATAAATCTTGAGTTGGATTTCAAACATATTTTCTTATGATTGTTCCTTAAGGTGATATACCTTTGTAGACTTTGTGAACATTCTTGTTGTTCTTGCTTGGGTGTTGTAGGAGGATGGTGTCTAAGACTAGATCTACTATTAGGGGTTGTGGTGCAAGTAGAGGTAGAGGTCATCAAAGAGTTATACATGATAGTCCTCTTTTGACTCATAGAGAGAGTCCTATTTAGGAGGATAATAGAGAGGAGAGCCATAGAGAAGATCATGCTAACTCAAAGGAGAATTTGAGATATATGATGAGGACAATCTTAAAGTGCCTACCTCCTCCAAGGAGTACAGATTAGGAGAGATTACATAATGCTAGGAATGAGGAAATGCAAAGATCCAAGAATCTTTAGAGAGATCTTGATGCAGGAGCATCCTGGGGTGACTTGTTATCCTACTCATTTGTGTTCATTTTGCCAGTTGTTGCTAAGTTGTAGCAATTATCTAGTATTGGTCGAGCTATCCAGTGCTAGCTAAGCTATCTAGTGTTGGCTGAGTTATTTAGTGTTGGCTAAGTTATCCAATATTGGCTAAGCTATCTAGTGTTGGCTAAGCATTTCTTCAAGTGCTGAGTGAACTTGTTATTTGTTGATGCTTGGTTCCTTCTTTAGCCAAGTTATCTGTGTTTTAGTTTTTAGTAGGAGCCAACTTTTGTATTTAATTTGGCTCATGAATTTTATGACAGGATCTTTTTAGGAATGAGTGTTGACCATTTTGGGGTCAACCTTTCTTTCATTTAATGTTCTAGAGTCTTCTATAAGCTATTTTGCAAGTATAAATAGAGTGCTTAAGCTTAGAATTAGAGAGTAGAACTTAGAGGGTTGCAAAAGTGGGGGCATATGTGTCTAAAAATGTGATTTTGAAGTTGGATCATGGATCTTGAATGTATTTTTTATTTGACCATAACCCAAAAGGCCTTATAGTTGGGCATGCATGCTGATAATTTGATGAATCAATAGAAGTGCTCTCTCTCTCTCTCTCTCTCTCTCTCTCTCTCTCTCTCTCTCTCTCTCTCTCTCTCTCTCTCTCCCTCCCTCCCTCCTTGGTGTTGTTCTCTTTGTGTGTTTTCTTCCATTATGTTTACTCTACAAGGTGATTTGGATAGTTAGATGTGCCTTTGGCCCCAATTTTCATCTTTCCTTGTGTTAGGTGGTATTAGAGTTGAGGTTCATATTTGTGAAGATTAGATCGTGTAGAACCCTAAGTGAATTTGGTTGTAGGATTACAGATCTAAGGATTTGACCTATAACTTGTAGAGGGTTATGATCTTGTAGAAACTTGATTATAAAATGGTTTGAGGTAGAGGAGATGTTGATAATGTCATACTAGGTACATTGAGACAAATTCCAGCAATATTAGATGTTGTGGAGATAGCTCAAAGGAGAAGAGCACATCTTGATGATGTGAGTGATGATGAGGTAGTAGCACCAAACCCTAATCCAAAACCTAAAGAAGATCAAGATGAAGAAAGATTGTTGAGAGTATTGTTTAGGGAACATTCAAAGCCTATTGTAGAAGTGTTCCTTCTTTAGCTAAGTTATCTGTGTTTTAGTTTTTAGTAGGAGCCAACTTTTGTATTTAATTTGGCTCATAAATTTTATGATAGGATCTTTTTAGGAATGAGTGTTGACCATTTTGGGGTCAACCTTTCTTTCATTTAATGTTCTAGAATCTTCTAAGTTATTTTGTAAGTATAAATAGAGTGCCTAGGCTTAGAATTGGAGGTAGAGGGTTGCAAAAGTGGGAGGCATATGTATCTGGAAATGTGATTTTGAAGTTGGACCGTGGATCTTGAATGTATTTTTATCTAGCCATAACCCAAAAGGCCCTACAATTGGGCACGTATGCTGATAATTTGATGAATCAATAGAAGTGTTCTCTCTCTCTCTCTCTCTCTCTCTCCCTCCCTCCCTCTCTCCCTCCCTCTTTGGTGTTATTCTCTTTGTGTGTTTGCTTCCATTATGTTTACTCTGCAAGGTGGTTTGAATAGTTAGGTGTGCCTTGGCCCTAGTTTTCATCTTTCCTTGTGTCAAGTGGTATCAAAGCTTGAGGTTCATCTTTGTAGAGATTGGATCATGTAGAACCCTAAGTGAATTTGGCTATAGGGTTGCAGATCTAAGGATTTGACCTATAACTTGTAGAGGGTTATGATCTTGTAGGAACTTGATTGTAAAAATGGTTTGAGGTAGAGGAAATGTTGATAATGCCATATTAGGTACATTGCGACAAATTGTAGCTATATTAGATGCTATGGAGATAGCTCAAAGGAGAGGAGCACATCTTCATGATGTGAGTGATGATGAGGTAGTAGCACCAAACCCTAATCTAGAATGTAAAGAAGATCAAGATGAGGAAAGATTGTTGAGAGTATTATCTAGGGAACATTCAAAGCCTATTATAGAAATTGTTCCTTATGATGTCATATTGGTGTAGGGGCACCTTGAAACATAGGGCCCTCACCATTTTCATTTTGGTTATGTTATGCTCCAAGAGAGCTTTTGTAAGTATAAATAAGGGTTATTGGACCTAGGTGTAGTAGCTAGGGTGTAGGAAGTCAAAATGTCCTTGGAAGAGTTACTAAATGGCCTAAAAATCAAGATATACCTTACCATAGGGTAATGAGCAACCTAAGGGATAAGACACTAGATTAGGGAAGGGTCCATAGCATGGAGTTGATAAGAGATAGCCTAAATGGCAAGTTAGGAGTGTTAAAAATAACAAGTAAAAAAAATTGAAAAAGTTTCTGTGGCAATTTTGCATTTTTTGCAAAAATGCTGATTTTGCAAGAAATTGTGGATTTGCCTTTTAAAAAATTGAAGGAGGCTGATTCAATCCCTAAGGATGAAGGGGAAAGACCTAGGAGGAGATATAAATACTTTTGAAACCCTATAATAGGTAGAAGTAATTGGAATTTGTATGGACAATATGCTGTAGCATGGTCTTTGCTTGCAAAAAGACTAAATTTATAAGTTTTAAGGCTTTTAAACATTGTCTCTGAGTAGGCTTGTACCTTTGGTGAAATGGTGGGGCTTCTTGCCTATAGGGCCTACAACCAAGCTTCAAATCTCCACAGGGCCATTCTCTACTATGGATCTTAATTGAGAATGTTTTCCATTGACCCTTGATGAAATAGTGAGGCTTCTTACCTGTAGTACTTACAATCAAGGGTTAATAAATTTTAAATCATTTCTAAGAAGTGGTGAGTGGGAGAGGACAGGCAAGAGGATGGGGAAGTATAGCTTTTCAAAATTCAAAACTTGTCTTGGGAAAGATTCCTCAAGGAGGGGGAGAATAGAAGCATGGATCACAAGGAGGGGTTGAGGAGTGTTAGGGGGTTGTAGAAATCAAAGATGTGATAGAGAATGGTGATGGGGACCCACATGATAAAGTTAAAGGTCAAGGAAAGTCTATTTCATCCTTCAACGTAGATCAGTTAGGGGCTCTTCTGACAAAATGGTCTTCTCTCTTTGGAGTTGAGCCTTCTGGTAAGTCTTCTTTTCCTTCAATTAAAATACTCTCAAGTTTGGAGAAGGGTTCTAGTGTGATTGCTATACCAGATGAGTTGGTGGATTGTAGCATTACTTCAATGGCTTCTACCCTAGTTGGGAAGTTTATTGGACAAAGGCTGAATATAGATATTGTTAGATCATTCACCTAGAAAAAGTGGAAGCTCAAGGGATAGGTTTCTATAATGTTGATGGTGAAAGGCTTTATGTATTTTGATTTTTCATGCAGTGAGGACCTATCTAGCATTTTGTGTGAAGGATCTTGGAGTATAGGTCGCTCAACTCTGGTTCTCTAGAAGTGGACTTCAAAGTTGGATTTGAACGACTTTTTTTTTTAGCAAGCTCTAGTTTGGGTTAGACTACCAGAGTTATCTCTGGAGTTTTGGAATGAGGATGTGTTTATGGGAGTGGAAAAATCTTTCGGTGAGCTTTTGTTAATATACTAGATAACGTCTTCCAAAAGAAGATTAACTTTTGCTAGGATTTTTATTGGAGTGCAAGAAGGGGTTGATATGCTAGAGGTGGTGTGTTTCCATTCTAAGCTTGGAATGCATACTCAGCATTTGGAATATGAAAGTATCCCTTATTCTTGTTTTCACTATCTGAAATTAGAGCATAAGGTGAATCAATGGCCTAAGGTAAAAGCTAAAAAGATAGGGAAAGCTGTTGTTTCCAAAAAAGGAAAGGTGAATACGATCTGGAAAAAAAAGGATATTAAGGAAGGCTAGAAGGTTTAGGAGAAGACAATGGATGTTCCTTTTAATGAAGGAAATAAACTAGAGTCAAAAGTGGAAGGCCCTATTAAAGGTGGGAATAAAATAGCCCAAATTGAATTAAAGGTAGACATGACAAGGGATTTGGTCTTATCTAGATCTAAGATTGTGGAGATGGAAGGCCCAGTTAAGATTCCTAGCTCTTCTGAAACCAATGAGGTGTATTTCCTAGAGAAGCAGACTGGATCTCAGATCATTGAGAAGGTTTCAGCCTTGTCTATATTGGATGGTCTTAAGGAAAGTGAGAACTCAGGAAAAGTTGTTGTTTTGACAAAAGAAAATTCAAAAATAGTTATTGATGAGGAAGGGAGTTAGAAGGATTATCATCCTCAGGAAGCTAGTTTGGTTTTAGCTCTAGTGAAGAGGAAGGAGAATAGGATAGAGATTGTTGATTCTAATGAGGAAAGGAGTCAAAAGGATTATCAATCTTAGGAAGCTAATTTGGTTTTACCTCTAGTGGAGAGGAAGGAGAATAGGACAGAGATTGTTTTTTTGACTCAAGAAATTAATTTGCTCTCGAGTCAAAGGGAGAGAAAGAGGAATAACGAAAAGGACCAATTTATTTCCTATAATATGGAAGAGAGATTTGAGATTATGGGTAATCTCTCATCTCTTGATAAGATGGAAAGGGTTGATGACTGTCTAAAGGAAATGGAAGGAAAGCCCAAAAAGAAGAATAGTCAAGATCCTTCCCCGGTGTCACCAGCTTAGACTAGGAGTTGTGGAAAATTGGACTTGGGATGGAGGCCTAAGTTAGTAGGTAGGAGGACTAAAAGTCAAGTTTTACAAGAAGATACTAGAAGGAATTTAGCAGATGGGAACCAAAGAACTATTTTGGAGTGTGGTTGTAATCAGAAATGAAGATAATTTCTTGGAATATTATGGGACTTAATGGGCTCCATAAGCAAGAAATTCTTAGGAATATGATTAGAGATCAAAGACTTGATATTATGCTGATTCAAGAAAATAAAATGAAGAAGGAGGTCTTGAGCAAGATTTCCTTTAGCAACAATATGGTTGGAGAGGCTATGGATTCTAGAGTGTTGAGAGGTTTGCTCACTCTTTTTAATAATAAATAGTTCAATTTTTTTCCCTTGTACAATGATGGTCATACTTTTTTTTGTAAAGTGTTTCATTTGCATTCCAATGATTATTTGTTACTTTTGAATGTCTATGCTCCTAATTCTAAAAGGGAAAGGAAGTATTATTGGACTAAGATTTGTGATATGATTCACAACAGTAATTTAAATAAATATATTATTATGGGGGACTTCAATACTCCTCCCTCTAATGAAGAAAAATTGGAGGTTTGGCCCCAGATTGGGATAGCAAGCTGGATCTTTCTAATTTTATTAATAATTTGGCTTTTTGGATGCAGATCTTTTGGATGGGATTTACACTTGGTCCAATAAAAGAATTAGAAGTGATTGTATTTAGATTCACTTGGATAGGGCTCTTATATCTCTGGATTGGTTAAACTCTTTTTCTTGCAAGCTATCCATTCTCCCTCGAGTCAAATTGGATCACTCCCCCATATCCCTCTTAGTTGTCTCTCTTGAACCTAGGAGGAACTACCCTTTTTGGTTTGAAAAGATGTGGACTGCCCATCTAGATTTACTGAATAGTATTTACTCATGGTGGGGTATGCAAGTGGATGGAATGACTATGTTTAGAGTTGAAAAGAAGTTGAGTAATGTAAAAAGGATGATTAAATTTTGGAACAAGACAAATTTTGGCCATATTTTTCAAGATAAAGAGGAGTTTTCTGTTAAGCTTAGTTCAATTTAGGACACCATTCAACAAGAGGGGTATAATGATTTGAATATGAATGTTGAGATGTCTATTCTGACTAACTTGCATAATATTATAAGTGAAGAAGAGAAGTTATGGAAACAAAGATCAAGAATAAATTGGCTTAAAGAGGGGGATCAGAACACTAGGTTTTTTCATCTCTCTACTCTAAAACATAGATCTAATAACATAATACCTGGTTTAAAAAAGGGGCATTCTTTATTAACTAAAGAGAATGATATTTCTATTGAAGCTATTTCTTTTTTCTCTTGTATGCTATCTTGGGACCCCATGTTATCTGCGGTGGATGAGAATGAAATTATTTCTTGTCTTCCTCAGATTATTCAACCCCATCATAAAAAAATGTTGATGGTGATTCCTAAAGGATAGGAAGTTAAGGATGCTTTATTCTCTCTTCTAGCTAATAAAGCCCCTAGTCTGGATGGTTTTCCAACTTTATTTTTTTAGACTTATTGGGAGGTGGTTATGGTTGATGTGGTGAAGGCTGTTCAGGAATTTTTTGGAGCAAGATGCCTCCTAAAAGAGATCAATTCAACATTCTTGATTCTCATTCCTAAAGTTCTTGGAGCTAATTCTTTGGATAAATTTAGACCTATTAGTCTCTGCAACTCTTTTTACAAGATCATCTCTAAGGTGTTAATGTCTAGACTTCTAAATTTTTTTCCCTCTGATCATATCTTAGCAACAAATGGGATTTGTTCTTGGAAGATAGATTTTGGATTCTATATTAATGGTTGATGAAGTTATTCATTCCTTGGAAGTAGGAAAAAGAGAAGGTTTGCTTCTTAAGCTAGACCTTTCTAAAGCTTATGATAGGGTGGACTAGACTTTCCTTGTTTTAGTGCTTTGATAAAAAAGTTTGCAAGCTTATATCTTAGCTTATTTCTACCTCTTCTATAGCCATTTTGGTTATTGGGGCTACCTTCAATTTTTTCAAACCTTCAAGAGGTTTAAGATAGGGGGATCCTCTCTCTCCTATTTTGTTCATTATAATGGATAAATGTATTGGAAGGTTGATTGAGAAGAATAAATAGGAAGGGATCTTAAGAGGGATCAGGCCTTCCTCTGGGAATATTTCTTTTACTCATTAGCAGTTTGTGGATGATAGAATTATGGGAAGGGAAGCTTCAGTTAAGGAGGCTAAGGTGATGAAGGATCTTCTAAAAATATATATCAGGGGATTAGGCTAACTTATTAATTGGGAGAAAAGTTTTATCTTCTTCATCAACACTCTAGAGGTCAAACAAAGGAAAATTGCTAGGATTCTTGGGTGTGGAGTGGGTAAGCTCCCTTCAAGCTATCTTGGTCTCCCAATGGTTACTAAGCCTCCTAATTATTTCTAGAATGGGATTATTGATAGGTTTAGCAAAAATTTGGTGGGGTGGAAAGGGTCTTCTCTCGGTCACCTCTCTTCATAATCTCCCGATGTATGCCTCGAGCCTCTTTAGGATACTAGCTAAATTTGCTGAAAAAATAGAAAAGATCCAAAGAGATTTTCTGTGGTCTAGCCTTGAAGATAGAAAAACATATCCTCTTATGGCTTGGATAATGTTTGTCTTTCTAAGAGATATGGGGCCCTAGGTATTAGGAAATTAAAAAATCTCAATGAGGCTCTTCTAGCTAAATAGATTTGGGACATTTTTAATAGTATAGGGGAATGGAGAGATATTTTTATTAAGAAGTATGTTAGATGGCCTACTCTTCAGTTTTTACTCAATAATGATGACATATCGAATGGGTCTACATTATGGAATGGTATCCTCAAGGCAAGGGACTTGGCTAAAGCTAAGATAAAGTGGAAAGTGGGTAATGGTGATGATATCCTCTTCTGGCATGACAACTTGTTGATTTAGGGCCCCCTAATTAATAATCCTAACTTTGTAAACTGGGTAAATATCTATATTGGGCAATTTGGACTGAAAGTTAGAGACTATAGAACTAACCAGGGTTAGAAGGACCTGTCTCTCATCTTGAATGATCTCAAGCCGATAATGATAATCATGAACTCAATGATTCTAAATAATAAAATAGATGAATTAATATGGGAAGATAATCCTAATGGATATTATTTGGTTGCTTTAGGATATAATTCTCTTTGGAAGTTGAATGAGAAGCTTCCTTGGGCTAAATCTTGGTTACCTGGCCTTACTCCAAAGATTAATATTTTTTACTGGCTGGTGCTCCAAGAAAAAAAATCTTACTCAAGAAAATTTAATTATAAGATTACATTATATTCCAAATAGATGTATACTGTATAAACATCAAATGGAAATGGTCAATCATATGTTTCTCCATTGTCCTTTTTCTAAGGGAGTTTGGGATAGTATTACTAATAATTTTGAGGTTAGTTGGTGCAAGCTAGGTAATGTGTTGGATTTATTTTGACAATGGAATAGCATGAATAAAGGTACAAATTGGTAGGATTTAAGTACTTGGTCTTTGCCTCATTTCTGTTGGGGAATTTGGAAGGAAAGAAACAATCAAATTTTTAGGGATAGAGAGGAACCTACTTTTGTTTTGGTATATAAAATATATAGAAAAATAAAGGAAAATTATCAAATTAGAAAGGGGGGAGACATTGAATATGGTGGTAAGAAGAAGGAGAAGGAAAAGGAGAGGAGGACCAAAAGACAAGAGGTGAAATGGATGCTCACCCTTGAGGGATGGCATAAAGCAAATTTTGATGGTGTAGCTAAAGGAAACCCTAGTCCTTCTAGATGTGGAGGTATCATTAGAAATTTCTATGGTGGAGGGATTGTGGCCATATCTTACCCTTTGCGATATTAGACAAACCACTATGCAGAAGCCAGTGCTGCTCTCCACATAGTGAAATTAGCTTTAGATAGGGGAGTCAAAAATTTATGGTTGGAGGGGGATTCAAATAACATCATAAGGTGTATTAAAGGGATTATTCAACCAACATGGACCATTTCTAATATCACTAAAGAAATTCATTCTACTCTTGGAAATTTTCAAAGATTCTATGTCAACCATGAATACAGGGAGGTAAACTCCGTGGCAGATTGGTTTGCCAATGAAACAGTTAACCAAGAAAAGGTGTTGATTTGGAATTCAGGTGGGGACATCTCGAAAGATCTGAAAATTTGTATTGAGCTAGAGAAAATCTAGGGAGGTACAAGGGATATCTAAAAATAATTATGGATATTAATGTGAGCATGGGTTTGAGTAATTGTAATTATGGTGATTACAGAATACAAAGTCAGATGTTGTTATCAATGATAGATTGACACATTTCTTGGGTTAATTTTTTGTCCTTCTTTACCATTTTTTGGGAAGAGAAAGACAAAACAATGATTATTAGAGAGGGTTCCATTAGGGTTTTTAGAGGTTTGAGAAAGGTAATCAGAGGATAGAGTTTATGAGAATCGTTAGTATTGAGAAGTCTAAAATGGTGGGGGAAAGATGTAGGAAAGAACTGGTTGGAGAGGCAAATAAATGGAAGCAAAAGACTAAAGTATGGGAGAAGTTAGAGAAGGGGGGTATAGCCAATTATATTACTAAACTCAATGGATTCAACCCTGCAATCACTAATAGTATGGTAAATTCTTGGAAAAATGGGAGGGTTAAAGTGGATAGGGTATTGTTTTAGATGATTGAGGATATTATCACTCATATAACTAAACTTCTCACAGAGGGGTTGAAGTTTTATAGAGATAAGAAGGTGTTAGTGAATTCTATGAAGGACTTTGCAAAGAATATTGAGGAGAGAAAGGAACTAGTTAAGAGCAAAACTTACTACAAAATGGATTCTATCAAGAAGTTATGGAGGTATGTTTTGAGGAATATTATAGATTATATATCTTTAGACACTAGATTTGACAGAGTAAGAACACACCATTTTGTTTTACTCAATCATTTTCGTAATGGTGTCAAGGTTTCTTTCCCTTTTTATTTATATACTTCAATGTGTAAGGGTATTTCTAGGCACAAGAAGAAGCCTATGCTAATCTAGCCCTGCATAAGGGGTTATTTCTTTTGATATATGAGCATTTCAAGGCTCAAACTAGAAGCAAAACCCTCACCTAGGTTGTGATTACTTTTGTGGATACAAGAAGTTCCAACTTCTTGTTTGTCATGGAGGATATTTAGAGTATTAGTTCAGAGGATGAAGAAGTTAACACCTCATCTAGAAAGAAGGTGAAGGATTTGGATAAGAAATCACCCTCATCATCAAAATCCCCATGTAGGAAAAGCCCTAGAGGGCTAGGGTTGAAAATTTTAGGTTAGGGAGATGAAGAATACAATGAAGAAGGGGAGGATATGAATACTAATGATCAGAACAAAGAGGATGAGGATTATAAGGAGGAGTTGGTGGTTAAAAGTAGAGGATGTCTAAAGAGAAGAACTCTAAGGGGAATTTGGATTCTGGGCCAGAGATCTCTACCATTCCTCTTTCCCCTATTCATTCACAGGAACAAGACAAGGAGAAGAACAATGGTGAGGGTGGAGAGGTGGTAATTAAAGATAGGTGCATGGCCTAGAAAAATTTTAGTGTTAGAACATTGAAAATAGGTATTGTCAGGGAGGTTATGAACCCCCAAATTCTTGAAGAAAGGAAGGGGTAAATCCAAATGGAGGATTTCATTGATCTGGCCATGGTGCCTATTAAGGATAATGCTAGGGAAATTGGTATGAATTTTCTTAATAATGCTAGAAATAGTATGATTGACAATTATAGGTCAATAAAATGGCTATAACATGAATTGGAGGAGTTTAGAGAAAGAATGGGTCAGGTGGACAACAAAATAAAGAAGCCTAATTCTAGTAATTTGAATGAATAGGGGTAGCATCTTAGCTTGGTAGAAAAGAGAATTCAAAATTTGGAAAATTACAATCATAATATGGCTAATAAGATGATTTCCATTCTGACTTCTATAAACGATAACATCTCTTCCCTTGCTGGAATGTTGAAAGCCAGAGGATTACTAGATAAAAATGTGGATAAGGATAGAGCAAGAGATATAATGGAAGAGGATATGAAAAAAATATTTCCTTCAATAGCTTGGATCAGACATGACATAAGAAGTAGGAGCAAATTGCTGAGGAGCTACACAAAGCCTATGAAGTGATAGAAACGATGCAGAGCTCAAGAGGAAGACAAAGGAATAACATAGGTTTTTCTTTTCCTATATTTTGGACTATTAGTATACTATAGTTTTTTGATAGTTGGATTTTTATTTGTTAGTTGTATTGGCTTTTTTCCTATCTATTGTACTAGCCTTTTTGTTGGCTTTTGTTGCTTATTATTAGCCATTTGAAATGTTTTAACTTGTGAGTTTCAGGATCCCTATAAAACCTATTTTTCTTATCAAATTTTTTTTTTTTGAGTATTGTACATCTTGGAATGGTAGATAGGTCTAATTAGAAAAAATTTTATTAGTAAGTTTTTTTCGATAGTACTTTTTTTTATAGATTTAAAAATCTTTTTGTTTTTAATCAGTTTGCTGTCCAATTTTCAACAACTTGCATAAAAAATGAGATAACTCACTATCCTATTGTAGAAATTATATGACCTCTTGGGGGTAGTGAGTACACTCAATTTAATATATTATGGAAAAATTGGGCCCCTTCAAAATGCTAGCAAGCAATTTTAACCTCTTGCCCTAGGCGAGCTAGAGCATGCTTGGCTAGGGAATAGTGCCATTACAGAGCTTTTTTCTTGCAAGGTGATGGAGAACTTTTAAAAGTAGAATATGGAGATTGTAAAGTAGTGATATGAGACCCCTTTGGTGGAAGGATAAGGTGTGGACAATCCATTAAGACACCCTAAAAGACCAAACAACAAGTTAACCTTGTAAACCCTCTAAAACCCTCAAAATCAACATAAGAACTGTACGACCATTCTAGGGTCTAAAAATTAGAAAATATTAGAGCCCTCAAAAAATGAATAGAGGTCCATAAAGACACATTGGAAGGTTTAGTGGAAGAAAAGTGAGAAAATCCCTATTTTGTAGGTGCAATAGGGCTAATTGGGGCTCTTCCATGTAGCCCTATTTTGGGGAAAAAGGGTGAAATCGAGTAGAAAATTAACAATAGAAAGATGTTTTAATATGCCAAAGGAGTAAATTGCAAGGTGTTGAGACTCTTTCCATGATCCTACAAGTGGTTGAAAAGAGTGGTAAAAAAGACCTAGTTTTGTTGAAGACTTTGAATGCTCTTCATCTAGTATGAGAGCTTGGTAGATAACAAGAAGTGGAAATTGTTCAAGATAGTGGAGTAGGATTTTGGATTGGGGGATCTTTCCTTGAAAAAGGTCCTATAGGTCCATGTGGTGATCTAACAAGAAATTGTAAGTCTCAGAGGTAGAAAAGAAGCATGAATCAATGCTTGGTTCATCCCTACTTCTCCCTATCAAATATTGGACACCAATGCTATGTTGGATTAGATCTCTAATATGCGGAAGTTCTCTGAGTATGAAAACTAATAGGCAAAGAAGAGGAAAGGAGAAGATCAAGACTTGGTTGGAAATGGTGAACAAGGTAAAGAACAAATTCCTTCCTACTGATTACCAAGTTAGCTTGTTGAAATCCTTCTTGCTGATTATAGATGAATCCTTCAAAACATTGGTGGAAGAGGTATTAAATAAACAACATGAAGAAATGATGTAACAATTTTTAGGGATTCTTGGAAAAAAGAGGAACATGCCAGTCCAAGAAATTCAAAATTTGGTGGGTAAACCCCATTCAAGGTGCAGGTAAATTTTGATATTTCAACTTTTCAAGAAAAAATCAGTGTAGATGTTGTTGATGACTGGTTGTTCAAATTGGAGAGATACTTTCATGTTAATAATTTCTTAGATATTGAAAAGATAACCTTTTCCCTCCTCAAAGTTGAGAATCATGTGAAGTTGGTGTGGGAGGTACACTTAACAACTGAAGAAAACCAAGAGGCTCAAGATGAACATGAATTATTTGTGATTTTAAATTTAAAACCATTAAAATTCCAAAGTTTTTAATCCATAGAAATTATTCGTACAATGTTTAATTTAGAAGCCATTAATTCACTCTAAAGTGACCAAATTGTGGAGGTTCTCATGAAGAATATGAGGAAGCAAACAATTTATTTATACCGCATGGTAAAAGTAGGACAATTTAATCAATAGGGAAAGTGGTTTACACATGGACAAATCCAACTTCATTTTCCACATCCGATGCAAGGTGTGGATGAAATAGGGCCCATTTACTATCAAGGAAAAAGGAATGATCAAAAAAAAATCTTGGAAGATGCATAGGACGTTGACACCAACAAAAATGAGAAAATACTAAAATCTATTTTTTTGGTATTTTCTATGTTATAGTATTTTGCATTTTCAGAGGCCTTTGGGGCATTTCTAGGCTTTGGTAGGGCCAAGGATTCATAAACATTCTTATGAATTTAGATGCTAAATGAATAACTTTAGAAGATCTTTCCAAAAAATTTGACAGTTCATGATTTTGTGCTACGAGTAGAAAGTTATGACTTCTATACGTAGACATAATTTTTAATATAGATTTTTTATTATTTTTATAGTTGTGAGGATTTATTTGGTAATTAATTATCTTGTGGGCTCTTTAGTTTCATTTCCAAGGGATAGTGATGACCCTTGGAATCCATCATACTTTTATAAACTCTATTTTTGAATGGAATGGATCACTTTTGGCTGACAAAACATCTGTTGTGGAATTTTAATGGTTTTTAGTTAAAATTCACAATACCGTATGTTCTACACTAGGTATTGTAATCTAAATTCTTAATTTAGGTAACTTATTTTAGCTTTTATAAGTGATCACTCTTGGCCTTACAAGCTTAAAATTTGAAACACTTTACCTCATCTTATTAGGTGAAGATATATATCCTTACATGTTGATTGTGACTAGGTTCCATGTTGGTCAAGGAAGTCATCCTTCTTTCACCTTTGAACAATTAGTAACTTGAACTAGGTGTCCTCATCTATAACCTTGTGTGGAGGAACCTATATTTGATAAGCCTCAAGAAACTAACACTTGGCATAATCCACTCTATAGGTTTGAGAACCCTTTCAATATGCCCTTTGATACTCCTAGGTATGAGGACAACATGTCACTCACCATGCATCTAGAAGAGAGGAAACACCACCTAGAAGAACAAGCATGCCAAGAAAAAGGAAAACTACAAGAGGCTATATATATGGTCACTAGGGAAATATATTATCATCAAGCTAAGGCTGATTCCCATGCATGTAATGCTAAAAATAGACAAGGTTACTATAGAAACCCCTTTGATGATGTTCCTCTTGGTGCACTACTACATTTGATACCAGATTACCATGTCAAGTCCATCACAATTATGGCATCACAACCTATTGTCATCACAATTTTAATGGCTTTCCATCTGAATTACGATGATAACAAGTTGTGATGCCCTAATTTTGACAAACTTTCCATGGTAATTTAGTATCAAATGTAGTAGTTATGGCAATCATGGAAATAAAACACCTCCAAGAACTCTTAGAATAAATACTAGAGAGTGTCCATCACCACTAGACACACACAATCACATCATGAGAGTGAGGTCAATGATGAAATCAATAGTGAAGACCTCATGAGATTTTACAAGATGAGGTTTCCCAAAGGATAATGCTAGAAGCCCTAGAACAAAATGGTGACCAATATTTTCAATACATGACATACATGACAACTAAGGGATGGAAACTCCCTCATGATTTTGATGTACAAAGAATAATCAAAATTGAGAACCTACTGAAGCTAAAATGTGAGAACTAAAAAATCAACTCTTTTAATTGAAAATTTTGAAGCAACAACCCAAGTCTTCTTTTGTAGAATAAATATGTGCTCTTTCATTTGATAGAATTCTATACATGATCCCATTTCCTAGGGATATGGAGGTTCCTAAATATGAAAAATATGATGGAAATAGTGATCCTCATGATCATATAAGACACTTCTACACTCTTAACATGAACTCACTAGTATATTTCCCCTTGTTTTTTGACCAAAATTATCCACCAAAGGCCATATTGGCCTATGATTTTTAATTTTATTTTTTTTGTTTCTATGCTTGAATTAGTCAAAATCTTGACCAAATCAGGGTTTTATGCTTGAGTTGGTCAAATTTTTGACCAAATTAGGTTCATAATAAAAGAAAATAAAATCATAACATCATATGTTATTTGGCAAGTTTGTTTGGCGGCGAGAATTTGTTGTTCGATCTATGCAAGAGCTATTTCATGTTAGTGCCCTAGGTGTTTTCTTTCATTCTAGGTTATATCAATTAGATTTCTTGTTGTGGTATGGCATACCAGTTGTTGTAGAGCCCTTGAAAGCTTCCATTTTATTCATGGCAATATTTTTCCTTTTCCTTACATATAGATGATGATCAGATTGCTGAGTGCTTGTCAAGTCGACTAGATCAGAGTTTCTTTTTATAGTGGAGAAATTAGATTTATCAAAGTTGCCTTCTATGGGGTTAGGGATTTTGTATGAAATCAGGGTTTGAAAGGGGTTTGTGAGTTCTAGGGTCTATGCCTTGACTATATAATTTTTTTTCTTAGATGGGTGTTCCAATAATTCTTTATCTCATTATTAGTTTACCGTAGTATACACCTTGCTACTAGAGACCACTTGCATATTTGTTCCAAAATAAAATACATTTAGTTGTAGGTTTTGAAATAAATGAATGTTATTCCCCTCATTTATTTTAAAACCTTTGATTATGGTTAGTGAAAATGATTTTCAGATAAGTTTTGGAAAAATAATGTATTGTAGTATAATCAATATACATGTCAAAAGAAAATAATTTATATGGATTCCATGTAGTTCTCTTTTTCTTTTCTTCCTCAAGGCTTTTTGGAAAAAAATGATGCATTACCTATTACCAAGGAGTTAGTACAACCTAAGAATTAGGTCTTCTTCATCAGGTGAAATGTATCCTCTTTTTACATCTAGTCGTAAGTAGTTCATCCATCTCAACCAACAACTTTTGCCACATCTCTACAAACTTGCCAACAAATTATAGTTCTACTATCATGAATTTACTTTGAAGAAATTTAACCATTGTAATACTATATATAAATACATCCATATGTGGATAATTCAAATGAAGAGTTGTTTAAATTTTGGAAAATGACACCCCTAACAAAGAGCTAGTCAATTCTTATTCCAAACAAATATATTCATTGGAGATTTCTAGCATTTTGATTATTTAATGAATTAAAATGATGTAAAGACCCAAAAGCATTTTGCAAATTAATCAATTTCTCAACAATACTACATAGACTTCTATCCTTTTCAATTGAAAGAGATCATTTCTTTATGTCGGTAACATATCAACCAATCCTTGATATAGAATCAATAGAATATATAAAACTCTCAATCAGATATATTATATGTTTATATGTTGCAATATGTTCTGGTGGGAACTACCTATAAACTTCTAAGTTTATTTGGCTATTTATGTCACATTACAATTCATGAATATGATGATGTGCTATATTGGAGGTTCTATGTAAGTATAGTGCCTGGTAGATATTACAAAGCATTAGGATTGATGGCATTAATGGGATTATTCAAAAATTCAATGAAGGAAATTTGAAAGTGTATTAAGTTGATGGATCTAAATATAGGAGAAATAAATATTTGATGTTTTAAATTTAAGAAACCTGCCAAGTCTTGATTCTTGCTCCATTTTTAGTTCTAGTAAATAGAATGTTCTGAACATCAATTTTTTCCATTGTTTCTTCTTCTCCATCTTTTCTTATGCTCTCAATGCTGAAAATAACAAAAAAAAACACATTAAAATCATCCCTTAGACATTTAATATCTCATGATTAAGTCCTTAAATACCTAATACCATGGCTTGGTCCACACACAATCTTTTGAATATCAACATTGGAGGATCTAGATACAATGGAGATACAATCATCCCCTGCTTCATAATCAATGATAATAAGAATTAGCAAATTAGAATGAAGTATAGAGCTTTCATAATTTATTAAGAACATTGTCACATAATATTTTTATAATTAGCATAGTTTGGACATCTTTTAATTTAACAACCATATATTCAAGGCCTTGTCAAGAGAGATCCAAAAAGCAACCAAGTATTCCTTATGCTATGAATTAAATATCATAACTATGACAATTTGGGTTATACAAAATATTTTCTTTCTACAGATGATAGAGTAACATGTAATTTAGATTTCACAATCTGTTCCAATGTCATTGTTTCTTATTTGGACATTCTTGGCTCCTTGGAGATGAATTCCATTTGTATTAGGGCTCTTCTTAGGAGTTCTAGTCTTTAATCCCATGAATTGGATTTTTGAGGAGTAGATTAAAGCAAGATGCATTTTTTGTCTGTTCCAAAATTGCAAATTTTCCACCATAACACTTGTACATTTTATGATAGACACTGCTTGAAACATGGCAAAAAAAATCTAATTTGTCAATTTTTTTTTTTGTAAAAATGACAATACTATATTTAAGCAATAAAATAATGATATTTAGGAAACAACCTACAACACAACCATAAACTATGAGCCTTTTATTTGAGAGATCTTAAGTTCATATGAACCATCACCAATTGCTCCAAATTCCACAACATTGAAATTCACCGAATGACCCTGATAATTTTGCTTCCTCCTATCAAATGCTTTTCAAGAAACCACAATCTACATTTGAAATATTTCCTTTCATAATCAACTTATTGATTCCTATTTATCATTCCCACTTTAAAAAATATATTAAATGGGAGATGATTAGAGAGGTTCATCTACACACAAATTCATGCACAATTAGAGCTTGTATACATGATTGTATCCTTTAAGGTACAATAATATCTTCTCATACATCAACAATGACTTGCAAGTGATAGGTAGATGATTTTTAGCATTAGCATAATCATCCCTAGCTTCTCAACATCTAATATATCTTTCAAATATTCTTAAGGTTCCATGCACCTTAGTGGGCTCCAAACACCAATACTAACAAACTAACCTAATGAGGGCTCTTCCTTGTAGCCTTATCTTGGGGTTTTTAAGCAAGAAATCAAAATATTTCAAAAAAAAAACCAAAACTAAAGGAGGATTCATATACCCAATACTAAGCTCTACTTATAAACTTTAAAATCTTAGGTTTTCAACTATTCATTAAGGCATCCAAATTGCAGGCCCTAATCTAGGCTAATAGGCCTAAAGACATGCTCAACCCACAAATTCACAAAAGCCTCAAAGAACTTAGACAAATGAACTTGCCTACACATTTACCTTATCAATAGTGTCCAAACTTCTAACTTTTGGGCACCTAGCCACTGTGGAGATGACTGAACCTTCAAACCCTAGCCTTAATGAGGTTTCATTGCTATTTTAAGAAACTACTTCAAACCTCCATTATATCAGCTCCCAAACTCTTTCAATGGATTCTTTAGCATCCCATGAATGACTGCAACCCTCTAAACACAATGCAACTTATACAAAAGCCTCTGTCAAGTTTCTTGAATGTTGATACCTTTTATTCTTCATGCAGTAGCAAGTTTCTTATAAACTCTTAGCCAACTCCATTATAAAGAGAAGGGGTATGTGCCAACCTACAAGATGGAAACCTAAAATAACAAAGAAAACCTTTCAATCTTCTCTAACTTCATACCATGAGAACATGCATCCATTATGGTACTTTACCCCAAAAACACATGTAGTTTACTGTCTAACTAGTGGTTAAAGAGAACTAGATTAATAACTAATGAGGTTAGGCACACAAGTAGTATTAGTATTGATTCTAGGCTCTATTCAACTTGGTAGAAAGCTTTTGAACTATTATATACATAGGGTGAAATCTTTTCCCATCTATACTCCATGTCCCATGATGTATTGATAGTCAATTACTTCTATCCTTCACCCACTTTTTACAAATATGATTTACTGATGAATTCACTTGGATTATGAATTAATTATGACACAAATTCCTTAGTTTTCATCATTATTTTTAGATTAGTTCATTTAACTTAGGTACTACTGAAAGTATTTTTGATGCATATGTATTTGGTACTTAAATCAAGACTTGAACAAAGCCAATGATAAAATGAAACCCGTATTCCACAATCCAAATAATAAAACAATAAAACTCACTCAATCTATGCTAACTAACTTAGCTCAAGATCCTACACAAAAATAATGCAGACTAGGAAAAATGGGCAAGAAATTTTAGAAAAACATATCATAGTAGATATTTTTAGAAATAAACAAGCCATAACCTAGTTAAATTGGTCTAGTTGCTGATTAGTTAGTTTGATTAAAAATTCTTGCAGAACTGTCATCAGATTAGGTACAATAAAATGAATAATCAACTGTTCCCAGCTGCCAGGATCAAATATAGTTTTCCAAGGTGATAAAATTGCATATGCAGATATATGTATGCATGTATATGTTTATATATTTATTTATATGTATGTATGAATATATATATATATATATATATATATATATATATATATATATATATATATATATATATATATATATATATATATATATCTTGTAGATTGTGGAGGTCAGTGGAGATCTAGGATTTCATTTCCATGCCCTTGTGATCATTGCATTTTGTTGCCATGCCTTTGTGATCTCTGCATCTTGTTTCTGTGCCCTTGTGATCTTTTTATATGTATGTGTGTATTTATATATATATATGTATATGTATATGTATACACATGTATATATGCATGCATGCATGCATATAAATAGAGAGATCTTGGCACAACAAAAAAATACTTTTTAATAGTAGTTTTCAATCTCATTAACGTTTAGAATACTGCTATTTAGAATGAAGTCGACAGAGCCGAGCAGAGGAGAATGGGACTAGCTAATTAGTAGAGGGAATTTGGGTCATTCGATAGAGCTGAGCAGAGGAAAATGGAACCAGCCGATCAGCAAAGGGAAATGGGGTCCCAATTTCCAGTAATGGAATCAGATTCTAAAAACTACTCATTTGAAGAAAGGGAAATTTTTGAATAAGGGAAATACGGTCTCTCAGACACCTTTCAGGGCTTCCAATAGCATGTTTTCTCGAATAAATTTTTAGCAAGGACATTGAATAAACAAAGCTTTGCAAGAGATGATCTCTTTAAAATATTCTCGGGTAAAGTTGTTGTGCAACCTGCCAAACCCTTTTTTGTTAATCCTAGGTTTCATTTTCAATCTAAGCATTTTGGAAGCTATCTGTCATGACATGAGGGTGTTTCAACATTTGAAGTGGGCGAAACATCAAAGACTGGTGCCAGTAAAGGACTCACTAAGCATCCTTTGAATGTTCAACATGGGTAGGAAAATATTTCCAAAATACCCAGTAAGGGTCTTCCCTCAAAAAATTCCAAAAGGAAAAATCACTGTAAGCAGCAGCATTTTGATATTTGCTACGGTACTCCTCCAGGCTCACCTACTCAGTTACAGGGGTAGAACCCAGCTTTACAATCAAAGTTGGATCTGCCTTTACAATCGAAGACTCAATCTATGCATGTCTCCAATCCATCACTTGGAGGAGCTCCCCTCAAACCAAAGATTGTGACTAGAAAAAATTTTGAATGGAGAAAGGTACAAAAATTAGTCTTCACTTCGATTCATGAAGAAACACAACATCAGGCCCCTCATACAAAGGATCTAGAAGTTTTCTTTGCGGACCATCTCATTGGCAAGAATATTCAGGGATTACAAAATTTTGCCCTAATTGGTATGTTTTCAAACCCTGATTTGATTTTCAATGATATCACCAGTTGGGCTCAACAATTCTGGGTAGGTTTAAGGAAAATGTTTCTCTTGGATTTGAATTTCAAGTTTTTTATTGCCATTTTTGGTTCCAAAGAAGAAAGAGATAAATTTCATAGGGAGAAAGGATGGTTTTGTCAAGGATCTGGACTTTGTACTTTTAATTGGTACCCTAATTTTAAGGCAGATCTAGCTGTTTGTCAATTCTTTCCTATGTGGATAACATTCCCTTCTTTACCACTGGAGTACAGGGACCCGAAGATTGTTCAGATTATTGCTAATTAAATAGGGATATTTCTCAAGCATGATTTGATCCCCTATGAATGACCCAATCTTGAAGTGAGAGTTTGTTTACTGGTCTCCCAAAACAAGATCCTTCCCAATGATATTTTGCTCAAAACTAGTTGGGGCTCTTGGAGACAGTTGATTAAAGTGCAAGATGCAATGATTATTTCCAAATTACAACAAAAATTAGGGCATTTTCTATATCAATGTGACTCTTATAGAGGGATCATTGGTAAAATTATGGATGTTTGTGTTGATAGCTGTACTGATCCTTCTAAATGTTTTGTTCAAAGAGGCTCTAGCTCAATAGTGGAGGATAATGCCGAGTTTGGGAGATTGATTGATGCCCCTTTTTCACATAAAGATCTAGATGACCAGCAAACTAGTAATCATATAGTGGAAGAGGTTCCAAATCAATCTCTAATAGAGATAGATCAAGACAGTGTTATGAGGTTCATTTACAGAATATTTTTATCCATATCTTGATGGATTTTAGAAGTGATTTCAAAAGGCAGTCAACCCCAGTTATTACTCACTTTTCTAGATATGATGGGAAACAAGGATCAAGAATCACCCCTGATTCAGTCCCATGAGTTGGATAAGCTTAACAATTGGGAAGAAATGCTTGTTATTCTTCAGCTTAAAGCCAAATATTCCAAACCTTCTGAGGCAGAGCTCAAATTTATGGCTTCCCATCTCTCAATCTCAATGGCTAAGAAAATTATTGATGAAATTGCTATTTAGGAAGAGGAAAATGAGTGTGAAGATCCTAGGGAAACATATATTCAAACTATGGACAATATTGCACATAATTCAACTACTGATAGGGATCTCTTGACTTTACTTTCATATTCTTTCATTTTTTATTTGACTACATCCCCTCAATTGGTGGAGATTCCAAAGGCCGTGCATGATTTTGATCTGAAAAAGACAACTGATCTAGTTCTCCAGGATAATATAGCTTTTACGGCTAAACTAATTATTGCCTTTGTAATTGGTTGGCCTTAGCCAATTATTCATTCAGAGAACCCAACTATTCTTGTGAATATGAAGCAAAATTCACACTTTATCCCTGATCAAGAAGAACAAACATCTCATAATGGTGACTGCAATAATGACAAGATGGTTTTTGACTATTCTAAAACCCTTTCTATTGCTCAAAGTCCTATGGCAGAGTCTGAAGTTAAGAAAACACCCAAGAGAAGAGGAAGAAAACCTAAGTCTTCTAAGACAAGAGAAGAAATTGAGGCTAGTTTACAATCAACTCTTGATGATACTTTTACTTCACACAAAAGAAGCTTGAGGAGAACAGTGTGTTCTCGTCAACCTCAATGAAGATTCTTACCTAGAATGTCAGAGGCATCAACGCCTCTGAAAAACAACATCAGGTCAAACAACAACTTGATTCTTTGTCTATAGATATTATTCTTTTACAAGAAACAAAGCTATCAGCTGATTCATATAATAAGATAGTTAGCAATTGGTCATCTTGGAATTCAGCTCATTCTCTAGGTATAGGAGCATCGGGGGGGCTAACAACACTTTGGAACCCAAAAACAATATCTGGTCACTCTATTAAACATGGAAATAATTGGCAACTACTGCATTTAAAACATTTTGATCTATCCTTTTAGATTGTTAATATTTATGGTCCCTCTTCTACACAAGAAAAAAGAGTGTTATGGGAACATGTGTCTCAGATTATACAAGAACATGCTGAGGAGAATTTCATAGTAGCAGGTGATTTTAATGCCATTGTCAGTCATGAGGAAAAGAAAGGAGGAATATGTCCACCACCTAGAGCTATAGTAGATTTCCAAAATTTCATATTTGACAACCAGCTGATTGACATTATTCCTCCACAAGGTAAATTTACATGGACAAATTGTAGATAGGGTTTTTAACAAATTGCTGAGAGGCTAGACAGATTCCTTGTCTCTCAATTTTGGAAATTATTACAATTTTCGGCCTCTGCTGGAGTTCTTCCCCTTTCAAATTCTGATCATTACCCAGTGGCACTTAATATTTTTGTCCCTTCTTTAGTTATACAATATAAATCTGCATTTACTTTTCAGCATATGTGGTTTAGACATCCACACTTCCTCCCATTATTGAAACAATGGTGGATTTCTACTGCATATGTGGAGGGTAATAGAATGTTTCAATTCTATAAAAAACTTCAATTCTTAAAATCTCAGATTATTTTATGGAATAAGCATGTGTTCAAAAATGTTTTTTTCTGAAAAGGGACAAGTGGTTAAGAATTTAGAGGATCTTCATTCTCACATTATCCTTAATGGTTTGACTCCATATCTATATGTCAAACAAAAAGTATTACAGGCTAAATGGGAGGAGCTTTGTGGCAGAGAAGAAGCTTATTGGAGGAAAAAATCTCAGGAATCATGGCTTTAGGAGGGAGATAAAAATACTAATTTTTTCCACATGTCAGTCAAAAAGAGGAGAGCTTCAAACACTATTTTTCAAATTGGAAGCTCAGATTCTAATGATATTTTGTTAAATGCATCAAGCATCTAGAATGAGGGTGTTAAATTTTTCAAAAATCTACTAGCCCTAGCTCCAAATAATCAGCCATCCCATATTCTCACTGGGGATATGTTCTCTGCAATCCATTCCTTGATTACCTCACAAGATAATGCTTTTCTGATTAGACCTTTTACTCTGGGTGAGATTAAGGATGTGGTGTTTTCTATGTCTTCAAATAAAGATCTTGGTCCAGATGGTTTTACAGTTGGATTTTTTCAAAAATGTTGGGATTTTATTGCTTTTGATCTTCTCCTCGCAATGGAGGAATCAAGAAAGCACAGCTTCATGCTTAAGAATTTCAATTGCACCAATATAGCCTTGATTCCTAAATCTTTATCTCCAAGGACTTTTGCAGATTTTAGACCAATTTCCTTATGCAACACCATATATAAGATTTTCACCAAGGCTATATATTTAAGATTACAGAAGTTTCTAACAAAAATTATCTCTCCTCGGCAAGGTGGTTTTGTCCCTAGGATTGAGACCATGGAAGGAGCTCTTGTTGCACATGAAACATTGCATTCTATTAACTCTCACTAGCTTCCATCTTTTGTTATCAAATTGGATATGGTTAAAGCATATGACAAGGTCAATTGGAATTTCTTGTTTAAGGTACTTCTCAAGTTTTGTTTCTCTCCTAAGTGGTGTAAATGGGTTAAGGCTTGTATTTTTGGAGCAGTTTTTTCAGTCATGATCAATGGGGTTCCTTCAAGTTTTTTTCCCTCTTCCATAGGTGTAAGGCAAGGTGACCCACTATCTCCCTCATTATTTATTATTATGTCAAAGGCCTTCAGCAAATTGATTACTTCTAGACACATGAATGGATGCTGGAAAGGAATTCAATTGCCCAGATCTACAATATCCATCACACACTCTTTATTTGTAGATGATACCTTATTATTTGGGTTTGCTTCTCTTCAGGAAGCCAGATCAATTAAAAAAGTCCTTGATCATTTATACTATAATTTTAGGTTAGCAAATCAGTATTCCTAAATCAATAGTTTACATCTTCTTCACCACTGATTTTCTTTCAGACAAGATTGCTAACATTTTGGGCTTCCAGCAACAATTGTTACCATCAACATATTTAGGACTCCCCTTTTTTATGGGACCTAACAAGGCTGTATATTGGAAATCAATCATTGATAGAATAAAAAGTAGGGTTTCAGCATGGAAAGTTAAATGGCTTTCCCTCTTGGGTAAAATTTTACTCATTAGATCTGTCCTCTCAGCTATACCAAACTATTTCATCTCTATGTTGCAGGCTCCCTCTTCAGTGTTTAAACAAATCAGACAAATAATTACTAAATTCTTGTGGTATGGAAATATGCCTGGACATAGAAAAATCCCATTAATTTCATTGGAGGATATGATGCATGACAAAAATTGTGGTGGAGTGGGTCTCCATAACTTGGCAATTAGAAATCAAGCTTATGGTGGAAAGCTTATTTGGCAAATGATCCACAAACCAAATACTTTATGGTGTCAGATTATGCAATCTAAATATCTTGACTCCTTAGATCCTCTTCAAATCTTAATTGTTTCAAACTTACCTCATGGCTCTAAAATATAGAAGTTTATGACTGCATCTAGACTTTTGATACTTGACTATGTTTCTTGGGAAATTAATAATGGAGTTCGAGCATTATTTTGGGAGGATTCATGGAATGGTCTTCCTCCTCTGGCTGCAAGACAAGAGTTTTCAATTTTCATTTAGATATTTAAAGACAACTGGGGAGATAGAGTTGTGGATTATGTGTCCCAAGTGGATCCTCTCTCTAACAAGGTCAATTGGAAAGATCCTTCTAATTTGCCTATACCAGGTCATATTGTTGTTTTATTCAATCAGGCTATTAGTTATAGGGATGTGTTCTTTCTTGAACAAGAAGACAGGATTTTTTGGGCCCCTATTATTAATGGATGCTATTCAATAAAAGATGGATATTTGGCTCTTAGTAGTTTAGAGAGTAATTTGATTAAGAAAAGGGCATATTTTTTGTTGTTGGAATGATTGTACATTGCCTAAAGCAGGTTGCTTCTCTTGGCTAGCACTTCAAAAAAGGCCATTAACAAGTGGCAGGTTAGAAAGATTCAATATTGCCCAACGATTTAAATGCCTTCTATGTGGGCAGTTTTTTGAAAATGTTGATCATGTTTTTCTTCAGTGTGCTTTTGCCCAAGATTGTTGGTTGTTTTTTCTTGGAAAACTTAGTTTTTCAATGCTGCTGCCAAACTCCATGTGGGATTTATTTGAAGCCTGGCCGGTGTTACATGAAAAATCTCTTTTAGCACCCATCTAGAAATGTTCCCCATCCTTGGTTGTTTGGGCTTTGTGGTGGGAAAGGAACAAGCGTATCTTTAGGCAGGAGCAGTCTATAGTTAGTGCTGTCACTGACATAATTGAAAAATCAATTTTTGAATTGGTTATAACTAATATTAGGAAGAGATCGTTGCCAATTGTTTTCTCCAATTAGGATAATCAAATTCTCAAAGACTGGAAGTTTATATCTATCCCAAATCTTTTAAGCCTCACAAATACATTGAAGAAAGACAGATTGAATGTGATATGGCATCCTCCGGAAGAAGGTGTTATTAAGCTAAATTTTGATGGTGCATCTCATGGAAATCTAGGGATGTCTAGTATAGGCGTGTGTTTATGTAATCATTTGGGCATACCTCTTTATATAAAATCTTCACATATTCCATGGGGCACTAGTAATAATGCTAAGGTTTCAGCTTTGCTCCTTGGCCTTGTTTCAACATTATCTATGAAGATATCTCATATCCAAGTGGAAGGGGACTCTCTTATTATTATTCAGGCCTGTATTAAGAGACAAATTCAATGTAGAAGTCTGGCTTACAAGCTAAAATAGGCTTGGCGCCTAATCGATGCTTTTGAAAATTGCATCCTCAATCATACTTATCGTGAAGGTAACCAATTAGCTGACAACCTCTCAAATTTAGGATGTGATGGTAAAGAACTAGACTATTGGGATCTAAGTACATTGGCGGAGCTATACCCAAATTTATTGGATATTATTTACAAGGAATCAAGTTTATCATGATTTTTCATTTGGCACTCTATAGGGTAACAGGGGCAATCGTCATTTTTAATAGGAAGTAGATTATGGCACAAAGTTCTTGACACAATCATTTGGTATGCCATTAGATGAAGATGTTGGTAGTGTTTTTGAACCAGCTGGAGATGCTCCAGAATATGAGGCTATTGTCAAGGATGGGGTTGACAATAATATTATAGTAGACTGATTCTTTTCAGTATAAATGATACTTTTGGCATGATTTGTGCTTCAACAATCTCTGATGGTAAACTAGAGTTTTTCGCCAAAAGGCCCAGTGGTCCTCCACATGTACGCATAACAGCGGTAGATGATCCTAAGACTATTAAATGCCCTATTGGGGGATTGAATAATATAGGTAAGTAGATTGAACAACTTGCATTATCATATCGAGTTCCTTTTCAATTTATTTCCATTCCAGAGAAAATTGGAGAGTTTGAACTTCAGAGGCTTGAAATCAGACCAGAAGAGGCTCTGGCAATCAACTTTTCATTCCAGTTGCATCACATGCCTGATGAGAGTCTATCAACAAGGAATCCCCATGATTGACTTTTAAGGATGGTAACATATCTCAATCCTAAAGTGGTCACTATAGTGGAACAAGAGAGACTAGATGAATGTTGAAAAGCATTGCCTCGCCCGAGATATTGTCAACATAGTTTCTTGTGAAGGTGCAGATAGAATTGAGAGGTATGAGTTAGCTGGAAAATGGAGGGCTAGATTATTGATGGCAGGTTTAAATGGGTATCCACCCAGTGCCTCTATGAATAAAATAATCAAGTCACAGCTACAATCATACTGCAGTAGCTACAAGCTTAAGGAAGAAGGGGGGGCTTTATCTTTTGGATGGCTAGGCAGAATTCTCATTGCACCATCTGCTTGGCATTGAGAAACTAGTAACTTATTATTGTTCTTGTAAAAAATATTCTTATTATGATTTATAGACAACATTGCGGAGGTTGCATATGTCTTTGGCATTGACATTGCCAATTAATTTGTATCAAAAAAATGTGCACAATAGTACCAATCTTTGTGGAGGGAATTGTTTTTGTTCTTAATGGGACCATAGCTCATTATGTATGGATTCACATGCTACTAGGCTTGTGGAGCATAACATCCTATCTTTTGGGGTTGTATTCAAATTAAGTTCCCGTGCCAAGTGTACTAAATTGTTAGAAAGATTGAAGAAGGATGTTCAATACATTAGCGGGCAAGGAGAAGCAGAGGGAGAAAGGTTCAGTGTCCAAGCTCATACTAATCACTGGGGTAAGCAAAGGGTTGGTGAGAGTTCTTGCAATGGAATTGGTGTTGAGAGGGCACACACTCGTTGGCTGCGCTAGAAGTGAACAAAAATTGAGCACTCTTCGCTCACAAATATCTGCTAAACACCCTTCTTCCACCCACCTTTTCCACCCAGTAGACGTGTCTTCAGATGGCAGTGTGAGAGAATTCGCAAAGCTCATGTTAGAACTAAAGGGTATTCCTAATATCATCATGAATAATGTAGGCATCATTAACATGAATGGTAAGCTTTGGGAGATCCCTGTAGAAGAATTTGATTCAGTCATAGACACAAATTTGAAGGGAATAGTGAACATACTTCATCATTTTCTACCTCATATGATAGCAAAGAAAAGAGGGATTGTGGTGAATTTTTCATCAGGATAGGGTCGATCTGCTGTTGGAGAGGTTTCTCCTTACTGTGCATCAAAATGGGCAATTGAGGGTTTGACAAAGTCAGTTGCAAAAGAAATACCTCCAGGAATGGCCATAATTGCATTGAGTCTAGGGGTGATTAACACTGACTTGCTGACATCTTGTTTTGGTGCATCTACTGCCTTATACCAGAGTCCCAAAGCTTGGGCTCCCCATGCTGCCACAACAATTATTGGCTTGATAGCAGCAGACAATGGCACATCATTAAATGTTTGATTATAAACAAGCTTTTTCTAGTGTGATTTGGAGGTTAAAATACCATATGTGAATCCCAAATTGGAGGTTGCCTATAGAAAATTTTGAGGTTCCTTTTCAAATGTTCCCTCATTACCAAATTATTTTTCATTAATTGCTGCTCATAGGCCTAGATGGGAATGAAAACATGCTGAACTTGAATCATATGAGGGCCTCATCCTCCTCTTGCTCCACATCCATCATTTGCTTCATTAAGTCAACAAATGTTTCAGTAGATGCAACATTTCTTTCATCACTACAGTAACAACAACATCAAATGATTCCTCATCTTATTGGTAAATCAAAAAATTTCAGTTGGAAAGGTGAAGAAAATGCTTAAAATGACGAGGTGATTAGTATGGTATGCAATTTTTTGAGAAAGATCTTATCTATTGTGGAGATTTTAATACATTTCTATGTAGTCTTCTGAGACCATGACCACCTTGACATTTTGTATGGAATCTCTAGGTATTTTTGTATTGGGTGATGAGTTCGGGTTTTCTTTCAGGTTCTTTCCCAAATGAACCCTTGAACCTATTTTTATTTTAATATTATATATAGTGGCTCTGTCCATTTAAAAAAAAAAAAAAAACTCATTCAATAGTTAGCATGGCCATGAGTATTGGCACAAGATTTTTAACATAACTATATAAGGAGTGAGTTAGGATGTATATAGGTTCACCTTAAACTATAAAGTACAACATAAAGGTTGCACCAGGGTATTACAATATTTTAATTATAGAAAATTGTTTGATTTTCCTGAGTGGGTGTATGATGGAAAAGTTTTGTATTAGGTGAGTATAGCTCACTAGTGGTTATAGGAATACAACTACATCAAAACAATTAGAAGCCAAAACTACATATTTGTTAGAGTGAGTAGTTCAAGGGTCTTCATCCTATGTATAGGAGTATGTAAGCAACTTGGTAGGCAGAGTATGCCTTCAGTTTGTAGATGCCTTAGACATCATTAGGTAGAACTTATCTATTTTAAGAAATTATATGTTATCTCATGAGGCTTATATTTTAAGACATTATATGTACCCAGTGTACCTGGCTTTTAAAAATATAAGGCTAAACTCTATGTTTTAGCATTAACTTGACTGGTCTATATAGACCTATTGATTATTGTCACAAGATTTTAAACCTAACTATATAAGGAGAGATTTAGGGCATATATATGTTAACCTTACATTAACTTTGAACTACAACACAAAGGTTGCACTAGGGTATTACAGTATTGTAGTTATAGAAAATTGCCTGATTTACTTGAGTGAGTGTATGATGGTGAAGAGCTATATGAGGTGAGGAAAGCTTACAAGTGGTTATAGGAATACAACTACATCAAAAAAATTAGAAACCAAAAATACATACTTGTTAGAGTGAGTAGTTTAAGGGTCTTTTATACTATGGATACAAGTATTTAGGTAGCCTAGTAGGTAGAGTATGCCTCCAATGTGTAGACACCTTAGATAAAGTTAGGTAGAACTTAATCATGTATGTATGTATGTATTTATGTATGTATATATGTATGTATGTATATATGGATGAAACTATTCTCTACTAAATAGTGCCATCCATAGGAGAGGCGAGAGCAGTTGAGCTTGCACCTTTTGCAATACTTCATCTACATTTTTTGTGCTCTTTGAATCAAAGATATATAACTTTATCACTTCTAACAATAAGTTTGAAATAGTACACACCAAAATAGTTTCTTATGATTCTATGGTTCTCTTTGTAAATTTATAAAATTGAAGTTTAAAAATTAATTGCATTTATGTACATCTTTTTCAAGTTTGATATTTCTCTTTTCCTGACTTGTAGTCCAAGAATATTTTTTGAAAACACATACTAACCAGTTGGAGATTGAGCCAAAAAATTGTAAGAACCATTGTGCCAAAAGAGATAAAAAACATGATTGGTGCATGATAATCATCTTTTTATGCTCTTTTTGATGCAACAATTCTTACATTTTATGATATTTGGCAAGTAAAAAATTCCAAACTAATTAGATAGGTGATCCAAAATTAAATCATAGTTGGTTGAGGCATGTTTAAATACCTTATTTCACACATTATTGAATGTTATGTGTTTATGTGCTACTACTAATGAATGTTAAAGGATGAACTAATGTTAGATGTCAGCTTTGGACATTATGAGATATTTTATGGATGCTCATAATTATCTTTTACTTCATGTGATAATGAATAAATGCTATATTTGATTAATGAATGAATGTTAGATCCATCTCTTCTTAGGTACTTTTTCTAGGCCATTGTATGATGAAAGAACATTATTTTAGGTAATTATCTATGAATTTTGCATATTAATATTTATTTTATGTCATGTTAATGAATATTGTTATGTGTTAATGAAGTCTTGATTAGTATTGCGTATTAATGAATTTTATATCATATCAATGAATGTTATGTGATAGTATCGATTGAATGTTATAGTTCATAAATGGATGAATGAATAAATGAAGTATGCAATTAGATGATAATGGGGAATTTAGATTGATATTAGGTGGAGGGGTGAGGCTAGATGAGCTTCTACCTTCATGTGGTTGGCCTTGTTAAGTAGAGAATATTAAGGTATTCTCAAAACCAAGTGAAGCTCAAACTAATGTACCTTCATTAATTAATCAATTTCATCCATTGTAGGTCTAGAATGATGGGATGATACTATATGGTATAGGTATGAATCTCTAGAGGAAGATTAGAAGGAATTAGATTTGTGTAGGGATCCTCTGAAGTTCAATTTGGTTGACCGTCCCTAGTGAAATGTTGCTTGATTTAGATTACGATAAAAGCAAGTTTTGAAGGGACCCCGAAACCCTTTTACAAAAAGTAGAAAGATAAAGCAATAAAGTCCAACCAGGTAATAGAAACCTTCACCAAACTAAAGCACAGTATCAAAATCAGGTTTTAAAGGGACCTGAAACCACAAGAAAAGTCCAAGAGCAAACTAACTAGGTTTTACAAGGACCTAGAACCACAAACAGTCAAAACAAAAGAAATAAAAAACCAGGACTAGAGACCCCAACCAGCAACCAGAACAGATAGAAACTAAACTAGGTAACCCAACCCAGAGCCACTATTGTAGCAGTCTCTTGAATGGTGTCAGCAACCGAAGTAGCAACAACTTTCATTGCACTCTTCCTCGAGCTCTGCCTTGTTCTTTTGCTCAGACCCTCAGTCAAAGTGATATCTTCATTAGCCCTTTTGGCCAGGCTTGCAACGGCTGCAAAAATACTCGAGGTAACCTATTCCATTTTAGTGTCACTCTCCTTGATTAGCATTCTAAGGTTCTGCTCATAGTTGTTAAGTTTATTAGGGATGTCTCCCATCTGCCCTTCCAGTTGGCTAAGTTTGACATTGATAGTATCCAAGTTATCTTGAAGACTTTCAACCTTTTTCTTGAAACCCATCATTTGATTGTAGATCCAGGAATCTACTTTGAGCATGGTGTCAGCTTTATCCTTCACAAAATGCAGGAAGGAGAGCATGGTATCCCTTTGCAATGAGTTGCTATCATCTTTAATAGTCCCTTTTGGGGGGGAACAAGCATTGTCATTGTTTTCCTCCATTTCCATTTGATCCTCCTTACGAACCCCATTAGAGTCTTCTATGTGAGTAGAGTTCTTTTTTTCTTCCTCAATCCCCTTGATAGGAGAAGCAGTCTTAGCTGTATGGTCCTCCTTACTCTTCTTTACAGGGTTCTCAATAGTATTATCTTCCTCTTTATCACCCCCACTAGAAGTAGCTTGGTTACCCTCATTAACAAATTTACTTTGTTCAGAATTACCATCACTATTGGCTTCCTCTTTCCCTTTTTCATTATTACCTTCAGTCTTCGATTACCCATCTAGATTAGAGCTTAAATCCCTGGCATCAGTATCTTTGTCAACCTCAGGGTTAATATTCTCACAGCTTTTCAATTTCTTGGTCTCAGACTCATCATCCTCATGTTTTTGAGAAGCCGAGGGTTTCAAATTCAGGGCTTTTTCTTTACCCTTAACAGAGTCACCCTTCTTACTCTTAATGGAGTCTTTCTTCTTGTCCTTAGAGGGAGTGGAGGCAATGTGTTTATTTTTAAAATATCTCTCAATAAGAAGAATCAACCCTTCATGTAAAATGGGTCTGGACTCCTTCTTCTTATGAGCTTCTAAACTGTGAAGTAAAGAAAACCTTAGAAAGAAGGGGAAAGATATTCTATCTTTATGTTTGAAATGATTTAAAAAAACAAAGTGGCATTTATGAACTCTTTTACTTCTTCCATCAAGTATGAAATACTCATAGATATAGGAAAGAATATCCCTCCAGATCTCCTTTATTTGATGCACATCGAAGAAATCACCACTCTTTTCCAATTGCTTCTCCTCGTCTTTAGTTTTCAGAAACTTTTTGTAGGCTACATTTGAAATACTGGTTTGCTTGGTGAATTTTATGCCTTCTATGGAGAGCCCCGTGATCTTTGCTATAAAATCCTTCATGAGTTTCACAGTAACACCATGGAGAGTAACTTTGTCATTGGACCAGTTCTTAAAGAAAGCCGTAGTGATGTGTGGCTTAAAACCATTGAGTCACTCCAAATAATAGGTCACATTTCCTTTCTGCAAAATTTTCCATACATTCTCATGAGCCTTCCAGGCATCATATTTCTTTGGTTCCTTCTTGCGTGGTTCACCCCCCATCTACTTGAGAACACACTCACACTAGAGTAACCAGACACAGAGAGAGAAAGGGTTAAAATGAAAACTATTTTTCATCCCATCAAAAGAGACTCCCTTTTTTGGAGATACATGTGAAACCCACATCACATTCATTTGAGTGTACTTCCTTGGGGAAGAAAATCTAGCAATAATATGCTCACTCCACAAAATCATTAACTTTCTAATCTTCACAAATCTTTCCCACTTGCGCATGGATGGCTTCATAATGAATAATTACTTTGAGATCAACTTGGTTAGTTAATACATCAGTCCACCTCACCTTTTTCCCCGATAGGACAGCGTAGTTGGCAATCCAATCAACAACACCATTGGCCTCCTGAAAGGTATGAAATGTTGCCTGTTAATGGTTGGGCTATCATTTGATTTTTTGTAGACAATCTGGGTATGCATATGATCATTTTAAATGTTTTTTTCCTTCAGTTATAGTGAGAGAGATAATTCTATAATTGTACTATAATTAGACATGATTATAACTAAATTCAAATGATTTGCTATAGGTTTTACATTTTTTTGGTATAAGTTCTTGCTTAACATGTTTTTATCTACTAGGAACATGGACATGACATTTCATATTTAGAAAGATATGCAAGAATACAGTTATAATTGTGGAAGTTAGAGTTTAAAACATATACAGTCTGTAATAAAATTAGTTCCAATCAAAGTTTAGACCTGCTAAAAAGATATTAAACTAAGTTAAAGTGTACTATAAAAGTTTTAAAATATACAAAATACTTAACTGGGACTCTCAACTACCTATACTACTCATGAACCTACAACAGATCTAACAACGTCCAATTCTATGCAATTCTTACTTATTTGCAAACATAAAAACATTACAAAACTTTTAAATATGCATTTCCAAACATTTATCCATGAAAATGTTGCAACCAAAGGCTTTTCTGGGACTAGAATTGGGATGATCTTGTGGCCTATGATCTCCTTGTAATGTTTTACTTTGTTAGTTCTATGACAACAAACCCAATTGTCTACATTGGTTTTTCTCATGTAATGAAAATTTATACATCTTAGTCTATATATATATATATATATATATATATATATATATATAAACTAATTCTTTATATTATTTTTTATAGATAATAAAAATCTATAGAATTAAATCTATACATATGCATATACAAGAAATAATTTCATATAACTAGCTAAATTTTGTATTTGAATAATGTAGGGAGCCATGAAAAGGATTTGCTAGATTCACAAATAGCGATCTTGAAAGCCTTGTAAAGAAAGTTTCAATGCTTAGTCCTGTTGCTTATCTAGATCATGTTACTTCTCCCCTATTAAGAACTACAACAACAAAAAACCCTAATTAGGTACTTTTTTGATATTGTTTGTTAACTACATTTCTATACTTTAATTCCTATGTATACCAACTTTCTTTAATGCTCACCATTTTTATTGACAGGTATCCTTGGCTCTAGAATACACCAACATAAGTTGTAGAATCATCTATTGAGTATCAATAAAAATTTACGAATACACAATACAATACAAATTTATAAATATAAATATTGCATTTACATTCTCTCTTTTATGCTTATTTAATCATTCTTTAAATCACATTTAGGATAATCCATTTATTTTAGGGGAAGTAGTAGCTAGGGATTTGAGGTTATGGATCTGAAAATTCTTCTAGGAGTTCAAAAGATGTTGATATTTAATTAATGGTGAGAATATAATAAGTTTTGATATATATATTTCTAAATATTGAATATATGAATTAGTAGTATCCATCTGAAGTACACATTCACTAGGAAGGTGTTGTAGAGATAATATTGGGTCTGTACATCACATGGATGGATAATAGTGGTGTAGCGCATGAAATATTCTTCCAAGATTTTGTGTTGCTAATTATTCTTCACTTGTATTCTTTGTGGAAGTGTTTGCAATTAGCTTTTTTCCCACCTTTAACCTCTGACTTTGTAGTAGGGTATCAGTGTGATAATCAAAAGGTTTCCAAATGATCCCATCAGAGGTGTATGGAGAATAAGATTCCTAAATTCTTGTATCTCAATCCTTTGAAAAGCTTGGGTGGATATGTTTGTAGACCACATGAGTGTGCCATCTGAGGTCCTTAACACAAGTTCCCCTATGGAGGTGAGTGCTAGGGCTGCATTTTCTTGCACCAACTAGTCTTAAATATTATTCATTTATTACAATAACTGCTTGATATTTGAGTTACAAAGATTAGATAACATGTAATGATGCTAATTAATACCAACTAATATTTCTTATAATATGATGCTATAAGATATTTCTATGTCTACCTTGTCTTTGGAAATATACAAGATAGTGGGCTCTTCATGATTACTTTCCTTCAGTATTTGTAAACTAATTTTCAAAAGGCAAGTACTCCCTTGAGCAATCCAATAAGGATAAATAGCTAATAAGAAATACTCATTGATTTATTTAATGGGATTAATTCTTATAATAAATCTCATTCTTATTGGATACTTGCACCAATAGGTTGGGATAACATCTTTCTCTTTTAAAAATGGGCATTTAATGGTTAATTATTGTCTTTGCATAGTTATGAATTATCGCTACTGATTAGTTTGTTCACTTCACTTGTCATTATTTGATTAATCTTCCATAGGTGGTGATAAAGACAATATCATGCTGATTTTTGATAATGTGACTATCTATTTTTTGATAGGAATCTACATACATATGTATACAGACACACACAACTATGGATGCATTCATGTTTTTTGATCTAAACACTTGAATGATGTGACAATTTTTTTCCTTTGATGTTCAGTCTTCCTAATCAATACCTCTTGTGATGGTTATAATTGATGGGTTGTTATGATGACCATTTGAGCAATACATAAGGTGATAATCTTGGTTAACATTACCATTTATTGCAGATTGGTTTGGTAATTGATGCTCTATTTGGTTATCTCCTTATTGATAATAATTATTGGATGATCATGCTACTTGTCTTATCATGTTTCTTGCTAACTTTATTATCTCATCTTTGTATAATTAATGATAAGGATTTGTATTCATATATGATCAATGGATGGATGCTATGATGTGAGAACAGTGGGTAGAGTTTGTGTAGAAGTAAGTTATATACTTATCAATTATTAGCTATTATGGATTCCTTTGTATGGAAATAACTTTATTGATTTTGTTAATTCTGGTTCTCTTGGTGCAAATTTTGGCCAAGTTAATGTTGTTGTGGGTTCTATAGTAGAATCAAAATCTGGTCGAGATAATGTGACTGCTGAATCTAGACAAAAAGGGAAAGTATCTAATCTTAGTGATAAAATTGGATCTCAAACTAGTAGTTCCAATTTGGTGGATGTTTTGAAGGCAGATTGCCTTGGTCAAAAGGATGGATGTCCTTTTGATGCTGTTGCTAGAACTGGTAAACAAGGTTGCAGATCCAAATTGTAGGATGTGGTGATGGAAGATGGTCCTTGCCATAGCTTGGATGATTTTTGAACTATTTTGGATTCTCAAAAGTGGCAATCAAAGGCTGCGTTGGTTGAGGAGGGATGGATACTTGTGACAACAAGAAGATCTAAAAAGACCCTTCCTCAATTTGATATGAATTTGCGCTCTCATAAAAAGAGAGTGAAATCAAAATCTTAGTCCTTTCTTTTCTGGTCTGGAAGGACTCTGGTTGTTATGCTTTCCAGTCTGTCTTTCCAAGTTCTAGGTTTCTCTCTGGTTTCTCTTTCTAAACTCATCTATTGGTTTCAAGTCCTTGTTTGACCTGGTTTTGTTATACTATTGGTTTTAGGTCCATTTAAAACTTGGTCGAGCTTGATGGTATATCTTTCTTTTTGATGTAAAGGGTTTCGGGGCCTCTTCAAAACTTGCTTTTACCTTAATCTAAAACTTTATTAATTTTTTTGAGAAAGACTCAAAAACCAAGATGTTTTTGAATTAAAAGTAGCTAAAACTAGGGGGCTGGCCCTTAAATAGTCAAACTGATCAACTACTAATAGAAAACCAACAACCAAAACTACCCCCTACCACTTAGAAAACAAAAACATATAGTTTGAAAACATAACTAGAATAGTATCAATAGGCCTGAAATACAAAATTGTCTATATTAAAACTATAAAAGCTACTTAAAAATATAAACAAAGGTATAAAAACCTTAAACCTAGCCAGGTTTGACAACCAACTAATAAAAAACATAAAAAACCACAAAGTTAATGCCATTAAGGCTTCTTGGCCTCTTTCTTCCCCAGGAGGATGCTTGCCCAATCTTCTACAAGGAAGTCAAATAGTAATTTTGTGTACTCCTTTGGAAAATCTCCCTCCATATCTTTCAGCAGGTGAAGTGTGGTGGCAGCTGCATGTGTCACTTTGACAATGAATTTTGTCAAGACACATCCTTTCTTCTAGCACATGAATTCTTTGCCACACCTTGTCATTGGTTGTCTTCTTGATGTCCACATTAACCTCCTACATGTTGCTAGGAACTCCATCTGCCTGCACCAAAGTGACATCTTGCACATTCAGGGGGTTAAGATTATTAGGGGAGCCTTAATAGGGGAGGAAATTGTAATGGGTGAGGGAACACTATCCATGGTATCAGGGAATGGGTCTTGGGTTAAATCCACACACCCCAACCCAATGGTGACTAAAACATTCGACAACTCTTTCTTCCCCTTCATCCCTCCCCCCTCAGCTAAATTGAGAGGAATCTAACACCTCCTCTTCCTCATCCTCCATTCTCTCCCCCCCCCCCCCCCACTACCCTCCCTACCCCCAAATTCAAAGCCCTCTCCTTTATCCTTCATTTGGGGTGGCCCATGTCCTCCAAATCTAAATCCTCCTCCTTCAAGGTCCCAACTTTTAGCTTTCTCTTAGCATTGGACTTAGCTAACCTCCATAACCTTATCATTCCCCCTCTCCCTTCCTCCTTTGACTCCTCTTGTTCTCTTTCTTTCCCTATATCCTAACTACCTTTCTTTCCTAAAGGAGTGGGCTTCAATTCAATAGGGGACCCGCTTGATGAAGGCTATGGGGTAGAGGTATTGGGGCTCAAAAAGCAAGATGTTATCTAAAAGAGTGTGAAATAAAAAAGAAATCCACAAGAAAAATTAGAATGAAAGAGAACAACTTTGTGGTTTTTCATAATGAAAATTTGAACCTATATTCTTTTTTGTTATTAATAAAGTCCATTAAATGTCTTCTAATGAACTGTAGACTTATTTGACTTTTCAGATGAAAATAGGCAGGGAAATTTTATAACCAAGCTATTTATTTTAAAAAAACTATCAAATATATAATTGAACTGATGACTCATTTGGAATCTATAGCATAATCAATAGTATGATTTTGTTCCATTATTATTGAATTTTCCATTATCAAGTTGTCTATTAAAGTGCAATGAGATTTTCTTTAATGTAAATTATGGTGTGGTATGCTATTTGTTCTCAGTATTTTGTTTCTTATTATTTTAAGACCTTAATCACTAATCAAAGGACATGAATGCTGGAATATATGATTAGTAGGTACATGCAATAATCAATGTGAAGGCATTTTCTATTGTAGTTTTCACATCATCAAGACAAGTTAAAATGTACCCATTATTTTTTTGCTTTTTGAATGATGTTCTTCCACCATTCCCATTCTTCACATTGATTTTCTTCCACCATTCACATGCTTCTTTGATGCCCCATTTTCCCTTAGTTTCAAACATGTGATCATTTAAGCTTATGATAGGACATGTACTACACACATTTTAGTCCCCATGTTAGTTTCATATGCTACACATTTCATGCACTGTATGGATGATCCCATCTCTTGTGAGCATCTTCTTTGGGTGGTCAACTATTCTACTATTTCAAGTTGAGATAGATCACTATATTCTATTTACTAAGAGGATTTTTTATCTTGTTTCCTTCTAAGAGATTGATATGAAATAACATTATAAAATTTTATGTAATGCATCCTAGACCTCTATGAGATTTATGGGAGGAATCATTTTGTTCAAACACTATTGCATTTCCCTTTGCACTTTCCATTGTTAATCCCTATTCAAAGGTGTTTGGTATATTTTTTCCAAGAAGTTGTCACTTTTAAGTGACATTCTAAATAAAGTTCTTTGCATCTCCCCTTCCTCCTAAGATTCTTCAGCCTATCTCCCTTAGCTGTAGATATTCCCCATAATAAATTTCTAGGTAGTATGTGTTTTCCCATTCAATATAGTATATGAAATTGTTGTTTATTCTTTCTGTCACCTTTCTTTGTTGTTTGAGAGTGGTAGTTTCTCATCTTGAGCTTTTTCTGGTATTTTCATCAAATTGATGTTTCATTGTGGGATCCATTCTCTTTTGGATAATAAGATGTTATTGAATTTCTTTTTAAATTTTAATTAGTGATCGTTGTTTAGTAATTCTCCTCTTGATTTTTTAAACCCATTTTTCTAGTTATATCTTTTAGTAAGTCTAGTTGTTCACTCTATGTTCCAACCATTTGAAGAAAGTACATTTGTAATTTTTGCGAAGGCAACACAAGGTGAGCCCTCATGTTCCTTTTGAGAAATTTATCAACTATTCTGTACATACAAATAGGGGCCAATAAGATTGTATTATCTTTTTATCTTTTTTATCCATGTTTGGTCAGTAAGCAATATAATTGTAATAAATTATCATTATTGTATATACTTAGATAATTTTATATTCATGTTTTATATCTTTTTTTTTAATACAAACAAATTAACCTACTCCCTAGAAGACAAGTTAAATGTTTTAACATCTAGTCGGTCATGTCTATACAATATGACAATGATAAAATACTCCTTTTTTATCATAGGAAAATTGACACAAGGAAATTTGGCTTTAGAACATGTTCTATACTTGAGCTTAAAGCTTGTCATCATATCTGCTATTGGTCAAGTTTCCAAAAAATTGCAATTGATGATGCATATTTTGGTATAAATTCTTTTTTTATTTTTTGATTTGAACTTTATATTTCTGATTTTTTGGTGGATACCTAATGAAGACTATTCATCTGAAAAACTACACTTTGCATCTCATTTTCATGATTGATGAAGTTTCTCTTTATATCAACTTTCAACATTTTATATTAGAGCATGTAGTCAAACTAAAATGGTAGAATCTATTATTTTAAATCAAAGTAATAATTATATTCTTATAGAAAAATGGAAGTTTTATCATCATGTGCTCTACTTGAAAGTGTGAAACAAAATTCAACTCTCCTACATCCTTTTTTCCATGGAGATAAGCAACAATACATTGCAAAATTACCCTCGAAAAAGAACAAACCATCAAGCAACCTTTCTTTGTAAAAGAAAGATAATTTTATAATATCTCTACAAAGAATTTGTCCTCTTATGATTTCTTTTTCTTTCAATGTGGGCTCATGCATCTTTTAAGCATGTATTAAAATCCAAATATGACACCCATGTGATGAGTAGTGTGCAAATTTAATGGTAGTTCAATGCAATCATATGCTATTGATCATTCTCCATTTTCAATTATGTTTTGAGTAAGGAGTTGGGATATTTAGGCCCCATATTTACCACTTCTCTTAGTTGAATATTATGAGTGAATACATGGAAAAGACCAATAATGGCCTAATTTTATTAAGTGGTCCTATTGAGGTACATGTGGAAAAGAGTGTATTTTGTTATTCATATAATGGGTGCCTATCCTTGAATATCCAAGGATGCTATACACAAATTTGTGGGCTGAGGTGTTAAAAATATTGAAGACTACTTTGAGCTCCTATATTGTCACTAATCACTTGGAAAAAATAAGTTGTGTTTTAGTCAAAACAAAGGTGCATAGGCCTTCTATCATGTAGGATATGGCCTCCTATATTAGTCTTTCCTGTACTCATTGTTACTGTCTATAGTTCTCATAGAGAGGTTATGATTAGAGTTACTACATACTTGATCTCATTGAGTATTTCATGAAAATTTACCACCTTAGCAATAGTGATAAGAATCCTACAAAATGTTCTTTTAGCTTACCAAACAACTAGAATTTTTTGGGTAGAGTTTAGTTTTTTCACGATTCAAATTATTGAAGATTCAACTCATTTATTATGAGAAATTCTTCTTAAGAAGGCTCTACCTTCCTCAATAGACAAAACACAAAACTCCCTAATTCCATATTAATATGATTTAGCTCTAAAAATAGTGGAAAAGCCCATGACTATATGCAACTAGAGTCATCATCATTACTAGTGTGATCTGATCTTTTTTTAATGTCAAAATAGATTCAAACTATTTCACTTTTTATATTTTTGTTAGGAATGATAGATAATTTTAACAAATAATGCTAGTCTTAGACTAGATGTAAAAGTTTGCATAGTTATAGGTTATAATCTATGATGGAGAGGAGCTATGTCATAAAAGACCAACACGAATTGTTTTATAGACCAACTAGTCTTTGTCTTCTTTTACTCTCTTTCACAATTCTCTTTTAATTTGTTGTTCCCTTATTAATGCAATTCAACAATCAAGTTTTCATTGCAAGTTTTTGTGTATTGTATATTATTGTATAACTTGCAATTTTCAATTTTATAATGGATGATAGGGCATGAATATTATCTTTCATATGTCAAAATTACATGATTTGAGATTGGCAAGTGATATCCATTGCTTAAAAATAGTTATTTAAGCCACAAATCTTTCCATTTCATCACCTAAAATAGTCCATGCATTATTTTCCATTTCATCTTCAATGGTGGAACAAGTACATTGACTACCTGTGCTTCTTATTCCTCGGTTCCAATCTTGTATATTCTTTACATGTAATAATAACTGCAATATACCTAGATTAGAAATAGTAGTCATTTTAGCATCTATTTTCCTTTAAATGGTCTTGAATAGTTTAGATATCAAATCAATCTCTAGAATATCCATCCATAATAACAATATCCTGGCTATTGTTTCTCCGACAAGAATGCCTATGGATATATTCCTTTCACCTCCATAACATCACATCTACCATATTTCAAACAAAATAGTACATAAAACCATTAAATCCACATTATAGCTCTGTTACTTTAATCAACAAAAGAATTTGAGTTTGGATACATCTGGTAACTTGACCAATCTACACTCAGGATCATTTAATTTAGTAAAATCAACATTATTTTATAGTTAATCGTCTTGATGATCAGTAAATTAACAATTTTGATCTAAAACATGTATATGAAAAATAAATATGAGATTTCATGTAGATGTTTCAAACATAAAATGTCACCTAATCCTCCACCCATAACATCATGAATGCTTGATCTGTTGAAGAGCCAAGAAAAATCCCTATTAGAAGCCCATGAATTAGTAGAGCTTTTAGCCATTAAAATACCTTAAAAACATCACTTTGAAACCTAGATCTATCACTAAGTTTCTCAGAATTTGATTTGATTACTTCCCCAATCTTACATGTGACTGAAATAGAAAAGAGGATGAATTTTACTTGCAAATCAAGGAATTGTGATCAAGTGGCTAACTTGGAATTGAGATCTACACATATATTATGCTCTATTGTTGAATGAAAGACCAAATTTCAGTTCATAGATTGATTCAAAACTGCCAATATTTGACTTCAAAAATTGTGATTTTTATCCTTTTCAATAGTTAAGGCTTTCAATTTGCTTTGCTTTTTGTTTCTTTTTCCTTCTCACTTTTTAAATATTGCTTGAAATTTTAACTTTCATGAAACATAAAATAAAGGATGAGGGAATAATGATATTGAATTTGGAAAGATGAAAGCAAGGTTGATGTTGTTCTGATCTGATGTGTTTTCATGATGTGGGTGGCCTAGAGATAAAACATCTTTTTAAGACTTGTTGGGTAGCCATTTGTCATTATTAAGCCTGGTAATATACACATACTTATCCCCTGACACAAATGAATATTGTAAATGGATTAAATGCATGTGCCTTAAGTTTGAGGAAATAAGGAATGATGACATGGTGGCTGTTGTTGACTCTGATACTAGGCATGATGCTCATCCTGTTAAGGATTTACTGGTGCTTTTCTATGAGACCATGTATCTAAAGACAATTTTGTGATATATCTAGGTTCTACCTCAAGAACATGCCCTTATTTCTATTGTAAAGAACATGGATAGACCTACTATCAAAATGAGTTTGTCTCCAATACATCCACTTTTCTCCTATCTTGCAAGTCTCTTTTACTCATCAATAGATTCATCTTTAGATAATTTTGATGCAGCTTATAATTATGGATGCCATGCTTTGGCATACTTAAAACTTTCTTTAGATTTTGAAACTTCTTTGTCACTACTATTTTATTTCTACATACAATTTCATTTAATTCGATATGATTTATGTTTAATTTTTCATGTTCTAAGCATGTTGTGTAATAAAATAGAAGTCACTATTTCCAAATATAAACTTCCAAATGTCATTCCTACTACAATATTTGTATAATTCTAATTGAATTCTCATACACTATCAACCTTGATAGGATTGCTATAGAGTCATCTATGTTTACATTCTCATCTTCATTTTAGCTATGATAGTAATCATGACAAAATCATAAACATTATATTCTTGTAAATTGTTTATAAATCTACTCAAAATGCTTAAAAATATTCTTATTTATTGAATTCAAATCTTGGCATGTACTACCACCATTATTGTAGATGATTGGGTTGATAGAATTTTTCCTTCACCTCTTGCAAGTGTTATCTTTCTTGGGAAATGAGAAAATTGGACTTCTTGGCTCTTAGTAACCATCCATCACAACCTATCCTTCTAACATCTTTTGTAGTGGAGTTAGAAAAATCAGAACCCTGTTGGTTTGAATCCACAATACATACCTCATTTTAGTGTTTCAATTTGAATACCATTGCAAGAGGACCCCACAACATAATTTCCTTAATATAAAATGGGTACAACCACATGATTAGATCTACTTTTGCAATAATCTGAATATGTGTCACACCTTGCTATCTTGTTTTCACCCCGTTCAATGAGTTGATCCATGGTTGTAACCATTTCCACTTTGTGATACACATGATGACTCAATGACATGGTATGAATCATTGGATCCAAAGTTGTTTCATTATTAGAAAACCCACTTGATGCCTAATTTTTGCATTCACTATGATTAGTTCTAGGCTAAAAGCTAGGAACAAGTGATTAACTCTTGTTCGATATAGCAAGAATTGTGTGAAAGGAAGTATATCCTATATCTCTTGAGGAAGGGAGTAATATTTGTCATAAATGGTCATTATCACTTGATTTGTTGCTAAGACACAAGGACTCTTCCAAGTTCTTTCTTTCTATTCCTATTTATTTGCAAAAAACCATTTCATAATGTGCAATTCTACTGCCCATAACCAAAACTAAAATTGAATTGAAATGATAATAAATTCTCTTTAGCCTATAGGCTAGCAAGATCATGTTCTTATACCACTAAAAGATCCCTTGCCAAATTCAACCTCAAAATTAGAGACTTAAGGAAATTCATTAAATACTTTGCAAATAATATTTGTACATATTTCAATGTTTCAATCTATTAATGGTTACTTGAAATGATGTCAAAGGTGTTTTAAATTCTCCCAAATTGTTACCAAGATGTCTATGTAAAGAACCATAATGAAGATGCAATTTTTTTTGACTTTTGAATGCATATAGATGATCCACACTATGTAAATATGTAGGTAGACATTAATACAGATAGCTGTCATGCAAACTAAATATGAGAGAGATAAATTTTGAAATTTAGATTCCTTGTGACTACAATAATGTTAGAATGTAATAAAATTGCTTACAAAATGAAATGATAGGAAAAAGGTCAAATTTTGGTTTACAATGGTGTATCTAATTACCAAACTCCATAAATTCCTATCAAAATGATCAACATCAAATTGAACCATGCCAAACATACAATACTTTATTCAATTCCATTTGTTAATATGCCACAACTTCATTCAAATAGTTGAATTATGAAATAATTGCTTATTAAACTCTACATCCTACTAGAAAGGCCTTCTAGTAGGTAATGGATTTGTATGGTTGGGTATAAGCCTAAAAGTCTTCCATATTCACGCAAAAATCAATCTTTCTACTACAAATTTGAAGTATATATACTTGAATAGATATACATTTTCTAATGAGATATTTAGGTAGATAGAATTGGTTATTAATGGTCAAGGTAGATATAATGAGTTATTGCAATTGAAGGGCACAATATATTTTGGTATGAGATATTTAGGGATTTGATGAATTGATGCTGCAGGGAATTGTGGGTTTTGATTGGGTAGGAGATACAGGCGATAGGAAGAGGACTCTAGGATATTGCTTTAGAATACATCTTGTTTGACAATGATACACCACTTATTGTAAGTCTACTTCAACTTTTATAAGTTTTATTTTAGACAAACTAGTAAATACTAAATGCTTGCTTATTTTCTGGACATTGACATGAGGTAATGATTAATTTTTATTTTTCAATATAATCTTGAAATAATAGAAGTGCTTGATATGAAGTTTCAAATGTTCTTAGTTAAGTTGTATTGGCAAGACCATGAGAATGATGATGTAGGGGAGGAGTTAGAAGATGTTGATGATGAGATGATAGACATTGAAACTCTTAATTATGATGATATGGACAATGTTTCAAAGCTACATAAGACACATCAATATATTGATATCATGCAAGTATGTGAAAAATAAATATAGAATATATGACAAGAAAATAAATATATAACTATTGAAAACTAAATAACTCCCACAATATTGTGAATTTGGCTTAACCATATGAAACTAGAGTTGGCATAAAAATTTCCCAAGTGAGAAAATCATTTCATGTATGATTATTGGATTGAAGATTATTCTAGAAAAAAGTGAGATTTATCCTTGATATGGAGCCCCCTACATATGTCACTAGACTTAACTCTTTCTTTGACACATTAGGTTCTTCCAGATGTTCATTAACTTTGCATAAAAACCCTGTTGGTTGGATAAGTTGACTCAAAATGGAAAGCCATACACATGGGAGATTGCACAAGGAGAGGCCTTTAAGGAGCTCAAACAAGGCTAGTGTGTACACCCATTTTGGCATATTTGAATTGGCAAACAGATTTTTATGTTAGAGGCATCCACATGAACATCTACTTAAATGACCTATCTTACCACAATGATTACAAGTATCCCTTTTGTTCTTTGACCTCCTTGATAAGATGATTCACCTTCTTCTATATATCCTAATCCATCTTTGCTGAATCACTCGGTTGACACTGCATGACTTGATCAACAATAGATTCACATTGTTAACACTATAAGCTTGGTATATACAGTAGAACTTGGTTAACATACCAAAGCTCAGTTAACACTATCATCTTCTTCACTTCTACTGAATAACTTGGTAGCCTCTACTATGCTCAATTTGTACTGTACATAGTCTTTGAAACTTGGTAAAGCTTGGCAAACACTGTAAATCAACTCAAATGCTTGGTAGATACTACATTTTGACTACTAGGCTTGGGAGCATCTGAAACAATTGGTTAACACTATAAGATGAATGATAAGCTTAGTAGAAACTATAGAGCTCAGTAGAAATGTAACCACTTGACTAAGTGTTGAGTCACTGATAGACAGATTGACCTAAATGTCAACCCTTGTGCAATCTCCCACATGTATGGCTTGCCATTTCAAACCAACTTATCCAACCAATAGGATTTTTATGCAAAGTTCTTAATGAACTTTTGGAAGTACCCAATGTGTCCAAGAAAGAGTTAAGCCTAATAACATCTATAGGGGGCTCTATATCAAGGATAAATATCAATTTTTTTGGAATCTTCAATCCAATTTTCATTTTTTTAAAACAAAGCAAGTTGGTCAAAAATTTGACCAATGATGGTATGAATTCATCAAAATTTTGACCAAACTTGGTCGAGTTTTTGATCAACTCATCAACTAGGATGCCATTGTGGGTTTGACATCTTGGTCAATCAAGGATCACAATTGGTCAAAATTTTAACCAAACTTGGTCAAATTTTTGACCAACATATTGACATTGTTTCTCATTGACAAGGATGACATTTTCAACCAAATTGTACGTCGATATTTTGACACATAGAGGACTTGGTCAAAATTTAGATGAAAAAAATAGTGATAAAACTATTGGTAAAATTTTTGACCAATATGAGTAAAAAATTTGCCCAATTTTGGTCAAAAAATGAGTCAAAATGTACTAATGACTTTATGCATGAAGATACTTATCTTATGAGACTATTCATAGGAGCCTCAAGCCAAGCTATAGAATGGTTCACAAAGATGTCACCTCCTCTCAAGTTATTTGATGAGCTTGTATGAATATTCATTCAACAATATTCTTATAATATTCAACATCCTATCACTATGTTGGACTTGTGCAACATCAAACAAAAACAAGGTGAACCCTTCACTACACATCTCCAATATTGGAGATCTTTAAACTCAAGGTACCCTCGTTAGATCACTGAGACTAAGAAGATTGGCATTTTTGTCAACACATTTGTACCTAATCTTTACTTTGACCTTAGAAAGTAATTGTTCACATCCTTCAATGACATGGTCAAAAGTGCATATTGAATTGAAGATGTCGCTATAAGGAAATGTTATATTGTGCTAAACAAAGAAAAAAAATGGCAATGGGAATGGAAAAGATAAAAAAATATTGGAATAAAAACAAGTATGTCATCAAAAATGGAGTAGTGGATGCTCCTAAAATCAAGGAATCAACATTTAACCTTTCTAATGCTATCTATGCTGCAAAACAAGACACTTCAAATTTTGAACATTTGACAAAACCAAAAAATCTTCTAAGCCAAAGTATGTTTATACACCCATGGTATAATCTTATAAAGTGGTCTTAAAGACCTTGGTCACAAATAAGCTTTTCATGCTTCCAGACAACTCCTGACCCTATGATCCACCCATCAAGCCTACTTGGTGGAGGGATGATCATTTTTTCAATTATCATAGGAGCAAGTGACATAACACCAAAAATTTATTTAAACTCAAGGATGTTATCCAAGACCTCATTGATGGAGGAAAAGTTGTAATAGATGGCTTAGTGAAAAATTTTGATCATAAAGCCTTCAAGCAACCATTACCTAAATATGAAAAGGGGGAATCATCCCATGCTAACAAGAAAAATCATGATGCAAACATCAATTACATTTATATTGATGCAAAAAATGTCATAAACATGTTGGAACCTATTGAAAATATCTACATGATGGGTTCCAAGTTTGACCAAGAATCAAACTATGATAGTGAGGATGAAAAACCTAGGGTAGTCTTGAGAACATGAAATTCCCAATAAAATTCTAGAGATACTAGACCTAAGGTAGTTTTTAAGGTGGAAAAAGCATCCTCTTCACATGGTGAGACACTCAATGCTATCACTAGGGGGAAATCCAAGGTTGTCCTTAAAGTCACAAGAAATTTTAAGAATGCATCATCTTTCAAATAGGTGGCTACCCCAGTCATATTCAACTATGATGATGTTAGCCAATTGCAATGAACCCCTATGCAAATATACATCTTTGAGTTGCTAGATTTATCTCCTTTGCACAAGGAAATTATTGAAAAATATTTATATGTAGCTAATGTTCCCATGGATATTGATACTAAGTGATTCCAAGCTTTGGTGAACCATACCTCCTCACCACACTATCTCACATTTTTTGAAGAAGATGACAAGACACTTAGTCATCCCCAGGATCTATCCATCTACATCAAAGTCTAGATTTTTGGTACTCATGTCTGTCAAGTCTTGATAGACAATGGTGCTAGGTTAAATATCATTTCCTTTAATGTTATCCAACAAGTAGGCTTGTCTAAATTTTCTATCAATCCTAGCTAGAATATTACCATCAAAGTTTATGATGAAGTTGAATAACCCTCTAAAGACCTTATTGTGCTACTGATCCATGTGGGTCCCATTGAAAAAGATGTAGTCTTTCAATTTTTGGACTTCCCACTAGCATATAATCTATTTCTAGGAAGACCATAGATTTATGACATGTAAGCAGTGCCATCAATGTATCATTAGTGTATAAAATTTCCCTTCAATGGTACCAAGATAGCTATTCTAGGGGGATAATTCAATGTCAACCAACATGATCTTTGCTACTAAAATGATATTACCCCATAACCACTCTTTCTATGAGCTCAACTTGTCCCTCAAGGAGTGTGAATAGAAGTTGAAAATGATGAGCCTTGGTATGGGTGACTACATGCTTGATTTTATTGCTACTTTGTCAATTTTTCCTAGATCTTACAAGAAATCTTCTGAGAAATTGAAGCCCCCAACTTTGACCATGACTATTTTTGGGACCTTTTTTTAGTCCTCCATTCCCTTATAAGTGGAAAAAGAATATCAAGCTATATGAGATTGAATTTATAGGGAAGAGGAAGATGTTGGGGAGGTCACTATCACTACTCCTATATCACCCAAGCACTATGGAAAAGGATACAAATTATTGAAAAACATGGGATACCATGGCCAAGGATCCCTAACTAGTGATAAGAAAGCTCTTGTAGAACCCTTAAGTCATATTGAGGGATGCAAGAATAGATATATGACTAGTCTAGGCTTTGGGGTAGAAGATAAATTACCAAGGTTTGACAGAAGGACCCATATGTTCAGTGAATTAGAGAATGATGATCCACCTATTGCTATCTCTACTACACAAAAAGAGGATTCCATGCCTCTTACTTCTCTCCTTTAGGGAGAAGATCCATGGTCACCCATAATCATGCCAAAGCTTCCACCTCTGAACAACATGAATCTAATGAATCTAATAATGAAGATCCTAATAGAGGAAGGAGAAAAGAAAACATTGCTCACTTGCTAGCTTAGAACCAAAGTACATATTGTGGAAAATATGAATGGAGATATCTCTTAGATGTATCTTGTGAGTTAGGAGTGGATATCATACACACCCATATCACCCAACCAAATGTAGTCAATCAATCTTGTTTAGGGTCTGATGGGTTTGGTTCAAAATTTTATCTAGTGGATCAAGTTGATCCCTCCAGGTCTCTTTCTGATTTGGATTCCTTTGGATCTTTTCCTATAGGCTCAACTTCTAGTATCACCAAAGATGCATCCTTCCATATCAAAAATCTTGAAGCCTCCACTTCCCTATCATTGATCCATCTTGATTTCATATATTGGTTTTCTCAACACCAAAGATTGAAACTACCATCTTTTTAGAATGACTGTGAGATCACTTGCTACCTAAATATCATTGAACTCATGATATCTTCCATTAACGAACCCATAGTTAACATGATAGAAATAGATATCAAGTACCTTAGTCACAAAATCAAGGGAAAAATAAAAATAAGCATTTAGATGGTGAAAACCACTTTGTGGCGATGTCTAAATCTCAAAAAAATAAAAATAATGACATATCCAAGGGTGAAAACCTCTTTGAGGCATCTAAGGATGAGGTGCTTGGTATTCTTCTAAGCTATTTCCAAGATAGATCTTTGGTTTTCATTAAACACACAACCTATCAATCTTGGTATAAAAGATTCTCCTAAGACCATTCATGTTGCTCAATCATTATCGGCTAAGGAAAAGGATGAATTTAACACATTCTTCCAAGAAAAAAAGATTGAATTTTCATGGATCTATTCAGATATGCCTACCCTTGACATAGATCTTATCATGCATCACTTATCTATTTCTCCTGGTGTCAAACCTATCAAGAAAAAATTGAGAAAGATGCACCCACATGTTGCTCTCTTAGTTAAGGTAGAACTAGAAAAGATCCTAATTGCAAACTTCATCCAAGCTATTGACTATGTAGAATGGATATCCAACATTGTACCTATGTCTAAACATGATAAGTCCATTTTTGTATGTAAAAATTTTAGAGACTTGAATAAAGCATGCTCTAAGGATTATTTTCCACTTCCTAACATAGACATGATAGTGGACATGATGGAGGGTTATGAAATGTACTCTTTAATGAATGACTTCTATGGATACTATCAAACTGAAATCACCCTTGGGGATCAAGAGAAAACAACTTTTACATGTGCATGGGGTACTTTCTATTGGAATACCATGCCATTTGGGTTAAAGAATGTAGGAGCCACTTGCCAAAGAGGCATGACTACTATCTTCCATGATATGATGCATAAGGATATGGAAGACTATGTTCATGACACCTTAGATAAATCCAAGAAAAGAGATACATACCTTGATGACTCGAATCTAATGTTGGACCACATGGAATAGTTTTAGCTTAGGTTATATCCCAAAAAGTGTGTCATTGGTATCACATCAAGAAAGTTACTAGGCTACATCATATCTACAAAAGGCATATAAGTTGATCTAGAAAAGGTGCTAGACATTATGGAAATTAGCTGATAGAACACAATCCTTTAATAAAAACTTGCATGAAGGCTCCACATGCATTTGGAATAAATAATGTTAGAAAATATTAGATCAAATCAAATGATATTTGGCTAAACCTCCAATATTGATGCCACCTATACTAGGGAAACCTTTGATCTTGTACATCTCAGCTACAGATTCTTCTCTAGGGGCATTACTAGCACAAAGTGATGAGAGTAGAAAGGAATGTGCTATATACTACATTAGTCACACTTTGGTGGCTTATGAATTGAATTAAAACAACACTAAAATAGCTTGCCTTGTAGTGGTATTTTCCTCCCAGAAATTTAGACACTATATGCTTTCCCACGTGGTGCATCTCATTGCAAAAATTGATCCCCTCAAATATCTACTAAGTAAAGCTATGCTTACTAGATGTCTTGCTAAATCGATGATGATTCTATTTGAATTTGACATTTATTATGCCAAACATAAAGCCATTAAAGGACAAGCTATAGCTAATAAACTTTTTGAATTCCCTTTACAAGACAATGCTCTAATACATATTGAATTTCTTGATGCTTCCATCATGTATATCATCGAAAGAAAATGGAAGATGTTCTTTAATGACCCTCACATCTAGAATGGAGGTGGTGCAAGAATCCTGTTTGTCATGCCTCATGGTTACACTATCCCAAAGTCCTACAAACTCTTGTTTCCATATACCAACAACATAGAAGAGTGTGAAGCTTTAACCAATGAGATAACTTTAGAATAAAGGATCACAATGTTGCACATCTATGTAGACTCTCAGGTTGTCATTAACCAAGTTAATAATGATTATCAAACTAAGGATGACAATATTGTACTGTATAAGAAACTAATTGATGCATTGAGGAAATATTTCATATTTGTAACATTCCAAAAAATTCCTAGGGAAAAAAATAAGGTTATAGATGCTATGGCCACTCTAGCATCTATTCTACAATTAGAAGAGCATGAATCATGCTTTGAGCTCCTAGTGGAAGAATTACGCCATCTCTCATATGACTCCCCTAATAATCATGTGATCAAAATTATTTTTGGTTATGACTCCTCTCACTACTCCACTATTTTCTCCTACCTGTGTGATCAAAGAATTCTTGAAAATCTCACACACAACCAAAACTACCAACTTCTTCACAATACCTTACACTACACCCTTTTCTCTAGTGATTTGTATAGGAAGGGTTTAGATGGAACACTTCTTAGGTGCTTAGAACTAGAAGAGTCCAAAAAGGCATTGGTCAAAGTCCATGATGGCATTTTTGGGGCACACTCTAATGGTCTTGCACTTGCTTGAAAACTACTTAGGGTAGATTACTATTGACCAATTATGTAGGTTGATGCTGTCAGATATGTTAAATCTTACAACAAGTTCAAGTTATGTAGTAACCTAATTCATGCTTTTGGATGCAAGCTTATCCTTTCTATCACATATTGGCCTTTTCAACAATGGGTCTTTGATTTGGTGGGAAAAATTCATCCATGCTTGTCTAATGGCCACAAGTTCATCATTACAATGACTAAATACTTCAAAAAATGGATTCAAGCTATCCCTTTATCTACTACTAGAGGAAAAAATGTTGCCTTATTCATGTACTCAACCACATTATTTTTTACTATGGCATCCCATCCTACATTGTCACCAATAATGGAGGACAATTCAAAAATAAGGACCTTAAGAAACTTTGTAAGAAATTCAAGATAAAACAATAATGGTCCTCTATATATTACCCTTAGGAGGATGACCAAGTTGAGGCCTCTAACAAGACACTACTAAAGATCCTACATAGAATAGTCTACAAATCAGGAATAGATTGGAATTTGCAAATCAATCTGGCACTCTAGGCTTACAAGACCAATATATACACTTCTACAAGGGCTACATCTTTTTCATCGTTTATGGCTCTAAAGCTATTCTATCTTTAGAATTTGAGATTCCCTCATTACGAGTCTCTTTACATGGATTAATCATTGATGAATACCATGGAGATATGAAGATACATGAGCTAGAAATCCTCAATGAGTGCCACAAGGCTGCTTTTGATTACATAAGGGTTTATCAAAAAATAATGTCTACTAGATAGAACAAAAAGGTCAATCCTCAAGAGTTCCAAGTGGGTGAAATAATTCTTTGAGAGAACCCTAAGAATCAACAAAATAGGGAACACAAGGGAAAATTAGAGCCTAATTGGTTGGGTCCTTACATTATCACAATAACATTTGGATTTGGGGCCTATCAAATCCTAAAGGAGAACAACTTGCTAAGCTTATCAATATTCTACATCTAAAGAAATTCCATGCTTAAGGCTCATGGCTTAGCTATCTATACATATCTTATGATCTTGAAAAAATCCTAAAAATAGAAATTGTCCTAAAAAATGATCATCTCAGTGAAATCCTAGCAATATATGCTTCGATGTATCACCAAAAAATTTTTTAAAAAATAACAAATACCAAAAAAAACCTGAAAAAGTCCTAAAAAATATGCCAAGTGGTGAAAACTTGGAAACAAGTGGTACTTGAGACCTTTGCAACTATGTTTATCAGTCTCACTCATTTCAAAACAAATTTCCTATCATGGAATTGTCTTTTGTTCTCATCTAGGGGGCAAGATTGCTAAGCTTATCAAGGTCTTCTTGCATGTTAGGATTTCTCTAAAAACTTGTCTCAAACAATGTTTCTCAACAATTTTCCTCTTGAAATTGATTATTTCTCAATACTTTTTGGATATCTCACCTATTTTCTAGGATGCTATGATATTTCTCACTACTAGATGTGCGTCTCAAAGAAAATGGTTGTGTGACATACACACACAATTAAAAATTAAACTTGCTAAGCTATGATGAACTTTATCTTCTTTGTGTGTTGACTGTGATGTTTTCTTTGCTAAGTGCTCTCTCCCTTATAGTATTTCAAGGATGTACAAGACTAGAAGACTAGGGGCATACGACATATTTTAATTTATTCTTGCTTGTGGGTATACTTTTTTTGTCTAAGGTGTTGAGAGCATTCATGCTTTCCTACTCGACGCTTTGAGCTTACAATGTATCATCCTTATTTGTTTTTGTAAGACTGCATTCAGGGGTTATCCTAGCACTTATGCCTTAATACAAGTGTAATCTTGCTATACTAAACTCAAGAGTCTAACAACATTACTCATCTTGACTTATATTTCTTTGATACTTAGGCTAGATTCCCACATACCTATCTAATATAGATCATATTCGTATCCTCACAATTATAGTAATGACAATTGTATGATCTTCTAATGTCCCTAATAATGCTCATAGATGATTTTAGAGTCTAAAAGTTTTACATCCTTTGCAAGTAAACCATTTTTCATACTAGTTTTCATTATAGGATCATTCTAGCATAGTCTTGCATTTTTCATATTAGACAACTCTCTCTTCATCTTTCATGAACACATCAATTGATTGCATTCATCTCTTCTCAATCTCAATGAAGTCTTTCATCCCTTGTCAATCATATCTATCTTCTTACCTAATGTACAGGGTTCAGGGTCATATCCAAACACACATTTCTAATTAAGGTATTTGACCTTGAATCATCCAATGATCCTTGTTTCTTGTCTTTCCACCAATCTAAGCCTCCAAGCCTCCTCTCCAGCTTTCCTTCTAGGTATAGTTGGTCTAGTGTAGACTAAATCCCCCTTCTAGGCACTAATCCTACTATTCCTTCTCTTCCCTAGAACTCTAGCCCTTGCTTAGGATCTTGTACTTCCACTAACTTGTAGTCCAATAGAAATGTAGACACTCTCCATGACTTCTTGACCACATTTCACACTTTTGGTCACAACAAAACCTGAAGAAAAAATAATATCTTCACATTGGCCTAATTAGACCTAAAGGCTACTAGGTCTAATACCCTATTTTTCTCCCATTCTCCAAATTATTCCAAACAAATCCTTAAGAAAACTTAGGAATCTTGTAGCAATCTCCTAGGACACTAAGGTTCCAAACTTTTACAGCTTTAAGACACCCACAACCTTATCTATTCTTGTGCTCTAGTTTCTAGCCTTTGTTTTAGGTCTTCAGTCCAGTTAGAAAGAAAAATTCTTCCAATCTCTTCAAAATTCACATAAAGCATCCATTTCACTTGCATGTTCAAATTGACATCCTATGGATTCTAGGAAATTTGACCTAGCATGATCATGGGTGTGCTCTACAATATTCTTTGTAAAACTATCTAGGCTCACATACTCCTAGAATTTAGCCTAGGAAATCACTATTTGTCTTGGAAACCCATTAAATTTAAAAAAAAAAAACTCTATGTACATAGTCTAACCTATCTCCCCACTTGATTTCATGCATTTTTCATCATGGGAGATTAGGTTAGAGTCATTTTTATATGAACATCCCTATGAAGGTAATGTTCAAGCCTATTAGTAAGGAAATGCTATAACTTGAAAACCTTAAAACTTCAAGAAAAAAATGAATATGGAAAATAACCAAGAGGAATTAAACAAAACAAAACATGAACTTGATCTCCTATACCAATCTATACACAACCATACAACACCTTAAAATAATGGAAAACCTTGTAAAAAGTCCATACAAAAACTCTATACATGCATAGAATTGATGGTAAAAATTCCAACCTTAAAAATATGATCATCCATACTCGCATACCTAAGCATGGGTGGTTACAACCTCCACAACTACCATTTTTCACAAACTTTTGAAAATTGGAAAAGTTGCTCAAGCAATTTTTGACCAATTTTGCAACTTTGGAGCAACTTTTCGCTCTTAAGGATTTTAGGCCAAATGGGTTCATCTAGAACCTTCTTAGGAACATAGATAAGATACGAAGGACCTATTTAGACCAAAAAAAATTAGTTTCCCAATCCTAATCAAATTTGATCTATTAAAAAATTTTGGCTCAATGAACTACTTTTGAGCAACTAAGACCCAATGAGCATCTTAGCTCTTACATTTGAATGAGTTGCACTTCAATGACTCTTGGAGATTATTTAACATAGTCATGTACCTAACTAACCCATCAACATACCAAAAACTAAAATTAGGGAGGTTTATTGCACCATAGTCCTTTGGGACAAAGAACTGAAGTTCCTTGAGTTAGGAGGTTTTCAATGGTGACCCCATGATTCAGTTTGTCTACTTTAGTCATCCAAGTGGCCTCAAAATATAGTAGTCCCTTCCATTTCACAAAGTAGTTCTTTTATGTACCCTTCATAGAATCCACAATGCGATCTAGTTGTAAGGGTTGGGGTGTTGGCAAGTCTTGTACTCAGTCAACCCCTTCCACATTTGCAAGAGTATGCTGATTAGAATCAATAGTAGTTCCCTTGTAGGGAAACAAGTCACACACATTGAAAATAGGTGGTATGCCCAAGTTAAGAGGTAGTTCAACTTAATAGGCATTGTTTCCATATTTGTGGAGGACTTTTAGAGGCCCTATCTTCTTCATGAACAACTTTTTGGGATGTTCTTTTGGTAGCCTCTCTTTCCTAAGATAGGCAAGTACTATATCTTCTACCTTGAACTATAAGTCTCTCCTTGACTTATCTACCTTTGTCTTATCCTTTTCCACTTGGTTCTAAAATTTCTTCCTTACCTTTTCATGAAGCTCTTTCACCTATTCAACAAATGACTCTCCTTGTGCACTCCTTTTGTCATGTAGGCTGAGATCCCTCAATTCCAAGATCCCCTAGGGTGAGTCCCATACACAACTTCAAATGGGCTCTTTCCAATGCTCCTATTGATGGAGTCATTATAAGAAAACTCTGCTTGCCCAATAATATGATCCCATGATTGACCATGTTTCTTGGTCAAACACCTTAGTAGATTGCCTAAAGATTAGTTCACTACCTCTATTTATCCATCATATTGAGGATGGTAGGCTGAATAAAAAGAAAAATTAGTTCCCAAAATCTTCCAAAGGGTCCTCAAAAAATGTCCTATAAATTTAGTATCCCTATCACTCACAATGTTGAGTGAAAAACCATGGATCCTCACTATATCCCTAAAGAATAGACCTATTATATGTGAACCATCATTTATTTGTTTACATGGAATGAAGCGTACCATCTTTCTAAAACATTCTAAAACCACAAACACATTTTCATGCCCTCTAGGTGTTTAAGGGAGTTCTAAAACAAGGTCCATACTCAAGCACTCCCATGGCCAGTGTGGTATGGTGAGTGGTTGGTATAATTCTACATTACTACTATGTCCTTTAGTCCTCTAAGACACATGGCATTTCTCCACAAACTAGTTTGTAATCTAGGCCAATGATAGTACCTTGAAACTTGCTCAAGTGTCTATCCAAAAATATCCTCCCAAGCTTCCTTGATGCTTCTTCTTGATGATGTTTTCCCTCATGGAACATTGGGGAATGAATAGTTGGTGTGCTTTAAAAAAAAAACCCTTCTACAACATATACCTAGTATAATTAGTCTTAAAACCTTGTTGAAATTTCACACATACCTCATAGGCTTCTTTGAAGTCCTTGTCCTCCTCATAGAGAGGTCTCTTAGATCCTTCATTCCCACACTTTGCAACTGAATGTCTTGGATAGCTAGGACTCTCTTATTGAGAGCATCAAGAACCTTCTTGCTCACACCTTTCTTGTGCTTGACCACAAAGGTGAATGCCTGCAAATATTGCACCCATTTGAGGTGTCTTTGATTTAGTTTCTACTACCCATTCATGAAATTAAGGGCATGGTTATTTGTATAACCACAAATTCTTTTGGAAGGAGGTAATACCTCCATTTCTTCAAGGCTTGCACCATTTCATACAACTAGAAATCATAGGTTGAGTACTTTTTCTTGGCCTCATTTAACTTCTGTAAAAAGAATACCACAGGATGACTTTCTTGGCTTAGTAGTACATAAATAGCTAGCTTGCTAGCATCACACTCCACCATAAATAACTGATTAAAATTAGGAAAACTATGGGTAGAGATTTCTGCTATCCTATTCTTTAATATTTCAAAGCTTTTATCAGCTGCATCTATCCATTTGAACTAACAATTCACTCCTCCCTTGATGGTGTTCAATATAGGTACAGATATTCAATTGAAACCCCTTAAAAATTTCTTATAATAGGATGCCAACCCATGGAAACTTCTAACATCCCCTATACATTTAGGAGTTGGACACTCTAATATGGCTTTGAGCTTATCTAGATCCATCTTGATACATCCATTTACAACAACAAAGACAAGGTATACTAGTTCATTTTTTAGGAACTCATATTTTTCTAGATTAATCAACAAGTTCTGCTAATGCAACCTTCTCAATGCCATCTTCAAGTGCTTCATATTCTCCTCTTTGGACTTGTTGAATATTAAAATGTCATCCAAATACACAATAACAAACTTACCTATGAAATCTTCTAGCACCTCATTCATTAGTCTCATGAAGGTACTTAGGGCATTTGTTAGGAAAAAGGGAATTACTCGCCATTCATAGAGCCCTTCATTTGTCTTGAAGGTTGTCTTCCATTCATCACCAAGACTCACTCTAATTTGGTGATACCTTGACTTTAGATCCACCTTGGAGAAGTAGCAAGAGCCTCCCAAATTTTCTAGAAAATCTCTAATCCTTGGCATAGGGAATCTATATCTGATGGTGAACTTATTGATTTCCCTAGAGTCCATATACATCCTCCATTTTCCATCCTTCTTAGGTGCAACGACTATAGGGACTATACGAGGACTCAAAATTTTCCTTTTGAGCCCCTTTTCCAAAAAATCTTGAATCTACCTTGATACCTTTGCATTTTGGCTTGGTGTCATCTTGTAGGCTACCTTATTAGGAAAGTTCACCCCTGGTATTAGGTCCATTTGATGACTTACTTCCCTCATAGGAGGTAGTGCACTAGGAATCCCATTATCCACTATGTCATTGTATTTCTCCAATAACTGCTACACTTCTTGAGGCATACTAACTTTTTTCTTAGTTTCTTCCCTTAGCTTCACAATTACTGCACAACATACCCATTTCTCCTTCTTTATGACCTTTAAGAATTCTTTGCCACTTAATAGCATAACACTATTTCCTACTTGCTTCTCTCCACTAGGTTCTACCAAAGGGTCCATTTTCTTACCTTGTTTGATTATAACATAACTATTTTTCTCACCATCATGGATGGCTTTTACATCATATTTACATGGATTCCCTAACAAGAGATGACATGTATCCATAGGCATTATGTCACATAGGACCTTGTCCATGTATTCCCCAATCTCAAACTCCACTAAGGCTTGTCCATCCACCAAGATCTGTTGACCCTTGCTCAACCATGACACCTTGTATGGTGTGGTGTGGGGTATTCTCCCAAGCTTTAGCTTGTCCACCATTTCAACTAACACTATGTTTTTAGTGGAACCAAAATCCACTATCACCTTGCAAATATTGCCATGTGACCTTTAAGTAGTCCTAAATAAACTTTTCCTCTATGGTGGTTCAACCGCATTAGGTACCTTTAGCAAGACCATTCTTAACATAAGATTTTCACCATCTACTGCTGGTCTTGCCTTAGAAATGGGTGATTTCACACTTTGAGTGTCATCTTTTTGCACTAACTATGTTCTTCTCTCTCCAATAGATGAAGATGAAGCTTGTAGTGCCTGTCGTGTTTGTAGTCTGTACCTTGTCTATTTTTGATTTGAGAGATACTTGATACTTTTTTTATGTTTCTTGAGATGACCCGAGGGTTGGATGTTATACTTGGATTCAGTACCATAGATGCTTTAGTTCTGTACTATTCAGTTTATCATATTTTCATGTTGATGCTATTTTGAGATGACAATAGATCTATGATGATATCTTGTTATATGATGTATTGGACATATTTGTTGATTATGTTATGAGATGGATTCTATGCTATGGGTATTTACTTCATTTATGTTCTTTACACTTTCTGTGAACATGGTGATGTAAATGGATTAATTAGTTAATTAATGTTTAAATTGCTTCAGCTATTATATTATATGCAATTGTACTTGATCATGTGTTTTAGTGTGCAAGAATTATATCCCTGGTAGTGGCCTATGGAGTTAGTGATTTAGCTATTCATAATTACCAATGCCGTCCCTATATGGTCAATGTATCCTTATTTTAATTGTTCTAATTAAAAACTTTTGGTGATTAGTAAATCCAAACTCATCTGCATTATGTGATTAGACCAGTGAGCGTGTTTGCGCATTTAGAAGTTCACATTTTTCTCAAAAGTATTAAGTGATTTTCTGTGATTTTGGGGTTTAAATCATTTCAGATTTAATTTCTAGCAGCTTTGCCTTAGGTGAATTTCCATTATGGATAATAACCTTTTTTTTTAGGTCGATTCAGAGTTTAACTACTCTAGCTAGCTATTTTCCATAATCGACTATTCACTCAGAATGAATAAGTATTGGAAAAGTCAATTCATTATTCACTTCTCACATTTTAGAAATTGAATTTCGAGAGAAAATTTGGAAATCCTCTTCTAAAGGATTATTGTTTTGTTCATTGTGGGAGCTTTGAGTGTGGGATCTTTGCAAGGTTGGTCTCATTGAATTCAGCTTGAGGAGTTCTTGCTTTGCTTTCAGTTTCAGCAATTTTAGCAGATTATTATTTTTTAATTCTGCGGGTTTTAGTTTTGGCCCCTTTTGTTGTCAGGTAGGGCCTTCCCATTTTAATGTTTTTGCTTCATTTCTACTTTTGTTTCTTGTAGTAGTATGTTATGAGGTTGAGAACTAGTGTTCCCCTCTATTTCTATTTGCTAGTTCTGCCTGGTTGGTCAAGTATGAATGTTTTCCTTGTTTTCGGGATGTGGGTTTGAGATTTTGAGTTGTTATGCTGGCCGTTTTTGCATACAGTGTCTGATTTCATTTATTTTTGGATTTTTGGGGTTTTGCACCCGAAGGCCAAATGGGTTTTAATTTTTAATTTTTTCCAAATTTGGGGTTTTTACCTTGTTTTGCATGCTACCCTATTTTCTTGAGTTTTCTTGGGACAATGTGGTTCGTGGACCTGGATGATCCATTTGGATATCAGTCATACCACTTTTGCATCTTTTGTTGCATTGGGATGCATGATGTATCCATCCTCTCAATTCTATTTTGATTGAGGGATTTTTTTCTTTGTGTTCTTGGCTAGTCCTTTTGGTATGATCTTTACGATGGTGGTGCGCCACACACAAGTACATCTATCGGGTGACCTAAGGGACCCGATCTTCTATGGTACTTTTGGAAGTTGTAATCATTTGGGATGTGTTAGGAATTTTCATGCCTATAGGCACTCATCATTGGATGAGCATGGGTAGGGTAGGATAGCATATGGAGGGGGCTTCTACCTTGCAGCCTAGTGATCATTGTGCCAAGAGGGTTGGTGAAGGAAGCTTTAATTAAGTGATAATTAAATAAAATATTGGGTTGTGATAAACTTAAGATAATAAAAGATTTGGGGTGCAAGAGCCTTTCTGTTGAGGGATGTTGAATCTGTACAAGTCCTAGCTTGGGTCTTTTGATGCCAAGTGACTCTCCATGATGTTAGTCCGTACATCGTAGCCCATTGAGATGTAAGACCAGGACCTATAGTTATGCATTGTCTATGCCTTGGATTCAGTCATCATACTGCCTAGTGTGAGTGTTAGCCATGGATGTTTGTTTTGTGTGTGTGTTTGTGGTTGGATCATTATCTCCATTAGCATGGCGAGTGTGGACCTATGGGTGCCACATGGTTGGGAGGGATAGCTACCTTCATCATTGCTAGGGGCCGACATACAAAGATGGTCTTATATCCTAGTGTGACCATTATTGGATGTCTCACTTGGTACTTTAGATTATGGAGTGTGCTTTCTTGTGATTTATGCTTTCATTGGGATGTCGTTTATGATGTTTAGTTGATTTAGTTTTAACGCATTCCTTATTATTGATGGGGACACAACCCAAGCACAAAATGGACACAACAGGAAAGGGAAATTTTCATTAACTATGAAAATATGCTAGTACACTTAGTGTAGAGAAATAGACTCCAAAAAATTCCCTATGGGCTTACAATAGCATAAATTTGGAGATAATTTCTTCTCCTAGTACCTTCTCTCAAACTCCACTCCAAACTACCTTTTACAATGCCAAAAATGTTCTTAAATAGACCCCAAAGGGTTAAAGATTAGGAATACATTCAAGAAAGTGCTAGTTGGCATCCACCGACCAAATAGAAGGCTCTAGAAGCCATGTTAGAAGTCGGCACAAAATTAGAAAAATCCAGAAATGGTAACCAAACTTTCGGGAGGCATAACTTTTGAACCGTAGCTCCGATTGACAAATTGTTTACATTTTCAAAAAGCTTTCAAAGTGCTCTATAGTCCTATGGATAGGCTTCAATCATGCCCCATCTTTTGGCCCTGTATGAGGTCATTTAATGCCTTGAACCTAACTTTGAAGCATTCTTAGGAGGTCTCCAAAAATTGAAAAATTGTAATAACTTTCAAACCATTCAACCTTTTGACCTAATTCTTTTTCTAAAATGTTCTAAATTACAATTTTAATCCTCCCTCCAATTTACACCTTCTAATCCACCATAATTATGGCTCAATTACATAGTCCTATTTTTTCAACATTTACACATATCCCAAGGTGCTCAAATACTCTAACCTAGAACACTGATAGTGGAACTGTGAGAGTTGGAACCTTTACTTGACCCAAATGGGTATCCAAAAATGAAAACACATGAAATAGAAACTAAGTCTAAGTAAATTTTTTTGGGTGACACAAGATTGCCCTTATACCTCTGGATGCTCCTGCATCAGACACCCAAGGTAGATTGAAAAGTGACCTTATCACTTTATGGATGGTAGAGGAAATCCCAAATGGGAAACCTCAGCTACTGATATCCAAGTTGAGTCCTCGATCAGTTGGCCTTTCCACTTAACTAGATACTCTTCATACTACCTATTTTTGGTACTCTTGCCCACACGATGATCCAAAATGTTTTCTATCTCCTCCTTCTTAGAAGCAGGAATTGGACATGGCTCTAACATCAACTCCTCATCTGCACCATCATCATGATACTCTGTCAAGTTTGCAATTTTGAAGATAGGAGAAATGTGAATTCCATTTGGCAACTCCACCTCATATGCATTTCCTAAGTCATGTTTCTTTAGAATTTTGTAGGGGCCAAATTTCTTCATCTTCAGCTTGTTGTAAGTACCTACTAGAAATCTCTCCTTTCTTAAGTGTACCATGACTAGATCCCCTACTTGGAACTCCTTATGTCTTCTCCTTTGATCAACCCTACCTTTATATTGTTGATTCATCTTGATAATGTGTCCCTAGACCTCCTCATGTTGGTGCTTGATATGTTCAACAAACTCTTCTGCTTCAGCACTTGTCCTCTCCCCTTGCTCCATCTTCCTCAACTCTAGTGTTGTCCTTGGACTACTTCCATATACAATTTGGAATGGTGATTTACTAGTACTCCTATTTATAGAGTTATTGTAAGCAAGTTTTTCTTGTGGTATAATCAAATCCCATCCTTTGGGCTTATCCCCAACTAAACATCTCAGCAAATTGCCCAGACTTTTGTTTATGACTTCTATTTGGCTATCAGTCTAGGGATGATGTGTGGAACTAAATTTCAAGTCCATTCTCAACTTCTTCCGCAATGTTCTCCAGAAATACTCCACAAATTTAGTGTCTCTATCAGAAACTATACTCTTTGGGAGGCCATGCAGTCTTACCACCTCTATAAAAAATAAGTCTACAATATGGACAACATCATGAGTTTTATGGCATAGAATGAAATGTTCCATTTTGGAGAACCTATCAACCACCACAAATACTGAATCATTACCCCTTTGTGTCCTCGACAACCCAAGAACAAAATCCATACTTATGTCCTCCCATGGCTTTGATGGAACATGCATTGGCTGATAAAGTCTAGTATTGTAACTAAATCCCTTGGCCACTTGACAAATCTGACAACTCTATTCAAACTTCTTCACATCCTATGAAATTTGAGGCCAAAAATAATATTCTCTAAGAATGGAAATGGTCTTATCTCGACCAAAATGTCCTGCCATCCCTCCACTGTGTTTCTCCTTAATCAAATTTTCCCTCATGGAAATCCTTGAATACAAAATTGACTGCCCTTGAACAACATACCATTCGAAATCAGATAGTCTAACCACTTAGTTCTATCTATAGCAATAGGTTCTTTACAAGCTTTCCATGCTTCAGCAAAATCAGGATCCTTAGGGTATAGATTCTTGAGTTCAAAAAATCCAACTACTTCAACTTGCATTACTGTAAGCAACAACTATCTCCTACTTAATGCATCTGCAACCTTGTTAGATTTTCCATTTCTATGCTTCAACACAAATGTATAGCTCTGAAAGAACTCTACCCACTTCATATGCCTTTGATTCAATTTACCTTGGCTATTTAGATATTGTAATGCCTGGTGATCAGTATATAAAAAAAATTCTTTTGGCAATAAATAATGCCTCCATTTCTTTAAGGCCTGAACAATTGCATAGAACTCTTGATCATAAACAGAATACTTCTTTTTCGCATCATTCAATTTTTTACTAAAATATGCAATAGGCTTACCTTCTGGCTTAATACAACCCCAATAGCACTGCCACTAGCATCATAATCCACCTAGAACACCTTGCTAAAATTAGGAAGTGCCAACACAGGTTGTTCTGTCACCTTCTTCTTTAGCGATTCAAAACTTCTCGTAGCTGCCACAGTCCATTTGAACTCTTTTCTATTCCCTCTTATTGTGTTAGTTAGGGGTGCACATATGCCACTGAAATTCTTAATGAGCTTCCTATAAAAACTAACTAGACCATGAAATGATCTCACCTTAGTAGCAGACCTTGGAGTAGGCCATTCCAAGATGGCTTTTACCTTCTCTAGATCCATTTTAAGACCTTCAGGTGATACAACAAACCCCAGGTAGACTAACTCTTTTATACACTTCTTCAGATTAATTAACAGTTTCTCTTCCCTTAAACTTTCAAGGTCAGTAAAAATATGCAATAAATGTTCTTCCAAAGTCTTGCTAAAAATTAAAATATCATCCAAATAGACAATAACAAATTTTCCCAAGAACTTCTTAAGTACCTTATTCATAAGCTGCATGAAGGTACTTGGGACATTCGTCAATCCAAAGCACATGACTAGCCAATCATAAAGACCCTCCTTGGTCTTGAAGGCAGTTTTCCACTCATCTCCTTCTCAAATCCATATCTGGTGATAGCCACTCTTGAGATCTATCTTTGTGAAGTATTGAGCTCCACTCAAGTAGTCCATAAGATCATCCATTCTTGGCAAAGGAAATCGATACTTGATGGTTATCCTATTTATAGCTCGAGAGTCCATACACATTCTCCACTCTCCATCCTTCTTTGGTGCCAGTACTACACATGGACTTAGGCTCTCTCAAATCAAACCCTTCTTCAATAGCTCCTAAACCTGTCTGTTTAGCTCCTCAATTTCAGTAGGAGTCATCTTATGAGCCACCTTGTTAGGAAAACTAGCTCCAAGGATTAAATCTATCTAATGACTGATTTGCCTTACTGGTGGCAGTCCTTCTAGAACATTTTCAGAAATTATATCTCCAAATACACTTAATAAATATAAAACTTCAAGTGGTATTTCACTACTACCTTCCTTATCTTTTCTAGAAATCAAAGCATAGCACATATGCTGATGTTTCATGCCATCTAAAAATTTTCTTCCATCAACAAGATAGATCCTAGCACTGCTGCATACCTTTTCACCTTCCTTTAGCATGGGCTTCAGTTTGTGGTGAACTCCATCCTTTGTTAGAGAATATGTGTTTGCATGACCATCATGTACTACATGCCTATCAAACTACCATAGTCTTCCCAAAAATAGATGGTAGACATCCATTGGAATAATATCACAGAGAACTTCATCATGGTAACTCCCAATTTTGAACTTCACTAAACATTGTTCACTTACCAGGACCTTATGATCATCCTTCACCCAAGTGATCTGATAGGGTTGGGGGTGTTTCTCCCTCTTGAGCTTCAGCTTAGAGACCATCTCTTCTGACACCAAGTTTTCAGTGCTACCACCATCAATGATCACATCACAACATTTATTCTCACATTTGCACTTGGTACAAAATAGACTCCTCCTTTGTCCCAATTCAATCTCCCCACTTAGTAGAACCTTTTCATTTACTAAGGTCTTTCATCTTTTTGCATCCTTTGAATGTGATGACTATGCATCCTCATCCACATGAGCGACCCTAGCTTGGCCCTCAGCTCTCCTATCTATTCTTCCTTGTTGTTGAGGGCATTCAAAGGCATGATGGCCTTGTTCATTGCAATGGAAATAGGTACCATAGAAACCTCCTCTTCTTGAACCTTGTCCATGTCCTCTACCTCTTCCTCTTTGATCTCCAAAGTTTTGATCATGGGAGCAGTTGAAATTCTCGTTCCTCTGGTTCTTTCTAGTACTCACATCTTCATTTTTCCTTTGGGTCTCATTTTGACCTCTAGATGACCTACCACTGCTCCTTCCTCCTTGATTGGACCCTCTTTATCTCCCTTCAAAATTTTTATTTAGCTTCTCTTCAACTCATAGGGAAAACTGGTATGCCTCTTCAACGCTGGTCATTCTTACCAGATTTAATTCCTCCTGGATGCTAGGTTGTAACCCATTGATATAATGAGCAACCTTCTCCTTATTTGCTTTTGCATGCCCTACTCTAATCATAAGTCAATAAAACTCCTCCGTATATTCCTGGACTAATTTTATTGCTTACTTTAACCCATGCATCTTCTTAAATAAATCAAGCTCGTAGTCAATAGGAATGAACTACTTCTTTAGTTTGTCCACCATATGATCCCACCTTGTGATCTTCTCCTTTCCTCTTCTATTTCTCTCCAATTGAACCTCTTGCCACTAGATTTTGGCATGGCATTTTAGTTTGGCCTTTGCAAACTTAACCCTATCTGGATCCCTGATATCCTCATACTCAAAGTACTCTTCTAGTTCATTAATCTAGTCGATCAACTCATCTGGTTTCAGATTTCCTAAAAATACACCCACATCAATTGTAGGTTTTTTCCCAGACTTAGTAATGGCCCTAAAAAGCTTCTCCTCTACCTGATTCAGAACTTCCCCTTCAACTTCCCCTTCTAGTCCAATTTCTTCTTCTTCATTGTTGTCCTCACTTTTGTCACTTGTAGTAACATTTGTTCCTCTACGGAGCTCCTCCTACAACGCTTGAACCTACCTTTGGAGGGCTCTAACCTCCTCAAGATTAATAGCTCTTGTCCTTCCACCATGCTCTCTTCATGGAGGCATCTTCTTAATTCAAACCCACAACCACATAGTCCTGGTGCAAACTGCTTCACAGTCGGCGCTCTGTCTACACACTCAAAAAAACTGGCTCTGATACCACTTGATGGGGACACAATCCAAGCACAGAATGGACACAACAGGAAAGGGAAAATTTTATTAACTATGAAAATATGCTAGTACACTTAGTATAGAGAAACATACTCCAAAACATGCCCTATGGGCTTACAATAGCATAAATTTTGAGATAATTTCTTCTCCCAATACCTTCTCTCAAACTCCACTCCAAACTACCTTTTACAATGCTAGAAATGTCCTTAAATAGACCCCAAAGAGTTAAGGATTAGGAATGCATTCTAGAAAGTGCTAGTTGGCATCCACTGACCAAATAGAAGGCTCCAGAAGCCACATTAGAAGTTGGCACAAAATTAGAAAAATCCAAAAAAGGTAACCGAACTTTTGAGAGGCATAACTTTTGAACCGTAGCTCCGATTGACGAACCGTTTACATTTCCAAAAAGCTCTTGAAGTTCTCTATAGCACTATGGATAGGCTTCACTAATCCCCATTTTTTGGCCTTTTAAAAGGTCATTTAATGCCATGAACCTAACTTTGAAGCATTCTTAGGAGGTCTCCAGAAACTGAAAAACTGCAATAACTTTCAAACCATTCAGCCTTTTGACCTGATTCTTTTTCTAGAATGTTCTAAATTACAATTTTAATCCTCCCTCTAATTTACACCTTCTAATACACCATAATTATGGTTCAATTACATATTCCTATTTTTTTAGCATTTACATGTATCCCAAGGTGCTCAAATACTCTAACCTAGAACACTAATAGTGGAACTATGAGAGCTGGAACCTTTATTTGACCCAAATGGGTATCTAGAAATGAAAACACATGAAATAGAAACTAAGTTTAAGTACATTTTTTTTGGTGACACAGGATTTCCCTTATACCTCTGGATGCTCCTACATGAATTATGATGTTTAGCATGTGGTAGGTGATGTTATCTCCTTACAAGTTTATCTTATGCTTACTACTAGCATGTTAGATTTTCTTTGTTTATATTGTAGCATGTCTAGTAGTGGCATACCTATCATGATAGTACTAATGATTTGATTTGATCGGTGGCTTGGGATGTTACACACGAGGGGATGGCTAGGGTTTGTGATGGTCTTATGATGCCATTGATGATTGGGAGGAACCACATACCTAGTTTGGTTGTTTTGTGCATTGTGATGTTAATTATGCTTAATGTGATGTTGTTTTCAATTCACTACAATGTTTCCTTTCTATTCTTCCCTTTGCTATTGATTAGATGGTTAGACTTTGCTTCTAGTTTTTTGTCTTTTAGCTTTGATTTGAGTGTTCTTACCTTGAAATTATGGATCCAGTACTCCCCAGTGTGGAGGAAATTTTTTTTGTAGTTTCCTTAGCCTTTTATTACCTTTTTTGTGTGTGTGCTGATTTGAGTTCTCATGCGAGATTGCACTTTCTCATGCGAGGATGCAAGTCTTTATTTGAGGTTGTGCACTTCTTTGTGTAAGACTATGCACTTCTTCACATGAGAAGGAACTTCTTCATGCAAAATTTTGATGTTTTGTAATTTTACGCAAAAAATAGGGGCTATTTAGGCTTGTCAGGAAAAAGTTTGAAAGTTGGTTTTGGATACCCTTTTGGGTTTTTCACCTTCCTAGTTCAAATTAGATTTCTTAAGAGGTTTAAAATATAACATTCAAGTGTAAGTTGACATATATTTAATTTCTTATACTTAAGATATATTTTAATATATGCAACGATTCATTTGAGATAGGTTCTAGACCTCTATGAGCTAAGATAAAGATTCTAAGAAATTTCAGGGCCTCAAGATTTCAGAGTTAGCCAATTTTTAGGAGTCATCTTTTGTCTTCAGCTTGGTTGATCTCATATGTTTTCTTTTTATGTTTTGGTTGGTAGTGGTGTTTGGAGATCTGTTGGTGTGAGGTTGTTTGTTGTCTTCCGTTGCAATCTTTTTGATCTGTGTAGGTTGTTATCATGTGCACTTACACTTGGTTTAAAATTTTTTTTTATCTTGTTTTGTATTTTGTCCTTATTTCCAAGGATCTCTAGGTGGGGCATTACAAAGCTTTCTCAGGAAATCTGCCCATGGTATGGACCACTTGGTTACAATTGTAACATATGTTAGTAAAAATAGTACTACCCCTGCCTTGTGACTAGAATCTACCTCTAGGTGGTCCCCTTCCTCTGAATTCTCCTCTTTGAGATGACCCCTTATATTGGTTATTCTCACTACTATCATAAAATTGAGATTCATTAGTCCTATTAGGACTTTGTCCTCTTCCAAATTTACCTCTACCTCTAAATCCCCTATTATTGCCTCTTCCTCTTTGATAGGACTCATTCTTCCTTTTAGCTTTATCCTTTTCCCTCAATGCCATTTGAAAGCACTTGTGCATACCATCCAGGGACATCATGGTGATCTCATCTTGGATCCCTTGTCATAGGCCCATAAGGTACCTAGCTACCTTCTCCACCTCTTCTTATTTCCTTCTAGCTCTAGGGCTCAACCTATTAAATTCTTTAGTAAAGGAAGTTACTGCCAGGTCTCATTGTCTTAGATTCTGGACCATTTGATATAGCTGAATCTCATAATCAGTGGACAAGAATTGGGCCTTTATTATGATTTTCATCCTCTCCCAAGATACTCTCTTCTTCTTCCCTTATATTACCCTATCATCTTGCATCATGTTCCACCATCCTAGTTCTGATCCCTTGAGCCTAGCATTAGCATAGCTAACTCTCTTCTCCTCTTGGACCTCCTTGTAATTAAATTTGTTGTCAATGGCTTCTAACCAACCTAGAAATTCCTCCCCATTCAAACTACCACTATAGTAAGGAATATACTCCATGTTGTCTTTGTTAAGACACTTGAAGTCATCTAGAAACACCTTCTTATCCTAATCCACCTTATGATCCTTACTTTGAGATGTCTCCCTTGTGAGGCTTCCATCTTCCTCATCACTCTCATCTCCCCATTCTATGATTTTCTTTTTGCTCTTTGTTTCTTCTTGATTGGCTTTGGCTAATAGGTATTTGACCAAATCCACTATGGCACCCTTGCTCATTTACTTGGGTAGCATATTGTTAGCTTCTTGGCTTCCTTCCTTGTTAGACATAAACCAAACTAAAAGTTGGCTCTCATACCACTCTGATGTAGAGGGTTTAGGGTCCTATCCAAACACACACTCCTAATTAATGTATTTGACCTTGACTCATCCAATGATTCTTGTTTCTTGTCTTTCCACCAATCCAAGCCTCCAAGACTCCTATCCAACTTGCCTTCTAGCTGTAGTTGGTCTGGTGTAGACTAAATTCCCCTTCTAGGCACTAGTCCTACTAGTCCTTCTCTTCCCTATAACCCTAGCCCTCGCTTAGGATCATGTACTTCCACTACCTTAGAGTCTACTAGTAATGTAGATACCCTTTATGACTTTCTTGACCACATTCCACACTTATGATGACAACAAAACCCAAAAAAACCCAATTTCTCTAAACAACCCCTAAAAAAAACTTAGTAATTTGGTAGATATCTCCTAGCACACCAAGGTTCCAAACTTTTAGACCTTTAAGACATCCACAACCCTATTTGCTCTCATCTCCTAATTTTTAGCCTTTGTTTTAGGCCTTTAGTCCTGTCATAAAACAAAATTCTTCCAAGCTCTTCAAAATTCACATAAAGCCTCCATTTCACTTGCACGTTTAAACTAACATCCTATGGCTTCTAGAAAATTTGACCCAACATAATCATGGGTGTGCTTTGCAATATTCTTTGTAAAACTATCCAAGCTCACATAATTGTAGAAGTTAGACTAAGAAATCATAGTTTGGCTTGGAAACCTATCAAAAAATTGAAAAAAAATAAAAATTCTATGTACACAATCTAACATATCTCCCCACTTGGTTTCATGCATTTTTCACCACGAGAGATTAGGTTAGAATCATTTTTGTACAAACAACCTTGTGAAGGTAAAGTTCAAGCCAACCAACAAGGAAATGTTGTAACTTGGAAAAGTTACAACTTAAAGAAAATCTTGAATATGGAAAATAACTATGAGGGATTAAACTAAACAAAACATGAACTTGATCTCCTGTACCAATCTGTACACAACCATACAACACTTTAAATTAATTAAAAACTTTGCAAACAATTCGTATAGAAACTCTACACATGCATAGAATTGATGGTAAACATTCTAACCTTCAAAATATGATCATACATGCTCACATACCTCAACATGGGTGGTTATAACCTCCACAACTTCCATTTTACACAAAGTTGCAAAAATTGCAAAACTTTTGAGCAATTTCGAAACTATGGAGCAACTTTTTTCTCATAAGACATTTGGCCAAATTGGTTCACCTAGAACCTTCTTAGGACCCTAGATAAGATACCTAGGACCTATTTAGACAAACAAAAATCTTAGTTTCCCACTCCTACTCAAATTTGACCTATTGAGCAATTTTGGTTCAATGAGAAACTTTTGAGCAACTAAGACCTAATCAGCATCTTAGCTTTTACATTTGGGTGAGTTGCACTCCAATGACTCTTGGAGATTATTTAAAACACTCATACACCTAACTAACCCCTAAACATACTAAAAATAAAACTTAGGGAGGTGCCTTGCACCATTACCTCTTCTATACCTATCATTACAAGAGGTCAATCTAATCTATCCAAGTATCACATTTTCAAAATAGGAGTCTACATCACAAACATGAGAGATAAAAATATGAGAGAGACCTATGAGAATATAAATATGAAAATAAAATTGAGTATACAAAAACATGAGAAAAAGTTTAAAGATCATATGGAAACATAAGCACAAGTGTTGACATATCCATATGAAACATCCATCACATGAGCATAAAATGAGACAAATACAAAATGAAGATCAATCAAATCTAGTATCTCATATATATAATGATCAATCAAATACAATATGGGATCCAAAATCTAGAAAAATATCTCAAAATATATATGATACTACAAGAAGTGTCACAAGGACATCAACCTAGATCTACTCCTAGACCTAAACTTGACTCCCACCCTCCTGGGATGGTGGTGGTCAAGATGGTAGAGCCTGTCTCCTATCTAGTGGTTGTACTACACCCTCTAAACTCCCTGCCCACTCTAAGTAGTTAGGCAGTCCCTCTCCTAGCATTACCACACCCTTGTATGTAGCATAGTAGTAGGCCTCCCATGCCCCATGATTTTTTGATTCACATCTCACTGCATCTTGCTCACTTTGGAGCTCCTCGCTCTGTACCTACTCATCTATGAGATGTTGATCTTGCAAAAAAATGGTAATCTATCCTACCTGTATCTATGCCTCTAAGGGTTGAATCTAAGCATCTTGGGCATCCTCTACATCCCCTCCTATAGGTTGCTCCTATTGTGGCTTTTCCCTCTCCACCCTCCTACATCTTAATGGACACTTTTCCTTGTCCTTATCCTCACCCCACATCTATCTCACCCCTACTCCTTGGGAACTACTCCTAACCTCCATCCATCTCCCACCTCTGCCTCTACTATCACTACCATCTCTGCCTTCTCCTCCCTATCCCATCCCCATAGGTGGTGCATCTAGTCTAGTGAGTTAAGGGAAGGGATGCCTCTACATCTCATAGAGGTATGTTGGATCAATCCCTATATTTGCTAAGTTTCGTCAATAATCCCAAGGCTCTCACGTTAGGGTGGTTGTATCTCTCACCACTATCTAGTAATCCCACATAGGTAACCATCCCTAGTCCTCCTCTCCATGAAAGTAGGCATATGTGGTGGTCTCCATGGAAATTACCTAGCTCTAACCAAACTATCTCCAGACTTGGCTGATGAAAAAATGCTAAATTATATCTGAGTAGCTCTCAACTAATGACCTACTATAATGTAGGTACTTAAGATACCAAGCATCTAATCATCTAGTACATTGTCAATATGGCCACTAGACAAAAGATGTCAACTCATCAAACAACCACTACTAGTATGTGTTATAAATGTTTAGAATAATTGATAAGGGGGGTGAATTAGTTACTCAAGATCCTTAAGTACAAATTGAACAATTAAACATACAAATTTCTATTCTACTTTTTTGCTCGGTCTCTACTATACTAATAAAATCACTACTCCAAATATAATGTGCTTTGTTGAATATAAAATGTAAAACATATAAAGAATTCAACACAAGTTTGATAGTAGGATTTTATGTGGAAACCTAATTTGGGAAAAACCACTAGCAATATGTCACCACTTTTTAACTATTTTGAAGTGAGCGAGCTATTAGGAGCCAACCCTATTAAAAGCGACCTAGTTAGAGGATTTAATCACCCTATTAGGAGTGGCTTGATTAGGGGACTTTGATCATTCCATTTAGAATGTCACCTTGTGAAAGGATTTATATAGACTATTAAGTCCTTCAAATGACTGTTAGGTCAACCTTTGTTAAAAGGATTTAAATACAAACTGATTATAATTATTAAAAATAAAGAAGTAGGATTTTTATCTATATGATTACAACTCACTTTGAAAGTTTATATATTTGTTTAGTTCATGTGTTGATTCATTGATAAGCTCTCCACTATCATCTTTGATATTGATTCACTTGTCAACCCTTCAAGCAATCAATCTTCCCCCTTCAACAACACTTAAGCCTTCTTGCTTAGATTTCACTTACCAATATTAGAAGCATTTACATAAGCAATCTCTTTTAGCTTTACATTCATTCTCACACTTGTGCATCTCTGAGCTACCTTTCACTATATGCCTTCTCTCACATATGAATCACACTTGATCACACTTGCACACACTAGTACTCACACTTTGCCTCTTTATATAGATAATTCTTTCTTTGCCATTTTTCACGATCATCATAGATCTTAGGGTTTATGATTAGGTGAAATACATTTCTTCTTGATCTTCTTCTAAAAACTTCTATAGAATATGTTTATTAAATCTTTACCTAATCCTCACCTTAAATTTAATGGTCTAACTTGTCAATCTTATCTTTAACAAGGTTTACATCTCCCAAGAAATCAACTAAGTTGACTAAGAATCATGATTTCATCAAATTCATCTTCAATAGTGTTACTCGGTAATCACTAAGTTCTGACACTTGATCATCACTTAACACTCAGTCGTTGCAAATATTTTTGTCTTGACATCAACTATCTTGCTCGATTGATATTGATGGTTAGTCAACACTAGATTTTCTTGGCACTTACTTTGGCTTGGTTAACACTAGCATCACTCGACATTCCTTAACCATTTACTATATCGATCAACTTGGCTTAATTTTCTTGATATAAATAATCACTCTACTTTATCAAAGTCCAACTAATCAAATGTCCATTGTAGCTTCATTTTCATAAGTCAACCTTTCCTCTAGGTGGTATGGTTACGAGAAATTTCTAAAATCCTCTTCATTAATCAAATAGATATGACATTTAGATTAGGTATCAATATGTCTTATTAATAGATTTGACATAAATGAAAAAACAACAAATTTTCCAATTTTAAGTTTCCAACAATCTCGCTCTTTTGCATTGATGTCAACATCTCTACATCTCAGTATTAACAATATCTCAATGTATCAAATGTATCTCACTTGATTACCATACAATCCAAAAATATTTATCTCCCTTTGAGATAATGCTCTCTCCTTTTTCTATCTCTCCTTCATTTGGTTAAATCTCACTCTCTGGTATATTACTTTTATTGTATATTCTTTTCTCTTTTATTTCTTTCTCTCCCTCTTTCACTATGTATATCTCTCCCTTCTTGACAATAATGTCAAAGACACTAGGCTTTCTTAGCTTCAATCTCTTCATAAATCTGAAGTAGATTTTACATGTTTGGTTTCTTTTTGTCATCTATCTATGAATGATCTATTATGTTGTACTTGATTATCTACCTTAGGTGTTTCCCAAAGTAGAGTTGCATTGAATCAATGTGTAAGATATTCTTATTAGCACATCTAATGCAAAGCACCTTACCTCCTTAAGTATCTTTTCTTTGGGGAATCACCCCTAATTTGCCTCTAATATATTCATGAGCATCTTTAGGTAAGGCTTTTGTGAATATATCAGCAATTTATTCTTTAGTGTGCACATATTCTAGGTTCACTTCTTTGTCTTGAACTAGTTCCTTTACTTGATTGCAATGTGCTTTGTCTTAGTGTACATCACTAGATTCTTTGATATGTTACTAACACTAGTATTATCACAATAGATAACTATTGGATCTATAATTTCTTTTTATACCTTTCAATAATTGCTTTATCCACATAATGTTTGAATAGTTCACTATAGATGCCACATATTTGGCTTTAGCTATTGATTGGGAAATACAATTCTATTTTTTACTTTTCCATGACACTGATATCTTACTTAGAAAAATACACCTCCACTAGTGTTTTATGTGTCATTGATATTTCCTACCCAATCTGAGCCGATGAATACCCTCAGTTCAAATTCATCACTTATTTTGTAATATAATCCATAGTCTTTTGTTCCTTTTAGATATCTCATTATCCTTTTCACTACTATGATGTGAATTTCCTTAGGATTTTCTAAGAATCTAGCAATTATGCCAAATGCTAATGCAATATTTGGTCTTTTATGAACAACATATTACAATTTTCCAATCATGGATTTGTATAGGGTTTGGTTCACACCAGTAGATTCATCATTCTTATATAGCTTATGTCTTGTTGATAGAGTTGTGCTCACTAGTCTTGAATCTTCCATAACAAAAGTCTTTAGCATCTCCTTGATGTATTTGGATTGTGTAATAAAAATACTAAACTTCATTTGATATACTTGTAATCCAACAAAGAATTCAATTTCACCAAACCTAGAAATTTCAGATCCCTTCTTCTTTTCATCAACAAATGATTTGCATAGTTCTTCTCTTCCTCCAAATATAATTTCATTAATAAATATTTCAAATAACAATAATTCATTGTTCTCACCATTCTTCAAATATAGATTATTTTTATTATTTTTCCTTTCAAAACCAATCTTCACCAAATAATTATGGAATCTTTCATACCCTACTCTTGGGGCTTGTTTTAATCCACAAAGAGCTTTGTTTAGTTTACATATCATATTCTTCTTGTTTGGATCTAAAATTCCTTCTAGTTGATCAATGTACACTTCTTCCTCAAGTATACCATTAAAAAAATTAGATTTGACATCCATTTGATATACTTTGAAATTATTGTAGGTTGAATATGCAAGCAGAGTTCTAACTACTTCAAGTCTTGCCACAGGATAAAAAGTATCTCCATAATCAACTCCTTCTTGAGCATATCCTTGTATACCAGTCTTACCTTATTTCTTGTTACTTCACCATTCTCATTGAATTTGAAAAACCCACTTTATCCCAATGACATTTTTGTCTTTAGGTCTTCGCACTGAAGTCCAAGTATTATTTTTCTCAATCTGTTGAATTTCCTCATTCATTGCCTAAATCTAATCTTCATTGTCTAGAGCACCTTTCATTGTTTTGGGCTCAAATTCAAAAAGTAAGCATGTGTCATCTTTGAGTCTGTTTATTTTCATAACACTTGATTCAAAATCACCAATGATTTCTTCAGGTTTTTGATGTTTTCTTACACACTTTGCTAGCACAGGTAGTTTTCTTCTTTATTCTTCTATAGGTTCATCTTGGAAATTAATATTAGGCTCATTTTCTCTTTCTTTTTTAGGTTCTAGTCCAACTTTTGCATACTCAACATTTTCTATCTAATGGTCGATATTGCCTATCTATGATTTAGAATCTTCAATCTTTTGCTTGGCACCCACTCTCTACTACTTGGCAATTTGTTGCACTATTTTCTATCTACTAAGAGATTGCAACTAGTCTTTAGGTGCTTCTTTGCATGCAGTTTCATTTCTTTTTGTAAACTCATCAATTTTCACATTTGTACTTTCCACAACTTTGTTAGTGTTAATTTAAACACTTGTATGCTTTCCTCTTAGTGGTATATCATAGGAATATACCTTCTTCACTCTTTGCATCAATTTTTACATTCCTATTATCTTTAAGTATATGGCATCTACTTACAAAGATTTTGAAATATTTCACATTAGGAACATATCCATACCATAGTTCAAAAGGTGTAGCATTTGTACCTTTCTTTACTTGTACTCTATTTAGGGTATAGACATCAGTAATAACAACTTCTCTCCAATATTTTTTTGATACACTCCTTTCCATCATCAATATCCTTCGGTAGTTTATTATTGATCTATTTCTCCTTTCAACTATGCCATTTTGAGGAGGGGTCCTTGGTGCTGACATCTGTCTTTTAATTCCTCTATCATTGTAGAATGTATTGAACTTATTTGAAATTAATTCACCACCTCTTTTAGATCTCAAGCACTTCATACTCTTCCCTATTTATTTTTCAACTCTAGCTAAATACCCCACTTAAATAACTAAAAAGCATTAGACTTAAGAAATATCACAATCATCATACTAGAGTAATCATCAAGAAAAATAATGAAATACTTAATTCCACACTAGCTTTCAACATCAATGGGTCCACACAGGTCAATATGAACTAGTTCAAAAATATCCTTAGAAGTGTATATTTTTCTCTTAAAACTAGACTTGGTAATTTTTTCCAATTGACATTGTTTACACATAGCATTTTTTAGGCTTCTCTAGTTTAGGTAATCCTCTTACTTTCTTCTTTTTACTCATATCCACCAAATTATCAAAGTTTTCATGACATAACCTCTTGTGCCATAAGCAAACATATTCTTGTTGTGAAAACAAACATGTCTCATTAGATAAATCTAGATAGAACAAATTACCTCTTATCTGATCACCACTTCCAACTAGCTTACCATCAACATCATGTATGTTGGCCTTCCTATTGTGAAATTCAACATTGTAACCTAATTTTTTCAGTTGTGAAACACTCAACAAATTATAGTTAAGTCCTTCAACCCATTAAACATTATCACATTTTATTTTCACAATCAGTTGAATAGTTCCTTTACCTTTTAGAACACATGAAATATCCTCACCAAATTTAACACATCCACCTTTGTATGGACCAATGCCCTAAAATTTATCGTTATCACTAGTGATATGCTTTGTAAATTCACTATTAATTATATATCTATCACTTTTGTTTACGTATGAAATCTACTGGCTTCTAATTTGACAAAATTTTAACAACCTCTTACAAGATTAAGATACCTAGGAATTAGCTAGAGACCATAATGGGCATTCTGAGAATGAAAATAAAAGGACCAATTGACAAGAGTCTAATGTCTTCTCTACTTTGAGCTTTGCAAAATCCAGGTAGGTATACCTAGGAATTCATTCTTTATCTATTTAGAATTCCAAATCTCAATAAGACTTCTAATATAACATATGATTGGACCTTAATTCTTCTAATTCTAGGACTACAAAAGAGATGATAAATGGTTAATTTATCAAAACCTAAACTCCATGAATCAAGCACAGACTTATTTTTTAGATCTACAACAATTAAATAGTAAATTGATTGATTTATATGATTTTTTTACCCCATATAAGATATTCCAAACTGGATCAACTTCAAAGGATGACTAATGCCTTATATATTGGGCTATTAACTCATAGGAATTATACATATACTTTTAGAGCTATCTTAACACTTTGTGAGAAGATTATCAAAATCTTTAATGAAAACCATAGAATTCTTTGAATTTACATTAAGCATTTACATAACCCAATATATTATTAGAAAAATTAAATTGAAATATAATTTAAAATGAATTACAACTAAAATTTAATGAACTTTTCTTATTAAATCTCAGAGACAAGATCTATATTGAAAAGCCATCTTTCTGCATTCTATAGTGATTTCTTTGAAATGTATACAATAAAATACCAATTCATTTTAGAAGAAAACTCAATTAGACCAATAACTATTAACTTTTCTCATTATATCTTTGGAACAAACTTATACAATATACATGGATCGACTCAAGAATTGAACAAAACTCTATTCAAAAAAAAATTCTCAGAACTTCACTCAACATCTAGGAAATTATTTTATAGAATAAGGATTGTAGCAAGCTTCAGATGGGAGGACACATGTTAAAAACTAGATACAAAAATACTTTTTCCATATAAGACAAAATAGTTACAAAAAGAATGTTGGAGATAGCCAAAATTTGAACAACTGTTAATTAGGATGTTCAAGATCAACTTCATAATTTGTAATGAGAGTATACCCGCAGTAGGTAAACCACAAAGATAAGGTATCTCTATTAGATAGTTTTCCTCCTTTTTCATGTTCTTTGACTTTTCTTTTCTTGTTCAGTTGTTATCTCTAGATGGAATTCCCTTTATGTTACTTATCACCTCCTAGAAAGTAATATTTGATTCTTTCATCTGGCCAAGTGGCTTCTCCAATTCTATTTAACTCAAGTATGCACTTATTCCATATAGCATCTGCCAGGCCCCTAACCTCTACAACTATTTTATTAATGTCCACCTCCAGCTTATAAAGAATATGAACAATATCAAAAATTATTTTTATATCAGTTTCCCCATTGCTATAGGAAACAAACCTTTCATGGTTCAAAATGTTGTCGAATGAATCTAACCATTATGGCCATTCCCTAAGCTTATTGTCATCATAAAATATTTTTTGAAGGAAGTCATGTGTATAATTGGAAATGGTCTTCATTTTATTATTTATCAACTGTAACTTTCTTGAAAATAATGCATTTAAATCTTTGACCTTATTTACTATTTTGCTTGTGGAAATGATGGTCTCTTTGGGTAATTCTTTCTTTTGGGCAAAAATTGAGACCAACCTATCAAAAAATGGAATGTAGAGGCCCTAATTAGTAAATAATGGAGAAAGAATGGATAGTGCCTCAGTGCACTGATATTTTTCTCCCTATAATGTGATGTAGCTGCTGTGAAGATTCTAAGAATCCTATTTGAGGATATCTATTTTGTGTGAGAGCATGCTCTCCATAATCTTGACTTCAACTTCCTTTCCTACTTCTAGGTCATCCATCTCCATTGGCTAGTCCATAACCCTACTTACTATATCAACATCAATTTGGGTCTCTTGATCTTTGACCTCTATGATAGGTCTAGTTGCATTCCTTAGAGCTCTTACCTCATTCTCAAGGGTAGCCACTCTCTACTCAGTACAAAGATTTTCTTTAGTTCTTCCTCATATATTTTTTGGTTTCAATGGATGTTTGATACAATCACTCTTCAAGCATATCCATTTTACTCTTCCCCATGAGTGAAGCAATTTTCATCATGTTGTGAATCTGGTCACTTGATGTTGTTGTGACATTCAAGAATATCACATTTCCTTGGGGAGAGTCTCTAACTTCCATAAGAGTTAGCTTGTCAGATTCAAGGGCCATTTTCTAGGTTGCCATTATTTTTGAGTCAACATTAAACCCAAACCCCTACAATTCTTCTACAATATTAGTGTCCTCAAATGAGATAGATTTACTTTTCCTCCTTATTTGGTCCAACATAAAGGATGAGCTGAGCTCCCATCTAGGGAAGAGCAACATCCCACTTCTCTTCACTAGTTATCTAGCCTCATCTATAGTGAGAGTTTCACTATTTGGTTTATAATCCTGTAGCTTTCGCACTAGTTCAACAATTTTATCCACTAAGTCTCCTAGCTGTAGTTGAAGAGTGAATTCATTCTATTTAATTTTAAACAAGAATGATTTGAATTCCTTAGAATTGATGAATTCATCATCCTTCATAAATTCTTGAGCTTGGATTATTCTTTTATCCAATATCCTTGTTTGGCAAAAAAGCTTATTCAGGATTCAATCATTTTGGACTGCCTACCATATTAGGAAATTATGCATAATATCATCAAAGTACATTGTCCCCCTTGGTAGTATCTACAATTCCTTCTCCCTTACCTTGTTTGAGATTTCTATTAGCTTCTATTCTTTCCTGCAAACTTGGGCCCTTGCTAAGCTCTGTGGCTAATCTTCTTCAACATCAATCTCTATTACATTATTATGCTTAAGGGATTGAGCTGCTACTTTGTCTCTTATTTTAGGAGGAACCTAAGACATTATGGCATCATAATTACCAATGCATTTATTGTATCTATCTAGATACCTCTTCTCATAATGGAAGCCTTTATAAGAGGGATCTTTTCTCTTCATCTCCTCTTCTACTCTCATGATCTCTCTATTTCAGGGTTCTATTTTTGTTGTCCTCTATTTCCAAGCAATTCATAATTACATATTCTTCCCAATAGGTTTGCTATTTGAAAAAGTGAACTATCTCATCTATTTTAGGGCATGCCCAACCAAGTGATTAAGGTCATAGGTACTAGCAGGGGCTGAGGGAAATAAGAAATCACTCATGAATTCATCTTTTTCTTTAGTGGCATATTTTCCTATAAAAGTCTTTTTAATTGTAGGTCCTAAGTATTCCTTGTTCATCATTATTAATTTCCAAAAGAATTATATTGTCCCCATTCTCTCTAGAATGTATTAGGGAAAAACATGAGGGGTTTGGGGGCATCCATAAACCCTTATTAAAGAAAAATTGTCAAAAAGGAAAATACTTTCCCAATCATGGCCTAACCTCCTATCCTCATTAGGGAATGTAGAGGGTCTAACTAGCATCCTAACCCCCCATAAACCTTCTCAGTAATATCATCTAGTATGTTTAATATTGGATAAGAAAAATATATAAAGCAATAGCATTGGAATAGGGATAGAACCTTTTCCATAATTTGGTCCATAGCTATATTGACAAGTTTCCTCCATTCTCCTCTATCCCTTCAATGAGATTAGGACTAATATGCATCAACAATGAGTAGTGGAATTTGAAATTCCTCATTACTCCCCTTTGAGCAGTAGTAATCTCATTGAGCATAACATTTATAATGTGGGTAACAAAATCATACCCTACATTATGACCTATAAATCTTGAATGTCTTGGGCCTTGATTTATACATTGCCAAGAGCATTCATCATGCCATCATGCCATCTATTCCAATCACCTTATCCACTCAAAAGACAATATTCTAGGAGTATTTACTAAAGAATTCTAGAGGCATGAAGTCTCCTACCTTCTTTGGGAGTTTAGATTTATCCTTTTTGGACTTAAGGATATGTCTTCACATAACCCTTCTAGTGAATAAATTCTTTCAAGTCTTGAATGTCTCATCCATTTTATCTTGCTCAATGATATTTGTCATTGGTCATCCAAGGTCAAAAAATTCTATGAAAATATCCCTATCATTTGTGCATGAACATCTCCCTATCTAGTGTGCATGATAGAGTAATATACTTCCCATAGAATCCACAAGTTGTAATATTATAGGACTTTATCAAAGCCTTGACTGAGTCAACATCTACAATCACCTCTAGCATGCTCAACTTTGCTAAGTTTTTGATCCATAGGTTGTAGATTGGTGGATTTTCAAACCTATTGTTATAAAAATAATAGAATAACTCATTTTAATTAGTTTCTAGCACAATTACATCTATGTAGAAACTATATGTATCTTTAAAAATATGGGGATTCATTATCTGGGCATGGGATGATCCTAGTAAAAGTAAACCCACTCCTCAAAATATAAATTGGAGAGCTTTGACTTGGCTTGTTCAATACCTTTAGCAACCTCTTCTACATTGACTTGTGCTATTAGCTTGCCCTCTTCTTGTGCCATTTTTCTCTAAATTTAATTTCTTTAAACACTTCTTCTACAACTCAATTCTCTGAAACAACTTTGCACTCAATTTTCTTCTGGCTCTGAAACTTTGTGAGTGTTGTAACTGTAAATCTATTACATTACCTTTTAATAGAAGTTGAGCATATAAATAGCATTAATTATGTCTTTAAGTTAGCATGCATGATAATTTTAGACAAAACCCATCTTTTTGTAGTAATCATGAGGTTACAATAGTGGCTTTACTACTTAAGTCTCATGTTGTTACCATGTGAACACTAGACAACTCTAAGTTTTTCATGGCTTTGTAAGACTTATCTTCTAACTCATATTTCACCTTACGACTATGCAAAACGTTCTCAATCATTTCATTGCTACTTTGTAGTCTACGTTTTACCTTGTGATTTTTATTATGTGATTGAGAAAACACTGTCATTATGTATTGGTCACTGCTTTACAACTTATATCTTATACCATGCTCTTAATTGCATGATTGAGTGATAGCATAAGATTCTTCATCTCTTGACCACATCGCATGGTCAAGATCCTTTGATTTAATTGTATTTGATTGGTTGTGAAACTGTGAACACCCTTAGTTGCACCATCACAACTTTATTTTGATATTAATATTTAAGGTTTGTGACCTTGAAAAACATGTTGAATTTGAGAAGTCACATGGTCACTTCCTTTGCTTGTCTTTATCACTTTAACCATGTGACTGAGCGATGACCAAATCCTTATAGGCTCTTACTATTTCAGTGATTCACACCTTTCATTTCATCTTAAGGTCCTAACTATGTGACCATGTGATCAATAATTTCATGCATTATTTTTTACTGCTTCACCAAGTCACTGTTATCTGACTAACTATATTCCTTAACCACATGACTACATGATCAAAGTTGATCGCTAGGCTATAGCTTTACTTTATTCCATGTCTTCTAACTACGTGACCATGCAATCAAATGAAAATTTAGTGGATCTCAACCATGTTGACTATTCACAACTTATATCCTTTATAATAACTTTCATGGTGTTATTGAGCAACCAAACATCTTACACACTTTAACTATTTCCTTTATCCATGTGATTGTATGGTCAAAGCTAATCACCAAGGCACAAATTTTATTTCTCTTTACCCTTGAGACCTCATGACTATGTGATCAAGAAATTAATTCATCATAGTAACAATTTTGCATCATCATGACTTCTTTTTCTAACTTTAAACTTTGTTATGCAACTGCATGATCAAAGAGATTTCTAGGTCACTCCATCACTTTGACTATTTAAACTTTAGGTTGTGAAACTCTGAATGACTTCTTTAACCACAGTCATTCTATCACATCATAATCTCAACATTAAACATAAATAATGACATTCAAATGACTCCATGTGTCCTATCTTTGTGCTCTTAAGTGAATGCCCTTTTTGCATGGTCACTATTTGAAATTCTAACTCCATGCTTAATTGCATGAACCTATAATAACTACTTGAAAAATTTGTTATGCCTTCATTGTTTTGATCAACCATTTGAGATAAACTATAGAAACTAAGAGAACACTGAGCTCTTGACTATGTCACACCATCACACCACAAGAAGGTTAAATGCTTAACCAACTAGTGATGGAGTGATAAGCTCTGGTTGCAAGGTCACACCTAAAATTTTAAAAGATATTTTAGGAGTGTGAGAAATTATTTAAAAATAAGGAGGGTTTCTAACATGAAAAATATGCATATAGATTAAGAAACTAGGGTTTTATAGTGGAATACTTTGTATATTAAAATTGCAAACCCTAAATGCAAAGAATAAAAACTAGATTTTCCCAACAAATTTTAAGGATTCAAAGAAGGTGAAAAAATAGGCCAATAGTGGCTTTGTTTGGAGATAATTGATAACTAGCATCCATATAAGGATTTATAATCTTTGGGTTAAGAAGACCACATACTTGGAAAATTGAAAACTTTTTCAGAAAGCTACACACAACAAGAAAGCAAAAAACATATAAAAAGAGAAATAACATATATACAATTATTTACAACTATACAAGAGCCTAAACTACTGTTCATGGAAAAACATGTACCTTCAACATAAGTACTTCTTCAAGAATTGTCCATGAATTGGAAATTCCAAAATATTTCCTGATTATTCCTTGATAAGATATGAATCCTCTCCCCACTTTTCATAAATTAGATATGAGCCTAGTGAAATCAAGTCAAAATTTCTATGTTTACCCTTTTCTTCCATTCTATCATTCCACATTAGGACCAAATAATTTGATTCAAATTTTCTTGCAGTAATCTTTTTATCACACAAGTGTTTGGCCTATAATTGCAACTTGGCATTCTTGGTAGAGGCTTCCTTCCTGATCTTAGTTAATCCTACCAATTGATCTATTATTTCTTTCATATCATCTATGATGTCCTCATCATACATTTGGAAGTAACTGTATAGGCATATCATGTTGTTTTGAGGCATTCTTGCTTGAATTCCATACACTAAATCAAAACGTGAAAAAACTATTACTTTCTTAACTATTACTCTGTCAGCCCAAACTAAAATCTATGTAGCTTGGAATCCCATGCTTCTTGTTATCATCTAGAGTCCTTTTGATAATCTTCAACAAGCTCTTATTGGTAGATTCAACTTTTCCATTCCCTTATGGATGATAGGGAGATGGTGTTGACCTTGTAATGTCATACTTGTCACAAAACTGTATGAATTATTTTGATCTAAAGTGCATAGCATTATTTGTTACTATCCTTTCAGGACATTTGAATCTATGATTATATTGTTCAACACAAAATTATTCACAACTTTACTAGAAGCTTTCCTGGTAGGAATGACGTCTATCCATTTTGTGAAATAATCTATTGCTACTAGAATCCATGAATAACTAGTACTTGACTTATTTTCTATTTCCCCTATGAAGTTCATTCCCCATTGTTGGAATGGTTCTTGCACTTATACTGACTTTGAAGGGGTATTTGTAGATAATTTTAACTTACGAGCAAATCTTTGGCAAGTATTGCATTTCCTGACCAAAACATGGGCATCATTAAATAAATTTTGCCGCCAAAATCTAGCTCTCATCATGTTATGGGTGTAGACACCTAAATTTGATTACATCAATAGGTAATTGTATTTAATCATCTCCTAGGACATTATTGATTAAATATCTATTATTTAATTAGTTAATTAGCAACCCCTAGTTAATTAATTAAATTAATTAACTATAGTCCAATTGATAAAATCAAATGAGAACCCATAATCAATTTATCAATTAAATCCCTATTCCTCTATTAAATAAAATAAATTCTCAAATCTATTTAATTTAATTCCATAACCTCATTTTATTAAATAAGTTATTTAATAAAATATCTAAACCCCTAAAATACCCTAAAACCTACCTTTATCCCTAATCCAACCCATTCACACATACTAACCTCACTTAGCCACCTAACTAACCCATCCCATCAAAGCTAAGCCACTTGCCCCCCCTAAACCCCTTTCTAAGCTAATCCTTATTCCCCTCCTAAACATGTGCACAACTTTAAGCAAGAGTTGGGACTTTCTGACCTAAGCCAAAGTCAAAATATCTCCTTTATCCTCTTCCATCCCCATCCAAGAGTATTTATGGCTCTTACATGCCATTAATGACTCTTACATCCCCCTTTTATGACTCTTACATCCCTCTTACACACTCAACCTCCATCATTACTCTCTTGACCAACCCTTATCCTATCCTCTCACACCTATCCTCTTTGTCACAAGTGTCACTCTCCTATTGGCCCCAAAGAAGCACAATCCATGTGCTCCCCTTTGAATGCATCCTAGCCCTCCCTCACCACTCTTCCATCCTTGCATCTTGACCATCCATCTCTCTACTCCTTGGCCTATAAATGAAACTGTCTACCTTTACAAACATCAATCACTTTTCATGCAAAGTTATAATGCTATTTTGAGAACCTAAAAACTACCAAACTACCATAATAATGTTGAAATCCCTCCATACCCTCATTATTGAAACCCTTATCCATACACACACGTAGTGAAAACCCCCCACCTATTGGAAGCAAGCACAATGTGAGCATACATCCCCTCTCATTAGGGACATAGCTTTGTCATTGTGGGAAGCACTTGAGGAGTTTACCATTCTTGGTCTAATTTCCTCCATGATGTCTTCTTTGGTCCTATCATAAGTGTTAACTATTTAGTTGTGTAAATGATTTCTTTATTAGTTAGTATTGAACTTGCACTACTAGATTAGGTGATACATTTTGGCATGCCTGGTGGGACCCCACATTTGGGTCACTATAATCATGTTTTTTGTGTTTTTTATGCTAGGCTAATTAAATTGACATTTTATTTGTGTGTGGGCACAAGTGCTTTGCTAATATTTTTGTAGGTACATAGGTCTCTCATTGGAAATTGTGTTCCCAGCCATATAATCAATTTTTACTTTAGAACACTTTCAAACAAACTTTGTTCACGATCCTGCCATCCTAGGAACGTGAACCCACAATTGCAGGATTATAGCCATAAACCAGTAGGAACACAAACCTACAAAAGTGAGATCATTATTTGCCTCAAACTCATATCACCACATGTCACAAAAATAGCCCCTACATCCCCACCGACACTTTTCTCGTGGGAACATTAGTCTTTACTAGTGGGATCACCATAAAACAACTATAGGAACACATCACCCAGTTAGTCAACTATGAAAACCCACTTTTTCCTATTTCTAGTCAAACCTGTCAATCCACCTTTCTATAGGAATGCTCCTATTAAAACTTGTGGGATCACCTTTTCATAATATTTCTCTATGTCTTTTTATCCCATGGCCCATTTTTCCTTCACTTTTCACCAATTTTTGTGCCTCAATCTTGCAACTTTAAACCATATTCTTGCACCTACAAGATCACCTACTAAACCCATAGGTTTGCAAATTTGACCAACTTGTAGTAAACTTTGATAGTTCTCTATTGTAGGTACTTTCTGGAGCAGAACACTAACAAGTTTCTTGCAGGTTTTTGTCATTATAACCATATTTTAGTTGCTAAAAATGAACAAACTTTCACCTTTTCATGGAATTGATGTTTAAAACTTAGAACATTTTTCATTGGAATGTTTGGATAAATCTAATTAAAAATCCACTCTTGAATGCTGAGTATTAAAACCCAACCAATTTGATAAACACTTCATTTTAAAGGTGCAAAAGAATATTTTGTGCAAACACTTTCTTGCTCTATCACCCAAGTTCAAGTGGTTATTTTCTGGGGGTAGCCTAAGGTGGGAAAACTTTCCCATGATTTTAGCATGTCTGAAATAGACTCTTAAGTGGATCACATACGTAACAACTAGTTGGTGAGACACCACAAACCTATTTACAACCCTTTTAGTCAAAATTTCTCAATTTTTATCCATGGTATGTTCATTCATAGTGTAAGTGAAACAACATCCCTCAAGATTACTCACCAATGTGCTCCCCTAATAGAGGCATAAGGCCACTTGGGTTTCATCTCCAAGGGTCATTATTCATGTAGAAGGTGAACTTCTATTTTCCATGCCTTGAAGATTCTTTAATGTGTATCATTTGTTGATCGACTCTTGTATCGACTCACCTCTTCGATTAGAGGGACATATTGCACTAGAATCAGGAGACACCAAGTTCCAGGCCATTGAATAGCCTATTACAACCAAAAAATTTGACATTAGGGATAAAGCATGTGTTTAAATTTTCTTACTTGTGCTCAAGACTTGTGAAAAAAATTTGTAAAAACATACACAATTCTATGATGATTATCAAATCCTTTTTCTAAAGAGATCATTTGTTGTCTTTCTCAAACTTGCTTTATCCTTTGAGAAATTTTTTGCTCATAAATCTCTCACATTAGAAAAATTCCATCTTTTTTATTTCAAAAATTAGTTGTTAGCAAGTCCATTCGCAACAACTTTTGTCTCTTTGGTTCAACTTTCAATTGTCCAAACTTATACTTGTTTCCACAAACAACAAACCACTATCCTTAGTCCCAGTTACAAATCCTCTTTTTCCTTAGTCCAGAGTTTGTCCTTTTCAAAGTATCCTTGTTACTTATCCTACTTGACCAAAAATAACAAATTTCATCTTTGAAAGACCCCATCTTTTGATATTCAAAAGAAAATAGTTGTTAGCAAGTCCATTCACAACAACTTTTATCTCTTTGGTTTGCCTTTACCTTTTCCAAAGTTATACTTGTTATCTCAAAAACACACTACTAAGCAAAAACCATTTGCAATTTAACCTTTGGTCCTTAGTCTAAGTTTTTCCTTTTCAAAGTACCTTGTTGCCTATCCTACTTGATCAAAAATAACACATTTGTCTTCAAAACAGGTGCTCCTTACTCTTGACCAAAGGATTGTTAGCAAGTTCATTCACAAAAAATCCCAAAGTCTAGTTTTCCCCACTTCACTACTTTACCATTTTTTTTGAAAATTAGCTATTTCTTAGTTAATTTATGTTCCCAACCCAAGTTCAAAAGGTATACTTAGCATAGTCACTACCTATAAACCCCATAGTTGTGATCAAATCTCTTAGAGTTACCTCATGTCAGGCCAACCCAAGACTAAGTTCAAAAAGGCCAAACTTCCACAAATACCAATTAACAAGGAAATAACAACATGACACAAGAAATATACCCCCAACCTAAGAATTTCCAAACTAGAGAAAATTGAGAAAGATAGTGCCAAAATCACATTAAAAATTAAGTGGGATTGCAAAATTTATAACCTAACTCTTTGACAAGGTGTCAACCAGAGCCTTATCAACAATTCCATTATTACTCACTCTCAGTAGGTCCTTCCTTTATCACACACACTTGTGCATTTATCTACCCATAGGTTTAGTCTTTCATGTAAAAACCACTACCTTATACAAGCATCTAAAATAGGATCACCTCCTACCATTTTTACATCAACCTTAGGTTTGCAAGGAATTCTCCATATATATCATTAAGTCATTAACATCCTCCACTATTTACTCATCTACTTAGAAGAATTTAGCATCACTTCATTAACCTTTGTTTCCATAAAACAAGTCTTCATCAATCTCACCATCATAGTTATCCTTGAAACTAAACATTTTTGTAAGATAGGTTGTCACTTGTGTCCCACATCATCTTGAGCCAAAGGTTGGGTTACACATTTGTTCCTTCTTTATCTTCCAAAAATAGACATTAAGCTACCTTAGGGTTTGATATTACCATCACATTTTTAGGATCACACTTAAGGGAAACACAACCTCCTTCATTTAGTACCATATCATTTAGGTTCCTAAGGTATCATTAAGCATACTTGTCCCTACTTTTCTTTTCATCTTAGGAAAATCAGTCCACCCTAGTCATACTTAGGAAAATCACTTGTCATATACATTTAGCATCATCCTTTTTGCATTCCATCCTTAGGGAAATTATCCTTTCATTCCTCCCACCACATGTTTTGGTAAGGACACACAGAAAAAGAAGGATATGGATCCTAGTCATAGCAGTAGCAAACCTTGGGCTCAACCCTACCCCATAGTTTCCATAACCCCACCAAATCCACCATCACAAATCCCTAAAGGTATAGGTTCTTCCATAGATATTGATGCCTTCATGAACTAACCTAGCCATGCTACAATTGTTAATGCCATCATAGATCAAAATAAGGAAACCATCATGAAAAATTTCTTAAGGGACAATGTTTGTGCCTTTGAGTTTGGACACCCACCACCACCTACCAATATTACAGATCTTGCACATCCTCTATTTGGGTGAAAACCACCATTCATAGGGTCATCTAGCCCTTATGATCCTTTCTTGTCACCTAATAGTGGGTACCAACCACCATAGATAGAACTTGTAGACCTAAATATATGCTCAACCTAGGTGACTGTTTCCATTCCACAAAAAATCCATCCTATCCTCACTCAACCCTTAGTACATACCACATCTCAACCAACCCCAAGTGTATCATATGCATCTACTTCTACCACCCATCTCCCTACTTCACAAAATCCCCCTTTGGCACCTAACAACACTAAATTTTCCCTTCCATCTCACAACACATCTAGTCCATTTACTACTGAAATGCCTCGACTAGAGTCAAATACCTCATCTTCCATCCCACCTAACATCAAAATCAATCCATTTGTTACTAGCCAATGTACTTTAGCCTCATTTCCTTTAGGGCCTTGGAGTGTTGGTATGGCACAAGGGCATGTCACTATGTCCATACCTTAGTTGCTATCATCCTCGACTCCTCAAGTCTATTCATTACCACCCATGACCAACTATTTTTCTATGCCACCCTTAGGAAATAGTCAATATATCCCACCACTACAATATCCTACTACAAACACTTTTCCTCATATTAATTACCTTGCCCTTGTTAATACTTAGTTGTTCTTTGATGCATGAGCACAACTAACATATATTGCACAAAGTATACATTCCCAAAGCATGGCCCATGCATTGCCAATGTTACCATCTTTCCAACCAAAATCATCATACTGGCCGTATCTCGAGGTGACCACACAAAATTATCTAGTTGGGAAACAACTTCATACTTACCCTCCCCACCAACAATCTACCCAACATATGTAGCAATATGCACAAATTACATTCCAACAACCCATAGTATCCATCCCACGAGTTGTCCAACCTATTTTTCCAAAAACACCACATGGTAGTTAGGGTTTCCCATATCAACCTTCAATGTCGATTATGTATCCCACACTGGAGGCACTTGGACTGGGGGCATCTATTACCCAACCTATAAACTCTAAATGAGAAGAAATGAAAAATGCACTCAAGGCCCTCAAAGATGGGATGGACTCCAAAACTTTTAAATTTGAAAATGGTTGTCCATATCCATTTGAAAAAATCATCACAATGACACCCTTTTCTAAATGCTTTGAGATACCCAAGTTTGACAAATTTAGAAGAAAAAGCAATCCAGTCATGCATGTCAAGAAATTCTATATGCATTTCCAAGAAGTGGCCTATAATGATGTATTCCTCGTGTGAATTTTTTTGAAAAGATTAGGAGGACCAGCCCTTGAATGATTCTATCTTATACCCTAGGGCACCATTAAAACCTTCACTAATCTTTCTGAAGCCTTTGTGGCTCAATATGCTCATCTTGTTGAGATTGAGTTATCTGTAGTAGACTTAGTTCATACCAAACAAAAAAGAGAAGAAAACCTTGCAGAATACTTACAACATTGGCAAACCCTCACAATTGGGATCCCATGTACCATCCTAGAATGTCACCTTGTCAAAATGTTTATAAATAATGCACATCCCAATCTTGCCCATCACATGGTTATGAACTATTTACAAACATACAAAGACATTAAAGAAAAAGGGATGGGACTTGAACAAGGACTCATCAAGGAAGATGTCATCAAACTTTACAAAGAAAAAAACCAAGATTGAGGCCCAAGCAATGACAAGACATAGTATTGGAATAAAAACAAAAACACGATGATAGATGGTGTCATTAACACCTGACATGTTCATATCATTGGGGTAGCTACCAACATACCTACCACATTTTGTCAACAACAACCTTATTAGCAACAACCACCTGTATATAATTAGTAGCCCCCTATGCAAAATGATCAACACAATGTCCAAATACCTAGCCATCACAATCAAACTAATGCTATCACACATTTAGCTAGACCAGAGACAACCTCATGTGTATACCCCATTGGGGGAGCTCCTTGATGCAATATTTGAAAAACTAGCCAAGGATAATCTTGTTCAATATCCATAGACACAACCCTTGGAACCCAATCGGTCTAGAGCATCCTGGTATAAGGATAATGAGTTCTACAAATTCCATTGTGTCAAAGGTCTACCACCCTTAAATGCATGCAACTCAAGGATTGTGTCCAAGAACTTATTGACCAAAAAGAAATTATAGTGGGGCAAAAACTTCACCCAATGCAGGGTTAATGATATATCAAAATGCTTTTTCTCCTCATAACAAAAACACAAGAAAAGCACCAACAAACACTCCTGCCAAAAAACCAACAATTCTCAAAATAAACAAGGTGATAGCCAAGATAAGTCTCAAAACTATACCTCAACATACTTGGACTAATGGAGCCTTATTGACTACATATCACAATTTTATCCATCTATCAATGTTATAAACATCAAGGGCTCATATACCTAATGTACAATTACTACTTGTTGAGCTTGACTTAATATAGCTGGCCCATCTGTATCTATGCCACCAAGGCCACCTCCATCAAGAGCACCTTCATCAAGATCAACCTCATTAGGACCATAGTATAATATATTGGAACACTTTAGAAACATGTAAGCTTAGATTTCTATTTTAGATCTCTTATGAACAAGCCTACTTTATCAAGAGATCTTTGATAGTACTCTCCATGAGTCATATGTCCCCACTAGCATAAATGCCATTGAGTTTTGCAACTTGGTTGGCCATCTTTTTGCATCATGTGTTTTTTCCTTCAAGACCTTTGACATCCCACTAGTTGAACTTGATCATATCCTTCCACTTTGAATAGTTGTCATAGTTTTTGACTTTGCAGTCAAATGGGACATGATAGATAATGGATCGGCTTTAAATCTATGTACTTTAAAATTCATCAAACAGGTAGGATACACTAAGGAAAATATTATTAATGAGCTAATCACCATAAAAGCATATGACAACTTTGAGCACACCACTAAAGAAACCATCTTGCTCCCTCTTAGAGTTGGTCCCACCACTCAAGAAATAGTTTGTCACATAGTTGATCTTAACCTTCTATACAACATCCTCCTTGGCCGACCATGGATTCATGCCATGAAGGCCATTCCATTCATATATCATCAGTGTGTCAAATTTTTGCATAATGGCACTAAGGTAACCATTCATGCAGATCCTAAACCCTTTGGTTATTGCAATGCGGTTGAAGCTTCATACACCAACCATTGTCCTAGAATTGAAATTGACCACACCACAACTAGTTCCTCTAGAACCTACCACTATCTAGATACCATTTTAGCTTCCACTCTTTCCATGATTAAGATTGACTACCAAGGTTGTGGCAAGTACAATCCCATAAATGCTTTTTCTATTGGTGCTCTACCACTTGATCCACATACTTAGCAGAACCTAACACATCAAGGGCCAAGGCTAGATACGACAATTCAACTCAGACAACTAGGCCCTACCACATTTATTACCAAAGGTATCCTCGATGGAGAGGAAACCATGCCAGACATTAGCACATGACTCTACAAGGAGCCACCTCCTAAAAGTGAAGCACTTCTTGATCACTTTAAACAAAAATATCCTTGGTCACATCACCTTGCCACTATGCAATGGGATTATCAGGGAGGTGGTTTGGGCCATCTAGAATCAGGAATTAGGTAGAATTTTGAAGCATACCAAGAAAATAAAAATAAAGGCTTAGGCTATGTGATGAGTCTAAAAAATGTCTTTATTTTGTTATTATCAAGATAATTTGTGATACTCCGTTTATCCTTGTTTTAACATTTATAAGCCTATGTTTGATAAACCTTTGATGATTTATGGGGTAGAAAAACTATGTCATCTTTTGCCTAAATTATATCTAATATGCAGTATTTCATATAAATATCCAAATGTGTGTTCTTATGCTTGAATTTAGTTTGATGGATTTTTATTTGAAAATATGTATTATATCATAACTAACCTGATGATAAGGATTAAAGGATGAGCAGAAGAATCTAGAACTTGGTTGCCGACAGCATTCAAGGAGAAACGAGCATCAAGGAACAACCACGAAAAGGAAGTTATAACCACTCTAGGAAACATGGCAGCAAATAAGGAGGAGCTTTTACGAGCCATTACCTTCTCTGCATTTACGTTGTGACAAGCGGATGCTGAGACTTCATTGCTCCCTCCTCAATTCCATTATCCTTCCTTTCCGCTTTCAGTTGTTCTCCTATATTCTCTCCTGTAGACTTAACTTAGGATAGTTACTTTTCTGTTATGTAATAAAGAGTAGATTCCCTATATATGTCAGGATCGACTCCTGTGTGTGAAGTTTTTAGTTTTGATTTTTGATAAGTTTTATTGAGTAAGAGAGAAAATTGATTCACAGTTTGTTGCAGTTGTGTTTTACAATTTTGAATCATGTAATGACTAATTAATGAAATGAATTAGTTCTCTTTAGCTTCTATCCTGCATTGGTAGATTAGAGAAGCCAACCAAGGGGGCCCACTTGGAAGGTGGATTAGATTAGGATAGAATAGATTCATTTTACTAGCATTAGTAGTATTTTAAGTAAGACGTAGCTAGTTAATTCCTTCCTGTAGCATCACACTTCATGAACGTTCCTATAGCATCTGGAAGAATAGTCTAGTGGATGAGTTAAGATGGAATCTCTGTTATCTTGTCATTGTGTTTTCAACATTCATAGATTCAGTATTTTCCTTTCCACAGCAGTAGTGTAGTTTCCTTCCTTTGCATTTTTACTTTCCTGCAACACAAGCATAATGACTCATCAAAGTACCTAGTGCACATACTGTGCTGACCATTTCAAGTATACATCCTTGGGTTGACAATCTAAATGCACCTCATGGTAGGGGAAAAGTAGTCCTTAGCTTGAATAGATTATTCCTAAGCTAGGCCTAGCGCATGACTATGGAACACCTATTGTGAGGCGGTTCATTTTTGGCACCGTTGTCGGGGATGGTGTCAAGCTAGGAGCATTTTTGAGTCATAGTTTTTAGATTAAATTCTTTTTACCAGTGTGAAAATTTTAGTTGCATTCATCGAAGAGGAAGACGACGAGATGAATATGGCAGATTTCTTCCACAAGGATTTGTTAATTTGAATGAAGAAGTTGAGTTGCCCTTTGAAGATGCAAGTCTTATTTTCCCCACAGTATCATCATCAAGAGTTGAATCCCTAGATATATGGTCTCCAACCTTTCACTGAAGTATTGACCAGTCTTCTTGATAACACTACCTCAAATCCACCAGTTGTTAATCATCCAGTGCCTAATATTCCTTTTCAGCAGCAACCTCATAATCCAATCCCACTAGTCATGGCACAACCCACTTTTTGATTTCCACTTCCAAGTCTCATAACCAATGCCAATCTCAAGAATATACCTCCCATTGCTCTTCTGAAGTTCTATGGCCTTGCAACTGAAGACCTTGATACCTTCTTGTTTGAGTTTGACATCCTTTGTTGTAGTTTTGACTACAAAAATGATGCCCATAAGCTTAAATTATTTCCAGCCACAATGAAAGAATCAACTTTACGATGGTTCATGGGCTTAGGAGCCAATGCAGCTGTGAATTGGGATGAAATGCAAGCCTTGTTTTTGGAAAAGTATAAAGAATATTGCAAAGCATCTGGCATAAGAGGAGATGATATCTTTAGGATATCACAAAAGGAGGAAGATACATTAGAAGACTATGTTTCTCAATTTTTATATACACTACAAAAGAATCCTCAGCACACATTGTTTGAAGATTCCCAAAAACTAGTCTTTCTAAGAGGAGTGAATGAAGACTATTTGGAAGCATTGGACCTGATGGCTGGTGGAGATGTATATCAAGCTCAATGGGATGACCTCAAAAAGATATGTCAAAACTACTCAAGGTTAACCATGAAGAAAGGTCGAGGACCTCGTTCTACAGTTACAAAAGGAATTAGTCAAGGCATTTCAAAACTTGAAATATCCAATTTGTTGTCAGATTTCAAACAAGACATCATTAATGACGTCGCTACACAATTGGATACAATGACTGCAAAGAAGAAGCAAGTAGAGGCTGAGTTACAACTAGCTAATTATTGTCCTCATTGCCGAAAGCAAAAGAAGGATTGCCACTGTAAATTGGTTGCAAGCATGGAGGACCAGCATCTTTCAACTAGATATGTAAAGATAGATGGGGATGATGAGCAAGTATTATTTATTTCTCAGTGCCAACCATGGGCTCAACGTCAAGGTATGCCTCAAGACCCCTTGCAAAATTCAAATTCATATGGTAATCAATGGCAAAACTGCAATACCCAAGGTCCTCCACAAAACCAACCCAATTGGAATAATGCTGGGCAAAATAACCCACAACAGTCTCAATGGTTTCAAAATTCTCAACAACGTTGGCCTAACCAGAAGAATAACCAATGGCCCCAGAACCAGTAGAACCAATGGTAACCACCCCAAGGGAATTGGCAATCTCCAAACCAATGGAAGAGATCTCAACAATGGCCTAACCAAAATACTGGTGCTCCACAATTGCCCCCTCCAGCTCAACAACCTGCTTTAATGCCACCACCTGCAAATAGTGGACCTCAAAAACAAACATAGCTACCTGCACAGCCTCAGCCAAATCCAAATAGTCAACCACAACAGCCCATGTATAGTGTTGATACCCAGCAGTACCCTACTTATGCCGTAGATGTCGCAGATATACATTTGAGATCTGGAACGACCTTACCAGCACCAAAGCCACCTCTTATAACTAAAGTATCAGACTCTCCTGTAGCATCAGAACCTTTGGTTGATGAACCTGTTGACCCAACTAATGTTACCATACCAAACTAGTTCAACCAACAGTAGAGCCTCCTTTTCCATACCAACTAATACAAAAGGAACCTGAACAAAGCAAGGAACAACCCTTTAACATTGTTAATTAGTTGAAGAATATGCATGTCTAAATACCTTTGTTTCAAGCTATTAAGGACATTCCTGCTTGTGGAAAAGCTATAAGGGAAGCTTTTCTAAAGAAACCTAGAAGGAAGAAGAAGGATCCTAGCATAGTTCATGTTGTTGGACACTTAGCTAATATCATGTTAGGAAGAGTGATTTCACCAAAATATTCTGACCCAGGGAGTCCAGTAGTAAGTGTCAGCATAAATGGTCAATTTGTTAAAAATGCCTTAATAGATTTGGGAGCTGCTATAAATGTGATGACTAAAGAAACCATGAAGAAGTTACAAATAGAAGGATTAAGGCCCACACCAACTATTTTGTAGCTTGCAGATAGTTCCACTATCATTCCTGATGGAATGATAGAAAATATTGTTGTGACCTTAGATTCCCTAGAATATCCTAGGGACTTCATGATTTTGTCCCCTAAAGTAAACCTGTCTGGCTATCCTGTCATTCTAGGTAGACCATAGTTGGGCACAGTTGATGCAAACATAAATTACAGATTAGGAAATATGACCATATCAAATGGCCAAGCAACCAAGCAATTTGATCTATATCCTCCTGCACAACCATTACCAGATTTGAGTACATCTTTTTGGCCAGAATTAGGAGATGAAGAAGAAGAAATAAATTCCATAGTACAACTGATGATGTTACATAGGCAATCTTTTCTAAAGTTGCAAGAAGAAGATTCAGTAATCCAGAGCATCCTTACCAACACTTGTGTGGTAGGAAAAGATGTGTCTGAAAGCTCTATATTAGAATTGATTACATATGAGGAGTGTGATACAAGTTGTACTTTACTTAAGGAATCTGAAAATCTTTGTTCACTACTTCCCTGTGAATTAGAAGGAAGCCCAATCTCTGAAATTGCTATAGTAGAATCCACTATTCCTGTTGAACTGAGTAAAGGCCATAAATTGCATGTTAACCCCAAATTGACATCTGTACAGATGGAACAATTAAAAGAATTACTTCAAAAGCATGAGAAGACTTTTGCTTGGGATTATGATGATATGAAAGGATTAAGCCCTACACTGTGTACCCATAGGATATACATTAATGAAGGTTGTCTACCACTTCATCAACCTTAGAGGAGGATAAATCCAAGCCTCAGAGAAATAGTCAAAATAGAATTGCAAAAACTGCTTGATGCTGGCTTTATCTATCCTATATCTAATAGTAAATGGGTATCACTACTGGTTATAGTACCTAAGAAAGGAGGAAAATGGAGAATTTGTGTAGATTATAGGGAGTTGAATAAGGCTACTAAAAAGGATCATTTTCCTTTACCCTTCATAGATCAAGTTTTGGATACACTAGCTGAAAAGAAGTACTTCTCCTTTTTAGATGGATACAGTGGCTATAATCAAATCAGTATTGCTCCTAAAGACCTAGACAAAACTACATTTACCTGTCCATGGGGTACTTTTGCATACTCTGTTTTACCATTTGGTCTTTGTAACGCTCCTGTAATGTCTCAATGGGCTATAATTAGTATTTTTGCTGATATATCACATGATTGTATGGAAATCTATATGGATGACTTTACAACATTTGGAGTTACTTTTGAAGAAGCAATGATAAATCTTGAAAATGTTTTGGTAAGATGTCAAGAACATAATTTGGCACTAAATAGTGAAAAGTGTTTCATGCTCATGGAAGAGGCTGCGGTACTCGGTCATTTCATATCTACTGCAGGTATACAAGTAGACCCAGCTAAAATTGAGGTAATTCAAACATTACCCATACCCACTAAATTAAAAGATATCAGATCTTTTCTAGGACATGCTGGATATTACAGGCATTTTATAAAAGACTTCAGTAAAATAGCCAGTCCCTTGTACAAGTTGCTCACCAAAGAAGCTGAATTCAATTGGACACCTGAGTGTTATAAAGCTTTTCTGTAGCTTAAGAAACTTTTGACCACAGCTCCAATTTTACAAGGCCCTGATTGGAATCTACCTTTTCACATATATACAGATGCTTCTGATTATGCCATAGGTGCAGTTTTAGCACAAACACACTCAAATCTGGAGAATGCCATTTATTATATCAGTAAGAGTCTTCATGGTCTAGAACTAAATTATGCAGTGATTGAAAAAGAATTGTTAGCAGTAGTCTATTCTCTAAATAAATTTCAGCATTACATCATAGGTTATCCTATCTATGTTCATACTGATCATGCAGCAATCAAATATCTCATGAACAAACCTGCTAGAACTAGTAGGTTAGTAAGATGGTTACTATCATTACAAGAATTTGACATAACCATAGTGGATAAGCCTGGAAAAACAAATGTTGTAGCTAATTATTTGTCAAGAATCAATCATCATGATACTGACACTACTCTGGTAGATTATGCATTTCCAGATGGACATTTTTTTCACATTGCTGTTAAAGTTCCATGGTATGCAGATATTGCTAACTACATTGCAGCTAATAAGACACCAGTGCATTTATCTTATAAGGAGAGAAAGCTTCTCATACAAAAAAGCTTCTATTTCTCATGGATAGACAATTTTCTGTTCTATACTAGACCTGATCAAGTTATGCACAGATGTGTAAGAGAAGATGAGACATATGATATTTTGCATGCATGTCATAATGAGCCCTGCGGAGGATATTTTGCAGCCAAAAGAATAGGTTTCAAAATCATAGCCACTGGTTACTATTGGCCTACCCTTCATAAAGATGCAATCAATTATACAAGGAAGTGTGACCAATGCCAAAGAATGGGTCACCCAACCAAAATAGATGAAATGCCTCTGAATCCTCAAGTGGTGTTAACACCATTCGACAAATGGGGAATGGACTTCATCGGTCCTATTGATCCTCCATCCAATGGGAAGTCTTATATTCTAGTTTGTATTGACTACCTAACCAAATGGGTTGAGGTTAAGGCTATGAAGCATGCCCATGATGAAAAAGTTGCCGAATTCCTGTATGAAGAGATTTTTACACGCTATGGAGTTCCTAAAGAATTGGTTACTGATCAAGGCACACAGTTTACTTCCAACCTGATTTCAAAATTGATGAAACAGTATAACATCAGGCATCGCAGATCCAGTCCTTATCATCCACAAGCCAATGGACAAGCAGAAGTTACCAACCGTGAGTTGGAAAATATTCTAACTAAAATAGTCCATTTGCATCGTCGAGATTGGACTAGCCAGTTACAAGAAGTTGTTTGGGCTTATAGAATAACTTGGAAAACCACTACCAGATTCATACCATTTGAGCTTTTTTATGGGAAAGTGGAAATGCTTCCAATTGAATTTGAACACAAGACTTTAAGAACAACCTTGACCTTAGATATTGATCTTCTTGCAGCACAAAGAGAATGCCTCCTACATCTTAATTCTTTGGATGAAATGCGCAAGACTACGTTAGAACACACTGAACTGGTACAAAAATAGAGAAAACAGTGGCATGATTCTCATATCCTCAACAAATAGTTCAAATCTAGTGATTGGGCATTATTGTATGATTCCTGCTTTAAGGATATGCCAGGGAAGCTACAGACATGATGGTTAGGACCATATCAAATCATCCATGTCTTTGACAATGGAACGGTTCAACTAACCACAATTGATGATGTGCCTTTCAAAATGCTGATCAATGGTCATTGAATTAAGCTTTACAAACATCCTCAAACAAAAGCTGAATTCATGCAACAGTTCGAACAACCGGATCCAACAACAACTCAAGTATCTATTCCTGCAGCAAAAGCTGAAAACCTTCCGCCTGCTCCTCTTCAACATTAATTCTAATTTGCATGTCCATAATAATAAATTTATGTTCGCATAAAGTCCATTTTCTTTTCATGATATTTATTTCCATTCATATCTTGATCTTCCATCCACCCACCCCACTCCATTTCTTAATCTTCCATCCACTCACTTTCTACATAATTAAGTTTTTGTGTTTTCAATCAAATCTGCACATGCTGATGGATGCTATCATTTACATTATTTCTACCACCTTTTTTTTGGAGCATGTGACAATCCACTTGGCAGTTATAAATTTTTTCAAACTATTATTCATTTATAAGTTTGCAGATTTTGTTAATTATATATAATACTGCATAGTCTCTATAATTACGGCGTATTCCAGTCTCTCACCCATACTAGTCTGACAAGTGAGGACACTTGTCATAAAATTAGCAGGGGGCAGGGGAGTGTTGTACTATCCAATGAAATGCTTGATTAACTATGATGATTTTCTAAAATCTTGGTATTACCCTTTATTAATGAGAACTTTTTGCCATAAGTATGCCAAAGCAAGTGTTGTACTCCCACTTTCTGAATGAATTTTTTAAATTTTTTGTGCTAAGCCATGCTGTGACTTATTTTTAAAATTTTGGCATTTGAACCATGTTTTCAAATGATTCCCATGCAAATTCATGATTTAATTTTACCTAAAGTTTAATTATGGCACATAAAAATTGGTTATGGCAATTAATGTCCCCAAAAAGAAGCCGTGAACCATCTGAGAAATAATGCAGAGTCTTGAAGTTTGCATTCAGAAAGGGGGAGAGAAACAGAGTAGCAGAAGAAGTATCAAGAAATGGGAGGAGGTTTACAGAGAAGAGAGCCGGTTGAGAAAATTTTGTTGCTCTCTGACGTAGAAGCAGTAAGAAGATTCAATGCATGCGGGTGGTTAGGTTATTGTTTGAATTTAACAACATATTATGAAGAAGCAGTAGTAGAATTCACCAAGACATTTGATGAAGGTGAAGCTTCTGAGTGGGGTTTGACAGTAATTGCAATAGAAGAATGAATTGCAAAAGTAATAGGGTTACCTTTTGTTGGAGAGCATCATCCAAGCTCGCATGACGCTAGGTCAGCAAGGGCCCAGTTCACTACCCCACATGACCCTCCATTGGATGTTACAAAGCAGGGGTGCAAGAGATTGTCATTTCCACCTCCATACCCTGAGCTAGCAATACATGTCATTTGGTATTTCACATGTGAAGGCATATTTTCTCACTTACATGCACACCATTTTAAGTTGCTTAGTTGTATAAGGCAAAATATTGACGTGAATCTTCCAAATTTTCTATATAATATGCTCTATATTAGTGCAGAAGAGACTCAAAAAGGGAAAGATAATTCTGTCACTCACCATGCCTTGATTAAGTTGTTAATAGAAAGGTCTCTTAGGGATGTATCCCCTTTGACATGGGATGACTTTGTGAAATTTAAAACCCTACAACCCCAAGTTGACCCTAGTGAATGGTAGGGTGAGGAAAACGTAGTTCCCAGTAGTGAGCCTGCAGAACAAAATATTGAGGGAGCTAAAATAGAAAATGCACAAGGGATTGAACTGGAATTTGCTTCCATTCAAGATAATGTGCCTCCACCTAAACAAGACATCCCTAAACCCACTACTAGTAAAGCTAAAAGGAAACGAAAGTCACAAGAAGAAACCGCTACTCAACAAAAATCTAGTCCTGCAATTAAGCAACAGAAGAAAACAAAGAAGGTTCCTGCAGCAATTAATCCTGCAACAGTGATACCGAAACAGAAAAGTAGGAAAAAGACAGTAGTACAAGAAGAGACTCCTTTGCGGAGAAGCCCTAGAATGAGAGGGCAAATTTTTAAAGATCCTATATTGTCTAAAGCACCTGTTCTAGAGTCTCCTATGCAAATAATTTCTAACCATTCCCCCCTTGACACTGAGATGACAGAAGCTTCTGGTAATCCTCCTGCAGAATGTGAGCAAGAAATTAACAAAACTTTAATGAATTAACTAGGTGTTTCAAGCCATGAGAATGAAGTAGTTCCTAAATGTCATGATTCGAATATTGCCTTAGTCCCATACAAGTCAACATGCATCAATAGTTTGGCGAAAAATCTATGGTGGGAACAGAAAAAGAAAAAGGATTATGAAGAGGATAACAGTACCGTCACCTTGCAAAAACTCCTTTTCCAATTATATGGACAACATTTATTTTCTGAAGCACTATGGAAAGAGGAGAAGAAAAGAATGAGCAAGATCATAACATCACAAAATGAGGAGATTGAAGAATTGAAAGAATAGCTAGAAAGACAAAAACAATGCATGGAACATGGACTTAAATTAACTGATCAAGCTCTTGCTTGCCGACCACCTCCTCGAGTATATGCTTTTTGTTTGGAAGAACAATATCTTTTGTTTTAGTTGATGTTAACCCTCATAAATGTAAATGCAGAATTCAAAACCGCACAAGAGTTTTATGGGCTGTATCAAACCTTACCACCATGGCAGAAAAATCTATTGTGTGAGTTGTATATTCATAATTTTGTCATTCTTGTAGAAACTAAGTGGAATCCTTTGCTCTATATAGGAGATGTGCATTTGAAAGCTTTAATTTCATGGATGTCTAATGAGATGAATTATGACAAACAACTAGTTAATTACAGAGATGAGGAGAGAACAAAACCTTTACCCTTGAGGGTAGAAAGTAAACAACTAGAAGAAATGCTTTGAGACTAGTTTACATTAACCTATGGGAAGAGTAATCCAGAAGTTAGAAAGAAGGTATTTGCTGCTAGAGCCAAAGTGTATGTTGAATATGAAAACTTTCCCTACTTTGCATTCCAGAGAGCTATGACCAGAGTAAGAGGTAGATGGGCATGGTTACTTGATTCTCTCAAGAAATCAAAGCTGCATAGCCTTATTAATTTGGAAGCAACACTATATAGAGTTCCAAAATATTTAGAACTGGGAAAGCAACTAAGGCCAGAGCTATGGTGTCCTTTGACCATGCAACCTCCAATGCTTTTATGGCCCCTGTATGATATTGATGTTGACAAACTTGATAAGTTGCAGGAAGACCACAAGCGAGAAGTATGGGAAAGGACCAGAGGATTCTATTACACCTTCAAGAGAAACAGAAAGGGAAAGACAGAAGTTGGGGAGTTTAGATCTTTGACAAATAAGTGTAATGCTTGAGGACAAGAATTAGTTTAGCAGGGGGCAGATGATGAGTCTAAAAAATGCCTTTATTTTGTTATGTTCAAGATACTTTGTGATACTCCGTTTATCCTTGTTTTAACATTTATAAGCCAATGTTTGATAAACCTTTGATGATTTATGGGGTAGAAAAAATATGTCATCTTTTGCCTAAATTATATCTAATATGCAGTATTCATATAAATATCCAAATGTGTGTTCTTATGCTTGAATTTAGTTTGATGGATGTTTATTTGAAAATATGTCTTATATAATAACTAACCTGATGATAAGGATTAAAGGATGAGCGGAAGAATCTAGAAGTTGGTTGCCGACAGCATTCAAGGAGAAACGAGCATCAAGGAACAACCACGAAAAGGAAGTTATAACCACTCCAGGAAACATGGCAGCAAATAAGAGGATCTTTTACAAGCCATTACCTTCTCTACATTTATGTTGTAACAAGCAGCTGCTGAGACTTCATTGCTCCCTCCTCAATTCCATTATCCTTCCTTTCTACTTTCAATTGTTCTCCTATATTCTCTCCTGTGGACTTAACTTAGGATAGTTACTTTTCCTTTATGTAATAAAGAGTAGATTCCCTATATATATCAGGATCGACTCTTATGTGTGAAGTTTTTAGTTTTGGTTTTTGATAAGTTTTATCGAGTAAGAGAGAACACTGGTCCACAATTTGTTGCAATTGTGTTTTACAATTTTGAATCATGTAATGACTGATTAATGAAATGAATTAGTTCTCTTTAGCTTATATTCTACATTGGTAGATTAGAGAAGCCAACCAAGGGGGCCCACTTGGAAGGTGGATTAGATTAGGATAGAATAGATTCATTTTACTAGCATTAGCAGTATTTTAAGTAAGATGTAGCTAGTTAATTCCTTCTTGTAGCATCACACTTCATGAACGTTCCTGCAGCATCTGCGAGAAAAGTCTAGTGGATGAGTTAAGATGGAATCTCTGTTATCTTGTCATTATGTTTTCAACATTCATAGATTCAGTATTTTCCTTTCCATAGCAATAGTGTAGTTTCCTTCCTTTGCATTTTTACTTTCCTGCAGCACAAGCATAATGACTCATCAAAGTATCTAGTGCACATACTATGTCGACCATTTCAAGTATAGGTCCTTGGGTTGACAATCTAAATGCACCTCATGGTAGGGGAAAAGTAGTCCTTAGCTTGAATAGATTATTCCTAAGCCAGGCCTAGTGCATGACTATGGAACACCTATTGTGAGGCGGTTCACTATGGACTCCCTAAAACTAGGGGTACTATGATAGAAGGCCACACCTTCACAAATATCCAAAATAGTCCCATTGAGGTCGAAGAAAATCCTAAGGAAGTACAAAAGAAAACCTACAATGATATTTTCCTTGGAAAAATTATCCTAGGAACCTTTATGGTCTGCCAATTATCCTTAAATTTCATAGACCTACCACTCACTCACCCTAAACTCATTGATTGAGACCAACCAAGTGTTGTCCATGTTGATAAATTCTCTACCAAGCATGTGCTCTTTAAATTCATGTGGCAAAAATACCACATAAATAATTGCCACCACCATCAACATATGTCTACGAATTGGATCCAATAGGTTACTTTGGGGAGGAGGAAATCTCTAGTCACAAAATTGAGTTGAAAAAGGAAGTGAAAAAGAAAAAGAAAACCATCCTTCGATGAAAACTCCTCTGGGGCACCATTGGATGATTCAAAACTTGAAATGAAAATAAAGGATGTATTTGATGGTGAAAACCTCTCAGAGGCACCCAAAGATGGATATTTTACCCTTCCCCCATAGGATCATAGGCTTCCCATATCTTTAGTCTTGATAGAGGAGACTAGATTGGTCAATATCAATTTGACCGAGATAACACAGATCGCATATATTGTGGCATCTCTACCACCTAAGCAGACAAATCTTCTCATTGAATTCCTTTGTGAAAATGTTGGTCACTTTGCGTGGTCCTATCAAGACATGTCAGGGTTGGACCCCAAGTTAGTAGTACACCATTTAGTCGTGGATCCAAAGGCCAAACTTGTCAAGAAAAAGCTCTGTAAGATGCACCCCAAAGTTGCTTTGTTGGTTGAAGAGGAGTTAGAAAAATTTCTAGAGGCAAAGATCATTCACCCAATTGACTATTCAGAATGGATCTCCAACATGGTACCTATCACAAAACCTTCTAGTGATCTTAGAATTTGCATAGACTTTAGATATCTCAACAAAGCTTTTCCAAAGGATGATTTCCCATTACCAAACATAGACATGATTGTTGATCTCACTATAGGCCATGAGCTCTTATCACTCATGGATAGTTTCTCTGGATACAATCAGATTCTGATAGTAGAGGAAGACCAACATAAGACATCATTTACCACCCCTTGGAGGACATTCTATTATAACATGATGCCATTTGGGTTAAAGACCATCGGGGCAACATATCAACATGCCATGATGGTCATCTTTCATGACCTAATCTATATGACTCTTTAGGATTACATAGATGATATTTTAGTCAAATCTCTTAATTCCCTAAGAAATGTGTCTTTGGCATTACCTCAAGAAAACTCCTCAAATTCATTGTATCATATCATGGTATTGAGATTGATGCAAAGAAGGTCAAGGCCATCATGGATATGGCCCCTCCTAAGACACTCAAACAACTCTATTCTCTTCAAGGAAAGCTACAATTAGTTAGGAAATTTATCTCATAGCTTGCTAACAAGTGTCAACCATTCACACATTTACTCAAAAAGGATCAAAATTTTAGGTGGGACCCCATTTTCGAATGCAATTTTGAGCTCATCAAGAAATACTTGGCTAACCCACCTATTTTGCTTCTGCCAATTGCAAGGCATCCACTCATATTATACATTACAACTACTCCCATAGCACTGGGTGCTCTTCTAGCATAACTTGATGATACAGGAAAGGAGGGGGCTATTTACTACATTATTCACACCTTAGTTGAATATGAGCCTAATTACACCCCAATGGAAAAGGCTTGCTTAGAAGTGGTATTTGCCAATTAGAAGTTGTGTTATTACATGTTGAGACACATTGTACAACTAATATCCAAAATTGATCCATTAAAGTATATGTTATCATGCATAGTTATCACAAGACACTTGGAAAAATGGGTCATGCTTCTCATCAAATTCAACATCCAATATGTTGATAGAAAGGCCATCAAAGTCTAGGCTATCACAGATCACTTGGCAGATGCACCCTTGATTGTAGACCACCCTCTCATTATGGAATTCCTAGATGAACACCTCTGTTTAATAGAAGAACAACCATCCTAGAAGTTATACTTTGATGGCTCTTACACATCCCATGGCTCTAACACAAGCATACTCTTGGTCACACCTCAAGGAGATTACATTCCTAAATATTTTAAATTATAGTTATGTACCAACAACATCTCAGAGTATGAAGCCCTTATTGTAGGACTCAAAATAGTAGTTGAATGGAACATCATAGAGTTATAGGTCTTTGGAGATTCACAACTCATCATCAAACAAGTTTTGGATGAATATCAAACCAAGGATGACAAGCTACAACCTTACAAAGAGTTGGTAAATCAATTAAGGGAACATTTTACTCAAATTCAATTCATATAGATACCCTAGTTACAAAACAAAGTTGTAGATCCCATTGCTACTATTGGCTCACTTTTAGAGATCTGGTGGGAGGCTACATAGTATGAATTCTTAGTTGAGCAGCTACATGAGCTTGCATATGAGAATGATGAGTCAACATAGGTGTGTGTCTTGGTTGGTCCCTAATCCCCATGGTACCACAAAATTCATGCTTACCTCCAAAATGGTATCATATCTCCTCACCTCACATGAACACAATGCCAAAACATTATTTGCAATGCTTCCCATTATAATATCATTTCTCAAACCTTATATCATCATGGTTATCATGATACTCTCTCTTGGTGTTTAGACCAAAATGAGGCTGCAATGGCTCTTAAGGAGGTACATGCCAGACTCTGTGGTGCTCACACAAGTGGGATAGTTCTAGCTAAGAAAATCCTTCAGGCGGGGTATTATTGGCCTACTCTAGAGTATGATGCATACGACTTTGTGAAATAATGCCTACCTTGTCAACAACATGCTAATCTCATCCAAGCCCCAGCTCAAGATCTATAACCTATTGTGCCACCATGGTGATTTTCCTATTGGGGGTTTGACCTTGTTCGTGTTATTGCCCCTTTCTCTTCCAAAGGAGACAAGTGGATAATCACCACCATTGATTATTTCACTAAATGGGTGGAAGTAGTCCCCCTTGTCACTACCATAGGAGTTCAGGTGTCCAAATTTATCCTATATCATATCATATGTCACTTTGGCATCCCAACTACCATTTTTATTGACCAAGGAGGTAATTTTGAAAATCTTAATATGGAAGAATTGTGCAATTCCCTTCATATCCATCACCATTTTTCTAGCCCATACTTTGCACAAGGTAATGATCGGGTAGAGGCAACTAATAAAACCCTACTTAATATCCTAAAGAAAGTTGTCAATGATTCTAGCCATGATTGGCATTTACAAATCAATCCTACCCTATGGGCATATCACACCTCATTCTATACATCCATCGACATAACCCCAAACTCCTTGGTTTATGATGCTGAAGCAATACTACCTATTAAGGTTGAACTACCATCTCTTTGCATTTATTTATAGGGCTAGATATAAGATGAAGATTACAGAGTAGCTAGACTTACCTAGCTCAACTTACTTGATGAAAAAAGGCAACAGGCCTATGACCACATCATGGTCTACTAGAATTGTCTCAGGCACAATTTCAATAGGAAGGTTCATCCATGCTACTTTCAAGAAGGAGACATGGTGCTCAATGAAAATATGAAGGTTCAGGCTAACTAAGAAAAGAAAGGAAAATTCAAAGCCATGTGGCTTGGCCCTTATGTGGTCACAACATCTTTTGGCTCAGGGGCCTATTAGTTGACCACATTTGAAGCTAAAATCTTGAATGATCCCACCAACATCATTCACCTTAAGAAATTCTACACCTAAGAAAATCCTTAGTGTATATATTAGGTAAAGAAAAACAAATTTCCAATGGTGAAAAATTGGCAATTCAAGCACATTAGATAGGTACCCTGGTGAAAACCTAGTAATTAGGTGCTAGGTGTACTTAGACTTTTTATTATCTATCCATGCCAAATCTCTCCCACATCACCCCTCCATACCTCATCCCCCATCTCCCCATTTTTCCAAGGTGTTCCCTATAGCTTCACTATTCACACTACCACCATGCCTCATGACATCACCTTCTAGCACCCAACAGTTTACGCATCCTACCTAGATCTTGTATTATATCTATAGTTCATATGTCTACCCTATCCCTGTACTCTACCATATATATCCTATCAGGTGTAGCTTATCTTTTATCTAAATTCTTGTGTATCATATCCTCGTATCAACACTCATATCCTATGTAGCATAAACCTTGTCAACACTACCATATCCTAGTCCTTGTAACACTAGTTGTACTTTATGTATCATACCCCTATCACAATAAATATATTATAACAATTTTATCTACTAATCTTGAGCTTTTTTCCTTTGTACACATAACCACTATTATATTCTATTGTATGTTCTTGAGGCCCCATCCATTATATAGTCATGCTTGTACATTTTTTGTGTCTTGTCAACACCCCGTATCACTAAGCCCATCATCTATAGGAAAGAATCATTGTCCCTTTTATCACTATTGTAAGCATAATATCACTAAGTCCTTTCTGAATGTTTTCATCCTTATTTTCAGCTTGTCAGTATCTAGTTATCTTGATCTCTTTGGAAAAAGTTTACTTTTTCACACATTTGTTCTTTCTTCTGATCTTGGGTTTTCTCTTGTATATTTTGATTGGTCATTTCCAGGTGATTTTAGTTGTTCCCTCCTCATGGTCACCATGGTATTTCATATCATGATGTGCTTTGACTGGGACAACTCAAAGGCATGGTTTTGACCACAATCATTTTTTTCTTGTGAGTTAATTGGATATCACCCTTGCATATTCCAAACATGTTTTCATTAATGATTGCATGATGAAATTGGGTGATATCATTTTCTTGTGGATCATCCAACATCATTTGAATGCTGATTTCTCTGGGACTCATGTGTGATGTTGGCGTAGTCCTTACATGCTTGTTTGAGTTAGTCCTATGTAATATTGGGGAAAAGGCCTTGAAGTTCTTAGTAACCTTGGTAGATCCCTAATATTCCTATATCAAATAAAGTGCTCACACTACATAGTGGTACTTCTTTGTAAAGTGCCCCACTCTTAAGCTTCCAGTATATCCCCTCACTCTCACCATTTATCCAATACAAAAAATAACATAATGATATCATCCCTAAACACATCTGTACTCACCCCTCCTACAAATTTTCCTAGCCTCCTATTCCTCATAACTCTTAGCCCCCATGACCTAACCTTTTCTCATCATCCTAATATCCTACTCAATCCCATCCACTTGAATCTTCAACACATGTCCTATTTAAAGTTGTGTATATTGTTTCTACCCCTTGCCCAAGGTCATGACCAACAAGTGATATGTTGTACCTTTCACCTACACCCCACATTTGTTTTCTTATCCCTCTACTTCCCTTTTCTATCATAGTCCATGGTATCATCTTCCTTTACATCACCTATCTCTCTCAAAGTTTGGATCTTTCCATTATCTGAATCTTTTGCTACACTTTCCTTATCATCAACCATTGTGCTATCTCCATTATCCTACTCTCGCAACTTTTCAACCCTTAGGCTAAGGTTTCAATTATAACCATGATATACTCCTTATCATAAGTCACTATCCTAGCTCTATGCCCAATATCAACCTGAGTACAATTTTGTTGGTAAGTCATTTTCCAACATCATACTCCTTAGAGTTAGTATCTCCTATGTTTTATGATCAATTTTTTTTATATAGATCATTATCCTAGTTCAATTATTGGCTATCCTATCCCACCATCATAATTTATCCTATATCTCATTGTTGTCATCAGTACCTATATCTATTTACTATCTCCCCACATCCTATAATTCAACATGTTGTACTATTATAGATTGTGCTCATTTACCCTTTATCATACTTTGGATCTCTCTTATATCATAACATTAAATCTTTCATCACATGTTAGATATTCTAGCTCACTTTGCATATGTTATCACCAAAGCTTTGAGTTTAGTTCTCACGTTCATTTTTAGTTTGTGTTCATTTTTCATTTGTGTCTTCATCATTCAACTCACGTTCATTTTTAATTTGTGTTCATTTTTAAGCTATCCTAAAACTCACATTCATTTTGAGTTTGTGTTCATTTTTAACCTATCCTAAAACTCACATTCATTTTCATTTGGGTTCATTTTTAAATTTGTGCCATCATCATAAAAATCACATTTATTTTAGTTTGGGTTCATTTTTAAATTTTGGGAAATCATCATAAATACAAACATGCATTTTTAGTTTGGATTCATTTTTTGTCATCATCATAAAACCAAACATTCAATTTTTAGTTTATGTTCATTTCATAATCATTATAAACGTGCTCATCATAAATCACCATTATCATTAGCACTATCCCAAAAACACCAAATCACCAATATATCAACACTATCAATATCATATCTCCTCATCAAAAACACATTATATCTTGCATCATCAACTATCAGTACAATCAAATCCTATCATCATCAAACATCATATCCTACAAACATAACATAATTAGTGCTATCAAAACAAATCCCATCATTAGCAACATATCCTGCATCACAAATTGTCAGTCACATCATATATCTCATAAATATCACATCTTGCATAAAAAATGCATTAGTCTATCGTACACATATGAAAACCATCCACATCATAAGCATAAGCATGACATCATACATCCATACATCCATATCCCACCCCAAAGCATGATTCGCTATATATACCTCATCCACAAAGAATAAAGAATCAAATCACCCATCCCTATACAAATCCCAAATGTCCATCATAGTCCCAATGTCCAATGTACACATGATACAAATAAATCCTATCAATACATTAGGTTTGCACCTGCAAAAATGCATCAATCAGTAGATCCAACCAAAAATATATATATCAAAAATCAGCATAACACTGATCTCTCTTCTCTATTGCCTCCTCATCATGTGACTCATATATGTCCCTCTCTACCCTTGACATTGTTGGTGGTGGAGGTGGTGGCCTCATCCATCCTCCTCCTATACCCAATCTCTCCAACTCATCCCTCCTCCCACTCATCCCCATGTCTTGTCTCTAGGTCTGCCCTTTCCTATGGCTCTACCATTTATGTTGAGACCTGCCTATCCTTTATGAGCCCCCAGTACTCCATCCACTCTCTCCTCCTCCACCCTACATACCTATGTGGGTCTCAACTATCCCTGACCATGTCAATCATCTATAATACTCTATCTAGGCTATTGGAATCGCTGCATGGTACCTCCATCGGTAGAATCCTACCCTCTCCCTTATATCCTCCACCCATCACCACTTGTGCTCTTGGGGTTACCACCTCCACTACCAGTCTATCCCACTCCTACTATAGGGCATCCACCCTCACCTATACTACCTACCTCTCTAGGCTCACCACATCCAATCTCCCCTCCATCCACCCAACCTCCATCCATAGTGTCCCCACCTCTATCCCTGCCCTGTCTACCTACCTTTGTGCCACATCCCACTCTTGTCATAGTTGATCTTGCTCTATCTTGAGCTGATCTCTCTCTTATTGAGTATCTTGTAGAAATTGGCTAGTGACCTCATGAGTTTGTTGTAAGGATGTGTATCAAGCTACCCATCCCTCATCCCCTCCCCCTAACGAAGAGCCACCCCCATATTCTCTTCCTACTAGTCTCTATGGCCTCTACTCCTCCTCCCCCTATGGTCTCCTCTCCTCTACTAGCCTCTCCTCTCCTCTCTTTAGCTCTTCCCCTCTCTCCTCTCCTCTCTCCTAAAATACCCTTCTCTCCTCCTACCTACCTATGCTCCACCTTTAACGTGCTAGCACCTTCTCCTATACTAGGGCCTTTTCCCACTGTCATAGAGCTCTTGCTACATATTTTCCTTGCCTAGCTACTTAGATTAACTCCCTTGCCACTACTGCCACCTTGGTCACTTGTGCTCGACCTACTAGCCTCAACTGCACAAACTAGTCTTAATACTCCTATGTGGAGCCCACATCTACTACCCCACCATGCAAATCCCTCTGAAGTAACCCCTTCCTCTATAGTGCTAGCTCATACATACTCACTGGATTGCATATTACTTGCTAGTACTAGTTTGGCTCACCTTGAGCTACCTAGACCCATCCAAACTACTGCAAAGCCCTATCTAGTTGATACTACTTTATAATGTACTCCCACTACCCAAAAATAAAGCATGGTGATATCATGTATGGAAAATACTATCCCTCCTTTTCCCATGACCTTAGACCCATATATGGTTTCCATACTACCACCCTGATCTAATCAACCTAAACTCACTAGTAGTCCACATCCTTTGTGTGATAGTAAGTCAATGGCTCCCCCCAGTTGTATGTCACTGGCTCATGTGCTTACCTATCCCTCCACCCGATCAGCTTGAATGCAGAAATGTCCTCCCATGCCCATACCTATAATAATGTGGGGAATCCTATACTCCTCCCCTGCCATCCAGCCCCCTGATACACAATCTGGAGTAAATCCTAGTACAACTCTTCCAACATAACTAACCCCCAAACTACTGGGATCCCCACATCCACTATCCACATGATAATTGGTATCAACACCAAGTTAACTCCTATCCCACCTATATCTGGGGCAATGTACTTGATACTAATCTACACACATAAAATAGATCCATCTCTCTATGGCCACTCAGACCAAGTGCTCATCTAATGCAAACTTCCCTCGCTGGATCTGAAATGGAATGTCTAGCCCTACAAGTCTTTGCACTGCCACCTTTGGAGTCATCTCTCTCATCACCATCATTAGTTTCCCCTACACTTGTAATCTAAAAATCTTATATACATCCTCCAGTGTCACCGTCATCTCCCTTGTAGGCAAGTGGAATATGGCTATCTTACTGTACCACTGCTCACACAATATTGTCACCATGGCCATATAGGTGCGTGTGTGTGGCAAACTTGCTAGATATCCCAAGCTGATGGTGTCTACTCTCATCCAGTCTATCAATGTAAGCTACTCTCTAGCCCATAACACGACTGCCCATCACTTGCATGACACCAAAGCATCTAAGGACCACTATACATAAACCAATCACACATCAGCTTTTTTTTTCATATTTTCTTTACATCACTCCTAACCAAAACCCCCCACCCCTCTACCTAATCCCCCCTTTTCTGATGAATTTTTCCCTAACACTATGTTCCTATGACCACATTCTTGCAAGCCTATGAAACTTGTGATCTTTCTGAAATATATTCCCATGGGATCGCTCTTTGATTTTTGACCACTCTAGTTGTTTGACCCATGTTCCTGCCAGCGCATTCCTGCACAAGCTTAACCTAGTGATCCCACGGACCAATTTTCCTATAGGATAGCATTTGTACCTTCCCTTCTAGTCAAACCATATCTTGTTCCTACATTGACCTACTCCCTAGTGTGGGATTGCATTGCTATAGTCATATTCACATTTTTCCTAGTAGAATCTCGATCCTGCTATCCTATGCACAATCCCACAAAAAATTTCTACCCCAAATTCATGATCCTATGAACTATGTTTTCAAGTGTGTTTTTACCCCTCCCCTAGCCATTTTTTTGGTATCATGATCCCGTCAATCCCACAAGCGATCCCACTAGAATTGAGTCCTCGGGATCACATTTTCTCCTCTGTGAGAATGCCATAACCTAGGCAAAAATAAAAATGCAAGATAGGTTTTCAACACTACTGAATGATTTGGCATCTACTACACTTTTACTGATTGCAGCACATCCAATTGATGCTTTGGTTGTCCAATACTAGCCATCATCTTGTCCAAATTAGAGCTCCTCACAACAATATCTCCTCATCTGGCTAAGCGCAAATAAACCTTTCTAGCCCCCTCTGACCCATTATAGGCCCTGCTAGGATGCCCTATCTTCCTTATGCCTCCTCCACCAACCTCCTTTTACCCCCCACCTTATTTCTTATTGCCGTTTATTATCCTTTTTCCCTTCTTTTAGCCCTTCCATTTCCTCTTGTAGCCCCTAAATTATTGCATCTTTTTCAAGAAGTCACTGTGCCTCATTTTCTTTCTCCGCTACCTTCTTGAGGGGGCATCACGTAGTGCACTCTTTCCTCTTCCACTCAAAATTGAGACAACCATGTTTCTTTAAAAAGACTTCTTCACATATTTTATATTCAAACTTCTTTGAAATAATGTTGTTTCAACACTATGTCAAAGAGGGACAAAATGTAGACACCTAAATCTAATTACATCAATAGGTAATCATATTTAGTCATCTCCTAGGACATTATTGATTAAATATCTATTATTTAATTAGTTATTTTTCATCACTTAGTTAATTAATTAAATTAATTAACTATAGTCCAATTGATAAAATTAAATGATAACCCATAATCAATTTATTAATTAAATCCCTATTCCTCTATTAAATTAAATAAATTCTCAAATCTATTTAATTTAATTCCATACCCTCATTTTATTAAATAAATTATTTAATAAAATATCTAAACCCATAAAATATTCCTAAAACCTACCTTTATCCCTAATTCAACCCATTCACCCATACTAACCTCACTTAGCCACCTAACTAACCCATCCCATCAAAGTTAAGCCACTTGCCCCCTAATCCCCTTTCTAAGCTAATCCTAATCCCCCTCCTAAACATGTGCATGACTTTAAGCAAGGGTTAGGACTTTCTAACCTAAACCAAAGTCAAAATATCTCCTTTATCCTCTTCCATCCCATCCAAGAGCATTTATGGCTCTTACATACTATTAATGACTCTTACATCCCCCTTTATGACTCTTACATCCCTCTTACACACTCAACCTCCCTCATTACTCTCTTGAACAACCCTTATCCTATCCTCTCACACTTATCCTCCTTGTGACAAGTGTCACTCTCCTATTGGCACCAAAGAAGCACAATCCATGTGCTCCCCTTTGAATGCATCCTAGCCCTCCCTCACCACTCTTACATCCTTGTATCCTAACCATCCATCTCTCTACCCCTTGGCCTATACATGAAACCCTCTCCCTTTGAAAACATCATCCACTTTTCATGCAAAGTTATAATGCTATTTTGAGAGCCTAAAAACTACCAAAATACCATCATAATGCTGAAATCCCTCCATACCCCCATTATTAAAACCCTCATCCATACACACACCTAGTGAAAACCCCCCCACCTATTGAAAGCTTGAGCACAATGTGAGCATATATCCCCTCTCATCAGGGACATAGCTTCGTCATCATGGGAAGCACTTGAGGAGTTTACCATTCTTGGTCTACTTTCCTCCATGGTGTCTTCTTTGGTCCTATCATAAGTGTTAACTATTTAGTTGTGTTAATGCTTTCTTTATTAGTTAGTATTGAACTTGCACTACTAGATTAGGTGATACAATGGGTAGTAGCCTTGGACATATAATGACCTCCATACATTCCTAAATGCATCTCAGTGAGTACTTTTTCCAATTCTTCATTATCAATACATTTTAGAAGTACTCCTTCAAAGTTTCTCCACTAAAGCTTTCCATCAATGATGATATACTTGATTTCTTTTAGCTTTACATAATTTTTTTTGAGTATTAGTCAAATGAGTCAGAGCTTCTATATGTTGCAAGTAATAAATAACATTTTTATACCACTCACAGTCATCCATATCACAAGTATATAGCCTATGATCATCATCTACAATATTAATCTCATTGGCATCCAAGTTGGAAAGCCATCAACATTGCCAACACTTGGCCTCCCACTGGCTTTGTAATCAAGATTTCAATGTTAAACTCCTTGATTCTATTAATCCATCTACACTTCTTACCAAATACTTCATGTTGGGAAAACATATCCTTTATAGCAGTACTAGGAACAAATGCTATGACAATAGCACCCAAAAAAAACACCTAAAAGCTTTAATAGATTTCACAAGAGAATATGCTTGTTTTTCATTGATTTCATACTTTTTCTCTATAGGTTAGAGTGACTTACTAATAAAAGAAATGGGCTATTCAAAACCCTCTTCATTCTTCTAGAGTAAAACTAATGTAGTGGTGTCGAAAGAAGCAAAAGAAAATATATACATTGGCTTTGCATAGTTCTTAATACTGGAGCATTCTTTATTGCATCTTTAATTTCTTGAAAGGAAACTAATGATTCACCTTCCCAATTGATCATTGCCCCTTTCTTAAGCATTTTAGAGAGAGGTCTATTTATCTCAACAAAATTGGTCACAAATATCCTCAAGATGTTTACTTTTCCAAAGAAAGATTAGATACCTTTTACTTTTTTTTTCTTAGAACCTTATCTATTGCTACCACTCTCTCTAGATCAATTGTAACTCATTCTTTAGAAAATATTTGGCCCAAAAATTTTCCCTTTGTAACTCCAAATGTACATTTCCTTGGATTTAATGAAACTCCATATTCCAAAGCCTTTAAAAATATTTTTTTCTAAATATCTATAGTGGTCTTCATCTTTCTTAGAATAAGTTGTCATATCATCTTGGTAGACAACCATGAATTTATCTATATATTCTTTAAATGAAACATCCATGATTATCTAGAAAGTAGCCCTTGTATTGATCAAGCCAAAGGGCATTCAAACATATACATATGTTCCCCATGGAGTTTTAAAGGTTGTCTTGAACTATTTCTTCTCATCAACTAACACTTTGTTGTACCCAAAAAAAACCATCCACCATGGACATCAATTAAAAGCCAGTGACCTATTGTAGCATAGCTTCCATGTTTGACATACCATAATTATCTTTTAGAGAAGTAATATTTGAATTTCTAAAGTCTACACACAACCTTATATCACCATTCTTCTTGCTAACTGGCACTAGGTTTGATACCTAAGAGGAATGCCTTATAGGCTTAATAATTCCCCCATCCCTAAGATTCATCAAATCTTCTTGCATTTTGGAGACTAGTGTCGGGTTGACTAGTCTTTTCTTTTGTCTAAAAGGCTTAACATTTTATTTAAATGGGATGACATGTTAGAACAAATCTTCCCTAGAGGCCTTTAAATCATCATAGGACCAGGCAAAAATATGCCTAAATTTCCTTAACAAATCAACTAGGGACTTTCTTATTACAAGAGAAATATTCTTACCTATATACACTTTTTTGGGAGACTCAGTTGTTCCAAGGTTCACTTCTTCAAGATCTTGTGGTTTCTAGTCTTTGGCCTATAGGTGGACTTTTTCTTTATTATCAAATACACTTTCCAATACTAATAGTCCTTTGGGCACCTTTTTAGTTTTCAATAGCAATTTTTCTTGGCCAAAAATGGTATCCTTTCCATCTATATTTTCAATTAGTGCATTAGAGTCCAACTCTTGGCCATGGTATTTTTCTTCATTCAAAAGAAAATTTAGGATATCTTTATCATCCTCAAATACTTGCTAGTTCTCTATACTATTAGGGATTGATGGTCTTTTTTACATTTCAATCTTTAAAACATTAGCAAATGATATATCATTAGGCTTAATGGCTACATTGGCTAGTAGATCTCTCATTTTGTTATTACTCCTATCCATCGAAGAGATTCCAAAAGTATCAAATGATTTAATCTAATCCCATACAATATTTCTATATTGTTTCAACCTCTTGTTCTTGAATGCATATGTCTCTTTAATCTAGGACACAACTAATTTAGATTAACCAATAACATGCAATATTTTAATACTATGACTTGTAGCTATTCTTAATCCAAGTAAAAGTGCTTCATATTCTGCTATGTTATTTGTACAAGTAAAATTTAGGGTAAATGAATATCTAAATGTGTTTTTCTCTAGAGAGATAAAAACTACTCCATACCCATCAAAATACATAGTCTAGACATTGTGTGAATCCATGCATTTTGCTTACTATTTTGAAATCATTAGGACTTTCTTTTCAATTTCTTGAATAGTAATGTCAACTCTAAAAACATTTACCTCTATGTCTAGAAAACATGTGGAATCTATATCAATGTTATCTTTAATCATGTAAATAACCCTTATTTCTCTATCAACCTTGATGGATCTGTCCTCTATGTAAAATGTAGGACAAATCACACTGTAGGCTACCTCCCATTGTAGCACTCCACTTCCTTGAGATCAACATCCCATATTGGGGAGGAATATCAGTTACTAGGACAGTCATGGTCAAATAAACATCAAGATATGTAGCTAACCTAAATGGTAACGCATTGATGGTACCTATAATAGGGACTTCTCCAACATCCATTGCTCTACAACTACCATGTTTTGTGTCTACCTTTAGACTAAGAGCTTTAGTGATTTTAAAGTGCATGACAATGTTAGAGGCTCCTGAATCAATCATGTAGTTCTTTAAGGTCTTGCCATTTATAATCAAGCTAAGGAAAAAAAGGTCAATATTTTCTATAAAAGTTGCAAATGAATTATCCAAATACATTTGAGGTATCTAAGATATGACTCCTTTTTCTTCCTTTTTTTTTTACTACAAGTGGTACCTCTTTCCCTAATGATTACTCTCCTTTGACAATAATATTGTTCTCAATCCCTCCTAACCAAGAAAGGGCTTTACTCTTATGTTTCTCTATTCTAAAAATTTTAGACAATGAAACTTTAAAAATAGTCTATGATAGCATAGAAATCATGTCAATCGAGTCATAAATAGAGGTTGCATAGTTTACCTATAGTTTCTTGCATTTGAACATGGTCCTCCACTTGTTTGACAACCTCATGATTTGACTTGTTTTCTTCTATGTTTATCTTGACTGCCTCTACATTCTAAGTTTGTACCTTCTTCTTAGGCTCCCATTTCTTAACCTTACTATCCTTGACTTCGACAAGAACTTGATCCTCTTTCTTATTGTAATCTTTCATTTTATGGGTTTATCTTTAATGAAAATACCAAATTCTTTTTCAACAACATTAATCACTATCCTATTCCTTAGGTTATAGGTGATGTGAACTTGAGCCACCATCTTAGAAGTTATTCTATCAATTTCTTCTTTGGATGGCTTTCTCAGATTCATATGTTCAACACATAAAACCATTTTGTGAATCTTATTATCATCTTGATCTTCATCATCTAAAAGTTTTTTGCTAATGGTATAATTGATATATGCTTCATTGATTACTAACATCAATTTTTATTCTTCTTGATATGATTCTTCACAATTTTCACATAAATTAATCATATTACATGCCACCTCATCATGGCTATTTTCTTCCTCTCCCTCTTTAGGTCATGTTTTTTGATGTGTAGAAAATGATTGAGCCACGACACAGTAGTTAGGAGAATGAAGAGGGTAGTAAATTATGCACCAAGGCATTTCATTCATCATATTTACAAAATTCCTCTTCAGTGGATTTGGCGTATTCTTATCATTTATGCCTTGTGTAGGATTAGTAATGGGCTTGTCATCCTTCCATTGTGTGTTATATGGGTAGTTCTACAATCTGGTTTTCCTATTATAGTTATTTTTGAAATGTGGCTATTCACTAGTATCAGGCTTATTTGTAGGGTTTGATAGAGGATTCAAATTCTTAAGTAGATTCAAAAACTAATCCATTTTGTCATCCTTTGGATTTTTGGTTGTAACAAACTTTTCACCTTGTTTCCTATTTTCCCCTAGGATTCAACAACTTTGGATCATCTCTTCTTCCTAGTTTACTAGAGGTTTTTCTATTATTGTCAATGTTGATAGATATATTGAAAGTATCTCTTAATATCCTAGGATCTTTATCTCTTAGAATACAAGACATTTTTCTATCAAAGGCATTGAAATAGGTAGTGAGATGTAGATTCTCACCTAGTCTCATAACTTGTAATAACTTATAGATTCCTTTCTAAAATCTCACATTAAAATAAAATGTGGATTCATTTGTATTTTTCTTGATATTATTGAACTTATTCAACATGAAGCTTGCATTAGTGTTATCACCATACTACTCCTTGAAAAGCTTTTATAGATAATCCCATGAACCAATACTATAATCAAGCAATCTTCTAAACCAATCGCTTCCATCTTCAATGTGTGAATGAAAAAACAACTTCATGACAACATCATCATGCTCCACTTCATAATCATTGAGTATATCAATAAATTTCATGAGATGTTCTTCACCATTTTGGCATTATTTCTAAATAACTTAGTGACTTTGCCTCTTAGGTCATTTGAGATAGGATCAAGAAAGCCAAGGATGCCTAAAAATGACATTTGTTTGTATCTTTCCATATAAATGGGCCTCTTCTAGAAACTTAATACATTTGAAATACTAGGTCCAGCCCCTTAAGTATGTGTGGAGATATTGACTTGTTGATTTGTAGCTAATTGACTAGTAATAGTGGATGAGGAAGCTATCATTGATTGGGAATAACCTTGGTTATTTATTATAGGTCCACAAGTTGGAACATAAGGTACATCTTGTGAAGTCTAGTTTGGCCAAGATGCTAGGCTAGAGGTGGATTTAAGGAAATGAATTTTCCTCCTTGTTTTAGTTTTCTTAACCTCATTTTTAACTTTCTCCAACTCTTTTCCAAGATCCTCCCTCTCCTTTTTTGCTCTCGCCAACTCTAAATCAATGTTTGACATAACAAGGTTGTTAGGGGCAACTTGAGGTTCATTGATTTCTACACCCATAACCTTTTTCTTTCCTTTGTTAAGATTCCTAATGGTAAGATCCACGAAATTTTCCTTAGTAGGTTTATATGATTTGATTTGGAAAATGATAGGTCCTTCCTTCTCTCGTAGAACACATTCTTGATCTTGGATTTTTAACCTTATCTCTCCCACATCTTTAGATAGTTTTGAATGTAGAGTGGAAGATCTTTCTTCTAACTTTCTATTCTACTCTTTCAGAGATTCCATCCTTCTAAGAAAGCTTTCTCTCTCTATGCGAGCATTGATGGCGATTACTTATTTTTCTTTCTCAAACAATTTCATTTGGCATCTTCTTTTGCAACCTTATTCCTCAAAGTTTCAATCTTAGATAATAGTTCATCAACATCTATAGAGGTAGTTTGAGAATCTAAAGGATCATGTAGATCTATGAGATTCCTTTCAATTTATAGAACTTGCCATAAATTTTGCCTAGGATTCAATGCATTCTTAAACCCCCATCATTAGTTCACTTCTTTAGACATATTGGGTCTAAAAGTGGTGTCTCTTATAGAAGAGACAATTTTGTCTTGGTATATTCTTTCTTCTGGTAATGGGGTTGTAAAGATTTTACCTAGAAGTCTTGTGTTCTTGGATGTAGAATTCAAAGATGAGGATTCTCTCTCTATCACATGATGATATTGGGAATGGGATGAGGAATTATCTCAAGGTTTCCATGTGTGGTTAGGATCTTCTTTATTTTTATGCTAGTTTACTTGACCATCCTAAGGTAATTTTGTGTATAATGGGACCTTTGTATTTGCCTTTGTATAAGCTCTTGTATTTTTGCTTCTATCTACCATTTCAAACAACACTTAAAATTTTTGAACTAGCTACCAAACCTTTGACTGATTTGCCACCCACTAAGGGGAAAAACTTTTAATATGGCTAGAAGATAGTAAATACCATGAGAATAATATATTTAACCACAAAGTTGACACAAGGACCGAATACACAAAAGTTCTATCACAATGCACTTTGGGAAATGAAAACTTTGTCACATAGACAAGGAAATATTTGGACAGAACCCATGTCATGTACTTCCTACTGTATTGGAATTTTTCAGATTCTCAATGTTTTTCTATTAAAAATAAATCAATATAAGCATAGGCAAGACATAACTAAAAAATATGACTATAGATGTACTATTATACCAAAGAGTCTAGTAAATTTAACAATGAATTTATTCACATAATCCCTAGCAAAGTCACCATTTTTTTGGCTTCTAAATTGATAGAATTTTAGCAACCTCTTACAAGATTAGGATACATAGAAATTAGCTATAAACCATAATGGGTATCCTAAGAAGCAAAATAAAAAGACTAACTGACAAGACTGTGATGACTTCTCCACTTTGAACTCTACAAAATTCTAGCCAGCACACCTAGGAATTCATTCTTTATCTATTTCAAATTCAAACTCTCAACATGAATTCCAATATAACAAATGACTAAGCCTTAATTCTACTAATTCTAGGATTGCAAAAAACATGATAAATGACTACTTTGTCAAACCCTAAACTCCATGAATAAAACACAGTCTTACTTTTCAGATCTACAACAATAAAATAGTAAAATCATTGATTTATATGATTTTTTTTCACCATTTAAGATATTCTAAACTAGATCAACTTCAAAGGATGATCAATGCCTTATCTATTGGACTATTAAATCACATGAATTAGACATCTACTTCTGGATCTATCTTAACACTTTGTGAGAAGATTTCAATATTCACTTCCAAATCTCATACTTATCAAAATCTTCAATGAAAACCATAGAATTCTGTCAATTTACATTAAGTATTTACATAACCCATTATATTTTTAGAAAAACTAAACTGAAATTTAATGAACTTTCCTTATTAAATCTCAAAGAAATAAATGGAGATAAAAGAAGAGACATGATCTAGAATGAAAAGCAAACTTTTTGCATTTAATATCAATTTCTTTGAAACATATACAATAAAACTCCAATTCCTATTAGAGGAAAACTCAATTAGACATGTAACTATTAACTTTTCTCAAAACATCTTTGGAAAAAACATTGACATTATCCATGGACCAACTCAAGAATTGAACAAAACTCTATTTAGAATAAAATTCTCAGACCTTCACTCTACATCTTGAAAAAACTTAAGATGGGAGGACATATGTTCAAAAACTAGATACAATAATACTTTTCCATATAAGATAAAATAATTACAAAAAGAATGTTAGAGATAGCCAAAATTTGAATAACAATCAATCTGGATGTTCAAGATCAACTTCATAATTTGTAGTGAGAGTATAGCCAGAACAAGTGAACTGAAAAGATAAGGTATCTCTATCAGATATTTTTCCTCCCTCTTCACTTTCTTTGACTTTTCTTTTCTTTTCTTTGCTTGTTCAGTCACTATCTCTAGATGGAATTGCCTTTATGTCATTTATCACCTTCTAGAGAGTAATATCTGATTCTTCATCTAGTTAGGCGGCTTCTCTAACTCTATTCATCTTAGTTAGGAAATTATTTCATTTAGCATATGTCAGGTCCCTAACCTCTGTAATTTTTTATTAATGTCCACCTCTAGCTTATAAAGAATATCAACAATATCAAAACTTATTGCTATATCAATTTCCCCATTGCTATAGGTACAAACCTTTCATGCTTCAAAATGTTGTCGAATAAATTTGACCATTCCCACCATTCCCTAAGCTTATTGTCATCATCAATTTTGTTTTGAATGAAGCCAGGTGTACCATTGGCAATGGTCTTCATTTTATTATTGATCAACTATAACTTTCCAAAAAATAATGCATTTAAATCTTTGACCTTATTTACCATTCTCTTTGTGGAAATGATGGTCAATTTGGGAAATTATTTTTTTTAGGCCAAAATTAGAACCAACCTATCAAAAAATGGGATGTAGGGTCCCCACTTAGTAAATAATGGAGAAAGAATGGATAGTTCCTTAGTGCATTGGTATTCTGCTTCCTATAACATGATGTAGCTACTATGAAGATTATAAGAAGCCTATTTGAGGACATATATTTTGTGTGAGAGCATGCTCTCCATAGTCTTGACTTCAACTTCTTTTCTTACTTCCAACTCATCCACTTCCATTGGCTGGCCCATACCCCTATTTGTTGAATCAAAATTAGCTTGGGTCTTTTGATCTTTGACCTTTTTGATAGGTCTGGTTGCATTCCTTAGAGTTCTTACCTCATTCTTAAGGGTACCCACTATCTACTCTAGTATATAGGTTTTCTTTAGTTATTTCTCATATTTCTTTCTAGTTTAAATGGACATGTTGTATGTTTGATACAAATTCTCTTCAAGAATATCCATTTCACTCTTCCCCATGAGTGAAGAAATTCTCATCATGTTGTGAATCTGGTCACTTGATATTGTTGTGACATTCAAGAATATGACATTGCCTTAGGGAGAGTCCCTAACTTCCATTAGAGTTTCCTTGTCAGATCCAGGGGCCATGCTCTAGGTCGCCATTGTTTTGGAGTCCAAATTGAACCCATACCCCTACAATTCTTTTGTAATATTAGTCTCCTCAAATGAGATAGATTTACTTTGCCTCCTTATTTGGTTTAGCATAAAGGATGAGCTGAGCTCCCATCAAGGGAAGAGAAATATCCCACTTCTCTCCACTAGCTCTCTTGCCTTATCTATAGTGAGAGTTTCACTATTTGGATCATAATCCAACAGCTTTTGTACTAGTTCAACAATTTTCTCTTATGAGTCTCCTAGCTGCAGTTGAAGAGTGAGTTTATTCTATTTAATTTTAAACAAAAATGATTTGAATTCCTTAGAATTGATGAAGTCATAATCCTTCATAATTTCTTGAGCTTAGATTATTCTTTCATTTGACATCCTTGTTTGAAGATCAAGTGTATTTGGGATTCATTCATTTTGGCCTACCTACCTTATTAGGAAATCATGGCTAATATCATCAAAATGCTTTGTCCCCCTTGGTAGGATCTACAGTGCCTTTTCCCTTGCCTTGTTTGAGATTTCTATTAGCTTCCATTTTCTCCTACTAGCTTCAGCCCTTGCTAAGCTCTCTATCTAATCTTCTTCAACATCAATCTCTATTACATTATCATGCTCAAGGGATTGAGTTATTGCTCTGTCTCTTATTTTAGGAGGGACTTGAGACATTATGACAATATAATTGTTGATGCATTTATTATATCTATCTAGGTATCTCTCCTTATGATGGAAGCCTTTATAAGAGGGATCTTTTCTATTCACCTCCTCCTCTACTCTCATGATCTCTCTCAATTTTAAGGTTTTGACTTTGTAGTCCTCTATTTCCAAGCAATTCATGATTACATCCTCTTCCCAACAAGTTTTGCTATTTAATAGAGGGAAATTTATCATCTATTTTATGCATTCCTAACCAAGTCATTAGGATCATAGTCCTAGCAGGGGCTAAGGGAAATAAGAAGTCACTCATGAATTCATCTATTTCCTCAGTGACATCTTTTCCTATAACAAAGTCTCCTACTTTGAAATTTCTAGGAACAAAGGAACCCTTTTTTTATTGTAGGTCCTAGGTATTCCTTGCTCATCATCATTAATTTCTTAAAAAATTCTATTGTCCCCATTCTCTCTAGAACATATTTGGGAAAAATATGAGGGGGTTGGGGGCATCCATAAACCCTTATTAAAGAAAATTTGTCAAAAAGGAAAAGACTTGCCCAGTCATGGCCTAACCTCCTATCCTCATAAGGGCATGCAGAGGGTCTAATTAACATCCTAACCCCCATAGGAACCTTCTTAGTAATATCAACTAACATGTTTGAAATTAGAAAAAAAAAATCATTATAGAAAGCAATAACATTGGAATAGGGATAAAACCTTTGCCACAATATGGTCCATAGCTATACAGGAAAGTTTTCTCCATTCTCCTCTTTCCCTTCAATGAAAGCAGGATTGATGTGTCATATTTTCTTGTAAAAAATGATGTACATCACTAATGAGCAGGATTAGAATTTTAAATTCCCCATCTCTCCCCTCTGAGCAACATTATTCTCATTGTGCATAACATTTATAATGTGGGCCACAAAATCATAGCTTACATTATGGTGCAAGTCTTAAATGTCCTAGGCACAATGTATACATTGCCAAGAATATTCATCATGTCATCAAGTCTAATCACCTTATCCACTCCAAAGATAGTATACTAGAAGTATTTGCTAGAGAATTATAGAGGCATGAAGTCTCCTACCTTCTTTTGGAGCTCGAATTTCTCCTTTTTGGACTTAGGGATATGTCTTCACATAACCCTTCTGGTGAAGAAATTCTTCCAAGTCTTGAATGTATCATTCATTTTATCTTGCTCAATGATCTTTTTCATTGGTCCTCCAAGGTCAAAAACATCTTTCAACGTCTCTATGTCAAGTGTACATAGTAGACTCATATCCTTCTTATGGAATTCATGAGTTGTAGGATTATAGGACTTTATCAAGGCCTTCACAAAGTTAGCATCTACAATCACCTCTAGCATGATCAAATTTTCTAAGTTTCTTATCTAGGGGTTGTAGATTGGTGGATTTTCAAACCTATTGTTATAAAAATACCAGAATAACTCATTTCCATTAGTTTTTGGCATAGTTGCATCTTTATAGAAACTATATGTATCTTTGAAAATATGGGAATTCCTTATCTAGGCATGGGATTATCCTGGTAAAAATTAAACCCACTCCTTACAATATAAATTGGCTCATTTTTTCTTGGCTTGCTCAACATCTTGAGAAACCTCTTCTACATTGACTTGTGTTATTAGATTGTCTTCTTCTTGTGCCATTTTTATCTAAATTTAATTTCTTCAAACACCTCTTCTACAATTTGATTCTCTGAAACAACTTTGTGTCCAATTGTCTTTTGGCTCTGAAACTTTGTGAATGCTATAATTTGAAATTTGTTACATCACATTTTAATAATATTTGAGCATAGAAATAGAATTAATGGTGTCTTTAAGCTATCATGCATGAGAATTTTCAAAAACTCAAAAAGCATCACAATCTAGCATTATGATGCTTGTACTACTAGCTTTCATATCATTTTAATGCTTTTTAGACAATACCCATCTTTATTTGATAATCATGAGGTTACAAAAATCTCTTTATTGCTTAAGTATCATTTTGTGACCATGCAAACACCAGACAACTCTGAATTGTTCACAACTTCATAAGGCCTATCTTCTAACTCTCATTTCTCCTTCCAACTATGTGAAATATTCTCAATCACTTCATTATTGCTTCATATTCTATGCTTTATCTTTTTCTTTTAATTGTGCAATTGATAAAACACTACTACTATGTCTTGGTCCCTTCTTGGTAGCTTATATATTATACAACACTCCTAATTGTGTGACTAATTTACAATATAAAATTCTTCATCTCTTGACTACATCACATGGTTGTGATCCTTTGATTTAACTATGTCTGTTGGGTTGCAAAACTATGAATACCCTTAGTTGCACCATCACAACTTGATTCTAACATTAACATTTAAGGTTTGCAACCATGTGAAACATGTTAAATCTGAGAAGTCGCATGGACATTGCCTTTTTTTCTCGTTATCACTTTAACTGTGTGATTGAATGATGACCAAATCCTTATAGGCTCTTAACTATTTTTTTGATTCTTGCCTTTCATTTCATCTTAAGGTCCTAACTATGTGACATTGTGATCAAACATTTCATGCATTATTTTTTATTGTGTTGCCAGGTTGCAACTATCTGACTAACTATATTCTTTATTCATGCAACTCTGTGATCAAACCTGATTGCTAGGTCACGACTTCACTTTATTCTATGTTTTCTAATTAAATGACTATACAATCAAATAAAAATTCAAAGGCTCTTAACCATGTCACCCATTCATAGCTTATATCCTTATTATCACTTTAACCACATGATTAAGTGGCCAAGAATCATAAACACTTCCACTATTTCCTTTATCCATGTGACTATGCGATCAAAGCTACTCGCCAGGTCACGACTTATATTTATTTTAACCCTTGAGACCTCACAACCATGTGGTCAAAAAATTCATTCATCTTACTGACTATTTTGCATCATCATGGCTCTTTTGTCAAACTTCAAACTTAGCTATGTGACTCCATGATCAAAGAGATTGTCAGGTTGCTTGATCACTTTGATTGTTTAAACTTTAGGCTGTAAAAAAATGAATGTCTTATTTAACCTTAGTCATGCTATCCCATCATAACCTTAACATTAAGCATAAGAAATTTCTTTAAAATTACTCCATGTGTCCTATTTTGTGCTCTTAGTTGAATGCCCTTTTTTCTTGATTGTTGTTTGAAATTCGTTGTTTGAAATTTTGACTCCATGCTTAACTGTGCAACCCTATGATAACTTCTTGAAAACTTCATCACACCTTCTCTATCTTGATTAACCATTTGACATAAAATACATTGACCAAGTGAACACTAATTTCTTGATTGCATTGCACCATCACACCACAAGAAGGTTAAACACTTAACCAACTAATGATAGTGAAATAAACATTGATCATAGGGTCATACCTTGAATTATCAAAGATATTTTAAGAGCATGAATCATTTTTTAAAAATGAGGGGTTCTAACATGAAAAACATGCATATGGATTAGGAAACTAGGGTTTCCTAGGGGAATACTTTGCACATGAAAATTGCAAAATCATGCCAACAAAATCAATCATCATTCTTGGTCATGATTCATCTTATCATTCCACAATTTTCTCCTATCTACATGATCAGATTATTCCTAAAAATCTCATGCAAAATAAAAAATGCCAACTCTTTCACAATGCCTAACACTACACTTTGGTCTCTGGTGACTTGTATAAGAAAGGTCTAGATGGAATACTCCTTAGGTGTCTAGAGATAGAAGATTCTAAAAAGGCATTAGCCAAAGCCCATGACAACATTTGTTTGACACACTCCAATGGTCTTGTACTTTCTCTCAAAAATTGCTTATGATAGGAAATTATTGGCCAATAATGTAGGTTGACACTATTTGATATGCTAAATCTTGTAAGAAATGTTAGCTTCATAGCAACTTGATTCATGCTCTTGTATCATACCTTCTATTGTTTATTAGCCCTTTTAGAAATGGGCCTTTGACTAGGTAGGTAAGATTCATCCACGTTCATCCAGTGGTCACAAGTTTATCATTACAATGGCTGAATACTACAAAATGGGTCAAAGTTATACTTTTATATGCTGCTATAGGAAAACATGTTACCTTATTTATACTCAACCACATTATCTCTTGCTATGGCATCCCATCCTCCATCATTATTGGTAATGGAGGAAAATTCAAAAGCAACGAGCTAAAACAATTGTGTAAAAAATTCAAGATCAAACAAAATTGGCCCTCAATCTACTATCCTTAAGGGAATGGCCAAGATGAGGCCTCTAATAAAGACTTGCTCAAAATCCTACATATAATGGTTCACAAATTAGGAAAAGATTCACATCTACAAATCAAATTGGCACTATGGGCTTACAGGACCATCATTTGTACTTCTATAGGGGCTACACCTTTTTCTTTAGTTTGTGCTTCTAAGGTTGTCTTACCCTTAGAAGTTGAGATTCCCCCACTATGAGTCTCCCTACATGGGTTGATAACTAATGAAGATCATAGGGCTATGATGATACAAGAGCTACTAACCCTCAATGAGCATCATAAAGTTTCTTTTGATCTCATGAGGGCATGTCACAAATGAATGTCTACTACTTATAACAAAAAGGTCCATCCCTATGAATTCCAAGTGGGTGAGCTAATGCTTAGAGAAACTCCCAAAACTTAGCAAAATAAATAGCAAAAAGGTGGATTTGAGCCTAACTGGATGAGTCCTTACATTGTTAGAACAATGTTTTGCTTCGATGCATATAAGCTCTCTACTCCTATAAGGGACTAACTTGTTCAACCTATCAATGTGTTACATCTAAGAGAGTTCTATGGTTAAAGGCTCACAACTAAAGTCTTTGTATATATTTATTGATCCTAAAAAAACTCTAAAATATGGAAAATTACCTGAAAAATGATCATCTCAATGAAAACCTAGCAATAGGTGCTTTGATATATCACCCAAAAAAATGAAAAATACAAAAAATATAAAAAACTTGAAAAAAGTCCTAAAAAAATATGCCGAGTGGTGAAAGCCTGGAAATAGGCATCACTTGAAACCCTCGCACCTATGTCCATTAGTCTCACTCATTCACTCTACAACACATTTCCTAGCTTAGAATTTTCTCTTGTCCCCATCTCGAAGGCAAGGTTACTTAGCCTATTAGGGTTTCCTTATGAATTAGGATTTCTTTGTCAACTCACAAAACAATATTTCTTAACACTTTCCTCTTGACATCAAGTGTTTCCCAATGCTGCATAGATATTCTATCGACACTCTAGGATGTTGCAATATTTCTCACTATCAGATTCAAGTCTTGCAAAAATGGCCATGTGACTTACACGCATGCACTTAAATATTAAACTTGTTGAGCTATGATGACCTATATCTTCTTTGTGTGTTGTTTATGATGATTTATTTGCTGAGTATTCCCTCCCTAAGAGCCTTTTGAGGATGTCATGGACTAGAAGACTGGGGGCATGGGGCATGTTATACTTTCTTTCTACTTGTGGGTATACTTTGTTAGTCTAAGGTGTTTAGACCATTCATGCTTTTCCTACTTGACACTTTGGACCTACACTTTATCATTCTTATCTATTTTTGCAAGACCACACTTAGACATTATCCTAGCATTTATGCCTTGATACAGGTGTAATCTTGCTATATAAAACCTAGGGAATCTAACTACATTGCCCATCTTTACTTACATGTGTTTGATAATTAGGTTGGATTCCCACATTCCTATTCAATATAGATTATATTCATTTGTTCATAGTTATACTAGTGATGATTGTATGATCTTACAATGTCCTTAATAACCGCTCAATGATGAAGTTGGAGTCTAAATATTTTGCATTCATTACAACTAAACCACTTTGTATACTAGCTTGCATTCTAGGGTTCATCCTAGCTTACCTTTGCATTTTGCATGTTGAGAGAGCTCTCTTCTTTATCTTTCATGAATGTGTTAGCTAACTATGTTCAATATCCTTCTCTTGCCTCTTCTCAATCTTATCTTATCTCTTATTTCCTATTTCTTTCTTCTTTTCTATCTTAACATCTCGTCTATGCATTTGAACTATCTTTTCTAATGTTGACATCATAGATCCATTATCAAGATCAAAATCCTAATTCAAGTTCATCATGCTAGTCAAAATTTCTTCCTTCTTCTATGTAATTGGCTGACCAATTGAGGCTTAATCTTTGAATCTTGTTGGAACAATAATTATTTCTTCATTTCTTCATGATTCCTACTCTCTTTGACTCTTCTCTTTCATTTCTATTTCATCTCATTTCATCTTTCTACTTGATTTGACCTAATTTGCATAGTTTATTCTTCATGGTCAACTCTAGCCAAATAGGGGCATTCTATGACTCTATAATAGTCACTCTTTAGTCTTAATCTCATACCTATCATCCTAGATTTTTTGATATCTTGATTTTCTCATATTTGGATCATTTTTTCATTCCCTTTATATCATTTTGATTTCCATCCTGAGGGGGCAGAAATACTCTATCATCGCTTGCTACAACTATTTATTTCTTAGGAGCATATGTTTGATCTTTTCATTTGTTCTTGATCTATCTACTTTTCTTGGTGTTAGTACTCTTGTCAAGTTCTGATATCATCTCTATCCTAGTGTTCAATACTATCACTATTAGACTGTACATTCAAGTCTTTCTATCTCTTTACTTATTTCTTTCTTCATAATTAGATATCTCTATCTATTGCTGCCTACTTGGCTTCTATATTCTTTGATGTTATATGTTTCCAAATAAATCACACATTAGTCAAAAAGGAGAAATTTTAATCACCTAAAAATGCTCATCTAAACTATTAGCCCCCTTCTCTGCATTTTGGGTAAATTAATCAATCATTTTCCTAGGCCAAATTGCTAAAAATTAATCAATTTGGTTATAACCTATAGTTTGACTATATTATTCTAAGTTCATATTTGATTAAAATAGCATTACCCTTTTAATTAACTAGAAGACTCCATTCTTCTAACCCACTCAATATGCACACATAAAGTCTTTTTCCTATTTACAAATTAAAAGAAAAGGCTTTAATCTCACATAAAAAATCAACTCCTTTTTCATTGGTTAACTTTATCTTACACATGGATCATGCCAAAAGTCAACCCCCACCCTTGATTGTCCATCCCTTGATCTTGATCTCAACCATCCATACACCTTTAACAAAAAGAGTTCTACCCTTTTTGAAGGATCCATATTTTTCTTGAGTATTGTTATGTTGTAGGGTTATCAATTGATATTCTTAGAGCTTGTGAAGAACTTCTACTTCTTGTCCAAATTCTCTCATCACCATGATATATTATGATGCAGAGCCTCACCTTGGAAAACTTAGGAGGAAATAAATCACTCAACAAAGTCTGCATCAAGGGGTTCATGCACCTTTAGGATTTATTATTCTTCTTAACTTAGATTGCTATCCAATTGATTCTCTTAATACTAACAAATGTGCAGATATGTGACATGAACTCATTCAAATTCCTATAGCAATTTGGACTTTCTTGCACTAACTTAACTCATATTATTTCTAAAAATCTACAATAACATAGTTCTATCCAAAAATGATAGGATGATGAAAAATTTCTATAGAAAATCTTCTATTACTTGTCAACATATTTTAGATTTGAGTCCAAATCACTTGAACTTCAATATAAGAAAATCTGAATTGAAATCCCAAAAATAAAGATCAATACATATTCTGCAATCTTTCCATACATGATTGAATCACTCAAAGATTAAACTTTTATCCATTACAAGGACAACACCAAGAAATAGAAGGAGAAAAATTTGAAACTCAACTATGAAAATCTTTATTGAAAACTAAACAAACTGCATAAACAAAATGGTTGTCTACAGCCAAAGAAAGCTAGTAAGACTACATTTTTAATTATTTTTTTTCATCTTCCTTTTTGAAAACTCCATTCCATTATATATTATTCATGGGTAGTTACAAATGAATGACTCTTCATATTTCATCAGTTACAATGACAAATAGGAATCATTTAAATCATATAATAAACTTTTGCATGTTAATATGTTGTCATACTTCCTATCATTGTTAGACTTCTTGTCATAAAACTTCTACATTTTACTGATATTTTAGGTTGCCTTCCTATTGCCTCCAAACTTCCTTCCATAATAGATTTTTGCATTAATAATTTTATATGTTATCTTCCTATCACCACTAGACTTCCTATTGTAGACTTGCTCCTGTATGATGTTATCTTAGGTCCAACTTGCATAGTAGCTTAGCTCATCTTGTAATAGTTTAAATCACATAGTTTAATTAGTATTTTTTGTTGTAACACTCTCATTTGCTTAATCTAGTTGCATTTTTCATATCATTCTAGCTTAGTTTCATTCTTGCATTGCACAATTGAGAGTTCCTGTGGACACTTACATTCTTTCTCTTATCAAAATAACCTCCCATTGCATGGTTTACTAGTAAGGAATGTGTCTCTTAGGCTCAGTTGAGAGCTATTATTATTGCTCAAAATACTTCCTTACAGTCCATGGATAGGGAACTCTAGGCCACTATTCAAGCATTCCAACTCATTAGATCACTTGGGTAGAAGGGTTTAGAGTGGTGCACATTTCTAGTGTACATTTTTGGAGACCACTGTGGATGAAACACTCTAGTTTTGCTCCTAATTTGCAATTTTTTTTTGCATTTTTTTCTTTCTATCTTATCTTTTTTTTTACAATCGTAAATATATTTTCTTATTATCGTACAATATTTGTTAGCATTATCGAGCAATACTGTTCTAGTAAAAGTATTACATGGCCATAATTAATTCTATCGAACTAGTATACTAAGTTGTATCGTATGGTTATAGGAAAAAATATTGATGGGGGAAAAAGGATCATACTATTATATTGAAAAGTATTGTACTTTACTCTTCCAGCATAAAATGTCATCCAACCTTAAACTACTTGTTGTTCGGGTTCTTTGATCTTTTTTTTAGCATGTTGTTGTCTGTCCATCAAGTTTTTTAGATCCATTATAATCTGATAGAGGTTTGATTATATCTTTTCATATTATTTGTTTGGACTAACTTATGTTGGACTAATGGTTGTGCTTGTAGCTATTTTCCCTAAGTGTTTGAATACTTACCTTAAAAGAATGCATGTCAAAGCTTCAAATACAAAAATACTACTCATGGTTGTTTGCAAGGCTACCTAAAAGCATAAAAACCAAACAAATGCTTGTATTTCCATTATTTTGTGTGTGGAAATCCTACCAATTATTCATTTTCATAGGCACATAAGATTTGTGATTGTAGTCTCTAAGTGGTAAGGAAGTATTCTCTTCACCTTTATGGTGAATCAAAAATCTTGAAACTCCTTTAGATTCCAAAAGTAAGAGGGTTAATTGAACTTGTGTGGAATATTTGGGGGGAAGCAATTCAGATAAGAGAGTATGCTCTTCACTCTCATCGTGAATTAGAAATCTTGACTCTCAAGAGTGAATCCAATCTATTTTAGTTTAGAATCCTTTCACTACTACATTTGGGCCCTAATTGCAATGGCCTCCTGTTGCTTGAGTGATTGTACTATGAATTAGCTCTTGTTGGACTTTTTCTATTAAAAACTATGATGAAAAGAGCATCCTTCACAACTATGATGGATAAAGCTATCATAACTTGGAACATGCAAGGGAAAGAGTTCATCTTCTTTCCCTCCCACTTACGATAGTAGACCATCACAATTGTGACAATATAAGCTTCCATTTTTCTATTGGACCAATAACTAGCTGTCAAAGCTATTTGTCACAATTGTGATGGTTGTGTGACAAGTGTGCTATGGAAGTGATGAATATTTGTCAGCATAATCCATCAAAATTGTGATAGGGATCTAACAATATTGTTGTTAGTTGACTGCTATCCATCAGAACAAGTCATCCCAATTGCAATGGCTTATTGAATTTATTTATTTTTTTAATGGGAGAAAATGTGGTTGGGAAAGGCTAGGAAAATTCAAGCTAATAGGCCTACACTATTTCAGTTCCATTATTTTCTTAAATCATCACGTTAGACCTTAACCATGGCTAGTTATGGGTAAACTCTCCTTTCTATCCATGAGACAAATTTTGATAATTTCTCGATAATGTAATCTTCTTGACACAACCCAATGCAATTAACATCTATATCTAAAATGTTGATGCAAAAATATGCCACTATTGAATCTAGGATATACATTTCTTTGATACAATATTGATTTTATTATCATTAGTTAGTTGTCATGCAACCATAGGTTAATATTGAGCTTCACTTGGTTTCAAGAATAGTTTAATATTCTCTACTAATCAGAGCCAACCACATGAAGGTAGAAGCTCATTCCCTCCCCCAACATCTAAATTCCCCATTAACATCTAAAATATTTAAGAAAGAAACAATCTTTTAACTACAAAAAAATTCCAAACCTACAAACGTGACATCATTTTCCCATCTTCTGGTGCATGTCATTGTTCAATCACATCCAAAATAAGAATCTGCCACTCTGAATCAAGAATGCACATGTAACTATGTTCTATATGCATGGGCAAAAAATGAAGCTAAAAAAATGTAGCATGATTACATTTATTTAATAGGTTTATTAAGTTTTTAAAATTATATTCCATCATGACCATTAGAACTCTAGCTGATATGGGCAAGAGAATGTTCATGATGGTATATAACTTAAAATACTTAATTAAAGACCTCTAAAAAAATGGAAACCTGTTGCATTTTTCAATTTTACCTAATTTCATATACATATGAATTGAGATTGCACATTGAACTATGGCCTCCTTCTTCGTTGCCTAAAACCAAGAGATTCACATAGTTGGTTATCATGCAATCATATAAGGTTAATGTTGAGCTTCACTTGGTTTTGAGAATAGGTTAGTATTCTCTACTAAGTAGGGCCAACCACATGAAGGTGGAAGCTCATTTGGGTGTTCCCCCCATCTAAATCCCCTATTAACATCTAAAATATTTTTAAAAGGATCAATCTTTAAAGTACTTGGAATGTCCTCATCACTTTCTGCTACTCTCAGGTGAAGTCCATCTTTTTTGCTCACAAGCAATTCATCACAACTCTTTACTAATTCCTGTACATCTAACACGAGTACATACAGAAATATCATGATCACCTCCTACATAAAAAGAATCTAATATTATAAAATGCCCCCTAAGAAATAATAGTTCAATTGAAATAAATACATGAAAAATGAGAGAAAAAAGGAGGAATATACTTACCAATAGGTGTTTCCATTGCATTTGTGGCCATGCTATGTGTTGAGTGAGTTTTATTATTTTTCTATTGTGCCAAGATCTCTTTGATTATATACATACATACATACATACATATATAGATGCACACACACGTGTGTGTGTGTGTATACATACATACATGCATACATAGATACATACATACATACATATATATATATAATGTATTTATGTATGTATGTATATACATACATACATGTATGCATGTATGCATGTGTAGAGAGATATTTTTTAAGGTGCTAAGTGACTTACCTCAAGATCTTCCACAAAAATAATGTAGATCAGGAAAAATGGGTGAGTTAGCAAGAAATTTTACAAAAAAATATCATAGTAGATATTTTTTAAGCAAGCCATAACTCAGTTAAATGAGTCTAATTGCTGATTAGCTAGGTTGATTACAAATTCTTGTAGAACTGTCATTAGGTTAGGTACAATAAAATGAACGAGATGCAAAGATCACAACGGCATGACAACGAGATGCAGAGATCACAATGGCACGACAATGAAATGCAGCAATTACAAGGGCACTGCAATGAAATCCTATATCTCCACTAATACATACATACATATAAACATATATATGTACATATACATACATACATACATACATACATACATATACATATATACATACAGATAAATGTACATATGTATGTATATATATAGAGAGATCTTTTTTAAGGTCCTTATTACATCTTAGCACAACAGAAAAATTGATCCAACTGCATACATATTCCAAAATCTAAATAATAAAACATTAAAAATCACTCAACCTCAAAACCTTGAACACAAATAATGAAAAGTTAATGGAAAATGTGTATATATAATATACTTATGTAGGGGAAATATAATGCCCATTAACAATGACATTAACTTTGCCCACTTCTCTTGGTCTATATACATACATACATACATACATCTACATCCTTTGCATGGTTTAGAGGTAATGTCATTGTGGCAGAGGCTTATGCAAGGGAATGAGCCTTATAATTATGGTACTTACACAAAATAAATGGGGAATGATTAATGTCATATTTCTTTCTTTTCTTTTTTGTTTATTTTATGCAGTCCTCCATATGGCCTATAGTAATATATCATGTATTGCATCTGCATTTTCTTTGCCATTGTAGTAACAACAGTAGATACTTGGGATTTTCACTAAGGGATCATGTCAATACATGCATGGTTACATCCTTTGCTTCCATTTTTGGGCCAATATATGGAGCCTTTTTATCAAAGCATTCATTATAAATTGGGGAATGTTCTTCATGCCTTCCATTCAAGTGATGCATCTACATATGCAATTTTATCACCTTGGAAAACTCTATTTGATCCTACTAGATCGAAACAACTTATTGTTCATTTTATTGTACCTAATATAATGATAGTTCTACAAGAATTTGTAATCAACCCATCTAATCAGTAAGTAGACCCATTTACTTGAGTTATTGCTTGTATATTTATGTACATACATACATACATAAATACATACATACATACTTACGTACATACATACATACATACATATATACATACATACATACATACATACATACATACATATGCATATATAATAGTAATATATGTATTACATCTACATTTTCTTTGCCATTGCTTATAAGAGTGTTTCAAGATTGGGAACCACTTCAACATTTTTTGCAAGGTTTAGAGGTAATCTCATTGTGGTAGAGGCTTCTGCAAAGGAATGAGCCTTGTGATTATGGCATTTACATAGAAGCAAAAACTTGCTTCTTCAACTCCTTATACTCAACTCTTCACTGAAGTTATTCTTACAATTGTGAGAATAGTTGCTACAAATTCTTGGGAGGAAAGGGACCCCAAACCTATGCTACATTTTTTGGAGACATGGGAGGATTTTTCATAATATTTTGGATCATATAGTGATGTCCAAATTAACAATAGCAATAGATACTTGGAATCCTTGCAGGGAGAGTGTGCCAATACATGCATGGTTATATCCTTGGCTTCCACTATTGGGACAGCATATGGAGCCTTTATATTAAACCATTTTTTATAAATTGACAAATGTGATTCATGCCTAGCATTCACATGATGCATCTACATATGCAATTTTATCACCTTGGAAAACTATATTTGATCCTGCTAGCTGGGAACAACTGATTGTTCATTTTATTGTAGCTAATCTGATGACAATACTACAAGAATTTATAATCAACCCAACTAATCAAAAACTAGACCCATTTAACTAGGTTATGACTTGTATATATATGTATATACATACATACATACATACATATACGTAAATAATAGTAACATATGTATTATATTTACATTTGCTTTGCCATTGCTTATGAGAGTGTTTCAAGATTGGGAACCACTTCAACATCCTTTGCATGGTTTAGAGGTAATGTCATTTTCATGGAAGCTTCTTTAAGGGAATTATCCTCATGATTTAACATATAATGTCTTAAAATAGTTAAGTGCTACCTAACTGTGTCCAAGGCATTTACACACTAGAGGCATACTCCATCTACCAAGTTGCTTACATACCTATATCCACGAGATCAAGACCCTTGAACTACTCACTCTAACAAATATGTAGTTCTGGTTTTTAAGTTTTTTGATGTAGCTATATTCCTATAACCACTGGTGAGATTTACTCACCTAATACAACTCCTTTCCATCATACACTAACTCAGGCGAATCAGGAAATTTGCTATAATTACAATACTGTAATACCCTGGTGCAACCTTTATGTTGCAATTTATAGTTAATGTAAGATTAACCTATATACATCCTAACTCACTCCTTGTATAATTATGTTTGAAAGCTTGTGACAATAATCAATGGGTCTAAGTAGACCATTCAAGTTAATATTGAAACTCAAAGTTTAGCCTTCTATTTTTGAAAGCCAGGTAGACTAGTTTACATTTATTGAAATGTCTTAAGATAAACCAAAAGTATGGATTCTTTGTTATATAAGGGGATCCTTTACTCAAATGTAAAATTGGTTGAGTGTATAACTTTAGTGAAGAGTTGAGTGTAAGGATCTATTACCTTGAACCTACGCTACAAATTCCTTGGAGCCAAGGGACCCTAAACCTATGCTACATTTTTTGGAGACACGAACTACTAGATTTAGTACTTCATAACATTTTGGATCATATAGTGCTGCCCAAATTAACAAAAATGATAGATACATGGGATCTTCAAAAGGAGAGTGTGCCAATACATGCATTGTTACATCCTTGGCTTCCATTGTTGGGATGCACACATGATGGCCTTTAGGTTTATGGCTTTGAAACTCTTGGTATCTATATATATTTTGTAAAACAAAAAGTTCTTGCATAATCTAGAGATAGATGGGTGATTACATCATTGAAGCAGCTAGCTGAGATGCATTGTAATCGAATTGGAGGAAATCATTAATAAACCAAACATATCATGAAGAGGAAACTTGAAAACTTGAATGCTAAAATGTTGAAATGAAAGCTATCAAGGATAAAACACCTATGCCAAAGTTACAACACAATGTAAAGTTGATTATATATGTGACATAAATCATTCCCCATTTGTTTTGATTATGGAGAGCTATGTGTAAAAGAGAGTGAAGAGCTACGTGTAAAAGAGAGTGGAGAGCTTTGAATAACGATGGAGAGCTCTGAACGTTGGTGAAGATTTCATTGTCGTGCCCTTGTGATCACTACATTTTGTTTCCATACCCTTATGATCTCTACATTTCATTGTCATGCCCTTGGTGTAGATCAGTGGAGATCTATAATTTCATTTTTGTTCCCTTTTGATCATTGCATTTTATTGCCATGCCCTTGTGATCCCTACATTTCATTGTCATGCCCTTGTGATCTCTACATTTTATTATCATGCCCTTATGATCTCTATGCCCCTGCTTTGTGATTTTTTTGTCATGCCATGCCCTTGTGATCTTTGTGCCCTTTGTACTACAAAATTTGGGGTCAAATTGCGATGATGGTGTAATTTGTGGTGATTTTCATGTTTTTTTTTTGGCAATTTGTGATGTAATTTGGGCCCAAATGTACTAGTGCTTTCTCTATGATTTTCTTCAAGGGGAGAAGAGGTAACTAGTAGAAACAATAGTCCACCAAGATAACTAGGGGGGGTGAATCAATTATCCAATTAAAACATTTATCAACCTTAATTAATCTTAACTATTCAATCAAAGTAAACAACAATTATAACAAGATGCACATACATAATTACACCAGAAATGTTAACTAGGGAAACCCTTGATCAAAGGAAAACTCCAGTGTGAATGATTCCCACAAAGATATATATATATATATTCCTTGTTATAGGATGGAGCCTATTAGGAGTCTATAAACACATTCAATACATAAAAGTCCCTATTAGGAGACTTTGAATCCCTGTTAGGAGATTCCAACCTTGCTAGGAGTTGTAGAAGATAGAAGGACCCACTATCCAAATAGCTTCTGGGGCAAGGCCACTAAACTCACTGTCTAACTAATCTCTCAACTATTCCTTGCAAAATAATTTTTCCACTTTAACCTCTTTCCTCTATCCTATCAACTAGACCAATCATTGTTAGACCTTATAGACTAGGTCATGAACCTTGGATCCAAATATTAAACCTCAAGTTACTAAATAAAACCTTCACAACAAAGTTCTCTCCAACATCACTCTTCTCTACTTATCTTCACATATCAACTATTTCTCTTCTATTTTTCTCTTTTTTCTTTCAATTAATCATTCATTCATTCATAACAAAGGAAAATTCCCTTCCTTTATACCAAATCCATAAAACAATTCCTTGAGGTAGCTATTACACCTTCTTGATTAATTATTATATGACCTTATTAAGAACACACTACACTTAGTGATAACATCAATCAATCACCTTGTACCTTAAATAACTTTATGTAAATGTAATATTATGATGCACAAGCTTAGCCATGTCATCACCAACTAGTCTTCTACATGCCTTTGACCTTGCTTCTTAGAATAACAACTTTTCTAAGAGATATAAAAAGTTTACCAAAACATGCTTCTATAAACTCTATCTCAGAAAAATCTTCACCAAAACTTGCATAACTTCTTCTAGACTTAATGTCTTATGCTTCCAAGGTTAGCTGCATTTACTAGACACTTGGTAGTATCTTCTTTTAACCTTTCTTATAAAAATAATCAATGATCTATCCGTACTAACTTGATCTTTTTGCTATTATTCTATTAGATACCACAAAAAACTACTATGTTGACATCAATGACAAACAAAATTATGAATGCAACATATCATCATGATAATGATCTAATCATGTTTCTACAATACTCCCCCATAGAAGTATCGTCATCATTCATGATTCCAACAATCTCCCCCTTTGGCATTGATGGCAACATAGATGAAAACCATCTAGCTCCAAGAATACCAACTGTAAAAGACTGCTATCCTTTCTTTACAAATCCTCTTCATCAATCATTTCTCCCCCATTGATATACCTCAATGGGCTCTATATCAAACTATTTTTCATGCTATAATCTCTCCCTTCAATGTACTCTATATCAAACTTTTTTTTCATTCTATAATCTCTCCTCCATTGACCTCAATGTCAAAGGTTTCAACAACCATCTATCTCTACAACAACTATTTTTTACTTGCTCAAGTGTCCAAATACATTTTTCAAAACAACATCCATCAAGAGTCCTAGATGACTCTATCCATCATAGATACTCCCCCATATACGAAGCATCAACATTAAGTCTAGACAAATAATAGTGCTCTGTAATACTAGACTAATGCATTTTTGCATCATCTACTCTAATGTAGGTAGGGTCATAACCCCTTGCATACCTCACAAATATTCAAAAGCCTCTTTGGGAAGAGGCTTGGTGAAAATATCTACAATCTTCTCTTTGGTGCCTACAAACTATAATCTGATTTTCTTTTCTACAACTTTATCTCTGAACATGTGATACTTGATAGAAATGTGCTTAGTCTTAGAATGCAACATTGGATTTTGAGACATATTCACTATGCTTTTGTTATTACAATATATGACAACAGGTTCACTGAATTCTATCCTTATATCCTTCAACATCTGCTTCATCTGAATAACTTGATTACAATTGTTTGCTGCTGCAACATATTTTGCCTCCACTATGTACTATGAGATAAATCCTACTTCTTGCTTAACTAAGAAAAGAATCTTCCTCTAAGAAAGAAGACTTCAGCACTAGTGCTCTTTCTATCATCCATACTACCTATCCAATCAACATCAGTATAAGAATATAAAGTGAAATCATTAGATCTATCATACCACAATCTAAACTCTAGTGTTCCCTTCATCTATCTAAATATCCTCTTAACTACTACATGATGTGCTTCTCTAAGATCAACTTGAAATCTTGCAAAAATTTTGATTGCATTTGCTATATCCAGCCTTATGTGAGTTAGATATTGCAATCCTCCAATCATAGATCTATACTTCTTCTACGCAATAGTAGGTGTCTCATCCTTTATAGATAACTTGTGTCTAGTTACCATAGATGTTCCAACTGGTTTACATATTTCCAAACCACACCTTTTCATTAGATCTTTCAAATACTTAGTCTAATAAATAAAGATTCCTTCTTTATCTTGTATAGTCTATAATCCTAGGAAGTATTTCATCTCTCCTATCATACGCATGTCAAATTCCTTCTTTAATTCTTCTGCAAACTTGTCACTTTCATCATCATCTCCTCCAAATATGATATCATCAACAAATATTACCAAGATTATAAATCAATCATCTATTTCTTTCCAGTATAGATTACTATCTTCCATACCATTGCTAAATCCAAGTTTTGTCAAATGCCTACCCAAACTTTCATACTAGGTTTTGGGTGCTTGTTTTAAACCATGCAATGCTTTCTTTAATCTGCATACCATGTCCTTGTCATTTGTTAAATGAAAACCTTCATGTTGTTCTATGTATACCTCTTCTTCAAGTTCTCCATTAAAGAATGTTGACTTGACATCCATCTAATATACCTTGAATTTCTTATGTGCTACATAGGCTAAGAATAACCTTAATGCTATAATTATTTCCACAAGAGTATAGGTTTTTCATAGTCTATTCCTTCTTATTATGGGTAACCTTTACATAACAATCTTGTTTTGTTCCTTAAAACTTCACCTTTTTCATTCATCTTGTTCTTGAATACCCATTTTGTTCCTATCACATTCTTGTTTGCTGGTCTAGGGACCAATTCCCATGTCTCATTCTTCACTATTTGATCCAATTATTCTTTTATAGCTCACTTCCAATAGTCATCTTTACATGCTTAATGGATTCTTTGGTTCTACTTGAGATATCAGACATAGTTCTTTGTTGATTTTATTTCTTGTCATCACACCTTTATCTCTACTGCTAATGATTTACTCAAGTGGATGATTCTTTGACATATTCTTACTAGAAGTAGGAGTTGTTATCTCAACTCTTAGCTCTATTCTACATCACCTCATAAATGGTGGTGTTAAAATCTTCAATATCTTATAGATCACCCTTGGTTCCTCCTTGAGATCTAATACCTATAGTAATTTCTAATATTTTTCCTACATATGTTCTTATGGATCCATCTTCCATTATTTTAGCATCTTGAAATGCACAAATCGAACTTTGTAGCCTCAATTTCTTAGATTTTTCATCACCTTCAAAATTATTTTCCAAAGCTATCCAAATCTTATGAGAAGTATCAAGTGTTTTTACCTAGTTGTACTCAATTTCAGGAAGTGCAGACAATAGTGCTTCTCTAGCTCTCATGTCACACATGAAAAGTTCTCTCTCATCCTTGGTACAAGTCTCCAATGAACTTTTAGCAATAATTATCTTTTCTAATTTTGTCAAGATCCAATATCCTGGAACCATACATAGAAGATTTGTCTTCATCTTTTCCTTCCAAGTTTCATAATTTGTTACATCAAGCTTTGGACTATCCTTTCTAAATATGTTCACCATGGATCTCTCAAAGTTGTTAAACTTTATCTTCAAGGACCTGACACTTTGATACCAATTACTGAAAATAATAGTCCATCGAGATAATTGAGGGGGGGGGTGAGTGGGGTGGGCGTGAATCAGTTATCCAGTTAAAATATTTATCAACCTTAATTAATCTTAACCAATTAATCGAAGTAAACAACAACCATAACAAGATGCACATACATAATTACACTAGATATGTTAACTAGGGAAAACCTCGTTGGGAATGATGCCCATATATATATATATATTCCTTGTTACAGGATGGACCCTATTAGGAGTCTATAAACACATTTAGTACATAAGTGTCCATATTAGGAGACTTTGAATCCATGTTAGGAGATTCCAACCCTATTAGGAGTTGTACCAACCTTGTTAGGAGTTTTAGAATATAGAAGGACCCACTATCCAAACAACTTCTGAGGCAAGACCATTGAAGTCACTATCCAACTGATCTCTCAAATATTCCTTGTAAAATAATTATTCTTACTATGTTTTAACCTCTTTCTTATGTCCTATCAACCAAACCAATCACTATCAGACCTTGTAGACTAGGTCACAAACCTTGAATCAAAATTTTAAACCTCAGATCACTAAATAAAACCTCAACAATGAAGTTCTCTCCAAGTCTATTGTATTCTGCTTATCTTCACATATAAATTGTTTCTATTCTATTCCACTCTTTGTGCTTCTTGCAATCATTCATTCATAACAAAAGAAAATGTCCTTCCTTTATACTAAGTCCATAAAATAATTCCTTGAGTTGGCTATTACACATTCTCAATTAATTATTATAGGACCTCATTAAAACATGTTACACTTAGCGATAACATCAATTAGTCACCTTGTATTTTGAATAACTTTCCACACATGTAATATTATGACTAGTGAGCTTAGCCACATCATCACCAACATGTCTTCTACATGCTTTTAACCTTTCTTCTCATAATAACAACACTACCAAGAGATATAACAAGTTTACCAAAACATGCTTCTATAAACTCTATCTCAAAAAAATCTACACCAAAACTTGCATAACTTTTTCCAAACTTAATGTTTTATACTTTCAAGTTTAGTTGCATATACTAGACACTTAGTAGAATCTCCCTTTAACCTCACTCATTGAAAATACTCAGCAATCTATCTATACTAACTTGATCTTTATGTTGTTCTTTTGTTAGATACCATAGAAAACTATTATGTTGACATCAATGAAAAACACAGTCATGAATGTAACATATCATCACGATAATTATATAATCATGTTTCTATAATAGTCCCCCATAGAAGTATCATCAACATTCATGCTTCCAACAGTACCCATGTAAATGTTCTTTTTTTTTTCCTTCTAAATATATATCTCCTTATATTTCCTCCAATAGGTGATTAGAGAAGCTTCTCTTTATGTATATGTATGTGTATATATAGATACACACACACACACATGTGCATGTCTATGTATGTATGTATTTATGTATATATGTATCTACATACACACATATACAAAGATCACAAGGCAAGCCAATGAGATGTAGAGATCATAAGGGCACGACAACAAAATGTAGAGATGCAAAGATACATTTACTACATACATGCATATACACATACATATATATGCACATATATGCATACATCTATATATGTAATTTTATCACCTTGTAAAACTATATTTGATCTTTACTCAATCATCAAGAGATAATAAGCCAAGAGGCTTTCTACAGTGGAATCATTCATCAATGTAAACATTTTAGCATTTAAAAAAATTGACAGTCACTTCAGTGTCATGTATATTAAAATGGAAGATAAATCATAGTAATAATACTGAACATTAACATAATTTAATTTAATTAATTTTGTAATTGAAACAAGATCTAGCTATTTTTATCATTGTTGTCATCTATTATTGTGTTCCTATCTACAAAAAGTTGAACCAAATAGTCATATTGAATATTTGAAATATTTCATAATAAAGATTTTATCACAATGAAAGACTCATACTTGAAATATACTTAATAATAACACAATTTTTAGAATACATCTCTTATTTTATAATATTTTTAGAGGCAAAATAGACTAAGGAAGCTTTATTTAATTCACCATTATCGAGTCTAACATTTCCATGGATGGTTACAAGGTAAGTAGTTGGGTGTGAAAGGAATTGAAGCACCTCCATAATGATAATTAAAGGGACAAATACATGAAGATTCAACAGCCTGCTCAACTTATTTCATTGTATATTTCAAGAAAAATTTTGAAGCAAAAATATAGGCATGGAAATGAAATCACATACCATAAATCTTGATGAGGCTTGCTATGTAATTTATTTCTTAATTTAAATCACCCATGCATATGACAATCCCTCTTTAACTTAAGTTGAAGATTTGCTTCGGTTTTGTACCAAATATGAGTATTTTCGAGTTTCATTGAAATAGATTTATTGTAGAAAGCATGTTAGTTTTTAATTATGCTGCTTTGAGAGACAAAAAATTCATTTGCATAATGTTAGTGAAGGATTTTTAAAGCATGTTGCCATTAATTTTGGTTCTACAGTTTATTCCATTTATCTAACTCTGTCTCTTTGCCCCTTTTGATTTACTTTTGATTGAAATATGAATGTACTCTTTTTTCCTAATTACAATTTCCTAACATTGTGTTAAAATCAGCATTATTTCACATTTTTTTATCAATGCAAAAGTCATATTCTAAGAATAATTTATTCTTTTTTATATATTCAATATTTAAAGAATGTGAACATGAACCGATTTTTCAATACTTACTTTGGTATCAATAGTTTTGATTAAATGTGTGGATAATTGCTTGTGTGAATTCAATACATGAATGATTAATTTAATTTAGCACAAGTACTATGCAAGTGTATATGTATGCATGTAAAGAAGTTCACATAGTGAACTAATATATATACATACATGCACATATGCATATAATCATCATAATTAGTTATCCTTGAATCTGGCCAAAGCTATTATATATGAGCAAGAGACAAATGTTTAGAAGGGAAAAAAAAGAACATGTACATAGGTTCCCCTTCTCCCCTTGAAGAAAATCAAAGATCAAGGTCACAAAGATTACAATGGCATGACACAACAATGAAATGCAGCGATCACAAGGGAATGAATACAAAATCTTGATCTCTACTGATCTCCACCAATGTTTAGAGCTCTCCACCCTCTTTTCCATGCAACTCTCCACAATAAATCAAAACAAAGGAGAAGGAGAAGGAGTGGTTTTAGAAAGAGAAGGAGAAGAAGAAACTTTAGAAAGAGATAGTATGACAAAAACAATAGCTAGAAACAACTCCTTACACTCAACCCTTCATTCAGGTTATTCTCCAATTCCTTGCATATGCAATTTATCACCTTGGAAAACTGTCAACTTGAAATACAAGTTTTTTGGGTCAAAACTGCTCTTTTTCACAATTCATTGCCACATTATCATATGACTATTGGAGAAATATCATACAATATTATTTTCCCAAAATTGTATCACATGACTACTATAATTTCTATTGTCTAGCTATACTGAACTATATCACCCTCATTAAGGAAAAGTATCACTTGATAAAAAAATTTTGCCTGATTACTATCAACTCTATCATATGATACTTCTTGTTGTTCTAATATTGCCTCATTTTTGTTACTTCCAAAACAAATTCTAAACTATGTCTTAGTTGATCTAGGGGTTTTTTCACTTCATCCTAGCTAAACATGGTTAAAACATCTATGTTGGGTACTATTCTAAATAAAAAAGATGGGTTTAGTCTATCAAATGTAAGCTAAAAATGATCACTAATGGTCACTTGTCAAAATCCAGTTACCTTTATATGTTAGCTAATTGTTATTAAGCTTCTTGCTCACTCTCAACTCTAGTCACTAGTTTATTGTAAATGTTTGAGCACTCTTGACAAGCCACTTGCTTATTCTATCTTTGACAAGTGATCATTCTTGATCCCATAAGCTTCAAATCTGAAACACTTTTCTTGTCCTATTAGAAAAAGACATCTCCTTACATGCTAGTTGTGACTACTTTCCAATTCAGTCAAGGTAGTCATCCTTCTTTCATCTTTGAGCAATCAAAAAATCCAACTAGGTGCCCTCATGGACAAACTTGTGTAGAGGGTTCCATCTTTGATAACGAAGAAGAAGCTAATATTTGGCACAACCTACTCTATAGCTTTGAGAATCCATTTGGTAGACCCTTTGATACAACTAGGGGTGAAAACATCTTCCCACTCACCATGCATCCCAACGAGATCAAACGTCACCTAGAAGAACAAGCCCACATGGAAAGGAAAAAATACAAGAGTCCATACACATGGCTAGTAGAGAAAAAGCATATCACCAAGATGAGCTTTATGCTCATACATACAATGAAAAAAATAGGCATGGATACTACAAAAACCCATTTGATGACATCCCCCTTGGTGGAAATGATGGAAACCATACACCTCCTAGGTTCCTAGAGTCAATATAGGAGCATGCCCATCACCACCCAGACATTTACAATCACATCATAAAAGTGATGATGAAATCACTAGTGTATACGTGATCAAATTCTAACAAGATGAGGTCACCCAGAGGTTAATACTCAAAACCTTGGAACAAAATGGGGACCAATACTTTCAATATATGACAATGAAGGGATGAAAACTCCCTCAAGACTTTGACATGTAAAAAAGGATAATACAAAAATGAGAACCCACCGAGGCTCAAATTTTAAGAGAGGAAATGCAAGAACTTAGGAATCAACTTGCACAACTACAAGTCTCCAAAGAACAACCTAAAACTTCCTTTGTTGAATTTATATGCACTCTTGCTTTTGGTGGGAGTCTTTACATGCCTCCATTTACTAGGGATATAGAGGTTCCCAAGTATGATAAGTATGATGGAAATGGTGACCCTCATGATCATGTGAGGAACTTCTATGCTATTAGAATAGACTTTATGCATGAAGACACCTACCTCATGAGGTTGTTTCCTAGGATTTTAAGATGATAAGCCATGGAATGGTTTACAAATATAATGCCTCCTCTCAAAATGTTTGATAAACTTTCACAATATATTATTCAATAGTATTCCTATAAATTTCAACATCTTGTTATTATTTTGGATTTGTGCAACATCAAACAAAAATAGGGAGAACTCTTTGCAACATATCTTTAGTGATGGAGATCTCTACATTCTAGATACCCTCGACAAGTCCCTGAGACTAAGAAGATTGACATCTTTGTCAATACACTTGTAATAGAACTATACTTTGACCTCAAATTTATTTTTTCACATCCTTCAATGACATGGTTGAAAGTGCATTGCATTAAGGATGTTGCTATCAAAAAAGGTGACATTGTCTTGAATAAATATAAATATGGCAACGGAAATGGAAAAGACAAGAACAAGCCTTGGAACAAAAATAAATACATTTTCAATGATGGAGTGGTGGATGTTCTTGTACTATAACTCTACTTTGACCTCAAATTTATTTTTTCACATCCTTCAATGACATGGTTGAAAGTGCATTGCATTAAGGATGTTGCTATCAAAAAAGGTGACATTGTCTTGAATAAAGATAAATATGGCAGCTGAAATGAAAAAGACAAGAACAAGCCTTGGAACAAAATAAATACATTGTCAATGATGGAGTGGTGGACGTTCCTAAGACTAAGGAGTTTTCCTTTAACCTTTCCAATTTTTTTATGTTGCAAAGCAACAAGAGGCTTTGAAGTCTCAAATATCTGATGAAAACAAAAAAATTTCTAAGAAAAGACATGTTTACACACCTATGGTTGAACTTTATGAAGTGGTCTTGAAGACCTAACTTGCAAAAAAACTGGTCATGCTTCCAAAAAAATCCTAGCCCTATGCCCCACCCATTAGACCCCCTTGGTGGAGAGAGGACCATATTTGTAGTTATCATAGGAACAAAAGCCACAACACTGAAAACTACTTTGAGCTTAAAGATGTCATTCAAGATCTCATCGATGCTGACAAAGTCATCATAGATGGCCTAGTTAAAAACTCTAATCACATAGATTTTAAACAACCATTACTTGAGTATGAAAAAGGTGAATCATCTAAGGCTAACAAGAAGAATCATGATGCAAAAATTAACTATACATACGATGATGTTGGCAATGTCATAAACATGATATAACCCATTGAATACTTTCACATGATGGGTCCTAACTTTGACAAGGAACCCAACTATGATATGAGTGATGAAAGACCCAAGGTTGTCCTAAAAATACAAAGTGATCAACAAAAACATAGGGCCACTAGACCTAAGGTAGTTTTGAAAGTGGTAGAATCTTGCTCCTCGCATGGTAAGTCACTTAATGATGTCACTAGGGGGTAATAAAAAGTTATCCTTAGAGTTTCCAATGATCCTAAAAATGCTTCATTGTCTAAAAAAGAAGCTACCTTAGTAATCTCTAGTTATGACCTTATTAGTCAGCTACAATGAACCTCAACACAAATATCCATCTTTGAATTATTACAGTTATCTCCTTTACACAAGGGTATTCTTGGGAAAATCTTATGCTCTACTAATGTCCCCAAAGATATTTATGCAAAGTGATTCCATGCTATGGTGAATCACATTTCTTCACCATATTATCTAACATTTTTTGAAGAAGATGATAGATCTCTCAATCATCGTCATAATCACACCCTTCACATAGAAGTCCAAATCTTTCGTACTCGTGTCTGCCGAGTCTTAATAGACAATGGTGTAGGGTTAAACATTATCTATTTAAATATTATTCAATAGCTCAACATGTCTAAATTTTCTATTGACCCTAGGTGAAAGATCACCACCAAGGCCTATGATGAGGTTGAAAGGCCTCCTAAAGGTCTTATTGTGCTACCAATCCATGTTGGTCCCGTTAAAAAAGATGTGATCTTCCAAGTTCTAGACATCCCATTAGCATATAATTTGTTGCTCAGAAGGCCTTGGATTCATGACATGCAAATAGTACCATCTACGTACCAACAATGTATAAAGTTTCCCTTCAATGGTACTAAAATAGTTGTTCTTAGAGACAATTCTATGTCTATCAATACACTAGTTGTTGTTGACACACTCGTTCATCACAATCGCTCTTCTCATGAGTTTAAGCCATCCCTAAAAGTGTATAAATAAAAATTGAAAATGATGAGCCTAGGTATAGGTGATTACACTTTGGATTCTATTTCTTCTCTACCAATTTCTCCTTAATCTTATGGGAAGCCTTCCTTGAAATTGAAGCTCTTAGCTTTCTCTATGACTATTTTTTGCACTTTTATTCAATTCTTAATTCTCCTAGAAGTAGAAAAAGAAGACCAACCTACCAGAGATTGGATATATAGGGAAAAGGAAGATGTGGAGGAAGTCATGATCACTACTCCTATCTCTCCTAAGCATTATGGAAAAGGATACAAGTTTCTAAAAAAATGGGCTATCAAGGCAATGGTTCCTTAACTAGTAACAAAAAAGCTCTCATAGAACCCTTAAATCATATTGAGGGTTGCAAAACTAGAAATATTTCTGGCCTAAAATTTGGACTAGAAGATGAATTACCAAGATTTGATAGAACAACTCCCATGTTTAGCGAATCAGAGGATGATGAACCATCTTTTTCTACAACTGTTCTACAAGAAGAGGATTTTATGCCTCCCACTTCTCTCCTATGGGGATAATAATAAATGATTAATCCAATGATGCTAAGGCTTCTACTTCTAGATAGCATGAGCATGATTAATCTAACCATGAGGAAGGATAAGAGAGAATATTGCTCGCTTGATTGCTAGGAACTAGAGTGTAGATTTTGGTAAGTATGAATGGGAAAGTCTCTTAGATGCATCTTGAAAATTAGGAGTGGATGTTATCCATGCCTATGGTAACCAACCAAATTTAGTTGAAGATTCTAGTCTAGGGTCTAACGAGTTTGGCTCACAAATTGCTTTAGTGGATTATAATAATCCCTTTAGGTCTATTCCTGATCTGGCTTCCTTTGGAACTTTCACTATAGGCTCAAACTTTCATGTCACTAGAGATGACTCCTTTCACATAGAAAATATTGAAGAATCCCCATCCTCCTCGTCAATCCATCCCAATCTCATAGATTGGTCTGCTTAAAGACCTAAACTATCATCTTTCCAAAATGACTATGAGATCACCTACTAACTCAATGCTATCGAGCCCATGATATCTTCCACCAATGAACCCATTGTTAACATGAAAAAAATAGATATCAAATTCATTTGTCATAAAATCAAAAGAAAAAATAAGTGGTTAGATCATGAAAACCACTTTGTGGATGTTTTTGAACCCAAACAAAGTGAAAATAAAGATATATCCAAAGGTGAAAACCTCTTTGAGGTGCCTATGGATGAGATACTTGGTATTCTACCAAGCTATTTCCAAGAAAGATCTTCAGTTCTCATCGAACCCACATAGCCTATCAACTTGGGTACAAAAGAGTCTCCTAAGTTCATTCATTTGGCTCAATCTCTATCAACTAAAGAAAAAGAGAAATTTACCAAGTTCTTTCAAGAAAAGAAAATCATATTTTCCTGGACCTACTCAGATATGCCTAGTCTTGATTTTGATCTAATTATGCACCATCTATCTATTTCTCTTGGTATCGAGCCTATTACAAAAAAGTTTAGGAAGATGCACCCACATGTGGCCCTTTTGGTCAAGGTAGAACTCAAAAAACTCCTAAGTGAAAACTTTATTAGAGCCATTCATTATGCAGAATGGATCTCCAATATTGAACTTGTGTCTAAACATGATAATTCCATTCAAGGGTGCACCAATTTTAGAAACTTAAATAAAGTTCCCTAAGGATGATTTTACACTACCTAACCTAGACATGATAGTGGAATGACTATGGTTTTATGAGATGTACTCTTTAATGGATGGTTGCTCTAGGTACAACCAAATAAAAATTGCCCCTAGAGATCAAACAACTTTTACATGTGCATGAGGTAACTTTTGTTGGAATGTTATGCCCTTTGGGATAAATAATGCATGATCTACCTATCAATAAGCCATGACCACCATCTTACACAACATGATATACAAAAACATGGAAGACTATGTCAATGACACAATTCACCAAATCTAAACAAAGAAACACACATTGTGATAACCTTAATTTTATATTGGACCATATGGAACAATTTTATCTTCAGCTAAATCCCAAAAAGTGTGCCTTTTTTTGTCACATCAGGAAAAAATTTTGGCTACATCATATCAGCAAAAGATATTGAATTTTATCTTGAAAAGGCATAGGCCATCATGGAAATGCCTCCTCCTAGAAATATCGATCAATTAAGAAGTCTTTACAGATGGTTGCAATCCATTAGGAGGTTCATTTTTCATCTACCTAATAAATCTCAATATTTCAATAAGAACTTACATAAGGGCTCTACATCTATCTAGAATGAAGAGTGTCAATAAAGCTTAGATTAGATCAAAGGTTATTTTCCTAAACCTTCAATATTAATGCCAACTATCCTAGGAAAACTTTTGATTCTATACATCTTAGTGACATACTCTTCCCTAGGAGCACTCTTAGCCAAAGTGATGAAACTAGAAAAGAGCGGCTATTTCTTACATTAGTCGCACTTTGGTTGCCTATGAGATGAACAACAACAATATTGAGAAGGCTTTCCTTGTAGTTGTATTTTCCTTCCAAAATATTAGACACTATATGTTGGCTCACGTAATGCATCTCATTGGTAAAATTGATCCCCTAAAATACTTATTGATTAAATCTACACTTACCATCCACCTGGCTAAATAGATGATGATTCTCTCTAAATTTGACATTCAGTACATCAAACACAAATCTATCAAGGGGTAAGCCATAGCTGACCAACTGGTTCATTTTTCATTAGAAGATACAATGCCAATGTAGATTGAGTTTTGAGATGCTTCCATCATTTATACCATTGAAAGAACTTGGAATATGTTCTTCGATAGTTCTCATACCCAAAATGGGGTTGGAATAGGAATTCTATTTGTCACACATCATGGTTACACAATCCCAAAGTCTTACAAACTCCTATTTCCTTACCCTAACAATATTGTAGAGTATGAGGCTATAACAAATGAGATTAAAATGGATTTAGAATGGAGGATCATAGAGCTACATATCAATGGAGATTCCCAACTTTTCATAAACCAAGTCAACAATGAGTATCAAACCAAAGATGAAAATTTGGTACCTTATAAGAAATTGATTGATTCTCTATGGAAATATTTCACACTCATGACATTTCAAAAAATTTCCAGAGTAGAAAACAAGGTTGTAGATGCTATGGCCACCCTAGCATCTATTATCTAGTTACATGAACATGAATCTAATTTTGAGTTCCAGGTGGAAGAATTATTTCACCTTGCTTATGACTCCTCTAGTAACCATGTGATCTATACCATTGTTGGTCATTATTCATCTCACTATTCCACCATTTTCTCTAATCTTCATGATCAGATTATTACCAAAAATATCATGCAAAACCAAAAATGCCAACTTCTTCACAATGTCTCAGACTACACCTTGGTCTTTGGTGACTTGTATAGGAAAGGTCTAGATGGGAACCTCCTTAGGTGTCTAGAGTTAGAAGAGTTCGAAAAGGCATTAGCCAAAGTTCACGATGACATTTTTGGGGTGCACTCCAATGGTCTTGCACATGATTAGAAATCACTTACAGTGGGCTATTATTGGCCAATCATGTAGGCTGACACTATTTGATAAGCTAAATCTTGTAAGAAATGTTAGCTTCATAGTAACTTAATTCACGCTCCTAGATTGAAGCTCATACCTTCTATTATGTATTGGCAATTTAAGCAATGGACCTTTGACTTGGTAGGCAAGGTTCATCCAAGTTTTTCTAGTGGTCACAAGTTTATCATTACAATGAATAAATACTTTTAAAAATAGGTTGAAGTTGTACCTTTATCTATTGATATAAGAAAACATATTTCCATATTTATACTCAATGATATTATCTATCGCTATGGCATCCCATCCTCTATTGTTACTGATAATGGAGGAAAATTCAAAAACAAGGAGCTAAAACAACTGTATAAGAAATTTAAGATCAAACAACATTGGTCCTCAATCTACTATTCCCAAGGGAACAACCAAGCCAAGGCCTCTAATAAAACATTTCTCAAAATCCTACACATAACAATTTAGAAATCAGAAAAAGATTGGTATCTATAGATCAATCTAGCACTATGGGCTTACATTACCACCATTCATACTACTACAAGAACTACAACTTTTTCTTTAGCCTATGGTTCTAAGGTTGTCTTACCCTTAGAAGTTGAGATTCCCTCACTACGAGTCTCTGTATATGAGTTGATAACTAATGAAGATCATAAGGCTATGAGGATAAAAGAGCTAGAAACCCTTGATGAGAGTTGTAAATCTAATTTTGATCACATGAGGGCATATCAAAAATGAATGTCTACTACTTAAAAAAAAATGTCCATCCTGTGAATTCCAACAGGGTGAGTTGGTGCTTAGAGAAAATCCCAAAAATTAGCAAAATAGAGAGAAAAAAGGGAAATTTGAGCCTAATTAGTTGGCTCCTTACATTGTCACAATAGAAGCTCGCTCTAGTGCATATTGACTCTCTACTCCTAAAGGGGAACAACTTGTTGAGCCTATCAATGTGCTACATCTAAAAAAGTTCTATGCTTAAAGGCTCACAACTTGTGAAGCCTATCAATGTACTACATCTAAAAAAGTTATATGCTTAAAGGCTCACAACTTAGCTCTTTGTATATATTTATTGATCCTAAAAAATTCTTTAAAAATGAAAAATGACCTAAAAAATGGTCATATCTATGAAAACCTAGCAATAGGTTCTTTGATGTATCACAAAAAAAATATCAAAATTTCAAAAAATACAAAAAAATTGAAAAAGGTCCTAAAAAATTGCCAAGTGGTGAAAACTTGGAAAAAGGCACCACTTGAGACCCTCACACTTATGTCTATAAGTCTCACTCATTCACTCTACAACACATTTCCTAGCTTGGAATTGTCTCTTGCCCTCATCTTGGGGGCATGGTTTTTTAGCCTATTAGGGTCTCTTTGTGCATTAGGGTTTCTTTGGCAACTCACAAAATAATGTTTATCAACACTTTCCCCTTGACATCAAGTGTTTCTCAACACTTCTCGGATATCCTACTAACACTCTAGGATGGTGAGATATTTATCACTGTCATATTCAATTCTTGTAGAAATGGCCATGTGACTTACACACATCCACTTAAACATTAAACTTGTTGAGTTATGCTGACCTTTATCTTCTTTTTGTGTTGTTTATGATGATTTCTTTGTTTAGTGTTCCCTCCCTAATAGTCTTTCAAGGATTTCATGGACTAGAAGACTAGGGGTATGGGGTATGTTTTACTTTCTTTCTTCTTATGGTTATAATTTGTTAGTCTAAGGTGTTAAGAGAATTAATTCTTTTCTTCTTGGCACTTTGGACCTACAATGTATCATTCTTGTCTATTTTTGCAAGACCGCACTCAGAAGTTATCTTGGTGCTTATGCCTTGATAAAGGTGTAATCATTCTATATCAAACCTAGGGAATCTAACTGCATTGGCCATCTTGACTTCTATGTCTTTGATGCTTAGGTTGGATTCCCACATTCCTATCCAATATAGATCATATTCATATCCTTATTGTTATACTAGTGATGATTGTATGATCCTATGATGTCCCTAATGACCACTCAATGATGAAATTAGAGTTTAAATTTTTTGGATTCCTTACAAGTAAACCATTTTGCATACTAGCTTGCATTCTAGGGTTCATTCTAGCTTACATTTGCATTTTCCATGTTGAGAGAGCTCTCTTCTTTATCTTTCATGGACATGTCAGCTAACTATGTTCATCCTTCTCTTGCCTCTTCTCGATCTTATCTTATCTGTTCTTTCTTATTTCTTGCTTGTTTTCTATCTTACCATCTCACTTATGCTTTTGACCTATCTTTTCTAATCTTGATACCCTAGATCCATTATCAAGATCAAAATCCTGATTCTGGTTCATCTTACTAGTCAAAATTTCTTCCTCCTTCTATGTAGTTGGCTGACCTATTGAGGCTTAAGCTTCAAATCTTGTTCGAGAAATAATCATTTCTTCATGTCTTCATCATTTCTACTCTCTTCCACTCTTCACTTTCATTTCTATTTCATCTCATTTCATCTTTCTACTTGATTTTACCTAGAAAGCATTGCTTATCATTCATGGTCAACTCTAGTCAAATTAGGGTATTCTATCACTTTGTAATAGTCAGTCTTTGGTCTTAATCTCATAATTGTCATCCTAGACTTTGTTATATCTTGATTTTCTCATATCTAGCTCATTTTTGCATTCTGTTTACCCCATTTAGATTTCAATCTCAAGGTGGCAAGAATACTTTATCATCACTTGCTAAAACTATCTATTTCTTAGGAGAATATGTTTAATCTTTTCATTTTCTCTTGATATATCTACTTTTTTATTAGACTGTACATTCAGGACTTGTTATCTCTTTCTTTATTTTGTTCTTGAAAATCAGATCTCTTTATCTATTGTTTCCTACTTGACTTCTATATTCCTTGATGTCATGTTTTCCCAAATTGATCACACATTAGTCAAAGAGGGGCAAATGTAATCACCTAAAAATGGTCATCCAGACTATTAGCCCCCTTCTCAGTATTTTGGCTAAATTAATTAATCATTTTTCTAGGCCAAATTGCTAAAAATTAATAAATTTTATTATAACCTATAGTTTGACTATATTGTTCTAAATTCATATTTTATTAAAATAACATGTCCCCTTTTAATTAAATCAAAGACCACATTCTTCTAACCCACTCAATGTGCACACATAAAGTCTTTTTCCTATTTACAAATTAAAAGAAAATGCCTTTGTCTCACATTAAAAGTCAACTCCATTTTCATTGGTTAACTTTCTCTTATATGGATTATGCCAAAATTCAACCCCCACCCTTGATTGTCCATCCCTTGATCTTGATCTCGATCATCCTTACACCTTTAAAAGAAAGAGCTCTCCCCTTCTCAAATGATCCACATTTTTCTTGAGTATTTTTATGTTATATATTTATCAATTGATCTTTTTAGAGCTTGTGGAGAACTTCTACTTCTTGTCTAAATTCTCTCATCACCATAACATATTATCTTAGATCCATCTTGCATAGTAGCTTAGTTCATATTGTAATAGTTTAAATCACGTAGTTTAATTGGCATTGGCTATTATAACACTCTTATTTGCTTAATCTAGTTGCATTTTGCATATCATTCTTGCATTGCATGATTGAGAGTTCTTGTGGACACTTGCATTCTTTGTGTTGTATAGAGAACCTCCCATTGCATGGTTTACTAGTAAGGAATGTGTCTCTAAGGCTCAGCTAAGAACTATTCATATTGCTCAAAAAACTTCCTTGCACTCCTTGGATAGGGAGCTCTAGGCCGCCATTCAAGCATTCCAACTCATGGGATCAGTTGGATAGAAGGGTTTAGAGTGGTGCACATTTCTAGTGTAAAGCAACAAGTCTACCAATTACACCTTCAAAGGTTTGCCTAGTGTGTATCTTAGTTCTTGAATTACATACACTCTAGTGGCATAAATAGGGAGTAGAGTTCTCAATACCTTTCTTATTACAGTTTCATCTTTGATTTCTCCATTTGCACCACAAATAGCATTAACAACTTTTTTAACTCTAGTGCATTATTGCACTATATTCTCACATTCTATCATTCTATCATCATCAAATTTACCTATTAGACTCTTTGATTTGGCTCTCAAGACATTGTCATCACCTCCATAAATGATCTTCAGTTTGTGCCACATTTTCTTTTTACTATCATTATCTTTTAAGTTATCAAACTTAGCAAAACTAAGGGCTAAGGCAATCTCCAACAGTGCTTGATTGTGTTATTGATTTTTCTTCAATTGATCAGTTGTTAAAGAAGTAGTTGTTACCTTCACATACTCATTGTCCATGATGTTGATAGCAACATCACTAATATTGGATATATGAAACCTCATCAAGGTTTTCCATGTAGTAAAGTTCTCCTTGTTCAACTTAGGTACATCTCTCTTGTGAGTCATGATCTTTGGCTTTGAGTACCTTCAAAATTTTCTCTATAAGCACTAAGCTCTGATACCAATTAAAATAAATAATAATTGAGAGGGGGGGTGAATTAGTTACTCAAGGTCATTAAGTATGATTTGAACAATTAAACATGAAACTCTTTGTTCTACTTATCTTATTGTTGCTCAGTCTCTACTATATTGATAAAATTACTATTTTAGATATAACATGTTTCAGTAAATATAAAATGTAAAACACATAAAGCATTCAACACAAGTTTGACACTAGGATTTCATGTGGAAACCTAATTTTGGAAAAAACACCAGCAACATGTCACCACCTTCTCACTCTTTCAAAGTGAGCTTTGTTAGGAGACAACCCTGTTAAAGGTTAAAATACACACTATTAAATATGACTTGGTTAGAGGATAAAATCACCCTCTTAGGAGTGGCCTTGCTAGAGGACTTTGATCATTCCATTTAGAATGTCACCTTGTGAAAGGATTTACATAGACTATTAAGTCCTTCAAATGACTATTCGGTCAACCTTTGTTAAAAGGATTTCAACACAAACCATGTATAATTATTAGAAAGAAAATAGTATGGTTTTGATTTGTATGATTACAACTCACTTTGCAAGTTCATATCTCTATTTGATTCATGTGTTGATTCACCGATAAGCTCTCCATTGTCATCTCTAATCTTGATTCACTCGATGACCATTCAAGAATCAATCTTCCCCCTCCAAAAACACTTAATCCTTCTTGCTCAGATTTCACTTATCAATATTAGAAGTACTTACATAAGAAATATCCTTTAGCTTCACATTCACTCTCACACTTGTGCTTCTCTAATCCACCTTTCACTATATGCCTTCTCTCACATACGCATCATACTTGTACACACACTAGCACTCACACTTTGCCTCTTTATATAGGTAATTCTTGTTTTACAATTTTCCATGATTATCATAGATCTTAAGGTTTATGATCAGGTTTAACATGATTCATTGTATGCCCATCTTCTTGATCTTCTTCTTGAAACTCTCTAGGATCCATCTATTAGGTCCTTATCTAATCCTCACCTTGAATTTAATGATCCACCTCATCAATCTTATCTTCAACATAGTTTACATGTCCCGAGAAATCAATTGAGTCGATTGGGAATCATGATTTCCCCAAATTCATCTTAGATAGTATTACTTGGCAATCACTATGTTCTAACACTCAATCATCACTTAACACTCGGTCATCTAGCTTGGCGTCGACTATCTTTCTTGGTTAATACTAGTGCTCAGTCAACACTAGATTTTCTTGGCACTTACTATGGCTCGGTTGACACTAGCATCACTCAACATTCCTTAACCATTTACTCTATTTCTTAGCTTGGCTTAACTTTCATGATATAAACAATCAATTTTCTTTATCAAAATCTAACTAATGAAATGTCCATTGTAGCTTCCTTTTCATTAATCAACCTTTCCTCTAGGTGCTATTGTTATGAGCAATTTTTCAAATCATCTTCATCAATCAAATAGATATGACATTTAAATTATGTAGCACAATAGATTTAACATCAATAAAATTGTAAGTTTCCATTAGTATGTCACATCCCCATTGTGTTTGTGGGGGATTAACCCTGTGGACCTATATATGAATGGCTCACTCTGCTCTTGTGGTTGCACCTGAAGTCATACTGCCACTATATGATCCTAGGCCCATACCTATGCCAAAACTACACCGCACACCTAGGTCCTACCATCTCGATACACAACCTCATGTAACTCATGATACATGTCTACTAGGATGGCTAGAACCCATGCCATCCATATCTATTTACCTACCAATTCTACAACCAATCTACCCTGACCTAGAGGGAATCCCTTGTGACCCATATTAGTGACAAGAGCCTAGGCAACCAGTGAACAAATAAGGCAGGGCAAGGGATACTAATACCCATACTCATCTATGAGTTTCTCCCAACTAAGGTGACAATCTAGGATGTTCACATCCTCAAATAGCTATTGCACTACCAATCTCCCCTCTATCAGGGTCTGATCGTAATAAAACTTGTGACATGCAAAAACTCATATCAACACACCTCATTTGGAAATTAGAAAATTTAAAATGAAGAAACATCAGGCTCATACTCATAGGATCACCATAGCATGATACACAAAGGATTTGGTACACATCCTCAAGGGCGATGGTGGCCTCACAAGTGAGAAAATGAAAGGTGTTATGCTTACTATGCCATTGATTGGCTAATGTAGTCAATAATTCATGGTTCACCTGAATATGGGGCATGTGCATCATCCACCTAAATCCCATATTATCTATAGTAGCCTTCTCATCATCACGACTCGCAAATCCACCACCTTGGGGGCTCTCATCAATAATGTTGGAAAAAATATCTACATAATCAAGTCAAACAACATTGAAATATTAGTATCAACTATAATAAATTAAGTTATAGCACAAACAATTATGTATGATAGAAAAAGAACAATCCCACATGCAAAATCTACTCTTATTCATTCAAAAATGCTCAAAATATAATTGTGCAATACTTTTTCTAATATCCATGTGATACATTTTGTTGATGAAGTATCACACAATAATTTTTACAATTAGTGTGTGACACTTTTGGTCGTGCAATAGTCCACACATCGTTGTGCAAGATTTGGGTATCCCTGATATGATGCATTTGGTAAAGCTATGTGATACAATTTTTTTCATAGAAGTATCACGCAATACTTCTTATCATAGGTATATGATACTTTTAAATTATCGCACTATATTTTGCCAAAAACTCATAAAAAGAATGAAAAATGTGTTTAAATGCATCAAAAGACTCAAAAAGCGTAAAATTTTTGAAGACTCACTAGGGTGTCATAGTCGATAGCCTAGTTTTGTAACTGGCTAAACTCAAAATGGTATCTATGAGTCAAAATACCCACTAGAGTCATTGTTTTCTCTCAAAATCTCTCAAGATCATAAAAGTTAAATGAATTGAAAATAACCCTCAGACCCCTTATATAGTACTTGAACCTCATTTTGACCAATTTTTCAAATTCCTTGGAATTTTGCAAAAACTACACCCTTGGCTAATTTTGACATCCTAGATTCATTTTCAGGATCAAAATCAAAATCCAATTTCATCTTGATGGTCAAAATTGTTGAAATTGATGAAATCTCAACCCCACAGATTTCAAGAATCACTTGCATGCAAACACCTGTCATAGAAAGAAAGAAGAAAAAGCTATGGAGGCTAGAATTCTTAGATTCATAGATGAGACATTCTTGATGATGAAGAAGAGAAATTTCTATTATCAAAAGTGAATGAATAAAATTACAAAGAGATCAACCTTATAAAAGGAGATCAAAACCCTAATAGGGTAAAACCTAGGTTGCATGATAATAATTAATAAAAGAATTAATTATTATATGCCTAAAGTTTGGCTTAAGTAAACTAGAGATAATAAGTGACTTAATAATTAAATAAAAATGATTTAATTAATATGACAATATATTATTACTCTAATACCCCACTTAAGATAAACTTAGGGAGTAGCTAAAAAACTAAAAACTACTATTGAAAGAAAATTGGGTCCAAGGAACAAGGCTTGATGAGGTACTCAAGAACAACCAAATCCATATAAAGAGGAGAAATAGATAAACCACATGGGAAAAACCCTACTCCAAAAAGAAATCAAAAGAATATTCCAGCAGATAGGAATAAAAGATGATCATGAAGAATAACATTGAAGCATGAAGTTGCAAACATTGTGAAACTCTTGATTTGAAGAACCTCATCTATATAGAACATGACCAAGTAAAGAAGACTAAGTTTGAAGATCTGATTGATTGAAGATGGTAGGTATCTTCATGGCCTCCAAAAATAGGAATGAAAGAATGTCTATATGGTAAATGATCCATCTCATTAAAATGCATAGGTATCCATCCACTGCAATTGCCTAATACATAGGATCAAATATTGAATACATAGCTCACTCCATAAAACCAAGAAATCAATAGAACCAACATAAATCCCCTCTAATGGTAAGAGGTAAGACATAAAAACTGAAACTAAATACAATATCTCATGCATAAAGAAAAACTAGGAACATCAAGAGGGCAAAAGAAGTACAACCACTTATATTGGCACGTGTCATCGACACATCATGAGGCTAATATTGTGGAAGAGACACTCACTTAACAAAAAAAATGGTGAATATGGCCAACATAAAACCCCACAAGGCACTTTATAATATAGTGTGAGTACAAAAAAACACAAAGATATCCAAGATCCTAAAATGTAATATATAGAGTGGCACTTTATCTTAGTGTACCTACAAAAATACTGCAAAAGGATGTCAACAAAGGTCAAAAGAGGCATAAGACTGATACAATAGATAGTAAAACCTATGAAAAATCATCTAAAACAACAAAATTGATCCCTGGACCTGAAACAACCAAGATCTCCATTAGAATGTAGAAAAAGCAAAAAAACTAAATGGGATGTGTCTAGAGTAGAATTTGGAAAATAAAATATCTCAAATTATGTCTCTCGAAGTGAAAAATATAAATTATAATTTTTGTAACCAAAATTGGCCATCAAATTGCATTAAAAATCCAAAACAAACTCTACCATCATGATGGGCTAGGAATCAGCTTTCTAACGCTTCTTTCAGATTGAAAAACAGAGTCTGTATGAGCAAGTTATGGCCAAATAACCACATGTAGGTCAAAAAGCACTATAAAAACATTTTTTTTTACCACATCAAGATCTTTACCAAAATTATCTTGAAAAGCATGCCCATAGTACTATAAATTGCCTTAGGAAGCATGTCAGTTACATACAAAAATTGTCTCAAATTGTGTGCCAAAAATTCTTGAATTGTGTATAAGAAATCTTAATTTTTTTACCAAAAAGCACAAAAGCACCAAATTGGATAAATTTTATATGAAAGTAGGAGTTTTTGGGTGCTTTGAGCTCAATGGTGATGGCTATTTGGGCTGAAAGTGACCCCCTAGATTCAATGCCAAATAACTTTGAAAAATGAAACCCTCTAAAACAAAAAGTATAGATCTAAAATCCAAGCCAAACTTCTTATAACCAAAATAGGGGCATGAAGATCTTGAGCTCAGATACCATGTTGAAGTTGATGAAATCTTAACCCCACAGCTCCCAAGAATCACCTGCATACAAACACCTATCATAGAAAGAGAGAAGAAAAATCTATGAAGGTTAGAATTCCCAAATCCATAGATGAGACATTCTTGATGAGAAAAAAGAGAAATTTCTATTGTCAAAAGTGAATGAATAAATTACAAAGAGATCAATCCTTATAAAAGGAGATCAAAACCCCAACAAGGTAAAACCTAAGATGCATGCTAATAATTAATAAAAGAATTAATTATTATATGCCTAAATTTTAGCTCAAGTAAACTATAGATAATAAGTGACTTAATAATTAAATCAAAATGACTTAATTAATAAGGAAATATTTTATTAATCTAACAAAATTTGAATTTTAAAATTCTACCTTCTTCTATGCAGTTAGCTGACCTTTTGAGGTCTAATATCTGAATCTTCACTAAGGCATCTTCATTTCTTCATGTCTTCATCATTTCCATGATTCTTTCTCATTTCAATTCACATCTTTCTCTACCAAATCATCTTTCTACTTGATTTGACCTAATTTTAATACTATAACTTTCTTGGTCAACTCTATTCAAACTAAGACATTCTATCACTTCCTTATGATCACTCTTTGATTTTAACTACTTTTACCTATCATAATGGACCTTGTTATACCTCAATTTTATCATATCTTGCTCATTTTTTTCATTTCCTTGACCTCATTTCAATTTTGATCCCGAGGGGACAAAAATATTCTATCATTGCTTGCTTGCTATGGCTATCTATTTTTGAGGGGCATATGCTTGACCTTTCCATTTTCTCTCAATCTATTTTCTTTTCTTGATATTAGTACTCTTCTTGAGGTCTGATATCATCTCTCTCTCTCTCTCTCTCTCTCTCTCTCTCTCTCTCTCTCTCTCTCTCTCTCTCTCTCTCTCTCTCAGTGTTCAATATTAGTGCTACCAGGCTGCACATTCAAGACTTACTATCTTGCTCTGCATTGCATTCTTCAGAATCATATATCTTTATTTGTTGTTGCTTACTTAGCTTCTCTATTCTTTGGTATAATTTGTTTTTAGATCGATCACACATTAGTCAAAGAGGGGAAAATGTAATCACCTAAAAATGGCCATCTAGACTATTAGCCCCCTTCTCAACATTTTGGCTAAATTATTTAATCATTTGTCTAGACCAAATAGCTAAAAATCAATTTATTTTTAACCTATAGTTTGACTATAATATCTTAAGTCCATATTTGATTAAAATAACATGTCTCCTTTTGATTAAATAAAAGACCCCATTCTTCTTACCCACTCAATGTGCACACATAAAGTATTTTTTCTATTTATAAATGAAAAGAAATTTTTTTTGCCTCACATGAAAAGTCAACTCTCGCATTGGTTGACTTGATCTTGCACATGGATCATACCAAAATTCAGCCCCCACCCTTGATTTTCCACTTCTTAATCTTAATCTCAACCATTTGTACACCTTTAAAAGAGAAAGTTCTCTCTCTCTCTAGGGGTCCCAATTTTGAGCTATTGTTATGTTGTAGGTTTCTTGATAGTTTTTCTTGGAGCTTTGTGGAGAACTTCTTGCTTCTTATCTCATTATTACATTGTCATCCCCATTCTAGTTTAGATGCATTTGCAATAGCTTATCTTTCTTTTGTGATAGCTTAGATCACATAGTCTAATTAATATGGTTGTAACACTCTCATCTTGCTTAGCCTAGTTGCATTGTGCAATTTCATCCTAGTTTAGCTTCATTTCTTGCATTTCATCTTGAGAATTATTTTGAGACAACATTCTTGCTCTTGTCTCAAGAATCTCCCATTTCATAGTTAACTAGCAAGGGTTTCATATATAAGGCTCATTTGAGAGCTCTCTTTGTGCTTATTTTATATGCCTCTTGCACTCCATGGATAGGGAGCTCTAAGTCAAAATTCAAGCATTCCAATCTATGTAATACCTTGGATAGAAGGGTTTATAGGAGTGCACTTTCATAGTGTACAAATGTCACTTCAAAATAGGAAAAAAATAGTAAATTGTGTTAAAAAAATATAAATTTTATATGTAGCTCTAGAGGAGAAAGTCCTCTTCAAGAATATGTAATTTTTTTTCAAAAATATTTAGAACTACTAGAAAAAGTTTGGCAAGAAAAAAAGTTGTCAATTTATGATAAGTTATTTTTTGGGGGGGAATGAAACTCTATATTTTCAATTTTTTCAATATTTTTAAAAAATAGGCTTTAAATTATTTTTTAAAGCAAAAATCTTACTCATTATTTTTAAAAAATAAATTACAAACATAAACTCCATCCAATTTTGCACATTTCATTAGTTTACATCATCTTCAAGTTCTTCACACAAATGAAACTTTTATGTCATTAAAGTTGAACAGTTTAAGTTCTAAGATAAATTTTCTTTATAAAACGTGACAAGGTTTGTGCTTTTACTTGGTTATCAAGTAAAAAACACAACTAAATAATTAGTCACACAAATAAAAATGACTAAATAAATGATTAAAGAGTTTACTAGTTGAAGCTACAAAGTATTGTAGTTATTAGACTAAAATTATGACTAATCATATAGTAATTGTAACATAGTTCACTATAGAGATAAATGACCAAAAAATTACAAGCTATCTTACTTGCATGACATAGTCTAAATATCAGCTTAACATTTTTGTAGATATTTGAAATGTAATTTAATGTGATACCTTTTGGCAATGTGGTCATAATAATGATAGCATAAGTAATGTTCATTTTAAAGGTGAAAATAAAGAAATGTCATTTTTCAAATATTTGCACCTTGAACCTTCTAAATAGATCACTCCTAACCAATACATATTTGATCTAAAATTGAATTCAAGATAATGAATTATGCATGTATGGATGGAATTTTTTCAAAAATCTTGAGCAAAAAATGAGATTCATTAAAGTCAAATTAAGTTAATTGGAGAGTTCAACTAATCATAAATGACAATTTAGTTTATGTACTCTATTTAATTTTATATTGACTTGTGTGCCTTGATTGTCTTGTTGGAGGTTGAATTTAAACTTTTATTTAGATTCTAGAATTAAGATATTAGCAAATAGATGTTTAAACTTCTAAGTACTCAATTATGTAAACTTTAACAAAGTCATAAATCTAACACTTCTAATGAAATCAAGATAGTAGAAATAGCATATATATATATATATATATATATATATATATATATATATATATATATATATATATATATATAAGTCAATAGTGTCAATAAAAAGGTCATTTGTTATAAATAAGTTAAAAAGTAACATATATTTATTAGATCCTATGGTTTAAAGGGGTTTGACATTCATAAGTTCAATAAGAGGCAATAATATTTCCCTTATAATAATTCATTGATTTTAAGGTCTCATCCTAATTATTAATACTTTTATTGTTTGGATTCATTAGAAATTCTCCTATATAAGGTACTTCTCTGGGGAAAAAAATAGGGAAATAATATCAACTAGGATCAAGTGCCAAAATAGGTCAAATGAAGTGCCAAAACTAGACATGAAAAGCAACATAGAAGAGAAACTCGAGTTAACAAGGGGCACAAGTACCAAATTTCTTGCCTTTAGTTTGGTGGGTTTTGGGCTAAGGTTTGAGTCAAGATGTATATTTAACCATGAACTTGAAGTGGAATGTCAATGCTATAGAGAGCCTTTAACTTATGAAGAGAATCTATATCGAATTCACTTATAAGGTTAGATGTTTAATTGAATTATGAAAAAAAAAATTGTTGGTTCATGATATTCTTTTATGTATGTAAAATTTGTATAAATATGGGGTTATGATATTAGTTGGAATACCCTTAGAAATAATAAGATATGACACAAATCTAGTATGTGAACTTTGGAGAAGAATACATAGGCATCATATGACCAGGTAGAGAAGACTAAGTCTGAAGAGTTTATCAATTGAAAATGAAAGGTATCTTCATGGCCTCCAAAAATAGGAGTGAAAGAAGTTCTATATGATAAATGATCCATCTCACCGAAATGCATAGGTATCTAGCCAATACAATTGCCTAGTACATAGAATCAAATACTAAATACATAGCTCACTCCATCGAACCAAGCAAGAAATAGAACCAACATAATCCCCCTCTAATGCTGAGAGGTAAGACATGAACATTAAAATTGAATACAATATCTCCTGCAAAAAGAAGAATCAGGAATATCAAGAGTGCAAAAGAAGTACAAATACCGATAATGGCATGTGTCATCGACACATCATGAGGCTAATGTCGTGGAAGGAATACTCACTTGACAAAGGAAGATGGCAAATATGGCCAACATAAAATCTTCTAAGGCACTTTATGATGTAGTGCATGTACAACAAAACACAAAGATGTGCAAGATCCTAAAATACAATAGAGTGGCACTTTATTTCAATGCATTTGCAAAAATCTACAAAAGGATGTCAAAAAAGATCAAAAGAGACATAAGGCTGATACAATAGATAGTACAACCCATGACAAGTCATCCAAAGCAATGAAATCGATCCTGGAACCTGGAACAACGAAGATATATGCCAGAATGAAAAAAATGTAAAATACTAAATAGAATGTTCCTAGAGAAGAATTTGAAAAAACAACCAGAATCAATGGAAAGAGCTCAAGAAGACCATTCCAATGATATAAAGAATTCCCAACTTGGAGTTCAAATGCTCAAGATATGTCTTTTGGAGTGCAAAATAGAACTTTTAGCTTTGACTATGTAAATAGAAAACCAAACAACATCAAAAGTCCAAATGACCTACACCATCATGACGAGCTTGCAAAGAGCTTTCCAATGATATAAGATTTGTCAAAAAATACCTCCGTATGAAAAAGATATGGCCAAAAAATCATAGACAACTTTTTAAGACAAAACAAATCAAAGAAGAGACAGTTTGGAGGCCGTCAAATTTTAGCTCCAAAATTTTTGCCATCACACCTATGGTTGTCAAATCTGTTGTGTTAGTACTTGGACTGACATGTTTTAGTACCTTTTTGACATATGCTTCCTTTAATGATGCAAGCATCACATGATTTAAAAAATAATAATAATAAAAGAAAGCATGCAAGTTCTTTTTGAAACTTTTATTTATTTTTTCAGAAAAAACATCCATTTCTTTTTCTAAAAAAGGATTTATTCCTTTTTTGTTTTTTGATTTATTTTTTATTATAAAAATAAATTGTCACCTCGTGAAGCATGCCCAAATCAAGGAGTAATTTTTTGCCTCAAATTTTAACTGTGTCCAAATTGGACAAATTTTATATGAAAATAGGGGTTTTTGGGTGCTATGAATCCAACAGTGAGGTCCATTTAGGCTCAAAATGCATTGAAAAAATGACTCCCCTAGATCCAATACAAAATAACTCTAAAAACTAAAACCCTCTGAAATTTTTTTTAAAAGCACAGATTTGAAAGCCAAGAAAAATCTCTCATAAACTAAATAGGGGCATGAAGATATGGAGCTCTGATACTATGTTGGAGTTGATAAAAGATCAACCCCACAACTCTAAAGAATCACCTGCATGCAAATATCTTCCATAGAAAGAGAGAATAAAATACTATGGAGGCTGGAATTCCTAGATCGATAGATGAGACATTATTGATGAGAAAAAAGAGAGATTGCTATTATCAAAAGTTAATGAATAAAATTATAAAGAGATCAATCCTTATAAAAGGAGATCAAAACCCTAACTAAAAAAAATCTAGGTTGCATGATAATAATTAATGAAAAAATTAATTATTATATGTCTAAAGTTTAGCTTAAGAAAACTAGAGATAATAAGTGACTTAATAATTAAGTCAAAATGATTTAATTAATAATTCAATATCTTATTACTCTAACAAAATTTACTTATGAGCTTAGATGTTTAATTGAATTATGAAATATTTTTGTGTTGGTTCATGATATGCTTTTATGTATGTAAAGTTTGTATAAATATAGGGTTGTACTATTAGTTGGAATACCCTTAGAAATAATAAGATATGACACAGATCTAGTATGTGATTTTTGGAGAAGATTACAAAGGCATCATATACATAAGGCAATGGAACTATGATCTATCACTTAGTAACTAATGGCACTTAGTAACTAATGGTAGTTTTTTGATCTTAATTAACAATCGAGGTTTCTCAATTTCTTGGGCCTCAACTTTTTCCTTATAAAGGCTTTAAATCATCTACAATGTCCCACTTAGGAACCCAAGAGAAATAACCTAATATGATTCAATGTTTATTGAACTATTTTTAAAAAAAGTTTAAACAACATCAAGATAGCAATGCAGAAGCTATACACATACACATCAAGTATACATAAGTAATCAAATATAGTTTCCATTCCTAAAGGGTTCTTTCATGTTGAGTCATGTTTAAGAAGTTTATATTAATTGGTTAACTTTTAAATACAATATTCATGATGATAAAGAAATAACAGATAGATCATCACATAAGAAAATGCATAAATACAACTAATACAATGAAACACATCTAATGAATAACATCTGTTGCACATGTCATTGGGTATGTGAGAAAAGATACAAGTACATCAGAATACAAGATACAATAGGGTGACTGCACCAAGATGGTGTACAAAAAGGGGGTATAAGTGGACATCTTTTTTTTGAAATCAGGTAAATCTAAACTTGGACGAGACATTTGAGGTTTATCCACTCAAAATTACAATATATGTAAGATAAATAAATTGTAGTGCTTTCAATCTACTTTATAAAGTAATAGAGTTTGTACAAAATGGATAAGATTAGGTGGGTCAAACCCTACACACACGAAAAATAATTCCTAATTTTTTTAGAAAACATAACATAGTTGTTTTTGTGTGTGGCACAAAAACATATTTATATTTAGTATTTTGCACAAACCTTTGGTAGGATGATAGTTAAGAGTCATATCTAGAATTTGTGTATTCTTTTGTAATTTTTTGATGACTATTTATTTTTTATGAATTATTGAATTGACTACATCTTGAAATTTTGGTACCTATTTGTGTATTGAGCATAACTTGCACCAAAACAATTGAAAATTTTAAAAAGTGTATAGAATCAAGTTTAGAACAATAATATATAATTTATTTTGAATTTAGTTAAGTATATCAAAAGTTATTAAAAAAATGGTAGATATATGTTTGTGAGGAATGTCAAGGCATGGTAAAAGTAGTTAAAGTTTGTATTGTTAATATTGTCAAAAAATAGAAAAATTCATATGGTTAGAAAGATAAGAAGACATGTAATATTATGGTAGTAATTTTAGAGATACCCACTTCACCATTAGCAAACCTGATGAAGGAAAAGATGAGAATTCATCTTAGAAGATGAAAAAATGTCTAAAGGAAAAAAATTGAAGGGAAAATAGTCTCCCAAGCATTTGGGTCCTTTCCCTATGTTATATTGGTCAACAATTTTTCCTATTAGATTTTATAACTTGACTCTTTGATACCCAATGTTTGGAGAGACAAAAGGATGTTTACCAACAACTAGGTCAATGTATGTATTCTATCATTGCCCTCTAAATTTGATTAGGTACAACTCCCTATGATTTGTAATGATATGCAATGAATATATTTTTATGAGATTAGAAGTTTTGACATTATAAGCTCTTAACTTGAGAGCAGTAAATGATAACCAAATTGTTTGTAGGCACAAATAATTTAGGTAAGATAGATTTGAATAACATATCACACCCAATCGATGACTATAGTAGATTATCTTGATATTTCTAACCTTTACTTCTGTTCTAAATGCAGATTAACCATCTAAATGCAAAAGAGGAATGAAGAGATATGCACATGAAGGAAAATGGAATTGCTCTCACTATCAACCTTGAACAAAATAGAATCTAACCAATAACTAATAGATTCATGCACAATCATCTTTCATTTTCCAATGAAACTATCTAACATGATATGAAATTAACAAGAGAAGAAACAAAACCATATATGGAGAAAGTAAATGGAATCACCTTCATTGTAATTACCAAAATGAAATGGAATCTATATGATTATCAGAAAATCACATATGATTGTTGTTCAACTCTAAATGCATAAGTAATCTATGCATGGGCAACAAAACATGACAAGAAAATAGGGTAAATGGAATTATAGGCCAATTCCCCATCAAGTTTGCCAACCCTTCTATTATCAAAAGAGATTACATTTATAGTTTTCTGTCATCTCTCAATTCAGCAGAGAAACAATCACAAAATAGAAAAAGAAATAAAATATGAAATTATCCAATGAAATAAACACATGACATCTTTTCTATCAAATATTTTGAATTCATGATACTGTTGAAAATACACAATGATTGTTTAGCTTCATACAATCTTGGAATCCTATAGAAAATCATCATTTTCTTCATATTCTATTATTTGGCACCAAGTTTGCATAATTCATATTATAACAATCACTACAACTTTGAATTTCCAATGTTGATCTTAAATCAATGGTTAAGATTAAATCATTTTAAACTTCTTTGTTTCTTCCTTTGCACTTTCCTCTATGGGTCCCTCTATTTACACATGTTGAATTATCATTTCCCCACATTAGTTATCTTTCACACATCTTTGAAAAGTGGGCAAGTTAGCCTCATTGATCTTTTGAAATCTAATAGCTAAATGATGTCTCTCTTTTCATGTTACATCTTCACCACAATTTCAAGCCTTAACATTTCTTTTAACCACAACATAGTAATGGCTCAAATGACTAACCACATCATAACATGCCACAACTCTAACCAGAGGTAAATTCTAAATTCGTGTGACTTTGTGAATAATTTTTTTTGCAACTTCATTGTGTTGATCCCAGGTTAGGTTTAATCACTTGTGAATATGTGAAAAGCATTAATCTTAATGATCTGATGGCTAAGATTAGAAGAACCTAACCTAGATTCTGCTTTATGATGTGGGTCCATCTGTTCCATGTGTCACATGCTCACTTTTGTGCATTTTCTAAAAATATTGCATATTTGAAAAGTGGGAATACACCAAATGTAGATCTACTGAGACCCAATGGTTGAGGAGATGTAACATTAAACACTTTTTTCCCAATCTTAAAATAACCTGTCAATCTGAACTTTATCTAATGGTCAAGGTTCTATCAAAAGAAATTTACTTTTCAATTGATCAATGACATGCATTCCTTTTGTTGATTGACTTTTCCACTAATCCATGTAGGCTACTAACATAAAATTGATTTATCTACACTCTAAGCTTGATCACTTGTGATATCTTCCACTAAAATGTGATTACTGTAGATCTTTATCTTTAAAGTCTTTCTAGAATTGTAAATGGTGAATCCTTAGGATTTACAGGTCTTCTTCTCATCAAGGAGATGCTTATGACTCCCCACCAAAACCTATATCACATAGCCTTTTACCAATACAATAATAGGATGATTTCTTGCATTAGGTTAACTCAAAGAAAGGATGAGAAGAAATATCATCCTATGGGCATTCTAGACTCAAAATCAAGACATCGTGCATTGACTCAATCCTAATCCTAGAAGTTTGAAAATATAGGGTACTAGAACTTGAGCAACATTTGGCTCTGTCTAGGGATTTAAGCATGATAATTTTTGAAAGAGTCTTAGCAATCTCTGGTTCTACACAAAAGGTGACAACTTGGAAACAAAAGAACGAGCTAAAATAAGAAAATAGGAACAAACTACCCTAAGAAAATAAGCAACTAAGCTAAAGAAAATTGCATGAAAGAAAAACCTCCCTATCTAGCTACTATGCAGTTGTTAGTTGCTTTCAATTTTGCATTTGATACAACTTAATGTCCATTATAAGAACATGGCAAGGTTACTCCAATGGGATATACCAATTTGAAAGAATTGTTCTAATTCACTTTTATGATCTCAAAAGGTCCTTTCCATAGAGATTGAAACTTAAAATGCATACCTCTTGGCTCATGTCTCTTATGCCATAGTAATAAAAAATCACCTTCCATGAATTTTCTAGGCCTTGATCTTCTATCAAACAACTTCTTTATCCTTCCTTAATGTTCAATGGTTTTATCAACCATTTCTTCCCTTTCTTCTTGTAATTTGGTAAGATACAAGATTCTCTTCTCTAATCCATCTTTACAAACATCCTCTTCAATCATAGTCTTAAATTTACAAGTAGCAAGCTCTAGAGGCAATGACATGGTTTACTAACAAGGAATGCACTTCTAAGGCTCAACTAAGAGCCCATTGCATGTTATCTTAAGAATCCTTGCACTCCATGGATAGGGAGCTCTAAGCCAACATCCAAGCATTCTAAACTCATGGAATCATTTGGATAGAAGGGTTTAGAGTGTGACACAAATTGAGTATACATTTTTGGTGCCCACCGTGGGGCTTGAATCAAGTTTCTAGCTCCATTTTCTTTTATTTCTCATTTCTAATTTTTTACAGTGGAATATTTGATCTAATCAAGTGATTTTGTAGGGTTCTCACTTTGATTTTAAGGCTAACCCATATGCAGATTTGTTTGAAGGCCAAAACCCCATGTTTTTAAAGATATGATCATATCTCCTAAACTACTTGGAGTTGAGTTCTGAGATTTTTTTTGCAAGTTGGGGATACATCTAAGATGTTTCAATCTAATGTTTAGATTGTTTTGATTTGATTCACATCCATTATGATTTCTTCTTTTTTTCATAAAGAGTTGTTTTTAGTTGCAAATGAGTGAATTTTTTGGAAAAAATTACGCTTTTAGAAAGGTCTCTAAATTCTATTGGGGGTTAGTTCTTTGTGTTTTGAATTTAGAGGTGATATTAAGGATCAATAACGTGATTTGAGAAATCTGGTTTGTTTTGACAAAATGGGTCCCTAGGGCATAAATGAAGAGATATTGCTAAATTTCTTGAATTTTTGTAAATCTCTCTATTTTTTAGCAAGGGTCTCTTCTTTTCATTTCTATTTTTGGATCTAAAATCATGGAAAGAAAAGTAGATCTTTCTGACTAGGTCAAAAGCAAAAAGTTAAACAGAGATCATTTTGTGATTAGCTTGCACTTTCTTTGCATAGACTTGGTTGGAAGATAACTTGGCTTTTATTTTTGGAAACTAACTACTTTATGTTGTAGGTCTTACTTATTTTTGATGCCCTAATCTTTTTTTTTTGTAGGGGTTGCACACTTAATTGCAAAAGTAAAACAAAAGAATGCATGTCAAAGCTTCAAATGCACAAGGGCTACTAACATTTATTTGCAGATCTACCCAACGCATAAAAACCAAACACTTGCTTTTATTTATTTTATTCCATGTGTAGAATTCTACTAGTTTCTTTCATTTTGTATGCACATTAAACTTGTGATTTAGATTCTTTGGTGATAGGAGAGTATGCTCTTCACCCTTGTGGTGAACCAAAAATATTGACTCCCCTTTGGACTTCAAAGCAAGGGGATAATTGAAACTTCTTGGTGTGTTTGGGGGAAATGATTAAGATAAGAGATTATTCTCTTTACCTACACATTGAATCAAAAATCTTAACTCTTGAAAGTGGATCCAATCTATTTCTAGTTAGCATCCTTTAGAGGACCTACTCTTGGGCAACCAAGAGGAATGATCCAAGTGGGGACAAGTGAACCCAGATATATTGACCCACTATAACCTCAAGGCTATCGAGGACATAAAAACCTTAGTAGACATAGCACTTGTCTTACCTAGTGTGATTTATTGTGGGATTGTGACCATAAGGAGGTCACTAAGGAGGAATGTTTAAGGTACTCTTGTGGTCGTGAGACTGGTTACTCATTGCAAGGTGAGGTGTCTTGTATCAAAACCATGAGGAGTTCTATGAATGGAAATTCTTTCTAAACACCCTAAGAGAACATCTTGGTTTTTCTCTTCATCTTGCTATATTTCCGCATTTTTTGCATTCTATTTGTAAACTTCTTTTTTATAGTTGCAGATTTTAGGCAATATTTTTCCAATATCGTGTGACATTTGTTAGTATTGTACTACAACACTTTTCCTATAAAAGTATCGCACAATAATACTAAATTCTATCACTCTAGTATAGAAAGTTTTGTTGCTCGACTTAGGCAAAAATATTGCATGAAGGAAAACTATTGCACAGGTATATTGAGAAGTATTGTAGGATAGTCTTTGAGTAAAAATTGTAACCTAGCTTGAATTTTCTTGTTGTTTGGGTGATTTTGTCAATTTTTTAGTTACTATTTGTTGCTTATTAGTTTTTATAGGTCCGTGACTATCTGATATAGGTTTCTTATTATTTTTTTGTACTATTTTAGAACTAACTCATGGTATACTTAAAAAAAATAAAATGAAAGTTGAATTTTGATGGTTTTGTAGGATTTGACCTTTTCTAAGCTATTTTACATGTATAAAAAATAACAAAAAAAGATAATTTTTTTCTTCCCATAGTCAAGCTTTCATTTAGGATGGTAGACATCATAAATCATGCTAAGGAGTTAACATTTTTATAACTTGTGTTTGTTATATACTTTTAATGCTCTAACTTGTGATTTTTGTAGGGAACATATGTTAAAGACAAAAAAAAAAAAATCAAGCAAAAAAAAATGTATCTCAAAGCTTCAAATGTACAAGGGCTACTAATGTTTATTTGTAGGGCTACTTAATGCATAAAAACCAAACACTTTCTTGTATTTTTTTTTATTCCATGTGCAACATTGTACTAGTTGCTTTCATTTTCTAGGCACATTAAACATGTGATTGAGATTCTTTGGTGATAGGAGAGTATCCTCTTCACCCTTGTGGTGAATCAAAAATCTTGACTTACCTTTGACCTTCAAAAGTAAGGGGATAATTGAAACTTCTTGGCATGTTTGGGGGAAATAATCAAGATAGGAGAGTATGTTTTTCAATCACGTGGTGAATCAAAAGTGGATCCAATCTGTTTCTAGTTAACATCCTTTAGAGGGCCTATTCTTGGGCAACCAAGAGGAATGACCCAAGTGGGGACAAGCAAACTCAGCTATTTTGACCAACTATAATCTCAAGGTTGTTGATGACAAAAAACCTTAATAGATGTAGTACTTGTCTTACATAGTGTGATTGCTTGTGGGATTACAACCATAAGGAGATCATTAGGGAGAAATTCTTAAGGTATTCATGTGGTTGTGAGATCGATTACTCATCACAAGGTGAGGTTTCCTATATTAGGAGAAAGAGGAGTGCTATGAATGGAAATTCTTTCTAAACACCCTAGGTTAGTAGCTACCTTATTTTTCCACTCAACTTCTTGGTGCAAGGATCGATCCTAGTGGATTACCCACATCACCCCAAGATTTTACACTCTCCATCTATGTTCCCTTGGTTATACTTTTGGAATTTCCATGAAAAACTCAATATCTCTTGTGGGCAACCACTTGATGTGAGGTGAAGAAGCACTTAGCATGGGCCAAGTTGTTGAGTAATGAACCATGACTTCTAGGTAGATATGCTTGACAAGTGTTCTCAAATGTGTTGACCTATGTAAATGGTCTTTCACATCAAACATCTTGTTAGCATGGTAGAAAGTTGTTCTGACATTACATGATATGTGTGTTGGCAAGGTTTCTTTATCCCTTGTTCAACTGATTGAGACATGAAAAATACCTTTACTATCTGCAAACCATGTTGTTTATTAACATAAACTAAAATCTCACACTGTCTAATTTGAAAACTACTTGATAGTCAAACTAAAACATAAACTTTTGTGTCAACATTGTCTTTTTTCACAATTCACTAGTAAACTATCACATCCTTTCTAGAGAAATATTGTATGGTACTTTTTGTCCAAAAAAGTATTTCCTAGTTACTTTGACTAATATTTCCTACTTATACTAAGTTATATCACATTGCTAAAGAAAAAAATTCATCTTGTTACTATGAACAATATTGTACAACATTTTACACTGTCAAACTATCCCCTGGTTTACTATATTGTCTCGCCTAGTTGCCAAAATAGATTTCTCTTTCTCTAAAATTTTTCTTAGGTTGTCTAAAGTATCTATACTTTGTTTACCATTGTTTCTAGGGTTTGGAAGCTACATGTTAGAGTATGTTTTGCTAAAATGGCTACCTTGACCTCTTGATTATCTTGCTTGATTGGGAGAGTCATTCACTTGTCTTTACCTATCTAACTACTTAGCTACTTGGATATTTGTCTTCTTGCCTAACTTTTTACTTGAGTACTTCATGTTATAAGTGTCTTGGACATGTTTTTTGACAAGTCATTCTCTCATTGCTACCCTCTATTTGACAAGTGAACACTCTACCTCCTATAGTTTGAACATCAATTTATCTTCTAGTCTCTTTCATGCTTGGCCTTTCATCTACAACTATAGGATCTAAATCTTGTGCTATCAAATTTCAACCAAGTCTAGATGATCCTAACTTGTTTGAGCTCTTTAGGGAATTTCAAAGCCTACACACTCAATATAATAAACTTGAAGAGACCCTTGATCTTGCTTACACTAGTCTCACTAAGGGCATGATAAAAATATATGCTAGATTTTAGAAAATGGTCAAGGAAAAAACAACATCATTAGATGATTCTCTTTCTAGTTCTCTATACACACATAAGTCACCCTTTTTAAGGTCTACATGCTCTACTTCAAGACATCAATTGTCTTTGCCTACTGGATTTACATGCTCTACTTCAAGATATCAATTGTCTTTGCCTACTAGATCTAAAGGCCTTTTTAAGGAGCTAGAAAATGATACATCCTTGGAGCATATGCCAAAATTCCATGACAAGCCTATATTTGACCAATATGATGAAGAAATGAAAGCTTGTTATTTTCTTGAGAAACAACAAAAGGGCTCTAGATATACTTGTGATATAACTTTTACTCCCTTGGAAGATTCTTATGATGACACTTTCCAAACACTTCTTGGCACCAAGCTCATCATGTTACCTAAGTCTAGCTCATATAGAAACCCATTTTTGGATATCTATTATGCTTATCATTGACAATATGAGCACAGTACTTTATATTTCATAGAGTTGAAGAATAAAATCCAAGATCTTATTGATGATGGGATTGTTGATACCTCTAATAACTCATGTGATGTGGATACTTCTCCTGAGCAAGATCATGTTGATGAACCTATGTCTAGTGATGGTCTCCTTAACACCCCTATTTCTTCCAATACTAGTACTACAACTAAAAATCTTCAACCTTCATACAATTCTATCCCTACTATTCCTACTCCAACTATTCCTTCATTACCTGTTTAAGGTCCTATCATGCAATCCATACTTTCTCCCTTGTCCTTAGAAGTGGCTCCATGTCAAGAGGACTATAAAAAATAAAAGGCTATAAATGTTAAGAAAGATCACGATCAAGCACCCTTTCATCTCCTTCAAAATGTCACTCCTCCATATCCTTTGTCTTTTCCACCTCCTAAATATGATGAAGGCATCACTTCCACCATTTCCCTTGAGCTTACCAAAAATTATGAGAAAATTTTTCTTCCTATGGTATCCAAAGCTACTTGTCAAGATCAAAGTGTACCTTCATGTTCTACTTCTCCATATCCACTTCAAAAGTGTGCTCAAGCTTCAAGTACTCCTATTAAAATAATTTCTCCTATCAAAGATACTCATAGGTATATTGATGGCTTCAATCATGTTGCCCACTCTAAAGATGTTGATATCCCTTTCCACTATCTATTTGCATCTCCTAAGTCTATCCTTAGTCCTTATCCATCTAAGCTAGAACCTTCAAACCTTCCTTCCATATTGGGGTCATATGTTCCTTCATCTCCTGCATTTTCCTATCATATCTCTCCCAGCACACCTTAAGATCAACAAAGACACTCATCCTTGTTAAATTTGCATCCATCTATCCATCTAAATCAGTCATATCAGCCTTATTCATCCACAAATCCCAAGTCTTTTGGAGGAAGGAATAAACATAAGAATCCATTGAAAAGTGAAGATCACTATGTCCCATCTAATTGACATGTGAATGCTAAGAAAGAAAAAACATTCAAGAGACCATGAAGGTCCACAATTAAAAGAGCTAAATCAAAGCAAATATGGGTTCCTAAACCCATTATTGAAGAAATATGTTCTAAAGTATCGAAAGGAAAATCTGAAGCTATATGGATTCCAGAGTCTCTCTTGAAAGACTTGAATATTGAACATAAATATAAGTTAACATTCAAGCTTCCAAAGGCTTCCACTCCATATTCTTCTAAAATTCTCCTACCACTACATACATCTAAATTTCAAGCTATTTCCTCCATGGTTACTCCATTATTTCACAACCCTTCAAGTTGTGCGTCGATGTTGATCTTTCTTATTGTCTCACCTACCCTTCTGTAATCCTTTCAAGCCTATGCTTATATGTTATCCATACTCCTACAATACTTTCAAGGAAGAACTCTCATCCTTCATATAATTATCCTACTACCATATCTCTTTTGTCACCTTATCAGCATCTTTAAGCATACTTATCTATGGTATTGGCTTATCAAGGCTTATCATTCCTATAGGAGCAATATCTAAATATAAGAAGCTTGAGCTCTTTCTAAAATTCAAAAATTCAAAAAAATAGAAAAAAAGAAAAGAAAAAGTACCTTGGTGAGAACCACTTCTTATGGCACCTTGGTAGCAAAAGTAAAGAGAAATAAAATTCATCCAATGGTGAAAACTACTTCTTGTAGCAACTTGGATAAGTACCATGATCAAAACCTAGAAAATAGGTATCATGCATAATTCTTACATCATTCACCTATTTTTTCTTCCTCTTTGATCTTGATAATGTTGAACTATCCTTGCGTATTGGCTATCTTATCCACAAGACTCTCTATTATACTTTCTCATTCACTCATAGCCTCCATCTTGAACTTTATTCTTATTTCTCTATCCTATCACTATCCTATTGAATTGACCCATTGGTCTTAATCACATAAACAAAAATATGCTTCTTAGGCCTCTTGACATGTCTACTCTCTTGGATTACACTCTTTCATGCTATCTCGCTTATTGTCTTCCACTACTTATGCCATATGCTATCTCACTTTTTGGCTTCACCACTTATCCTACTTGCTATCTTTCTCATTGCTTCCATTGCTTATCCAAAACCTGCTTCATATGGCTATATTTCCCTAGCTTGGGTACTCTTGAGGAGTCAATCCTTGAGGATCACTTTTACTTTCTTCATACTCCTTTCTTATCCATCTCTACTTATCAACTAGCTTTTTGCTCCAAAATGTCCTACACCTTGCTAGACATTAGGACAAATGATGTGATCTTGCTTGAGAACTAGTGAACTATAAATCATTCTAAAAAAAATCAAAAAAATTATATATGATGCTGAAAATTTTCTAAAAATCAAAAAATGTCCTAAAAAAATAATCATCTTAGTGAAAACCCAACAATATGCACTTTGATGTATCACCAAAAAAATCCAAATTTCTTTGAAAATAGTTTGGAAAAAACCTACCAAGTGGTGAAAACTTGGATATAGGCACTACTTGAGACCCTTGCATCTATGCCTATCAATCTCAATCATCCACTCTACAACACATTTCCTAGCTTGGAATTGTTCCTTGTCCTCATCTCAAAGGCACAACTTCTTAGCCTATTTGAGGTCTCCTTGTGCATTAGGGTTTCTTTGGCAACTCACAAAATAGTGTTTCTCAATGCTACCCCCTTTGACATCAAGCATTTCTCAACACTTTTCAAATAGTTTATGTACAGTCTTTAATGTCATGATATTTCTCAGTAGTAGAATCAAATCATGAAGAAATGGCCAAGTGACTTACACAAACACACTTAAACATTTAAATGGCTGAACTATGATGAACTTTATCTACTTTTTGTGTTGTCTATGACAATTTCTTTGCTATGTGTTCCTCCCTAATAGTCTTTCAAGGATGTCATGGACGAAAAGACTGGTGGCATAGGACCTGATTTTCTTGATTTCTACTTGTGGGTATACTTTGTTTGTCTAAGGTTTTTTTGAGTGTTCATGCCTATTCTACTTGACATTTTGACTCACAAATGTATCATTGTTGACTATTTTTTGCAAGACTACACACAAGGGTGATCTTGGCATGTATGCCTTGATACAGGTGTAATCTTTCTATATCAAACTTAGGGAATCTAATCACATAGTCATCTTGACTTACATGTCTTTGATGTTTAGATTGAATTTCCACATTTCTATCAAATATCAATCATATGCATATTCTCATAGTTACAATAGTGATGGTTGTATGATCTCATGATGTCTCTAATAAACATTCAATGATGAAATAAGAGTCTAAATGTTATGCATTTCTTGCTGGTAAACCACATTACATATTAGTTTACATTTTAGGTTCATTTTCTAACTTAGTCTTGCATTCTTGCATATGGGGAGAGCTCTGACTTTATCTTTTTTGGATATGTCAGCTAAGTGCTTTCATATATTCTTCACTTTCTTCTTTATAATGTATTTTCATCTTCTTGATGTTTTGCTTCATCTCTTTGCTATCCTATCATCACATCTATATAACCTTTTGACATCCTGGATCCATTTTCTAGATTAAAATTGAAATCCAAGTTCATCTTGATAGTCAAAATCACATTTTAAAATTCTACCTTCTTCTATGTAGTTAGTTGACCTTTTGAGGTCTAACCTCTAAATCTTTGTTGGGACATCTTCATTTCTTCATGTCTTCATCATTTCTACACTTCATATCTACTTCAATTCAAACTTTCATGTCTAAATCACCTTTCTTCTTGATTTGACCTAATTTTCATGCTTTATCCTTTGTGGTCAACTTTGGTCAAATTGGGCCATTCTATCAATTTGTTATAGTCACTCTTTGGTCTTAATCATCTATCTATCATCATAATTTTCTATATCTTAATTTTTTCATATCTATCTCATTTTTGCATCCCCCTTACCTCATTTCAATTTTGATCTTGAGGGGGTAGAAATACTCTATCATCACTTGCTACAACTATCTATTTCTTAGGATCATATGTTTGATCTTTTCATTTGCTCTTGGTCTATCTTCTTTTCTTGGTGTTAGCATTCTTCTTGAGTTTTGACATCATCTATTTCCTAGTGTTTAGTACTACCACTATTAGGTCGTATATTTACAATTTGTTATCTCTTTCTGCATTTTTTTCTTTGGAATTAGATCTCTCTCTCTCTCTCTCTCTCTCTCTCTCTCTCTCTCTCTCTACTTACTTGGCTTTAATTTTCTTTGACATAATGTGTTCCTAGATTGATCACATATTAGTCAAAAAGGGAAAAATGTAATCACCTAAAAATGGTCATCTAGACTATTAGCACACTTCTCAACATTTTGGCTAAATTAATTCATCATGCCTAGACCAAATTGCTAAAATCAATTAATTTGATTATAACCTATAGTTTTGACTATACTATCCTAAGTTTATTATTTGATTAAAAGAACATGTTCTTTTTTAATTAAATAAAATCCCCCTTTCTTCTAACCCACTCAATGTGCACACATAAAGTCTTATTTCTAATTTACAAATTAAAAGGAAAAGACTCTTTTGTCTCACATGTAAAGTCAACTCTCTTTATTTATTGGTTGACTTGTGTGTGCACATGGATCAATCCTATTTTCAAACTCCACCCTTTATCATCCATCATTTTGACCTTGATCTCCACCATCTATACAACTTTAAAAGAAAGAGCTCTCCCCTTATCAAAGGATCCACTCTCTTGAGTATTGTTATGTTGCAGGTTTATCATTCAAATATTTGAAGAGCTTTGTGGAGAAATTCTACTTCTTGTCCATTTTCTATCATCCATGGCATCTTAGTGTAGTTTCATGTAGATTAGCTTCTATTTTACACATAGCATAACTAGACTAGTTTTGTAATGCATCTCATTTGTTTAATCTAGTTACATTTGTTCATTCCGTCCTAGTGTAGATTCATGCTTGCATTGCATATTTGAGGAATCCATTTGTGGACATTTGCATTCTTGCATCTTGTCTTTGGAACCCCCCATTTCATGGTGTACTAGCAAGGAATGCACTTCTAAGGCTTAGCTGAGATCCCATTGCATGTAACCTTAAGCATCATTGCACTCCATGGATAGGGAGCTCTAAGCCGACATCCAAGCATTCCAAACTCATGGAATCATTTGGATAGAAGGGTTTAGAGTGTGACAAAAATTGAGTGTACACCATTATCATAGCAAAATTCAATAATCTTTGAAGAGGAAAAATAAGATGCATTATGATTCAGGGGACTCCCCTTAATACCATAAACTCATAACAAAAACAAAGAAACAATAGCAAATGAGAGAAACAAAATATGGACTTATTATCACCGCAAATGCAAAATTATAAAATTCTCAATTACAATATGCCAACCCAAATGAGCGCCTTCATTACAAAAATTTGCAAGATAGTGTTGCGAACTAGCACCCAAAGTTGTCCTAAAAAATCTTTGGGCCTTTCTTATTAGTTAGTTTTATGTCACCCAGGAAGGGCCAACAGACCCTAACAATACACATAAAGTTTACCAAATACATATTTGACTAATTATTTTAGAAACTTTGGTAGCCCAACTTTCGAAGGCCATAACTCATGAACTGTTGCTTTGATTGGCTATTATGACCACTTTTTAGAAATGCTAGCTCTTGATCTATAGGCTCAAAATGACACTAGCACCCTTTCGTCGAGTTTTCGAACCTCATCTAGGCACTCTAAGGCCTCCAACGGTAAGCCTAAAGATTTTTCTACAAAAATTTCCACCAAAAATCTGCAATAACTTCTCTAATACTAATACTTGAGCAATGAGATTTGTATGGTAGGCTTACAACTCTAAAATGAACCTCCCTATAGAAAATGAGAATATTCTGAGCTCGTATGACAAACTTACTAAAAATAGTAAGTTCCCATAAATAGTAAACACCATGTCTACTAGTCCTTATTAAAATAGAAAAGGATGAAAATAAAATATTTTTGGGTGATGCAAGATTGCCCTTACACACAGGATGCTCCTGCATCATATTATCCATTATCTACTTCATAGGAACTCCAAACCTGATCAATATATTCTCTTTGAGAAATTCAGATACTACTTTTGATGAAGTCTTCATTGGCTTTCCTTCAACCCATTTACTAAAATAATATGTGGCAGTTAGTATGTAAGATTGTCCTTGACTATAAGTAGTATTAATTAGACCTATAAAATCTAAACCCCATTGATGAAAAGGAGCTTCAATTATCACTGACCTAAGAGGCAGGGCAGAAAATTGAGGTTTACTAGTAAACATCTTGCATTTCTTACAATTATCCACCCATTTATATGCATCTTTAAACATGCAAAGCCAATAATAGCATTGTCTCAAAATTTTAAATGCAGTGACAGTAGAAGAAAAGTGTCCTCCACATGCCTCATTGTGAAAAGATGTTAGCCACTTTACCTATTGTTCCTTATCCACACATCTTAAAAATGTTCCATCAATTTCTCTCTTATATAAGACATCATCATGAATCACATACTTCAAGGCCTTTTTTGTAAGATCTCTTCTTTGTTTGGTAGCCAAACTTTTGGAGTATCTTCTTCTTTGAATTTTTGATCTTCTACCAAGGCTTTACAAAGTGTATTACCTCTTACAAGTTTGGTTGGCTTAATTTCTATATCATATTCTTGGATCTTTGCTATCCAAACTCCTCTATTATTACAACTATTACAACCAACCTCTTATTATGTTAAAATACTTTTCACTGTAGGATCTGGCACATATATCATTGAATGAGAATGCCACACATAAAATCTAAAAAATTTAAGAGCTCTCACCACTACATATGCATGTTTTTCCATCTCTAGGTATCTTAATTCTTGATTCTTTAAAAGTATACTCATGAGAAAAAATGGAGATTGTATTCTTTCTTTGTTTTCTTGCATCAATATAACTGACATAGTATGTTCTAAGGCATAACAATAGATGATGATTTATTTAGTGTAGTTAGGTTGGATAAGCATAGGGGCTTTAGAAATGACACCCTTGATATCTTCAAAATCCTTTTTCCCAACATCACTCCATTTGAAAGTTTTATTTCCTTTCATCATGTCAACTATACATTTAACTATTTCAAAGAAGTCAGGAACAAATCTCCTCAAGAAATCTACCTAGCCAAAGAAGGAATTCACTTTAGTTTTACTCAGTGGCAGACTTAATTGTTGGATATCTTTAACTTTTTTTGGATCAATCTTCACTCCTTCTTGGGATACAATATGACCAAGCAACTTGCCTTCTGTCACACAAAATATTGACTTCTTTGGATTCAGTGACACACCATGATTTTTATATCTTTGAAACACCCTTTCTACATCTTTGATATGATTTTTTCTCTTCTTTGAAAAGACTATCAAATCATCAAGGTATATGAAAATAATTCTATCTTTCATATCTTCAAAGGCCAAATTCATGCCACAATGAAAGGTTTCACCTACATGAATTAGGCCAAAAGATATTCCATTATAGGAAAGAGTACCCCATGGTTTGGTAAATGCAATTTTGAATTGATTTGCTTCATTTACCTAAATTTGATTATATCTTGAAAAACCATATAACATGGACATCATTTCTGATCCTACAATAGTTTGTAAAAGATTATCCATATTAGGGAGAGAGAAATTATCTTTAAGTGAGGCTTGATTTAGATTTATGAAATCTACACAAATCCTTATCACTCCATTCTTCTTCCTCACAGGCACAATATTAGCAACCCAAGTGTAATGATGAATAGGGTGTTGGGATTAAAGATAGAGTAATTGAGAGGGGGGGTGAATCAGTTACTAACAAAAAGTAATCCACAAATCCCTTAGATGTCTTAAAGATCTCGTTATTACTGATACTCGATAAACAAATGTTGTAACTTGGTAAATTAAATTATTACTTATCTTGAAGCATTCATGCATGTAACTAAAAAACAAAGTGAACACAAGAGACACCAGATTTAACGTGGAAACCCAATATGGGAAAAACCACCAAGTAACTAGTCACCAATTTTCACTCTTCTAAAGTGAGCCATGTTAGGAGCCAACCCTGTTAAAGGTTACAATACACACTTTTAGGTGTGACCCTGTTAGAGGATTTAATCACCCTATTAGGAGTGGCCTTAATAGAGGTCTTTAGAACAATTCAACTGAACTGTTACCTTGTTAAAGGATTTACAAAATGGCTATTAAACCAACTCTGTTAAGAGATTTGAAATCACTGATACAATGGCTAGAAAGCAACAATAAATTGACCTAAAAAAGATGCAACTAAATTTTTTGGTTACAGGTCTCTGTTTAGCATCATTAGATCCTCCTTGATCAAATATGGCTCTTCTACTCCTCGATGATCTCTGATCATCCTTCAAATTCGCTTCCAGAATAATCAATCTTCATTTTTCATTAATTCCCCTTCCATTTTATACTCTTTAGAATTTTCAACTTGACCTCTTGCTGATACCATTTAGATTGTCAAGTTGACCCATTTACATGTTATATTTACCAATAAATCATACATCAGTCAGCTACAGATATTACTTTAAACAAATAAATTTTATTTCATAAAATAATAAATTTCTTTACTAGCCAACCCTGCTCGGTAAATACTACTTCCATAAATTTCCTGAGTTAACCTTCTTGACTCGGTTGACATTGTAATATCCTTAAAATCCTTTGGCTACTGAGTTTACTTAGTAAGAACTGAATTTCTTTGATTACCTTGAAAGCTTGGTAAGAACTACTTTTGCCAAATTACCTTTGATGACTGAGTGAGCTTGGTAAGAACTACTTTTTCTACATTTCCTTTGATGACAAAGTGAACTCGGTAAGAACTACTTCTTCCACATTACCTTTGATGACCGAGTGAACTCAGTAAGGACTACTTCTTTGCTTTGCTGACCTTTTGAGCTCGGTAGTCACTATCCTTTGCCTTGCTAATCTTCTGAGCTTGGTAAACTCTGTCCTTTGTCTAGCTGACCTTTAGAGCTTGGTAGACACTGTTCTTTGCCTTGATGACCTTCTGAGCTCGGTAGACACTATCTAATGACTAATATGACATTTGTGTGACATCAAAGACAACACACAATTGAACAATTGTATACAACAATCTCCCTCTTTGGCATTGATGACAACACGTGTCATAGCAGAATGAAATTTGAAAACAAGTCTTTTACTGATAGAATACAAAACTTCCTCTTTCATAATAATCTCTCCCTTTTACACAAACTCTTATTATTTTGCAAATTTTAGAAAGATATGACTGTATATTGTCCCTCTTTGACAACACATGCCAAAGAAAACTCAAAACAACTGAATAACATTGTACCTAATGTACTGATTCATATGCAATATCTTCATTGGTTTGCTGCATCAACTGATAGATTTCCAATTCTGTTCCGATTGATGCATCACTAAAACTATATTTTAGTGAGCTTCAGATAGGGGAATGACCCCTAACTTACCTCTTAGATACAAGAATGCATCTTTAGGTAAAGGCTTTATGAATATGTCAGCAATGTGTTCCTTTGTATGCACATATTCCAATCTTATTTCCTTTTCTTGCACCAATTCTCTAACAAAGTGATATTTTATGGCAATATTCTTGATTTTTGAATGCATCATTGGATTCTTGGAGATATTAATTGCACTTGTGTTATCACAAAACATAACAACTAGTTCTTTGATTTCTTGCTTCATACCTTCCAATAATTGTTTAAACCATACAATGTTTGAGCAATTTACTATTGCTACAACATATTCAGCCTCTACTATGGATTGAGATATACAATTTTTCTTTTTGCTTGTCCAAGAAACCAATCTTTTTCCAAGAAAGAAAGCTCCTCCACTTGTGCTCTTTCTATCATCAATGTTTCCTGCCCAATCTGCATCAGTGAACACCTTTAAATCCAGTTTTCCTCCAAGTTTATACCATAATCCATAATTTGCAGTTCCTTTTAAGTATTTCATGATCCTTTTGATTGCCATCATGTGATTTTTTTTTCATTTTGCTGAGAATCTTGCTACAATCCCTACTGCAAGGGCAATGTCTAGTCTTGTGTGCACTACATATTGCAACTTTCTAGTCATAGATCTATACAATGTCTGATCCACTTCCTTTGATTCATCATCCTTGGTCAATTTTAATCTAGTACACATAGGAGTCCCAACTGGTTTGCAATCTTCCATACCAAACTTTTTCAATATCTCCATATTGTATTTAGATTGAGTGATGTAGATGTCATTCTTATTCTATTGAATTTGAAGACCAAATAAGAATTTGATTTCACCATACATTGACATTTCAAATTCCTTGTCCATTTGTTCTAAAAATTCTTTGCAAAGATCATCATTTCCTGTAAATAAAGTATCATCTACAAAATTTCTGCCAAAACAATCTTATTATCTGGTCCTTCCTTTATGTACAAACTATTGTTGTCATTAGTTCTTTGAAAACCAATCAAAATAAGATAGTTATGCAATCTTTCATACCATGCTTTAGGGGCTTGTTTCAGACCATATAATGCTTTATGCAATTTGTAGACCATGTCCTTCTTGTCTGAATCAACAAAACTTTTAGGCTGCTCAATGTAAACTTCTTCCTCCATTATGCCATTGAGAAATGTTGACTTGACATCCATTTGATAAGCTTTGTATCCTTTGAATGCAGCATATGCAAGTAAGGTTCTGACACCTTCCAATCTTGCAAAAGAAGAAAAAGTTTCTCCATAGTCTACACCTTCTTCTTGTGAATATCCTTTGCATACCAGTCTAGCTTTGTTCCTTGATACCTTACCAACTTCATTTAGTTTGTTTCTAAATACCCACTTTGTTCCAATCACATTCTTTTCTTTGGGTCTAGGTACAAGAGTCCATGTTTTGTTTTTATCTACTTTTTCTATATCTTCATTCATAGCTTCAATCCAACTTTCATTGTCTAATGCATCTTTGACATTTCTAGGTTCAAAATCAGCAAGTAAACAAGTGCCTTTCAACTTACTTCTTGTCATTGTTCCTTCTAATTTATCACCAATGATTTGATCTGGTGCATGATTTTTTCTGACATACTTGGCTAACATGGGCTCCTTGCCTTTTCAATGACCTGTATTGTTATCCTTCTGTGTCTCAAATGCAGGTTCTGATTCTGGTTGCTCGAGCTCAGTAGATGTTAACTCAGTAGCTTCTATTTGCAACTCGAGTTCTTGCAACTCAGTAGATGTTGACTCAATTTGAACTTCTTGTGACTTGGTTAATGAAGACTCTGGAGTTGAGGACTCCTATTAATAGGTATACTTGGCATTGTATTAGGTTCAATGTAAACAAATCTTTTGTAGTCTTTAGGTTCCTTTTTGCTTTCTTCTTCTGTTCTTTTTGCAAACTCATCAACTTTCACATGTGCACTTTCTATGACTTTGTGAGTAGATAAATTCAAACATCTATTTGCTTTGCTTTTACAAGAGTATCCCAAAAATATTTCTTCATCACTTTTTACATCAAATTTACCTTTTCTAGATTTATTCAAAATGTAACATTTGCTTCCAAATACTTTTAGATAACTTACATTGGGTTTGTAGCCATACCACAACTCATAGGGTGTTTTGAATGAGTTCTTTTTTAGTTGTACTTGGTTCAAGGTATGAATTACAATGTTAATAGCTTCTTTCTAGTATTTTATAGCAATGTCTTTCTCAATCATTAAGGTTCTTGCACAATCCATTATAGATCTATTCCTTCTTTCTGCTATTCCATTTTGTTCAGGAGTTCCAGGTGTTGAAACCTGTCTTTTGATTCCTCTTTCAATGCAAAATTTATTGAATTCATGTGAAATGAATTCACCACCTCTGTTAGACCTTAAGCATTTTAGTCTTTTGCCTGTTTCTTTTTCTACTCTGGCCAAATACCATTTGAACTTTTCAAATGTTTTTGATTTCTCTCTGAGGTACATGATAGTCATCATTCTTGAATAATATCAACAAATAGAATAAATAATTTTTCACCCGTATAAATTTCAATGCCAATAGGTCCACGCAAATCAGTATGCACAATTTCTAGAACTTCTTTAGTCTAATAGTTCTTGCTCTTAAAACTAGTCTTTCCCATTTTACCAATTTGACAATTCTTGCATAGACCAACCTCAGGTTTCTTTATGTAAGGAATACCTCTTACTTTCCTGAATGTACTGATCTTTATTAAGTTGTCAAAGTTTACATGACACAACCTTTGATGCCATAACCAACTTTCTTCAATTTGAGCAATGAAACATGAATTTTCACCAAGTTCAAGATAAAATAAGTTTCCTTTTGTTTGAGTGCTTGATCCAATCAGCTTTCCTTTGTCATCCAGTAATCTTGATTTTCCATGCATAAATTCTACTTTAAATCCATTATTAAGTAGTTGTGCCACACTCAACAAATTATTCTTTAGTCCTTCTACCCAATATGCATTATCACATACAATTTCCTTGCTTAGTGAGATTCTTCCTTTTCCTCTTAGACAACAAGGTTCATTGTTACCAAATCTTACACTACCACCATCAAAGTCTTCAAAATATTCAAACTTAGTTTTATCACCAGTCATGTGATGAGAACAACCACTATATATAATGCACGTATCATTTCTGCTCATATGAGAAATGAGTGCCATTTCCTCATCATTATCAGACTCATCTTCCATAGCAATGTACACAATTTCATCTTCTTCTTCATCATCAGAATCATTAGAATCTTTTTTCCTAAAACATGTTTTCTTATCTTTATCCTTGAATTATTTGAAGTCTTTCTTGCCATTGTACTTGTGACCTTTCTTCTCATCTTTGTTTTGCTTATTTGGGCACCTAGCAGAAATATGTCCAATTTCTTCACAAGAGAAACAGATTAGAGGAACCTTATCTTTTTATTTCCCTTTGCCTCTTGAATATTTTCTTGCTAGTAGAGCTTCAACCACTTCAAGATCACTGTTTGAACTTTGTTATGATTCTTCATCACTGTCTGATTATGGATCCTTCATCTTTTTCCCTTTTTCTTTGAGTGAAAGCTTGGCTTCAAATGCTAATTCAATGTTCTTGGTAGCTGGAACATAATTGTCATAGTTATCTAGCTCAAATGTAGTCAATCTTCCAACCATGGCCTATAAATTTATTTTATGATTTTCCTCACATCTCATTTCTTGAATTGCATAGACTCTAATTGCATAAATGTGAAGTAGAGTTCTAAGAACTTTACTTATAATTGTCTCCTCACTGATATCTCCTCCAGATGCTTTGATTGCACTAACACATGCTTTTAACTCTTTCAACATACTTTGCAATGTTTTCATCATCTCTCATCCTCATTTGATCAAATTGCCCTCTCAAACTTTCTGATTTGGCTCTTCTCACATTATCATCTCCTCCATAGATCTCTTTCAACTTGATCCACATTTCAAAAGTAGTTTTGTGATCCTTGATGTCATCAAATTTTTCATAACTCAAAGCAGATGTTATATCTATCATCATGCTATTATGAGTCTTCTTTTTAGCAATATCATTGACAGATAATGTACCAGAAGGTTCTTCATATTTTTCATCAAGGTACTTTAGCCTTGTATCACCAATAGAAGCCAGATGAAGCCTCATCAATCCTTGCCATGCTAAGAAGTTGTCCCTGTTAAGTCTTGGAATTTTCCTTTTGTAAGACATCCTAATCTTTAGCTTAGATCTTTTAAATCTTTTCCTGTAAGCACCAATAGCTCTAATACCAATTGTTGGGATTAAAGATAGAGTAACTGAGAGGGGGGGTGAATCAATTACTAACAAAAATTAATCTATAAATCCCTTAGATGTCTTAAAGATCTAGTTAATACTGATACTCGGTAGACAAATTTTGTAACTCGATAAATTAAATTATTAGTTATCTTCAAGCATTCATGCATGTAACTAAAAAACAAAGTGAACACAAGAGACACCAGATTTAACGTGGAAACCCAATATGGGAAAAACCACCAAGTAACTAGTCACCAATTTTTCACTCTTCTAAAGTGAGCCATGTTAGGAGCCAACCTTGTTAAAAGTTACAATACGCATTGTTAGATGTGACCCTGTTAAAGGATTTAATCACCCTATTAGGAGTGCCCTTGGTAGAGGTCTTTAGAACAATTCAACTAAACTGTTACCTTGTTAGAGGATTTACAAAATGGCTGTTAAACCAACCCTGTTAAGAGATTTGAAATCACTGCTACAATGGTTAGCAAGAAACAATGAATTGACCTGAATAAGATGCAACTAAATTTTCTAGTTACAAGTCTCCATTCAGCATCATTAGATCCTCTTTGATCAAATATGGCTCTGCTACTCCTCAATGATCTCTGATCATCCTTCAAATTCGCTTCCACAATAATCAATCTTCATTTTTCATTAATTCCCCTTCCATTTCATACTCTTTAGAATTTTCAACTTGACCTCTTACTATATCGTTCGGATTGTCAAGTCAGCCCATTTACATGTTCTATTTACCAATAAATCATACATTAGTCATCTATAGATATTACTTTAAACAAATAAATTTTATTTCATAAAACAATGAAATCCCTTACTGGCCGACCCTACTCGGTAAATAATGCTTCCAAATATTTCTCGAGTTAACCTTCTTGACTCGGTTAACATTGTAATATCCTTAAAATCCTTTGGTTGCCAAGTTTACTCGGTAAGAACTGAATTTCTTTGATTCCCTTGAAAGCTCGGTAAGAATTTCTTTTGCCAAATTACCTTTGATGATCAAGTGAGCTCGGTAAGAACTATTTTTTCCACATTTCTTTTGATGATCGAGTGAACTCAGTAAGAACTGCTTCTTCCACATTACCTTTGATGACTGAGTAAACTCAGTAAGAACTGCTTTTTTGCTTTGCTGACCTTTTAAGCTCGGTAGTCACTACCACCTTGCTGATCTTTTGAGCTTGTAGACTCTGTCCTTTGTCTAGCTAACCTTCTAAGCTCAGTAGATGTTGTCCTTTGCCTTGCTGACCTTCTGAGCTTGGTAGACACTATTTGATGACTGATATGACATTTGTGTGACATCAAAGACAACACACTATTGAACAATTGTATCCAACATAGGGTATATAATCTTGGCCTAAACATTTTGTCAATCTCCTTGAAGATTGCTTCTTTGACTATAGGATAATAGTTTCTTTATTTCTACTTGAATGGTGTTGCTTCTAGTTTAAAAGGGATTTCATGTTTGAACTTTCCACCCATGAAATTCTTTAGGTTTTCATAACTCCAAACAAATACATCTTGAAATTCAATGAGTGATTTCTTGATTTCTACCCTCTCCTCTGGTGCACAACACTTTCCTATGTTTATCATCTTTGAGCTAATTCCTATCCCTATATTGATTCCATCATATTCACCATAGGTTTTTACTTTCTTATCTATTTCCCTCATTATGTATGCATCATGCCTATTAAAAAGTTTTTTTAAAGAGATTAGATGGGGTAGAATCTTATTACCTTTTCAACTGACTCATATCAGGCTCTATTTTATTTTTATCACTTGTCACTAAATCATCACCATTTGCATTAGTACTTCCTTCAATATTCAAGTTTTCAAAAGGATCTTCCCCTTGAATGAAATTTAGTATGTGTTTATCTCTTCAAACACCTGCCATGAATCTTCATTATCAAGTACATTGGGCCTGAATAAAACTTGTACTTCATAAACTTGATCATTAAAATTAGGATGTGGTTAGTGCAATGATGCATAAATTGTCAAAGAATCAACTCTTGAATTGAATTCTCTGAGTATTGATGTAATTGAGAAGGCATAAAAACCCTCAATTTCATCCCACACCTTATTATGATAGCTCCTCAACCTTGAATTATTCACTGCATATAGGTTTTTGACTTGTCTCACCACCAACTCTGCATCTCCTTGAGCTTTAAGTACCTTGACTCACTTTTGTTTTGTTGTCATTATTCCAAGGACAAGAGCTTCATATTTTGCAGTATTATTAGTATTTTTAAAATCTAACTTATAAGCCAAGCAAGACATTTCCCTACTAGGTGATGTCAACATTACCCCTACACTTGAATCAACGTTAGCACAATTGCTATCAAATTCTAGAATCCACAACTTATCACCTTTATTTTTCTCTAATTCTTCTCAAATATCAGTGGTGTCAAAGAAAAACATATAATTACCAAACTACATATCATGATACAAGATGTGAGATCTAGGGTCATTTGATTTTAGAACAATAAATTTTTCCTTCTCTTATGGTTCTAGCTTCATCTTTTTATCTCCAATTTGGATAGGGGGCCACAAGACTAGTTAGTTTTATTTCTCCCCCCTTGTCTTTGTAGAAACTTCTACGTAGGAGCATGCCATAGCTTGTAGGGATATTTGCCACTAAGATAGTAAGTTTTAGCCTTTTGGAAGGATAGGTAGCAAGGGCAACCTGAGAATCTATTATCTATCCAAGAAAAGGAACTTTTTTTGCATCCATTGAATAACATCTACCAAAAATTTTAGTTAGTGGAAGTCCTAAATCTTTTTCTACAGAAGCAGACATTACATTATTAGAAGCTCCTAAATCTATGATATAGTTACCCAATCTATTTCTATTGATGAAGAATTAAATGTAGAAGGGATCTAGTTTTTCATTTGGGCATGTGGCTAAGATAAGTGGTTCTTCTTCTTTAAACAACTCAGGGAGTGCAAAATCTTCTTCAATTAAAGAAGTTCCACTAGTGCTAGCTTTATTGTGATGATCAACATTAGCATTAATATTATCATGACCCCCATCCTTATTATTACAATGCTGAACTAATCTTTGCAATTAATAAGGAATATACTTCAAGTAATCCAATGGAGATATTTGGATTCTTACATCTTCACAATATTGTATGATGTCAAAGGAATTAGTGTACTTACCTTTGTGCTCCTTCTATGAAGATGAGGTTACTTTCCCACTATCTTTATCGATTTCGTTTGATGGTGCATTATTCTTGACAAGAATTGAATTGTTAGTTTGATTTATATTCTTCTAACCTTCGGTCATTACTATTAACTGAGATCCTTTTATAGTTGCAAAACAATCACCTCCTTCTTTTGAATCTGATTCATACTCCAAGAAAAAAAATTCAAAGTTGTCACAAGGAGCATGATCATCCTTACTTTTAGGATATTCAATTGTTTGCTCTTTGTTATCCTCCATCTACTTATATCTAATCATATCAACACATGTCTCTCCATCATGATCTACTCTGAGATGAAAAGAACACATATTTTGTCTTTTTGGCAAACTTTCAATTGCTAATCCCTATTGAATAGGTAGTATTTGTAATGTTTTGCCTCCATTTGGGTTTCTATAACCTTCTTGATGAGGTTGATGAAAAGAATGAGTGGGCCTAATAATTTGTTTCTTCAAAGAAATAAGCTCATTAGACAATTTTTGAAGCATGGCTTCTCTATTATTAGAAGTACTTGTTGTATTACTCATGGTTCCAGATTGGAATTCTCTTTTCCACTTACCAAAAGTTATGATATCATCCTCCATCTCAACAGCTAGTGCCTAGGTAGCTTGTAAGTTTGCTACATTTTCCCTTCTAATTTGATATCCCAAATTAGGAGGCATAGAGCTAACATAAAAGTTTTCTTATTATCATTTGTAGGTGCACTTGTAGTAGGTATTATTTTGATGAGTTTTTTGAATCTTGCATTAAAATCTCTCATAGAAATTGATGGTTCTTTCTTTATCTGTGCCAATTGCAACAATAATACTTGTGCATCCTCTGCACTTTGTAACGTTCTTCAAACCTTTGTTTTATAGTATCCTAATCTATGATGCATCCTACAGGTAGGTCTTGAAACCAATCAATAACATTTTCTACTAGTGTATCTACAAACATTCTAACAACCACATCCTCATGTTGAGAATTTACTACACCATAAGGCTTATCTAAAGCACTTAAGTGTTGTTCTATAGAAGTGGTACCATCACCATTAAATCTTGGGAAGTTCTTCCTTGATACTCTTGGAAAATCATTATTAGTTTCAAGGGAAAGAGGACCAATAGAATTTCCCCATGGTTGTGCCATAGTTGCTAGTATAATATTCTGGTTTGCTTGAAAAGTAACAAAAATGGAAGTGTTGCACCAATCAACAACAAAGCATCAAAAGCAATAGGAATGGAATTCCTAGAAATAGGAGGAGGAGAAGAATGACTTCTCTTTATTCTATTAGGAGGAACAATTGCAAGAAATTGGGTATCTTGGAGTTGTTTAGCTATTGATTCCCTTGCACGTGTCCTTTCTTTTCTACAAATGTCTTCTAGGATAGCGAATTTGGCTTTCTTAAGTTCCTCATATATTAGATCAATTTTTCCTCTTTCCTTGGCACTTCTGGTATATTTAAATCTAGGATGTATCAAATGTTTTAGAAAAATGGTGTTTTGAGTTTACCTTAACCATGGTGATTAAGGAAACTTTATCAACCTTAACTTTAAATTAACTCTTCTCTTCAATATGTTGAGGCTATAAAACTGACATCAAGTTCTTACAAAAAACACCTAATTGCCACAAGTCCTTTATTGCAACTCAAATATATGGAATTAGATTGCAAATTAATATGAAGGAAAGTTCTTTAGAGCTTTCATCTAAATCTTCCTAGTAGAGTTGCCAAAAATTGTTGGTCAACAGTTCGTCCTCCTATTAGATTTTATAACCTGACTCTTTGACACCCAATGTTTGGAGAGACAAAAAGTATGTTTTCCAACAAATGGGTCAGTATATGTATTCTATCACTTCCCTCTAAATGATTAGGTACATCTCCCTATGATTTGCAATGATATGTAATGAATATATTTTTATGAGATTAGAAGTGTTGACATTATAAGCTCTTAGCCTGAGAGAAGTAAAGGATAACCAAATTGTTTGTAGGCACAAAAAATTTAAGAAAGATGGATTTGAATAACCTATCGCATCCAATAGAATGATTCTAGTAGATTATCTTGAGATTCTTAACCCTTACTTCTATTCTAAATACATATTAACCATCTAAATGTAGAAGAGGAATGAAGAGATATGCACATGAGGGAAAATGGAATTTCTTTCACTATCTCTCTCTCTCCATAAATTCATCTCTCTCACTCTCTCACACTCTTTCTATATCTCTTTCACTCTCTCTTATCATATCCCCCCCCTCTCTCTCCCTCATCCTATCCCCTCTCCCTCTTCATATCCCCTGCTCTCTCTCTACATGAATTTCCCATTTCAAGGATCAGAGGTCAGGGAGAGAGAGGGGTGTTAGGGATTAGGGGTTAGAGAGAGAGTAGGGGATATTAAGAGAGAGAGGGTATAGGATAAGAGGGAGTGAGAGAGAGAGAGATGGAGGGGGGGGGGGGGGGGGGGGGGGGGGAGAGAGAGAGGGGGGGGGGGTTAAGAGTTAGTAAGAGTGTGAGAAAGAGATAGAGGAGGTGAGAGATAATAGAAAGATAAAAACTATGATAATACTCTTACCTACCTAGTCACTCCATGTTTGGAAAATAATGACTTCTTATTTTAGACATGATTGATTATAATGGATGAAAAATAAAATATTGATTTCCTAATATTATTTTAGTTGCATTATGTTGTATATCTCTTCAATATCTTTCCAACACATTTTGAACAGAGTCAATCGAAGTCTAGATGTGAAAGTTGGAGCCTATTTTTATTTCTTCGAAACCTAATCGGGTTTTGAATAACCCAATTGGATTTTGCATAACTAGATTGGGTTTTGAATAGATTCTTCATCCTCAAAATTGGATCAGGTTTCAAAACCAGATCAAGTTTTGTTTTTTTTATGTATTTTTCTAGGCTTGGTAACCAAGCCTAGCCACCTTTTGAAATTTTATATAACCTAATTAGGTTATGAATAACCCGATTGGGTTATTCATGTTTTTAGTTTTCCTTTTGTGGTGTCCACTAAATTGTACACCATTTTTGTGTGCCCACCCAATAAGTGCAAACAAATCTTCAAGAAGGAATAAGAAAGCTAAAGGTACAACTGTTATAATGAATATCCAACATCTATAAATTTGAGGGGGGGCCAACTAGTAAGAAGACACTACCTCCTTACTGTGTGGTTACTTAGCTAGGCTTCCACTCCCACCATGAAGGAAAGATAATGAACGATCCACATATGGCTTCTCAATCATAAAACATTCCTCAACAAGGAATCATAATAGCCAAAAACTACCTCAAGGGTAACAAAACTACTCAAGAAGAAAAGATCATCCAAATAGAATTAACATGCAATCAACTACCAACACAAAATAACAAAATAACATATATATACCTAGTAAAAATTGAATACCAAAATCATGAGATAAATTCAATGAAATATATCCACCATACGTTAAAATCCATATGTTAAAAGTACATTAACCACGAATCACTAATCATCATTAATGAAAGTAACAACAACATTAAATACTTCCAACCATAAGTACACCACCAAAGGAAAATAAAAAATATACAGAGGAGACTTGGGCTACATTCTAGGGAGTGTCATCACATGGCCAAACTACTTGGGTTACCCTAGACTAGTCTCTCATTAGACCTTAGACCCTCAAGTATTGAGTTATCCTAGATTGGTCACATCAGACCCTAGACCCTCAGCATGACCCATGCGGAACTAGAATATCCTCTCAAGAAGATAAGGAAAACCATTCATACCTCTCACTAGGTATCACCCCATTCTCATCCTTAGCCTATTTGGTCAAGACATATATCTCTAACTTATCTTTTTAGTGTGTTTCTCCAAAATATTAATTATTAAATTATCACTTATTACATGGCTTACAATAGGCTATACTAGCACAGACCACTATGGGTCCTGGACCCCTATTGCATGCCACTCCCAAAGACATGCAACTAGACAACCTTATCTAAGCATACAAATCATAGTTGTGTCCCATACCATATCACCCATAATGATCGAACTTAGTTCCTTAATAGGCAACCCAAAAGATAAGTTGGGTCTCCCAACCCAAGTCAAGTATTCAACAACATAAAACTTATGAAACATAAATCTCAAATCCAACCATCAAATGCATCTTGACATCCAGTCAAATAAATAACATAAAATAATTCTCAAAAAGCCCTTGGTGCACATCCTAACTTGGCAAACTAAACAAATACACAAAACCAAAATGAAATGAACCCACATAACTTTGAAACATATACCAAAAATCCTCAAGTAAACACATATAAGAATACAAGGTTTTTAGACTTATGGTTTTCAATTTAAATCATTCTCTAATGTTTGTTTGACCATAAGAAAATGTTTGATGATAAAACAACAATATATATGCACTTATAAATTTCAACCTCATTAATACATTAGACAATATCTCATATCATAACAAAAGAACTTGTGCAAATTAGAGATGTATCATGCAAATATTGACCAATTTAATCATAATTAATAACTATCAATTATTAATTAATATTTAATATTTAATAATTACTCATAAGAAAATCCCCCTCATAGTTATATTAACTATTTAATCTAAACTTCACTAAATAAACCAATTAAATCGTATACTTATTTAATATAAATCAATTTAATAGAAAAAGTACTTATTAAATATCAAATTTTAAAAAATAATACAAAGTAAAAAAAAACAATACAAAATAATCTATATTAATAAACGTTACACAAGTTTTGAAACATAATAATTTGATAAAATAATCTTTACCTTTTTAAGCCCACAACTTTTATTAAACCAACCATTCAAATATTAATGGGAGGCGGAGGGAGATGGGGAGTTATGTGGTCCCTCCCATATTTTTATAAGTCATGGGTGCAATTTTTATGAAAAGTTGGCAGTATTTTTTACTAAAGAAAGATAGAGTCATGTACAATACGAAGGCCGGAGGCGCTCGTCTTCCCATTACAATAATCAATAAATGACTTCCTTTTTAATTAATTCATTTTTTTTCAAAAATAAAAATTTATTATATAAGTTTTGGTTTTATTCTTTTAAACTAGATAAAAATATGTGTATTTTGTTGTTCTCTACAAGTATAGATCAGCAAGCCTAGATTTCCTTATTTATTTATTTTTCTTACACAAAGATGTACAATTAATATGTATATATATAGATATATATTATAGAAATAATTTATTCAAATTGTAAATTAAATCAATGTAATTTTTTCTTTATCAACCAACTCTAATCGATCTAAATGATTTTCTCTATAGTTTTCTTCCATGAGATTTAAAACAAGGGTTTTGATTAATAGTCCCTTCCTTATATTAAAAAAAAATACAATAAAGTTACATATTCACAAAAAAAAAGGGCCGATGGATACAGGATCACCCCACAAGTTCATACGATCACTAGCTAGAAATTCGCTATTCATCAAAAAACTGTAGAAAACAATAGAAAACAAAGAAATCCTCAAGTTTCTAGTGCACCACCAGCTGAGGAAGGAGGATCCTTATCATCAGAGTCCCACCCAAAAGTGGGGAGAGTAGATGGCTCAAGGGGAGCCCAACCATCATCCACAATAATATCTTTGTCTTTCTCTCCCTCAGGACTAGGAGGAGAAATGGCTAAATCCAGTTAGGGAAACACCCACTTGGGGTTTGGGCAAGTAGAGGGCCAACCAGTAGCAGGAGCAGCAAGAGGAGCCATTGGTGAGCACCCCAAACCATACCTCCAAGGAGGTGAGGCAAAGCGGTTCCAATCACCAGAACCTCTAGAAACACCACGCCAACCAAAAGCACCGCAACTAGGAGAGCAATGTTGTTGAGAGTGAGGCGTGTGCGAGTAGTGAGCAGAACTACTACATCCTCAATGGTGACTGTGAGGAAGGGTATGGTTGTTAGAGACCAAATCTAGTAGAACACAAGCAATCATATAGGGGACATTTCCCAAATGAGCCAAAAGCTCCTGTAAGTGCACCACCTCCAAAGCCACTTTATTTGTTTGTACTTGAATCTACAACATGACATTGTTATAAATACATATTTTAGAGTACATAGCCACATTAATGTCAAGTGTGTTGTAAGCATAAATGACTACATTACGATCTTTCCAAATGGTAAATAAGATCTCCAATCTAAAAGCATGCCATAACTAGGCATATTTGAAGGGAATCAAGGTATTATCAACTAGAAGAACCATATGCCAAGAAAAAGGTTCTAGGCAAAAGGAGTGAAAGAGATCATGGATCCATTGCTAGTAACACTAAGCCCATCTATAGAATGAAAAAATGTGCAAAAAGGACTCTGGTTGACCGCAAAAAAGGCAACGAGGGTTAAGAACTCCCAAATGCCATAGCCAGGAGCCCAAAGGCAAGCCTTGGAAAAGAATACACCAGGAAAAGTGCACAATTTTGGGTTCAGTAATGGTGTACCATACAATGGAGAACCTATGACTCCAAGTGCAATGTGAATATTGCAAATGCCAATGTCGGTTGAGAACATCAACCATGGGTAGGTGAGGAACTAGCCATTGGTAACCCAGCCTAGGTTTATAGCTAGTTACTAGAGTGTCTGGATACCACTTCCAATCTTTCCACCAAGGGCAAGAAGACTGAATGCCCGCTTTGTGTAACAAATTTGAAGGCACCACAAAAACTTGAAGATCAAAGCTTTGCCAATCTGGATGAGTGAGCCGGAATTTCCCTCGCATGTCTTTCCATGACCGCATTCTCATAGTAACTCTGGAGAAAAGATCTTTAGGGGTCCTTATGCCACATTTAAAAAATGCAGAGCATTAGCCCCATGCACCTTAGCCAAGGGAACACCTTGTATAGCAAATAAAGGTGACCACCAAAGATTATGCTGGTTCAAGGAAAGCCCATCTCTAAATCCATTGCCAACCTAGTGAAGCCAGGGCTTAACTGCTTCCTAGGCTTCAAATTTGAATAGGTTCAAGGGTAATTAGAATGGTTTGAAACCCAATCCCCTTCCAAGCTGGTCAACGAACTAGAAAGCCTAAAGAAATACAATGCCTTAACAAATCTTCTAGGCCTCATTGCCAGAAAGAGCTCAAATCACCCATTTGGCACATAAAGTAGTACCTTGCTTTTGGGTGGATAGCAAGCCAAGGCCACTAAACACCTTGGGAAGATAGTAGAAATCCCAAACAACTCCATGAAAGCCCTAGTGAGAAGCATCTAATTCCTAAAGGAAGTCACGTAAAAGGCATTCAAGATTGAGGTGTGAAGCCTTTGACAAAGCCCAACAAGAAGAATAATAAACATGGGTGGCGGCTAGCACTTTGGAACAAATCTAGAATTTTCTTACAAGTGAGAGAGGTTTGGTGATCTAATACTCTAGCTTCTTCTCTATTCTGGCAAGAACTACATTCCATAGCTCAACAACCAAGGCTTGGAATATGAAGGGGATACTAAGAAAATGAAAAAATTCCCCATGTTGAACCCATTTCCATTGCTATTTCCTAAGCCAAGCAGGATGAGGAAGGTAAGACTATTTGTAACAAAGGGTTTTGTGCCACTGAATGGCAAACCCTGAAGCAAGATAGAATGTGTCAAGACATTGCAAAGTGGAGGCAACATTCTCTTCATCCTCAATGAGAGTGAGGAAATAGTCATCTGCAAAATGCCCATTCACAAGTTGGTCAGGGGAATTTGGAAGGGAAATTACCTTGGACCCTTCTTTGGAAGATGGCATTTGCAAGAAAATATCCAAAACCTTCCACTGCCAAGACATATAAAGAGGGCACTAGTGGGTAGCCCTAGCAAATTGAATGATAAAGCCCAAATTCTTGAGACTGATGGCCATTAATGGAGATGCAAGAAGAGGCATCTCTAAAGAGCATTTGGATTGTTTGCAAAAAGGTAGGGCCAAACCCAAAAGGCTGAAGCATGGCCAGAATGAAAGGCCACTCAATCCTGTCATAGGCTTTAGCAAAATCAATTTTGAGAAAGATGGCTTGTTGCTTGGAATGATGAGCACATTCCATCCCTTCCCACACAACAATTATATTATCCAAGATATAACAAGACTTGATAAAACTCTTTTGTTCAGGGCGAATGATCTAAGGAAGAAGATGATAGATTTTGAGCAAGAGAGCCTTGGCAATGATCTTATAGGAAACACTCAACAATGTAATGGGCCTCCAACTATAGATGATATCAGGGTTACCCACCTTAGGTATGAACTTAATATTCCCTTTGTTAATTAGATTACCTAGAGAATGCAAATCGTATGCCTCGATATAAACCTTATTCAGGTCTAGACCAATCTCATCCCAAAATGCTTTGTAAAATTCACAAGGGAATCCATCACAACCAGGGGCCTTATCATCTACCATGGAGAAGACAGCTTCCTTGAGGTCCTCTAGAGTGAGCTTCTACTCACTGAATGCATATTGTTTTGGAGCGATTTTTTTAGGTGTGATAGCTAAACAAGCCTGCAAGGCTTGGTCCCTGGCCACTAAGGGACCCTGAGCTATTAAAACTTTTTTGTAGTGGCAAACAAAGGCTTGAAGAATATCAAGAAGTTCATAGAGGGTATGCTAACCCTCTTGAATGTGCTTGATCCCCAACACAGAGTGGCATACCCTCAACACGTTAAAAATTCCTTGGTAGCTTGATCACCAACGTCCAGCCAATGAAGGTAGGCTTTGAGTTAAGCTTCCCAGGCAGCATAATTGTTTGTAACTTGTTTTTGATGGTGAAGGTTGGCAAGCCAAACTTGGAGATCCATATCAAATGGATTCATGGCAAGAGCTTCAATGGTCATACAAAGATCTTTGATAGTTGCCTCATAGGATCTCTTGTAGTATGTATCCAATTGCCTCCCATAAATGCAAAGAAACCTTGCAGTATAGGTGATGGCATCATTCCACCACTAGATCCATTGAGACGATGAGTGGGGCCTAGGTTCAAGGTTCCAGTTTTGTAAAATATGGGTGGTAGTGGGTGGATGGGGCAACATAGAAGTATTAAGGTAAAATTGAGTTTTATAATTATGAGGAGGGGCAGAATGCCAAGTAATGGAGAAGTGGATGGGAAAATGGTCTAAAAGAGTCATGTTAGGGAGTGGAGTGACAAGTAGCAGACTCGTGTGAGAAAAAGAAAAAAAGGACTAAGCAGAAATCATAGCATGATCTGACCTTTTTAAGGACCCTGTCAACTCCCTCTCAAAAGTTGGACCATGTGTACCAGACACCATCAGTCTAGTGGTGATGAATATTGGGATCAAAAAGACTCAACTTGTTTCGCATGTAGAAACAAGCTGCTCGCTCACCAGCTAACCATCAAAAAGGTAGAAGGCCCACTTTATCAACAAGAAGCTCAACCATATTAAAATCCCTATACAATAACTAGGTGGAAGGTGGCAAAGAATAAACTACCTACCTCCATAAGTGTGAGCACTCAATCACATCATTAGAAGCATAGATATTGACAATGCCAAAAGAATGATTCTGAATAGATAACAAAATCCAAACTACTCTCTGCATGGGTTCAGAACCATGAGAAATAAAAAAAGGAGAAAGCCGAGGGGAGAGGAGAGTGACTACATCACCTCAATCAACTTAATGTTAAGAAGCAAAACTAATAGCATCTAGCCATATCACATGGCAAGTTGAGTTGAGAAGGAACCCATAGACTTTAACTTCTTACAAACACAGAACATCAATATTGGCAAGCCTATGTTTGCTATCATGAATAGAATACTTTCTAGGGAGGTCTATTAGCCCCCACACATTCCATCAAAGAAAATTCATCATACACCAGCTTGCATATTCTCCTCATCTCAAGCGAGGAAAAATTGTTATGCAAGAAAGCGGAGGGTTCAAATGAAGAGTTACCCAAAGTGATGGCTCTTCACTTATCGTCTTTAGGGTTGCACAAGTGATGAAGAAACAAAGAAGAAATCATAGAAGCTTCTTGAGGTGCCTGAACCCAGGCAGCTTGTATCTATGGCTTAGCTATCCCCTACGATGAAGGGATTGAAATAGGTGGTGGTGGCACACCCAGAGGAGCCTCTTGTGTCAACGGCATAAGAGGAGCCACATTGGAACTGGGTCAGCTAGGTTCTTGAGAAATAGGGTTTGGCTTAATAGCATCCTTACCTTTCTTGACAATCATTGTCCACTCATCTTTTTTAATAGCTAGAGTCGGCTTGGGTTCCTACACTAGAGAGAAATTGTGCTCAAGAAGAGGACAATCCTTAATCTTGTGACTCATAGATTGACAGCAAAAATAGTATTTAGGAGATTCAAGTAAAGAACCTTTTGAGAAAAGGTGGTAGCACTATTCTGAATTTCCACAGTCTCTTTAAGGTCCTTAGAAAGGTTGACTTCAACACAAACCCTCTGCTAAGGATGGGCATTAAAAAAATTGTTTGGTTCCATGCAAATGACTTCGCACATAGTTAGGGAAATTTTAGTGAGAAAAGACCAGCAAGGGATGGGAAATCCAAGGAACTCTACCAAAACTACAACCCTAAGTTTGTGGTCATCTAAGATGTTGGTGTTTTAAAAGGAGTAAAACTAATAAGCAACAAAATGCTTAATACCAAGATGATAATACTCATACAATCTAAAGGTCAGCCAATTCTTGTTAACAATTGCATGTGTAAAGCATTTGGACCCAACTTCAACAAAACCAAAGGTGGTTTTCTACTCTTTTGGCTCTGTAAAACCAGGGTGGGTATACCTAGGGATGATTCAAGACTGGGAAAACTGTATGAGGATTATTTTTAGTTTCATTCTGATTCTCATCTCAAAATCCTCAAACACATACATAATTCTTAATAACTTGATAAACACATCCCATATAACAGATATGGCAAAAATTTCTTCTATAGATCTGTAGATGTTCTTAACAATAGTGGCTAACTGAAGCTAAAATATTCCATGCAGACAAGTACTAGCCAGCTTTGAAGATCTACAGGAAACAAAAGTAAAATTGATTTAATCTTGCATTTTTGACAACCATTTGTGACATACTTCTCCTTCAACTGAATCAATTTGATCAGTGCCTAATCCATTGGGTTTTAGAGTCTGTAGCAAATTCTTAGATCTAACTTGTTGCCTTACAACAAATTCTATCAACAATTCTTATCAGAATTTATCATTCAAAACCTTTTCCATTACTAAAGAAACTTTATCACATTCACCAAATCTTTTATTTAATCCATTGAATTAATAGCAGTGATAAATAGATATACAACCTGACTAGATTGCATTCAATTGCACAAGACTTTACTTACACAATATCAAGATAACCAAGTAATTAGAAGGAGACAAGATTCATAAAAAATTGATATGGGGACAGTTCACAATTTGTATTCATTTTCTTTGAAAATTATATATCATTTACAATAGACTCAGAATGACCTTTAGAAAGAAACACAGCTCATTCTATATTCATGTATTCTTAGAGAATTGATAGAGAAAATACATAATAAATTTGCTTTCAAAAATTTGGACCAAAGATAGACTAAGCATATCACTTACAAACAATAGAATTTGGACCATTCTTTAGCCTTGGAATCTCACTTAAATAGTGTGAGATGCAACAAGCTTCAGGCTAAAATAAAGTGACAGGTGTCTTCTAAAAGATACTGACATATATCTGTCATAAAAGAGAAAAGAAAATAAAAAAAAGGCTATTACATCGAACATTCCTTGGTGGGTCCCTTTCTGTTATGCTTCTCAATTGTTGAGACAAGAAAATATGATCTGATTCTTCATTTATTCTTCATCCTCGAAGTGTCCATGAGGTTAAAAAGTGATGTATCATCTTCAACTACCTGCAAACTTACTTTAATCTAGGGATTTTCCATGTCTTCATTACTAACTATGAGGGTAACTTTTACTTTTGCATCTTCCTCCTCATCATCTTCTGATATTTGTTCTATAAATTGATTTTTCCATTTATTATAAGTAGCATCATCTGGCCAATCAAAATTTAGAGCCTCTCTTTGTATAATCACTAAAGAATTTGCAAATTCCTCTAAATCATCAAACTCTTTTCTCTTGGCATTATAAAATAATTATATCTTTACTAACTCTTTGTTCGTCCTTGCCTAGAACCAGTGGCCAGTTTCACTCATGACGTTCTTGATCCTTTCATAAAATATTTCATCCAACTCTTTTTTCCACTTTTCCTTTTCCTTTATTGTATCAAAAAATTCTAAAGCACAAGGAAATAAAATGAATTTTTTAGCAATATACTGGGAAAATCAAAGTGTTAATCTTTTCTGCAAAGAATCCCTTTTATCATCAAAATCTTCTAGTTTATTTAACAAATCAAAAATTTTCTCTACTTGATGATAAGACATTTTGATGGCAAATATACACATAATTGTGATATCATTATTCCTCTCCCTCCACTTCTGTGCAAGGGGAGTCAATTTATCCTTATCTCTGTTCAACTCATCCATGATTGTTGCAATTCTTGTCAACTGATCAAAGAAGGTTGACCATTGTATTTTATCCCTTAAATACATCACACCCTGCTTTAATTTTCCTTCATATTGATTTTTTAATTCTACCTGCAACTCATGTAATTTGGTTTTTTATTCTTCAAAGTCCTCTGCAATATAGAATTGGGGCCTTTAAGGGGTGTTTGGTATTTCAACAATAGGGGCTGCTCTATCAAATGACTATGGAGGGTATGCAATTCTAGGTGCACTGGATTCTCCCACCTTTCTCTTCCCAAGTATCTTCTCCATTTGAGACACTTTGTTTTCCAGTGACTATATTTGTATACCCCTTTCCTCATATGCTTTTAAAACTTCTTCAAACCTAGGATTGAGTTGGGTAAATCTATCTTCTTCCTGGCTAGAGACAACACCACCAAATTTCAGCACTTCTGAGGCCATTCCCATTATTTGCTTACTACTTACTTCACCAGCCTTGTATACTATCAATGTACTAGTATGCTTTGCAGTGGGAAACTCATGCATCCTAGTATTTTCCCTCTTTTCCATGGACCATATAACAAGGGCTTGGTGGTCATCACTAAATTTGACTCCTCTATGAGCCTATAATATTTCTTCAGCAGTTGTTAGTTGAACATCTTTCTGCTTCCTTACTGAATCAAAAACAATAGCATTTTCTATATCCCATTCTGGCAGAAGGAGGACTCCTTATTGCCTAACTATTTGCCTCCCAGCTTCAGGAGTAAATTGGGCAAAATCATTCAAAATTTTTTACTTCATCTCTCCCTTAATAACTGATTTAGGTTTATCTAGTTGCTTAGCTTTGATTTTCTCACAGGCTTTCTCAAAATTTCCCATATTTAATCTCCACAAAAAATGAGCTAAAGCCCTAGATCTTACAAAATTTTCATCATTAATAAATCTTTCAGAAGCCTGTGCAAATATTGGGTCAATTTCCTTACCTTGGTAATCAGCAATGGTTAGGTCCAAGGAAGGTGTAGGAGGTTCTTGTGGCTCTCCAATATCCAAGTCTATAGAAGTGACAATCACATCCCCTTCTCCACCCATTTGTTTAAGCTATTCCCTTAGAGATGCTTCATCATCTGTATGGATTGGGGAGTATTGTTCCTTTTGAGAAGAAGAAGACCCCTGCTCTAATTTTTGCCTTTTTGAAGAGCGGGCTGTAGATGGGCTTCTTGACCTTGGCTTCTGATGAGAGGGTGTTTTTTGCATAGTTTGAATCATGACATAACCTGCCCTCTTCTACAATGTATATTGGCTAGGAGCTACCACATTTCTACTGATTATTCTTCTTTGTACTTCTACAGCCTTGTCCGGATGTGTCTCAACATACATAGCTTTCTTTTCATTCATGGTTTGAATTATTATGGCAAAATTATTCATTATTGCTTGTATTTTAGCTCCCTATTATTTCTTATCTTTCAATGGGTCATACTGGGGGTCAAAAGCATTAATAAATTCCAAGGTCTTACTGAAAACTATCCATTTCTCTTTTCTCAATTCTTGTTCTTGTAATGTGAAGATATTTTTGATTATATCTTCTGGATAGTAAACCTGATGTACCATATGGGAAGCTCTTACCCTTTTTTTTAAAAGGTCATAGAATCCTTCAGGGTCAATGAATCTGGTGTGAGACTCTACCATGTTATATCTATCCAAAAAAAAATTCAGGTGCTTCCACCCTTTTCTGACAAAGACAAAATCACGCACTACAGTAACAATTGGAAAGAAAGTGCCCTTCTTAATCAATTCCCTCTCATCTATAGTGCCTATCTGCCATAAGAGCTCAGCAATCCCAATCTTCAAAGGCACATGAAAAGGCAACACATGTGGCTTTCCCACAAAACCATATACCCTTATCACAGTTGAAACATTATAAGGGATTATATCTCCCCAATTATGACTAACCAATAGCCCTTGTGCATGATCTCTAGGTCTAACCAATTCCAACAATGCTTGTGGAATTTTGGGGCTATACCCTCTCAAAAGCAATCTCAGCCTAGATGCAAAAAATCTGTCAAACCTTACATAACTAGCATCTGTGGCTTCTGAAGTCATATCCACACTCCATAACTACACTGGATTCCTTTCTCCATCCTTGGTTGTTTCCAACTCCATACCATTGGAGAAGAAAGTGCATCCCTTGTATAAGCATACATGCATTAGCAATGAATACCAACAGAATGGTTTATTTACTTTTCCCCTTTCTATTCCAACCAAACCATTGTGAATCTCTTTTGATAGAAAAGTGGCAAAATCCAGAATGGTACTCATTCCAAATTGAAGGGTTTGAGCCATTATAAGGACAATAGAACCTAAAATTTGATCACCTTCATCTATCCCAAAAATCTTGCAAAGATAAAAATACAGTGCTTGAGCTCTCAAGTTGAAATATCTTCTCAACAATGGCTCTGAGGTACTGGCTGTAATCACAGGCAAATTACCAACCTTGGCAACATGCTCCTGTAGTGGCCCTGTTCTTAGATAAAGTCATTGTGCATCATATCTGGCTTGTAAATCATCCATATCAATAATTTAATGCACAATGTGGTTAGGGTTAAGGTTGAAAACCTCACTGAATAGCTCAAGGAAAACCCTAAAAAGATTGATTCCAGAATGATTTTTTACCCATCCCATAATAGGATCATATTTCTTTGCCAGGTCCATCAATAAATCACTATCAAAGAAAATAGTGGGGACTGTTAATTTACCAATATCAAACTACCAAACATTTCTCATAGGAGTGTCTAGTTTTCGCTCTGAAAACCATTTCTTAAATAACTCTAGACCTCCCATGGAAACCTGGGCATCTCTTACCCAATTAGCTTTGTCATAAAAACCTTCTGCTACAACTATTCTGGGATGTTTCCAGATGGGTTCCCTCCCCTTAGTTATTTCATGCACTAATAAGGGGAATTGTTCAAGAATGTCATCATGCACATAATGTTTCAAATAATCTATTTTCCTAGTAAACTCTTTTCGAGGAGGCATTTTGAATGAACCCTAGAAATTTCACAACAGAAGAAACTTTAAATTTACTTAGAAAACCACAGAGTACTTACCTGCCAAAATTTGCACTTATGCACTATGTGATAACTTCTGCAATTTTACTAGATTGTTAACCAAGAATTTTCGTGCCCTAGCTCTAAAATTTTTGTATGCCCTAATATTCTCTCTGTGCTTTAGTGGTTCATTAATGGTGAAATTGTGGGCTCTTACCATACAATAAAATTGCATGCATAAGGTCTGAATCATATTTACTCTTAGTAACCGTTACCCGCAATTTGCATCTAAGTTTGAATCCCATCCATAGATTTTCACTAGATCGGACGGTCCTAATTTAAAAGGTAACAAGCATTACAACTTTTTAAAACAATGCTACGTGTCACAATTCCTCTTCCTCGCATTATTTAAAATCTTTTCATCTTAGAATTGTGGGGAAGCACCGTTCGTTGATCAAGACAAGATCGACGATCAGACTAATCCACTTTCTAATAAAAACTAGCCAGCTATACTGACCAATAAGAAACTGCCATATGAACTCATGCCATTTGACCACATTCCATGCCAGCAGATCCCATATCTTCTTCTGGGTGAGCAAGTACTTGGCATCATATAGTACACGTGTCATGCTGGCGCATTCCCATTTTCCTTATCTAACAAGCATCTTCAAATTGTAGGCTTGCGCCAGTCATTAATCTTTGAAAGATCAATGGCAATACTAATTTTACCCTGCAGGGCATCTAAACAGAATTTTTGATGTCACCACGGACACATGTCTATAGGGCGCATTCTCGCTTTGTTTAAACTTTGCTCAAATTCAAAATGCAATGAAGCGCCTTTCGTTGATCAAGACAAAGATCAACGATCAGAAACAACTCTTCATTTTATGCTCGCATTATCCACTTGGGCCAATGACATGACTGCTTTTAACCCACGTGTTCTGACTATTGTGTTTATTTCTGACATCTTTCTAGCCCAGATCATAAATAGCTCTAGCTAAGCACATTTGACAAATCCTATGGCGTGACTCCTGCATTCTTCATAGTCTGGTCCCACTGTGACACGCATCGCAAAGGCGCATTCCCACTTTTCCTATCTAACTAGCAGCTTCATAATGCGAGATTGCACTAACCATAGATCTTTGAAAGATCTACAATTGATAAGACTTCATTTCCATCTAGCAGTCAAAATCCTCCAATGGCACATTTGCTAGTACATGTCATCAATCATTTACAGTGTGGCACACTGCATTGCAAATACCTGACCCCACCTTGCCACATGTCAAAAATCTTCTCGCCCGCATTACTTATTTCTTGTGTAGTTTCAAATTGTGAGCATACGCTGGCCTTTGATCTCTGATAGATCAACAGTTATATAAACTTTGCCATTTGAGTAGCATATTGGCTAATAGTGACGAATGATGTTCCTCCACCTATTCCAACTCATCTGGCACACACCACAGAGGACATATCACCGTTATTCTTTTAACAGTGGGCCCATCTTGTCAGACTGTGCCACTTGTCCAACTTTCACTTCCCTACATTATTTATCTGTCGAGCATATTCTTCTTTCGGGGAAGCACTAGCCATTGATTGAGATGAAATCAATGGCTGACGCTTCTTGGTGATAAACTACATATCTCTACAGGAAAATCCAACAATGACATCATGATAAAATTAGGACGTGTGCAAAAGTACTGACAAACCTGCAAAAGTTCTTGACAATTTATGATTCACCAAAATTTAGGAATGTAAAGGCTACGTGTTACCAAGTCGCATGTCTGCATTACTTAAAGGCCTTGCATCTTGAAATTGCAGAAACGCGATACTCGTTGATTTGAACAGGACCAATGATTAAAAAGACTTTGCATCATCAGAGGTAATTACTAATAGAATGATTAATCAATTTGTATGCTAAGTGCAGTCACATAAGATTAAACAAAAATATAATGACCTCATGCTTATGCAAGCCCTCGCTTGGGGAAAAATGTCATTGAAAACATTTTTCTAAAAACAATTTTGAGGGTATTCTAAAGCTAGGGCAATCTGATGATTTTGAAAAAACACAAGGAATGAAACCCTAATTTTCAAAATTTCAAGATTTAAATGATTTTTCACAAGATTTTCCATTAACCTCTGCATAGTGAAAAATCAGGCCAACATAAGATACAGAAGTCTCAAGACCATCTCTGGAAAACGGGTAGAGATGAGTGAACTGTCCATGGCCCATGGCTGAAAATACTCTCAGCTTGGGAGGGGTTACCAAAATGAAAAATGAGAAAACCCTTAGTGAGATTTTGATTCCCTTCAAGATGAATTCCTTAGGGAGATCAGGCTTTGGATACCCATTCATGTAGTGTGCTTTCAGATGGAGTGTGACCCACAAAATACCCAAAAGGGTTTGGGTTTTTAGCCATTGGCAAGCAGATTCAAAAGTAGAAATATTTAGAACCAAGTCAGGAGAGGAATTACCTCATGAAATACCTTTGGCACAAATTTGTGGGGGTGTTTTCTTGGCGAGGCCATTATCGCATACAACAGTAAATCCAGCACCAGTAGTAACTATTGGACTAGAGAGGGCCAAGGCCATTATAAGCTAAAATAAAATCCCACACTAAATGTGGAATGATAGGCAGTAATGCAGAAAGGACTCAGATGCAGACCGTACTAAATCAAGGGTTTGATAATCACAAGTTTTTCAATTTCTTCAATTGAGATGTGAAGTTTCATTTCGTTTACACGGATAACAAATTGAATAAAACAAGATGAAAAATCAAATTCAAGCACCCATAAGACACAAAGCATACATATATTTTCAAATGAAATATACTATTATTGGTTTCAAACCCTACCTCACATTGATGCTAACAATTTGGCAACCTATTGAAACCCTTTCTAAACAAAAACCGTTCAAAGCTTCTAAAATTCCTTTATGATAAAAATCTTGCAAATTGCTCCCAGAAAACCTGTGCAAAATAATGACCCGAAAACCTCTAATATAGAGCTATAACTCTCTTTCAGGGTTTTTGTCTCTAAAAGCCCTAAAATATAATTATTTTATTGAAATATTATTTTCATGCACATTTTTACTCATTTTTTGAATTTAAAATTATTCTTCTATTTTATTTTTCCACTTTATTATCTAATAAAACTCATTAAAAGTAATTATTTATTATTTTAATTCAATAAAGTAATTTAAGTGTATTATTTAAATTCAAATCTAATTCTAGTCAATATTAATTAAATAATCCCAATAAATAATATTTAGTATTTAATATTTAATATTTAATATTTTTAAATCATTTTAATTTTTTTCAAATTAAGGCTTTAAGTTGAATATTTTAATCTAACCAAATATTGAAATAATTCTAACAAATTAAATATCATCTTATTTAATATTTTTACCTCATTAATTAAATAACATTTAATAATTCAATTATTAATGATTAATCCTAAAATCCTAAATAAGCATTCTACAAGGCAAGTCACAAGGTCTAATCACGTGAAATGCAGAAAGAAAATTAGCCAAAGGAAAAATCAAACTTCACACACATAAAGACTCACGAGTTTCAAAGGTTAGACAATCAGTTATGAGTCCTCCTTGTGGGACAAGCACTTAGGCTATGGTTGGGATTGAACCTTATTGTTATCTTTCCATTCTCACCATTTGAGTATTGTGATAGGGTATGCTCATCCTAACAATTTAGGGAAGTCAACGTCTGATACTTGCATCCTACATAAATGATGAGCATGCACACACACACACACACACACACACACACACACACACACACACACACACACACACACACACACACACACACACACACACACAAACACACATATATAAACTAAACATGCAATGATAGGGAGTGGTATATCATGTAGATCCTGACTAGCATGTGACTACAACTCCCCTTAACCACATCAGACACATCAGACAAAAAAATGAAATAGACATGCACACCATACGCATGCAAGTATGAGGTATGTATCATAAAAAATCATAAGTCAAAATATCAAATGCTTAGATACAACAATGCATCACTATGAATATAAAATAATCATCATTAAAGACATATCATATGACATCATCATTGATATTTTTATAATCCAAGTCATGAAATAATATGATATAATTGTAAATCATATACTTCTAAAACTAACAAATACATGAAATAGACCAAAAAAGTTTGACAATCAAAATAGAAAAGCAAACTACGGGTGGTCATTACATCATCAATAGAGGATCTAATACTTAAAACGTCATGTTTTCTTTACTTTTAGGTATCTTTCTCTTCTATTTATCTATAGCTTTTTTTATTGCAAATGCATTTAATTCAAGTATGAATCTGAACTTTTTATTTTACTAAATAGAAAGATATATTTTGACATCTAAAGGAAACAATGTAAATTGAATATTTGAATAGTACATTGAACATAAAATTTAAATTAGATAATACAATATAATATTGCATCTATAATGGATTTCTCAGATATTGTTTTATTATTGATACTTAAATAACTTCACATAATCATATGTACAAGTGTCATCTCATGAATGAAATGTCAAGCAAATATTTGAAAGAATAAATAATAAATCTTGGTTTCAAATTTGTTTAATAAACCATTAATTATTTTCTCTTTCATTTTTTCTAGTGTCATGTTCTGGAGATAATTCATTATAGATTAAATTTGTGTATGCACATGTATATAATCACATCTTGAAGTTTTTTTATTATAAATGTGGGAAATAACAATAGGAAAGTATGTAATGAGAGGTGTGGGAAGGGGGTGAATCAACACTTAAAACTTTTTCCTCTAAAACATATCACCAACACCCATCTCATAACTTAAAATATAAACTAAAACTTAACATGCATCACATCCATAGCATAAAGTAAACAACACATAACACAATAAACTTGGTTACCCAAAAACCCTCCAATAAGAAGGTAAAATTGGGGTGGGGATGACACCCACAAATCTTCACTACTGCAATTGTAAAGTAGGGCTTTTTATGACTATAATGTATTTGATTGTAATCTACAATCTACCCTATTAAAGGCTTACAAAGACTATTAGGTCTCACCTAGTTAGAGGATTTAAACTTACAATAAAGTAAGCACTTAGTTAAGAGATTTACTACAACCTATTAGGACTACTTGGTTATGAGATTTGTTTTGTATCACCTATTAGAATGATTTAGTGCCATGATCCTTCAGTTAGCACCTTGCTACTTGATGTTTGATCTCTTTACTATTTAAACCTTGATCATCTCGATTAGATATGTCTCCTTTGTCCTTTCACTTCTTTACTCTATTCTTCTCAAACTGATTCTACAATACATAACTCGATCATAGCCATCTAAACCACCATGAATTCCCTTTGAACTCTTAGCATTCATCTCCTCACACATTCATAAACCTTTTAGGGTTTTCCTTCTTATATAAACATTGGTGGTGATGGATTAGGTAAGAATCAATGACTAAGGTTGATCCTTATTGCCACCTAATGCTTCCCTTAATTTGATTGGTTGCATGTATTACATAGGGATTCGTAATATGACTCCATACTTATCTCTTATAATCAAAATCATGATTATGTCAGCCCAAAAATGATTTACATATAAGTTTTTGCCATTAAAAAAATCTATGTCATAAATTGTTCACTCAGCATCCAAAGGCTCTGATGCTTAGCCTTCACTGTGCTCTTAATATTGTAACTCAACTTCTAAATAGCTTGGAACATGCTATTTTCTTGACACCAAAATCACTTGGCATATACTATTTGCTCATCTCCCTCTATTGGCTTGGCACCTGAATGACTTGGCATGCACTAATTGCTCAACACCTATTAGCGCTTCGCATGAATTTTCATATTACATGGCATGAACTATTTGAACAATAATGCTCGGCATGCTTTGATCTTAGTTGAATAATGACTAAGTGTTTTGTCACTACTTTGTTAAAACTAATACAAGATTAACAATCTCCCCCTTTGACATGAGTGGAAAAAACACTTGGTGATGACATATACATTCTTATCTAATGCATAAGTTAGATAATGTTTCTTTGTTGCTTGACTTCAATTCAAAACTTCAAATTTTCAAAATTTTCAAAATTATTTTCTATCTTCCATACCTTATTATTCCCCCTGAGTAGATATGTTGCCTTGATAAATTTCCTTCAAAATTGCAAAAATACTTACTAAAAATTTATAACCAAAACTTCATATCCCCCATTTTTGACACTTATATCATTTGGGTTGTACACTTATAGTGTGTTTGTCTAGGAATAGTTTGTGTAGCCCCATGATAACCCTCAATGTTGCATCCTAGTTATCACATGCTGCATCTAATGAATGAATCTATAAATCAAGATTAGCAGTTAGGTCAACTAAGCCTTCATGAGTAGAAAGTTGAAAATCTTTCTTCATCAAAGTATCTACAAAGGCTAGTTCCTTGTGTAACACTTTCATGTGAAGTTTTAACATTGACTAGATACTAATCAGAGTAGATATGATATTGGCATCTTTTTCTTGTAACTTGATAAGCCTACTCTAAGTCATTAGTAACCTCTAAAAGTGTATCTAACTATTACCAAGAGATAGTTTTAAAGTACTACCTATGAGTTGCATATCTCCTTGCAGTTGGTCAATAGTCTTTTGATTTTCCTTAGTGAATAGATTAACATTTTATAGCTTTATTTAGAGAGTGAAAAATTTCTCTAACACCTTTTTTCACACTTTCCATTTTGGTTGCAAGATCAACCTGTCTTAGTGCAATGTCACTAGATATCTTCTCTAAAACCTTTGTATGAAATTTCCTTTTTGACCATTCTAATAATTTAACTTTAGAATCAGGTTTTCATCCTTTATCTTATCCACAATAATGACAAGTTGCTCTATAATGGGCTTATCTTTATTTATTTCTAGGAGACTAAAAGCATCAAAAAATGTGTCTTTGATTTCATGCAAAACTTGCTTTTTCTTGTGCTCCCTCAAGATTTCTTTCCTCTTCTTCCTTTGCAAAGAATCTTGAAGAATGCTCATTTCTTCAATGTGATTGTGTTTAAATCAAACTTTGGTATCTAAATCACCTCAGCTAAGCTTGCATCCTCAAATGATGTAACTTAGCACTCTTGGTGTGTTGGAACTCAACCTTGATATCTATAATGGTGTGGCATGTGTACTTGGCCTCTGAATAGTGTGATGGCTGAGAGGAGATGTAGAAACTAGAAATGTAACCATAGTCTATATTGCTATTTTCTCCTTAGGCTCAATAGTCAGCTTCAACTCTTTAGTCTTTTTTTCTTCCTTCTAGACTCCACCCTATGATGGTGGAATAGGTATAGGACTTGCTTCCTAATCCTTATGTACTTTTGTTGCATCCTTCTCAATAATCACTACAATTGATAAACCTAAACTGTTTAGGCTTGGCACTAATGTATCTATAGGTTGTGCTTCTGCCTCTTTCATCTAAATGACAATTGTTGGCATTGCAAATAGTGTCTCAATTGTGGCATCTTTCTTTTCCAAGTTTACACTTTGATCTCTTTGAAGATTCTATGATTCCTTATCCTTTATCTTTTTATTTGGTTGGGGCGCATTTGTTGCATCTTGTTATGTCTCCCTTATAGATGCAACTTCTTTCATTTCAATTTCATCCACTCTCACCAATATTGGATTACTACATAAAAGTGTTGCATTGGTAGTCTTGTAGAATTTTCTTCAAATCATCTTCAATCAAAGGATTGAAATTCTGTGATGTTTTATCAAGAACATCCTTGATGCTCACTAAGTCTTGTTGACACTCTCGGTGTCATGTGTGGGACTGGCACTCAAAATTTGTGTATCCTATACATCTAGTTACTCTTCTTTAGTTGTTGCCTCCTATAATGTTTCTTTAGTTACCTTCCTTGACTAGGTTCACCTCTTTGTCTTTCTCTTCCTCATTCTTATCAAGTGCTTTCTCTTCTTGTTCACTTTGCTCAATTCTGGCTTTAGTAGATAACCAATAAATAGTTTTCCAAATCGATGCACTTTTGGTTACCACTTCTATGTTCTTCTTTAGAATATGGAATGCTTTGTGTTTGGGAGAAAATTTCCCTTTATGCTTCTCCATAGCTTTGGCAATGATCTTTTTATCCAATTCAAATATCAGTTGGGCTAGTGTAGTTCCCTTATTTGTATCTTAGTGGTCAAACTAAATTGCCACTTTTGCTCCTGTCATAAAGAATTTTAGGTAAAGAGTTGGGAATCTCTAGTGGAGTAGTTTTTAAAGTATCCATTATATCATATATGGCCTCTTCAACCTTATTTTTATCAACGCTCCCTAGCTTATCAAAATCAACATATGTAAAACTTGACAACTCTGCATTGGTTTTAATATTTTCACACAAGTTATAAATATTAGAAGAGGGATTGTGGCTTACATCTTTGAATTGACTCAAATCATCAAACTCTATCTTCTCCTCATCTAAATTCTTGTGGCTTATACTTCTTCCTTAATCTCTTGAAGGTTTTTGGAGAAAGTTGACTTGACTCTGCTATGTCACTTGCTCTTTTGCCTTTGGGTTTTGCAATTTCTTTAGCATGTGTAGTAACTTCCCTAGTGCTTGACCTTGTTAAAGGTGCATTAGGATTTTTCTATGACTGCTTCATAGACTTCTTGGTTTCCTCTTTCTCCACTGCATGTTCCTTTGCCTTCCTCTTTTTCTTGGCAACCTTAGGTGCTTCCTTGACTTCTTCTCGCTTGACACCTTCTACATTAACATCTTCATCTTATCATAGGCCTTATGTAAGTTCCAATGGTGCTTGGACTTGTTGTGGTTTCATAATGCACACCCCATTTCTCCTAGAAATGGGGACCCCCTAGTAGAGTTTTTGTCTCCTAGATCCCTAGTCTAGGGCTTGGCGTCATTTTAAAACTCCACCCAAAGTCTGCGTTGAGCTTTTGTCACTAATCGAGAAAACCCAGGTGCCAGAATTGAGAGATTTTACAAAAATTGAAGGGACTTTTGTGTTAAAAGGCACACTAGTGCACCTAGCACACATGTACACCTATCTAAGGTACACAAGTGTACTAGATATGCAAGTGCACACTTTTCTCCTTTTTATACACTTTGAAACATTAAAAACCTAATAGAAAACCTAAGGCATCAAGACTAAGACAAGGTGTACACATGTGCACCTATTCAAGGTGTGCATGTGTGCACCTTTTTTTTTTGCAACCTAAAATCTAAGCTAAGGGAACACTAGGGAAAAGGTGCACACATGTGCACCTTTCAAAGAACATACCTTAAGGCACAATAAGGGTGCGCACATGGGAGGGAAAAGGTGCACACATGTACACCTTTCAAAGAACATCCCTTAAGGCACAATAAGGGTGCGCACATGGGCACCCCATCAAGGTGCACATGTGCACTACAAGGTTTACATAATACATCAAGATAACCACACTACTATTGCTCTAATAAGGATACTCTATCCATCTTGAGAACTATCTATTCTACTATGAAAATACATTTGAATTGTCAACCTAGGGATGTAGAACTTGAAATGAGTCAGCACAGTATGTGCACCAAGTTCCTTTAAAAGTCTTAACACCTATGCTATAGGAAAGTAAAATGCATGAAAGGAATCTATACTACTGATACAGAAAAGTAAACATACTTGGATCATCAACAGAGAACTGTAGAAACTATGGAAAAGGGAATTCTAAGCTAGTTAATAGTTCAAATATCCACCATGATAGTTTTCCACTAGTGTTGCAGGAACTTTCACAACAACTATGCTATAGGACTAATATAGTAAATCTATCTTAAACAGGAATTCACATCAAACAAATCTATTCTACCTAAATCTATTCCACCTCCTAAGTGGCCCCCCTTGGCTGGTTTCAACAAACTAAGAGTACAATAGGTAATCCAAAATCACTTTCTCATTAGAATTATGCTTTTGTTACATGACTGAACAATCTATAAGGAATAGAGAAAACAACTTCAAAAAGATTTCAAACTAACTCCAACTTCCCATCTATATAAGATTGGAACTTATTACAAAAACATAAAATAAAAACTCGTGAGAAATCATCATTAGTAGAAAAAGGGCGAGATGTCAACCATGACTTCTATAACATTGATTGAGTAATAGAATAACACTCCACAGATAATGTAACAAGTTAGCTTTCTGAAATAACTCCTTTTGCAATCATGGATTATCACCCAGAACTAATTTGCGCTTCTCATGCTCTGATGAATCTTCATTTCCTTTAATGCAGTGTTTACCACTCTTCATGTCACTTCCTCATTTCCTACAAATTAGAAACATTTGAACATATACAAAAACATTTCTACTTTCATCCAAATATTAAAACATAGCTGAAGACATTTATATGAAATACTATACTTTATATATAATACTAAGCAAGGTATGTCATGTCCACTATCCATGGGTTTAATAGGTTCTGGTTGCATTCAGCATAAGACATTTAAAACAAGTATTTGGAAATGTTTTTCTCATGGCTCAAAGAGTAAGTTCATACTATATAAAAACTATATCATTTGAATTTGAGACATTAATTTGTCTCATCATCTACCCCCCACTATGCCAATGCTTGTCCTCAGGTATTGACTTGTTCACCATTGTTCTAAAATTCCCTAATATTGTCTTCCCCTATTTCCCACTTGTGAAGGTATAAAAGTATGCTCTCGATTTTCTCCAACACTCACCCAAGTGTTCTTCAACTAATGGATCTAACCTAGTGGCATTGCTTTCATACAGGGGCTAGAGAAGGGTAGGAGGTTAGAAGGTTAGTGGCATCCATAACTCTTTCCTTATTTGCCTTCCCAATTGGATGTATTTAGACACTATATTTACTTCTACCTCAAAATTAATAGGGCTGTGTGGTTTAGCCTTCCTAAAAGATTCAAGTAGTCGACTCTGCCTATTTCTAAGCCCTGCAATCACTCTCTGTTGTGTAAAATTAGGAAGTTTATAATACTCTGTATAAACTTTTTCCCTTTCCTCAAACACTTTCTCTTTGATTTCTAGTTTTGGCCTTCCACAAATTAATTTGAACCAATCCCTCAAGATGTCATAAGGCTTATGGGATTCAACCTAGAGTGGTAGTGGCTTAGATTTTTTGAGGTCTCTATAAGTATCCAACTATCTATCATAATTAGTTTCATTGTGTATCCATGATATTAGAGATCTTAAATGAACATCCCTTATGTAGAGCAAGGGATTCCACTCTGTTTCTTGTGGAATTATGAAATTATGTAAATAGAGCTCACACAACAAGTTCTTTTGCCATGAGAGCAAATTTTGATACACATTATAAAAATCTTGAGCATTTTTTAACTCACAATTAATATTTCTTATTGTCATCATCAACTAGAACAATGGAAACTATTCTTTTAAACACATAGCATACATCCTTGGGGGTGGTCTACAAGCTATAGCCTAATCAGCTAGGTTCAAATCCTTATTCATTTGTTGCTTCTACTTTTCTAGTTGCTCCTTTAATGATTCAATTTCTTCATCTCTATCAAATATTACCTTTTGCATATGATCTCTCTCTTGCTTCCACAAGACTTTCTAAAAAATAAAATGATTGTATAGACCAAACAATGTTGACTAAATTTTTGATGATGAGTATTCTCAGGTTTCAGATTTCATCTTTTGTTCTCTGGCAACTTGTTGGAAATACTAGTTGTACCAAGAAGATTTATAAGGTATAAGGGAGACATTGGAATATTTAGAAACTAATGGCATGGAAAGTTGCTCATTGTTGGGTGCTTCTTTTGGAATAGTAGTAGGAATTGGATTGCACATTTCCAAATTCTCTTGTGGTGTCTCCTTGACAAACTCAGCTTCATGTGTTTCTATGTTTTGGGGATCTACTTGCATAGAGAACCATCCAAAAAAATTTCAACTACTAACTCTATTTGAGGTTTTGAAACTGGGGCATTTGGTTTTTTAATAGAAACTGGAGATACTCGACCTCACATGTGAGGGCTTCTATGTACAGGACCTTCTTCAGCTTTGACCACTTTACAAGTCTGTTTAAGTTTAGGTGTGGCTGGAGTAGATGTTGTAGCATTAGTTACTGTAGCAACAAGCCTCTTTCTTTTTGTTACCTTAATAGAGGTATTTTGCACTTCCTTTTCAAGGTTAGGACTAACCTTACTCTTTCCATTACCCCTAGAAGAGCTTAGCATATCATCCTCTAAATTAGGCTTAGCAAACTTATCAAGAGAGGGTTCTTTTTCCTTCTCAGCTAGATTTTGAATTGGTTCTGTGGTTTCTTCCTCATTTTCTAATTTTTGAGGAATAGGGTTAACTTGCGGATCTTAGGTTTTGGTTTCAACAAATTTTGCCCATGAAATAGGGGAAGAATCCCTAAGAGATCATTCAACTAGAAGCTTAATGAGGGCATGATGGGAAGCAAAATTTGGCTTTCCTTTTTGGGTTTCCTCATAACTAATACATAACATATTGTAAAGAAAGTTGGGAATATTAACTTGCATGTTATGCCTTATGCAACTAAGCAATTTAAAATGATGAGCGTGTAAGTTCAAAAATCTACCTTCATAGGTTAAATATCTAATAATGTGGGTTGCTAGCTCTAGATATGGAGGTGGAAGAGAAAGTCTCTTACATCTTTGTTTTGTGGTGTCTAGTTGAGAGTCACCTTGCTGAGTAAACTGTGCCCTTGCAGATCTAGCATCATGCTCATTTGGATAATGTTCCCCAATTGTTGGTAATCTAGTGACCTTTGCTATTCTTTCCTCGGTAGCAACCACTCTTAATCCCTAAATTGAGGCTTCTCCTTCATCAAATGTTGTCATGAACTCCATTGCCACTTCCTCATTGAATTCTATTAATTGTAAGAAATAATTGAGCCATCCACAAGCACCGAATCACTGCACTGCTTCAATATCTATGAGTAAAATATTATGAATGACTAGCTCATACCTCTTTAGCTATCCTCCCATCTTCAAAATGTCTGGCTTCCACTCTTGCTATTGCAAAAAAAAAAATTCCCTTTTACCTCTGCAAATTTTCTTTCGCTCTGAGCTTCAAAACTTATTTTTAAAAAATATCATATGTTGTTACCACTTCTCATAATCAATACCCATTTGTTTTTGGCATGTAGAATAATGATGTATTAATGATGGATTACATTGAGGCTTTAACTAAAAATGTTCCCATAATAGCTCTTAGTCCTTTCAATCATGCCAAGTACAAGAGATCTTTTCTCAAAAATTATAATTAAAGGTATGACGAATACAGAAAGATTTTAAAAATTAATGAAATGAAAACTATCAAACTGCCACCAAAGTACATTCTTTCATGTAGAAAAAACTAGGATAACGTGGAGATGACATTCTGAAATTACTACACTTTCTTCGCCCCCCACTAAAATTTGACAAGTGTCCTCACTTTAAAAGTTTGGTATGGGAAGGAGAAATTGGCTTAAGTCTTATATGATATATATAATGCAGTATTAGATATGATTATGGAAACCTATATTTTAAATATGAATAAAGAGGAAAATAAATTGTTGTAGTTGCAAATTTATGATTGTACATCTGCATGTAAGTTGATAAGGTGGCAATGGCTGATGATTGCAGAAAGTGTTGATAGTTTTGTTTATTGAAAGCAAAAGAAATAGAGTGTGGGTGACATGGAAGGTGGAATGTGGGTGGATGGTAGATAAAGAAATGAGATGGGTTGATTATGAAGAAAGAGAGAAGTGAATGGAAGAATCATGAGGTTTTATTATGGAGGTTGCATGGCTATAGGAAGAAGATCTCCATCTTCTATTGTGAGAACTATGTTTAGAAGAGGTGGTGCACTAGTTGGTTGAAATTGTTGTAGGAACTGTGCTTTAGTTTGTGGCTTATGATAGAGACGTAGCCTATGGCCATTCACAAGTAACTTAAATTGAATAGGATCAATGGTTGTGAGTTGTGTTGTGCCATTATCAAATACATGATAAATTGCATAAGGCCCTAACCATTGAGTTTGCAATTTCCCTGGATTCTCTTTGAAATGAGAATCATAGAGGAGGGCCCAATCTCTTGCTTGAAATATTTTATTCCTGATATGTGCATCATGCCACTACTTTTTCTAGTGTTGAATAATTTATATTCTTTCTAGAGCTCTCTTTCATATTTCATCCAAAAAATTTAAGTGGAGGAGTCTCTCTTATTGTGCTGCAGGAAGATTGATGTTCAATTTTAAAGCAATGCGCAATGTCTTGTGTTCAAATTCAATGGGTAACATTGTTGCTTTACCATAGACAAGTTCAAATGGAGTAAATCCAGTTGTTTTCCATGTGGTCTAGTATGCCCAAATAGTTTCAAAACCTTCTTATGTACATGTATTGTTTTAGTAAGAATGGCTCCAAGTTCTCTATTGGTAACCTCTGCTTGCCAATTTTATTGAGGGTGATAAGGACTGGATTTATGGTGTCTTATTTTGTACTCCTTCATAACCTCAATGATCAAATTTGATGTAAACTGAGGTCCTTGATCTGTGACAATTTATCTTGGCACTACATACTGGTTAAATATTTCTTCATATAGAAACTTAGCTACTTTCTCATCTTTGGCATTTTTCATTGCTCTAGCTTCCACACATTTAATTACATAATCCATACATACTAAGATCTAGGATTTTCCACTTGATGGTGGGTCAATTGGACCTATGAAGTCCATGCCCCATTTGTCAAAAGGTGTGGTGACAACTTGTGGAGTAAGTGACATCTCATTAGTTTTGGTTGGTCAACCCTTCCTTTGGCATTTGTAAGTATTTTTAGTGTTGTTCTTTATTTTGCAAAATGGCCTCCACATGGTTCATCATGACAAGTATGCAGTATATCATATGTCTCGTCTTCCCTGACACACCTCCTCATGACTTGATCTAGCCCTATATAGAAGAAATTTCTATCTATCCAAGAGTATTGAAAACTTTTCTCTACTAACTTTCTCTTTTCTTTATAAGAGAAATGCAAGGGGTAGTCTATTTGCAGCAAGATAATTTGCAATTTCTACACACCATGATGTATGAGTTGCTATGTGGAACAAGTGTTCATTTGGAAAAGTGTCTTCAATTAGAGTTGGATTTTCATCAACAATGGTCAATCTAGATAGATAATTTGGAACTATGTTGGATTTGCCTAGCTTATCAATAATGGTAATATCAAATTCTTATAACAACAAGAGCCATCTTGCTAATCTACCAATGACAGTTGGTTTTTTCATTAAATACCTTATAGCTGAGTGATTAGTATGAACAAAAATAGGATATCTAGTGACATAGTGTCTGAATTTGTTCAATGCATAGACTACTACTAAAAGTTCTTTTTTTGTTACTGTGTAATTTAGCTCAGGTCCATTAAGGCTTTTACTAATATATTAGATGACATCCTCAAGATTAACAGGCTTTTGTCCTAATATATCTCCTACAGCATAGTTTGATGAATTGGTATGGATATGAAATGGAATTGACTAGTCTAGTCTTTGTAAAACTAGTACCATGGTGAGAAGTTTCTTAAGCTACAGGAAGGCTTCATTACATTTGGGTGTCCAAATAAATTCAACTTCCTTAGTCAATAATGTGTATAAAGGACTAGCTATTTTGATGAAATATTTTATGAAATGTCTATCCAGAATTACCTAAAAAAGATCTTACATCTTTCTATTTTGTAGGTATGGGCAGTGTTAGAATTACCTCTATCTTAGCTGGGTCCACTGGTATTCCTACAGCTAATATGAAATGAACAAGTACCACTCCTTCCTGCAAGAGCATGAAACATTTTTCACTATTAAGGGCTAGATTATGCTCTTTACATTAGATAAGAACCTTTTCAAGATTCATCATGGCTTCTTCAAAGGTGACTCCAAATGTTGTGAAATCATCCATATATTTCCATACAATCATGTGATATATCAACAAAAATGTTGATGATTGCTCATTGGAATGTTGCAAGAGCATTACATAGGCCAAATGGCAAAAAAAAAATGCAAAAATCCCCCATGGGCATGTAAATGTAGTTTTGTCTTGGTTTTCACGAGCAATACTTATTTAATTATAACCACTATAGCCATCTAGAAAAGAGAAATACTTCTTTCTAGCTAGAGTGTCTAGAACTTGATCTATGAATGGCAAAGGAAAGTGATCCTTTTTGGTTGCTTTATTAAATTCTCTATAATCTACACAAATTCACCATTTCCCTCCCTTTTTAAGCACTATGACTAGGGGTGACACCCATCTACTATCAGATATAGGATAAATAAAGCTAGCATCAAGCGATTTTTGCAATTCAATTTTAACTATTTCTCTTAGGGTTGGATTAGTCCTTCTCTGCTATTGACAGAGTGGTAGACACCCTTCATTGATGTATATTCTATGGGTACATAATGTAGGACTCAATCCTTTCATATCCCTATAGTCCTATGCAAAAGCCTTTACATGTTTTTCAAACAACTCTGTTAACTGTTTCATCTATGTGGAAGATAATATGGGATTGACATGAAGATTATGACCTTTTGATAGCTCAATAGTAGTGGTAGACTCAATTATAGCAGCTTTAGAGATTAGACTTGTATCTAATTCACATGGTAAGAGTTCATGAATAATGTTTGTTTCTTTGAGCAAAATACGATTCTCATTACATTCCTCATATGTACTTAACTCTAACATGGAACTATTAGATACATCTTTTTCTACCACACAAGTGTTAGTAAGGATACTCTAAATTACTAAATCCTCTTCCTACAGCTTTAGGAAAGATTGTCTATGTAACATCATAAGCTGTGCTATAGAGTTTAACTCTTCTTCTTCATCCCCTAAATCTAGCTAGATAGATGTGCTTAAATTTGGTTGTGGTTGTGCTAGAGGATATAAATCAAATTTCTTTGTTGCTTGACCATTAGATATGGTCATGTTCCTTGACCTACAACTTATATTTGCATCAACTGTAGCTAACCATGGTCATCCTAAAATGATAGGGTAACTGGATAGATTGACTTTGGGAGATAGAATCATGAAATCTATAGGATACTCTAAAGAGTTTAGGGTTATAACTATGTTTTCTATCATCCCATTAGGAGTGACAGTAGAACTATCTACAAGTTGCAGAATTGTTGGAGTAGTCCTTAATCCTTCTATTTTCAACTTCTTTATAGTATCCTTGGTCATGATGTTTATAGCAACACCAAGATTAATTAAAGCATTTTTAACAGACTAGCCATTTATAATCACATTCACAACTAGACTACTTGGATCAAAATATTTTAGAGTGATCAATTTTCCTAACATAATGTCAGCCACTTGTCCTACAACATGGACTATAGTTGGGTCCTTTCTCTTCTTCCTAGGCTTCTTCAGGTAGGATTCTCTAATGGCTTTGCCATAGATGGGAACATCTGTAATAGCTTGGAATAGGGGTATTTGGACATGCATGTTCTTCAATTGATCGACAATATCAAAGGACTGTTCCTCTATTTGGACAGGTTTCCTTTGTATGAGCTTCTCTGGAAAAGGAGGTTCAACCATTGGCTGGGCTTGAACTAAAATAGTAAAATTAGTTGGATCAACCTCTTTAGGAACTGGGGGTTTTGATGCTACAGGAGTATTTGGCATTATAGTTATAAGAGGAAATTTAGGCATTGGTATGGTTGTACCAAATCTCAAATGTATATTTGCAATATTCAAAACATAAGCAAGATATTGTTGAGCATCAACATAGTACATGGGATTTTGTGACTACTAGTTATTCAAATTTGGCTAAGGCTATATAGGTAATTGGGTCTACTTTTGGGGTCCAGGACTCACAGGTGGTGTCATTAATGCATATTGTTGGATTGGGGGTGGTAATTGTGGAGTACCAGTATTTTGGTTAGGCCATTGTTGAGGTCCTCTCAATTGATTTGTAGACTGCCAATTCTCCTGGGGGTGGTTGTCATTGGTTCTACTAGTTCTACCATTAATTATTCTATTAGTTTGGCTAGGAAGGTTGGATATTTTGAGGCCATTGGGGCTATTGTGGATTATTTTTCCAAGCATTATTCCAACTAGATTGACTATATTGTGGAGGACCTTGGGTATTATGATTTTTCCATTGATTACCATATAGATTTTAATTTTACAAAGGGCCATAAGGCATACCTTGATGTTGGGCCCATGGTTGGTGCTGAGAAACAAAGAGTACTTTCTCCTCATATCCATCTATTTTGATATACTTAATTGGAAGATGTTGGTTTTCCATGCTAGTGACTAGTTTGCATTGGCAATCTTTCTTCTGCTTCTAGCAATGGGGGTAGTACTCAGCTAGTTGTACTTTAGCTTTTTTGTGTTTCTTCTTTGCAATCATTATGTCAAGATGTGAAGCAACATCATTTATAATGTCCTACTTGAAATCTAAGAGAAGATTAGATATCTCGATCTTTGAAATACCCTAAATGATTCCTTTAATAGTTGTAGTTTGGTGTCCTTTTCCTTTCTTCATGGTTGATCTTGAGTAATTAAGAAATTTTTTCTTGAGGTTATCCCAAGAAAATTGATACACATCTCCTCCATCCATCAAGTCTAATGCTTCTAGACAACTATCATTCACACCTCTCAAAAAGACTAGCTTTTGTGAATCTTTATAGCACATGCTGAGGGTTCTTCTGTAGTGTATACAAGAAATGTGCAACATGGTCTTCTAATGTTTCTTCCTCCTTTTGTGATATCCTAAAAATATCATCTCCTCTTGAATCATTTTCTTTTGCAATACTCTTTGTACTTGTCCAGAAATAGAGTTTGCATTTCATCCCAAGTACCCATGAACCATCGTAAAGCTAACTCTTTTAGTGTTGCTAGAAATGATTTGAAATTATGGGTATTAGTGTTGTAGTCAAAACTGTGATAGAGTATGTCAAACTCAAACAAGAAAGTATCATGATCTTCAATTGTGAGGCCATAAAAGTTTGGAAGAGCATTTGGAGGTATATTATTGAGATTAGCATTGGTTTCAAGGCTTGGGAGAGGAAATGGAAAAGTAGATTGTGCCATTACTAGAGGTATTTGATTATGAGGTTGCTATTGAAAAGGGATATTGGGCACTAGATTGTTAACAACTGGTGGATTTGGAGCAGTATTATGAAAAAAACTGGCCAAAATTTTAGCAAAAGGTTGAAGGCCACTTGTGTCCAAAGGTTATGCCTTTGAGGATGATTCTATAGGAAAGATAGGCTTGCATCTAAAAAGGACAGCTCAACTTTTTCTTCAATTTCTTTGTTCAAATTAATAGGCTCCCGTGGAAGAAATCTTCCATATTCATCTTGTGGTCTTCCTCGTCGATGCATGCAATTGAATTGGTGACTTGTGGATCAAGCACTCAATCTTAGGGTTTTTAACTAACATACTAATTTAGAAATAGAGAACTCATGAAGGTTCCTAGTTTGACACCATCCCTAGCAATGACACAAAAAATGTAGGGTTTCCATAATAGATCAAGATAATCACACTACTATTCCTCTAACAAGGATACTCTATCCATCTTGAGAACTTTCTATTCTACTATGAAAATACATTTGAATTGTCAACTCGGGGATGTAGGAATTGAAATGGGTCAACATAGTATGTGCACCAAGTTCCTTTAAGAGTCTTAACACTTATGCTGCAAGAAAATAAAATGCATGAAAGGAATCTATACTACTGATATAGAATAGTAAACATACTTGGATCATCAATATAGAACTGTAGAAAATATAGAAAAGGGAATTCTAAGATAGTTAACAGTTCAAATATCCACCATGATAGTTTTCCACAAGTGCTACAGGAACTTTCATAGTAACTATGTTGCAGGACTAATATATTAAATCTATCTTAAATAGGAATTTACAAGAAATAAATCTATTCTACCTTAATCTATTCCACCTCCCAAGTGGGCCCCCTTGGTTGGCTTCAACTAATTAAGAACACAATAGGTATTCCAAAATCACTTTCTCATTAGGATTCTACTTTTGCTACATGACTGAACAATTCATAAGGAACAGAGAAAACAACTTCAGAATTTTTTCAAACTAACCCCAATTTCCCATCTATATAGGATTGGGACTTATTACAAAAACATAACATAAAAACTCATGAGTAAACATCATCAGTAGAAAAAGGGCAAGATGTCAACCTTGACTTCTAGAACATTGATTGAGTAATAGAATAATGGTCCGCAAATAATGTAACAAGTCAGCTTTCTAAAATAACTCCTTTCGTAGTTGTGGCTTGTTACCCAAAACTGGTCTGCACTTCTCATGCTATGACTGGTCTTCATTACTCCTTTAATGCAATGTTTACCACTCTTCACACCACTTCCTCATTTCCTACAAATTAGAAACATTTGAACATATAAAAAAACATTTCTACTCTCATCCAAATATCAAAATATAGCTTAAGACATTTATATGAAATATTGCACTTTATATATAATATTAAGCAATGTACGTCATATCCACTATCCATAGGTTTAATAGGTTTTGGTTGCATTCAGCATAAGACATTTAAAAGAATTATTTGGAAATGTTTTTCTCATGGCTCAAAGAGTAAGTTCATGCTATATAAAAATGATATCAAATTTGAGACATTAATTTGTCTCATCATGCACACTCTTAATGCTTGACAAAGAAAAGAAAAAAAACCTTGAGTTCTCTTCATTGTACATGCCATTTACATGTGTGCAGTAGGCACATGTGTGTGTGCACAACTACATATAATATATGCAAATAGGGGTCATTAAGCACACCTAGCGCACCTATAAAGGTGCACTAATTTGCACTTCTAGGCTTATGGGGGGAATTCAATTGGTTTTTCACTATTTTAGAGCATTTGGGCTAGGTTTTTGTTAGTTAGGGTTTTTTTTGGGTTATATTTTCAACTCTCTAGACTAATGTTTGCTTCATTGTGTAGGTAAAAAGGTATCCTTAACTTGTCAAGGTCATAACTTTTGACCTAGAGCTCAGAATTCAAAATTGTTTACACCGTTGGAAATAAGTATTAAAAATATAATTTTAGTCTCTAAAATAGTGAGACTTTGGCTACCTAGTTTTAGAGACCGAGGAAAGTTTCAACTTGAAATTTGGAGTAAAAGACCTCTGAAAAAGTCAATTAAAAATGCCTAGAAAAGCTTGTTAAAAAAAGATATGGAAAAATTTCAAACATTTGATTGATTTTGATAATCAGGATCACCTAGTCTCTGACCAAGAAGGATTGGGGAGTTTAGATAGAAGAAGTAGGAGGAGTTCAAATCTATAAGAATGTTTGGCTATAAAGAGGGTATAAATCATCAGAAAGGGCAAAATAAGTGTACAAAAGTGCTCCCAAACCTCGTTTGAGAAAAATTGTTTTCAAAACTGAGAACTTTGATTTTTTTGGTGATTTAAGCACCTTGCAAAAATTCCCTAAAGGTGTGTTACTCCAAAGGTGCACAAGGTGTACCTCTCTAAAGGTACGCCTCTCCATAGGTGTGCTTCTCCAAAGGTGCATTGAAAATTTTGAAGAAGTCAGAGGTGCACCACTAGTTAACTACTAGTTCCAAATTTAGAGCTTTCCATGCACCAGAAACAACTTTTGATGGTAGTTCAACTCCTAGAACCACCAAAAGAAGGCCAAGCTTCTATTTTTATAGCTTCTAGTGACTCCCAAATCCTCTTATAGTTTCCTTCTTCTAATCTACTTCTTTCATTATTTTGAAGTCATGTCAAGGCTCATGCACCAATTAATTCATATAAAAAAGGGTGCAGTCCTACTTAGCACCATTTAGAGAGTCAGTTTGTATATAATTAGATTTATTTTGTTAGTTTAGAAGCATATATTTTCATCAAGAGATCTCTCACTATCAACACAAATTGAGGAGAAGATTTCCTATAAATTGAGGAATTAAATATGTATTCCAAGCCATTATTTTAATGCAATAATATATGCTATTGGTGCTCTCATTCAGAGTGTAGTTATTCTTACCAGAGTGTGTTATATTTTGTGAATGTATGTTCATAGAGTGTAATGGAGCCAATAGTTTTATTGTGTTATTTTGATTGAGTGATCTTTTAATTTTGGTGTTTGCCACATGTTTGCAAATTCCACTAATGTACTTAGTTAGAGAAGATATCACCTTATTGTTCTTGCATAGATTTTTTTCTCGCATGAGAACATTTTCCATGGCCTTTTGATCTGATGAAAAGTGAAACATCTTATGGTTTTTGAATTCCCATCAATGACTGCATTAGTGGAATTAAGAAAGCGCTACTCCTATTTTCATTAGTTACCTACCAGTCTTTTCAAAGGCTTAACTCGTAGATGTGTTGTTTCTGTGACTTATGTTTGTTATGAATTTACTTTTCAAGTCATTTGTTTAAACTTCTTGTTACCTCATTTTCATTATTTTCTTTTACAAACACTTGGTTAAATTAGGAATTCATATAGTTGCATTGTTAGATTGCATTCATTTAAAAAAATAAAATACCAAAAAACATATGTCTTTTGTGGTTAATTTTGAAACAGCAAGCAGATTGGTCATCTTATCTAAAATTGGTTCAAACCAGAAAAGACCTCTTTGTGAACAAACACATTTATCTTCAACTGAGCATATTCTAATAGGTTGCAAGATTGCTCGGAACATTGGAGTTGATCCTAGATTAGCTTTTCAAGAGAGGATTTTGAAAGGATTCCTATTGTTAAGAATTGTGAAAAATGATAGCTCAATAGGCCTTTCGCTTCTTCTTCTTCATCTTCTTCTGCTTCTACTACTTCCTCATCACCTTCAACAAACTTCACTTTTAGTTTCTTCACTATTTTATTCTTCTTTCTTATAATAGAGGTAGTATGTAAATTAATTGTTATTCTAGATTTTACCTCATCATAATTTCCAAAGGATGTTGCATACTTGTCAATTTCCTCTGCTAATAAGGTTGTGATTGTTGTTGTTGCTTCATTTACATTAATTTCATATGGCAAGGGTTTTAACCATCTGACCTTGGGTATTGTTGCTTGCACATATGTATAATATGCATCATTGTAATGTTGTTCCACTAATGATATAGGAATCCTCAAACTTTGTTTCCTAGATTTCTTAAAATCTTCAAAATAAATAGTCATGACTAACTCAAAATTGTCTCCAAGTTACTCAATTAATTATGTAATCTGTTGTGTAACTGACTTGTTGGTCTTCCAAGAAACTTTACCAAAGGTGGGGAATGCATTTTGCACATAGAAAAATATACAAAAAATCAAAGAACCAAAATTGCAAGATGCACTTTTGGCCTTCCTAATGGCTTCCAAGTTTTTTAATAACTATTGTAGTTTTAACTTGGAAAGGTAATAGGAATGATCTCTCTTCACAATTTTGTAACCTAAGTCCACTACCATACAGGAAACAATATTCAATCAGCTTGACTAAAAGAACTTATGGGCAATGAGTCTGACTACAAAGGCAACAATGGGATCTAAAATAATATCTATTGGCATCCCTCTCTTATTCCAAATGGCATCTATATTCTTTTCAATACCCTTCTTTGCATCACTCTGCATGTTGTTCAGTTAGTGAAGGGTAGGATACCCTATTACCCTATGCATGTTCTCTTAATAATCCTAATTGGTCCACCCTCTAACCAAATTTGGTTGTCATGTATATGGTTTATAACAATATGAATCCATTCAATTTTAAACATCTAAGGAAAGTCTAGGGCATACATTAACTCTTTTCACTCAACGGTCTTATTCTCTTCCCTCAAAACACCATTATCACAAAGCTTACTATAGGTATCTCTAATCTCCATGTCCCCTACCTCTCCAATCTTTCTAGTATAGCAACATCTCACATCCTGGATCATGAGAACCTTTGGTGGTCTCATAGAAAGTGCACCAGATAGATCTCCCTTGTATGCAATATTAGGCATTGATCGGAAAGGGGGCTACCTAACATCATTTCTAATCAACTAAACATTGAAAACTTCCTTCCTCTCTTTCCTAACAGTAGACAAAGAACTAGCTACCATTATAATTTCCTAGGGTTTGTGATAAATAGAATAGTGTAACTCAACATAGGCTAAATACCTCTTGAATCCATAGAATGGTGTCAAGTAGCAATTAGATACGGTTTGCAAACACTAGAATCTCCTTTTATGAATCTCTTTTGTATTCTTTGTGCTCTTCAAACTCTCATAAATGCAATAAGTCAAAAATTGACTATATAACCCTTCAAATTTTGGTATTAAATACTCAACACTTATACATCTATAAGCTCAGCTATCATAGGATTTTCAAAATGCTCAAATAACATAGCAAGCTTGACTCATACTAACCTTGACTCCATCACTTGACAATAATTGTAATTTCTTCTTGACAACAACATAGAAGACAATATATCTATAGAGTAACTCTTACTCTTAACTTCTTCATTGCATCTTGATTCATGCATATTCATTCTTTTTTCAAATCTTAGATATTTGGAACTAATGCATTATATGAATTTTCAAATGTCAATCTCACACATGCCTTTTATTGCCTAGTTAAGGGTGATGTGATCACGTGATCCATTGGATGAGGTGGCCTCATCTGAACTTGATGTATTGCAATCTTCCTTCTTTCTCCATGTCTTGTTCATCTACACCTTCACTTTCTCAACACTGACCTTTTCTTTACCTTTACTAAATTCATTGCTTAGCCCTGGTGACCTAGTTGGATAGGTTCTACTGACATGACTAGTCTTGAGACAACTAAAGCATGTAATCTCACTCAACCATCTATTGTAATTGCCTCTAAAATGTGTCCTTATGTATTTTTTAGGAACATGTCCATATTCTTGACAATAGTGACAATTGTACCTTGTGTTGTAATCCCAATCATAGGAGTTTCTATTTTGGTGTACCTTTGTCTATTTGTTTGATGTCCACTTGGTCTTACATCTACATTCATATGATGTGTGTCCATCCATCTTACAATTTTAGTAGTACCCTTCAAATCTTTAAGTGCTCATGGTCTTGGTCCTACATTCATTTGCCTAATGTCCTTGTTTTTTGTAGTTGTAGTAGTATCCTTTGTATTTCTACTTGGGATTCTAATTGACAATTTTGCTCTTGCAAACATTTGTTGTATGACCCAATTTTCTACAATTATGACAAGTGGGTTTTCAGTTATTACCTTTGTTAATCCTTTCCTTACCACTTTTAGATGATTCTCCTTCTTTAGTATTAGTGTATCCCAATCCAATAGTATCATTATTAGGTCTTGGTGATTCCATCAATTTCTCAAAGTATTTTTTGGGTTCACTTGGTTTGTTGAATCTTTCAATGAATTCCTTTTTTGCTATTAGTTCATTTTTTAGTAGATCATTCTATGACTTTAGGGTTGAGATCTCAATGTCCTTTTGATTCAATTCGTGATTTGCAAGCATCAATTGATTCATTGTATCCAATTACATGTTTACAAGCTTTTGCACATTTGATGCCTTCTCTTCAAGTTTGTTAGTCAGTATTATTTTCTCTTCTTAATCATGAATTTGTCTTCCTCAACTTTATTTTTTATTTCAGTTATCTTACATAGAAATATTGATTGTACTTCTTGTTCTCTTTTGAGATTTTTGACTTCTTCAGTTAGCGCACCATTCTTTTCCATCAGATCTGCAATAGTTGTATCAAAATAATTTGAGTTTCTATTTTCAAAAAATCCAATAGTGTCTTCTTCTTGGTATTGAGTATTATTTTGTTGAATAGCCAATTCCTTTCTTCTCTTCAATGAACATTGCAATTCATCTCTTGCATCCTTGAGTTGATGTAGGGAAAGTTGTATTTCAACCTTTTGGGTCTTAATAGTCTTTCCCAACTTGTAGACTTCCATCTTCAAGATCTTACCTCCAAAGCTATAAAAAATTCCTTTCTAGAGAACAAAGCTCGGATACCAATTTTTGAAAATAACAATGAGAAAGTATGTTAAGGGGGGAGGGGAGTGTGAATCAACACATAAAATGGTGGCCTCTAAAAGATATCACCAACATCCATCTCATAACTTAACGTACAAACTAAAATAACCTAACATGCATCACGTCCATAACATAAAGTAAATAACACATAACACAATAAATTTGGTTACCTAGGAACCCTCCAATGAGAAGGTAAAACTAGGTTGGGGATGACACCCACAAATCTTCACTATTACAATTGTAAAGTGTGGCCAATTATGGCTACAATGTGTTTGATCATAATCTATGATCTACCCTATGAAAGGTCATCCCTATTGAAGGCTCACAAAGACTATTAGGTCTCACCTTGTTAGAGGATTTAAACTTACAATAAAGTAAGCAATCACTTAAGAGACTTACAACAACTTGTTAGGACTACTCGATTAAGAGATTTGCTTTGTATCACCTATGAGAATGAGGTAACACCATGATCCTTGGGTTAGCACCTTGCTACTTGATGTCAAATCTCTTCCTTACTGCTTAAACCTTGATCCTCTTGATTAGATATGGCTCCCCTATCCTTTCACTTCTTTACTTTTTTCTTCTCGAACTACTTCTACAATACATAACTCTGTCATAGCCATCTAAACTACCATAAATTCCCTTTGAACTCTTAGCATTCATCTTCTCACACATTCATAAACATTTTAGGGTTTTCCTTCTTATATAAACATTGGTGGTGATGGGTTAGGTAAGAATCAATAGTTGAGGTTGATCCTTATTGTTGCCTAATGCTTTCGTCAATCTGATTGGTTGTATGTATTGCATAAGGATTCATAATATGACTCCATACTTATCTCTTATAATTAAAATTATGATTATTTCAGCCCAAAAATTATTTTACATAGAATTTGGTGCTATTTCAAACATCTATGTCATAAACTATTCACTTGCATCCAAAGGCTCTGATGCTCGGCCTTCACCATGCTCTTAATACTATAACTCAGCTACTAAATAGCTCAGCACACTCTATTTTCCAGGCACCAACATCACTCAGCACATACTATTTACTTGACTCCCTCTATTGGCTTGGCACCTGAATGACTTGACACACTCTGACTGCTCGACACTTACTAGTGCTCAGCACGAACTATCATATAACTCAGTTGAACAATTATGCTCAACATTCTTTGATCTTAGCTGAATAATGACTAAGTTTTTTGTCACTACTTTGTCAAAACCAATCTAAGATTAACACTAAAGTCTTCATGATAAATCAATATTTAAAAAAAATAAAATTATATAATAGAAAGTGGGCCTGATATCCATGGCCTTTTACAAAAGAGTGCACATCCAACACCAACCTCGTATACCTATAAATATATTATATATTATATTCCTTCACTTACAAAAACATTTAAAGGAAAAAATTTGGCTTAGCCATATTATTCCAATAATTCCAAATCACCCAAGGCTTCTCTAAGAAGCTTAAGCATGTCGCTGCCATCACCTCCCTTTTTTACACTAGTTCAAATCTCGGGCTTTCTTTCAATCAAAAAAACCCATCTGCAATATTTTTGTCCGAAGGTTCACCCTTGTCGTTGCTACTTCGATTAGTCTAAAATACCCTAGATTGTGCTAACTTTCATCAGATGAGAAAAAAAAATTGTAATGAACCCTTTTTGGGGGTCATTCATTTATTTATGACTTTTTCTTTTATTTTTATCCTTTTTGCCATATATTTCCTAATTAAGTCTGTGTCTTTTCTGCCACTCGTGATGTTGGCTAGACTGTAATTCAATATATATTTGTGCAATAAGATAACTGGATGCTGAGTCCAATATGAATAAGTGATTTCGAATGATTACACTGTTAATTGTACATGTTATGCAAACTCCAATGAGTAGTAAGTAGCTGATTATATTGTGTATTTGACAAGCTTGTGATTTCCCTTATTGTTATCTAATTGTGACATGATTCCCATCCACGTGAGCTAACTCTATTACTTACTTCCTTCTATGTTAAGATGGTAATTGACAACTTGGGATGGTTTAAGATTTGTTGTTTGCACTCACTAATGGATTCATAACACTGACTCAAATGTTTGCACTATTGTGGATTATACCCTCTTAACTCTTTCATTGTTTGAATATTTGATGGGCTAGTAAATGACAAGAATTTTCCATCTGTAATCTCTTATCGATAGTTCAACTTATGCCGAGTTGGGTAGGGTAGCACCAAAAATGGATCATGATGGTCTTCGTTTAATCTTTATTTCTCAGTGTGATTATGCCTCTCTGTAGTATTGCATCTTTGGTAATGGCATTAGAGTGGACGTTTTGACCTTAGTTCTTTCTCCTCATCCAAACATAGTACCCTATTTGTCTTTGCCAAAGATGGTCATCAGAAGACAGTCAAATCTTTGTATGTGTTACGTCCATTTGTTAGCTATGCATCTAATATCGCTATTTACATGCTCCCTTCTTGTTCTGTTTCAGCAACTTGATTTATTCCATATCGTTCCTCTTGTTTGCTATGATTTCCAATTGATAATTCCTTTTCTTCATATTCTTCCCCACCATTGAGACTCACCTTTATAAATATATTAAGGTCAATTGGTAACGTGTTTGTTTGAAAAGACATGTCTATCTATACAACTTAGGTTTATTAGTTCATTATCTTAACCATTTTCTTCTCAATCGATGTTCTTAGGTGGGTTTGTAATATTATTTTTTATTCTTAATAATTATTAATATACTTATTGTATATCTCAACTTATATATATATATATATATATATATAATGAGTATGTATAATATTTATTATATCTTATCTATAATAGTTATTTAACAACTATAGAATATAATTAGTCACTCTATATAATTTGGTTAAATATTATCTTATTTATTGATAATACTAAATTATTATAACTTATTCTTTTATCATCATATTAATCATATTTAAAACCACATGATTATATCAATCAATATGCTATCAATCTTCTATTTTATTTATATTATTAGTTTATTCGTACTATTATTTTATTATAAATCTTATAAATATGGGGACATGACACTTTTCAATATAATAATTATATAATATTATAATTATTTATTTTTATTAAATTTAATATTTATATTATAATATATATTAATTTAGTAATATATCAACTATATTATTATAATACTTTATTAACATAGTACGTTGCTATATTATATTAGATTATTATTATTATAACATGATATGATATTATTATATAATTAGAATGTAATATTACTTTATATAAAACATTTATTTATTATTTAAATTATATACTAATATGGGGACATCACAAAAACTTCCTTTCTTTAAATTTTCTTTTTAAATTTTCAAAAAAGAAACCCATTCCGTCAAAATGGAAATCTATAATTTTGCAAAAAATTCTGCCCTTCCCAACCTTCCTAAAATCATATAAAAAAACTAAAAAACTAGTGAACATCTTCACTTACTCCTCTAGATAGAAAACCCTTACACTCATCCTACAATATCATGGAATTATAGAGTGATGAGGATGAGGAAAGGCCACTTGGAAGCTGAAAACCCACTTGTCCTTTGCCTCTTGAGAGCATTGAATCTCCATCTTCAACTTCTACCAAGCCACACAAATTCCCTCCTTATAGGCTTTCTAATCAAAATGTGCTAGCCACTAGAGGAAAGAATAATGACCCACCTCCATTCCTTCTTTTGGATTCATAAAGCATTCTCTATAATCGAAACCAAAGCTCGACACTACTCATTCTAATAGTGACTCAACACCTACAATTAAATTAAGAGGGGTAAGTGACTCCATCACCCATAGCACTACTACCTCCTTCTCATTTAATTCCAACCCTCACACCATTATCGTTGTCACTATATCTACATTCACTTTCTAGTGGTTCTTTCATTCCTAGAAAAGAAACCCTAAAGTCTCCTTGACTGCCTTTATTACTCCTTGTGATAGGCATTCTAAGGGCAATTTCAATCGATGATCCACCACCAAACCAAAAAGGGCTTTGTGTGGTTTCTTAGTTCAAAAGGTGAAGGTGGGCTCCATCAGAACCTTTTTTCACCACTAAAAACAAACTTCAAACTTCTGCCCAAGGAAAAAACAACTTTGTCAAATCTTCCTACTTCCCAAAATTTTATGCCTTGGCACACACATTACCTATTCTTTAAAGCATTAAGTGATTTGTCAATTCATAAAAAAGCTTTTCACCATCCATTTGAAATAATCATTATCATGTCTTCATAAAATCTACTAACATTTGAAACAAAAAGAAAAATATTTCACATGAGTAAATAAAAAGACACTTAAAGGGCCAATCCACCATCATTATCTATCAAATCTTTCAAATCCCCAATTTCCTATCGATTCAAGATGTGTTGCCCATTTAGATAAAACATCTTCTTCTCTATTACCTTTTCTTCTAGCATGGCTAAGTCTAAAATCTTCAAAGCTATCCAGAACACTCCTTACCTTCTACAAAAGATTTACCAAGTGTCAAGCATGTATCTGATTTAGTCTAATAGGTTCTACCACTATCATTGAATCACCCCTCTTAATGCACCTTTTGAATTTCCATTATTTTTTCACATTGAACTACCATTAGAACATCCTTGAACTCCACCACATTGTTTTTTCCTTGCTCAAGATTCTTCATTGCCATATCTAAAGTGTTCCCATTCCAATCTTGAATAGTCACCCCTACTCCTAAGGGGCTTGGGTTGGCACTGGCCGCCTCATCAAAATTTACTTTAACCCATCCCTCATCTGGAGCTTCCCAACACACCACCTCCTTTGAAACCTTCTTACTTTTCTGATGAAAATATCCCTCCTTTTTTTATACTTATCCCCAACCACATGCTCTGAATTAGACTATCACCTTTAGCAAAATACATATGCTTCACCTTGCATCTAAAGGTGGAAAAAAATATAACTTCTGTCATTGAATTATTAATCCTCCACATAGTACATTCCAAAGACTAAGATCTTTATCTTGAAAAATGTGTCTATTCATTTCCTTCCAAATTTCCCACACTACAATTGAGGAGATCACCACCCATATATTTGACAAAATAGATCTAGAAGTTGGTCTTGGCCAACTTAAAAGGAAATATTTTACTAGATTTAACCATGGGCCCTACCAATTTAAGTTCCTTTTCACTCCATCCCAACATTCCTAAGAAATTGAGCATCTGAGGAGAAGATGATCCACTAACTCCTCTTTATTTTTTCACATAACACACTTACTTGGACCATTAAAGCCAAACTTCCTCCTTCAGTAACCATATAGAAGCCCCTTCCTTTGGTAGGTAGTCCATATTCCAATGCAAATCACTACCCTCAAATTCATCATCCTTTCCTAAAGAAATTAAATCATATCCCAATTTAACCAAATATTTCCCATTTTAAGAGGCACACCAAAAGACCTTGTCCTCCCCTGTTGTCTTACATACCTCCCTTTCTGAGAGAATTCTTTACAAAAGGTCCTTTTTCTGATCTAAAAGTCCATCTCCATCATAACACTTTCACTTCCAATAAGCCCCATAAGGCCTATATTCTAAAGTTAAACAATCTTCCACTTTTCCTCCCCAATGTTGTGACAAGACCCTTCTTATCTCTTCAAACTATGGATTGTTAGCAAGGATAGGGTAATCATTCCAAGAGTCCTCCCTACAAAAAATTTCTCCATGTTACCCACCAACCAAGAGACATGATCAATTATAACAGGTCTATAGGAAATCACAAAATTCCAAACAATGATCCTGTAGTAGGATTTCTGATGGTTAAGATCCTCTCTGGTTCAGGAAAATCCAAATACTTTCCTCAAAGGATTCTTATCCAAGTTGATCCGAACTTTGTAAATACTCCAAACTAACTTTTCTCTCAAAGAAGTATTCATCATTTGCCAATCTCTTAAACCTACCCCCTCCCCCTCCCCCCCTGCCCCCCTCTTCTTTTTGACTAATTGATTTTCTCTGAAGCTTATAAAGGATGCTTCTCTTCTTCCCCCACTCCACTCCAAAAGAATTTCCTCATCTTCTGTCCTAGAATTTTTATAACCTTCTTTGGGATATTCAAACACATCATTGAAAAAATTTGCACAACTGACACTAAAATTTTTAACATTACAATATGCCTTGCTAGAGTAAGCCACTTTTCTTTCCAACCCTTCATCTTCTTTACACATTTTTCAACTAAATTATTCCACAAATCTTCCTTGTTGCATCCTTGGAAAAGGGGAATGTACAAATATTTACCTCAAAGAGAGCCACACTTAATGTTAAGGATTTTGCCAATGGCCCTTTGCTTATTGATTAATACATTGAAAATGAAAATCTCTAATTTGTTCTAGCTAATCATCTATCCTAAAACCCACCCATAAAGATCAAGTTTTTTATTCATCAGTCTAGCTTCCTTTTCAGAAACTTCCCCAACTAAAATATTGTCATCCACAAACTTAAATGTGAAATAACCTCCACTTCTTCAGCAATATTCACTCCAACCTAAGAACTAGACACTCTCTTTCTAGCGATCACTCTACCTAAAACTTCTGCCATTATAATAAAAATAAAAGGGGACATGGGATTTCCTTGACAGATACCTTTATCCACCCTAAAGAAATCTTGAGGGCTTCCATTTACCAAAACTAAGAAGCATGGTATAGAAATATAACTACTTACCCATTTCACCCACTTTTCATCAAAATCAAATTTCAAAAGAACTTTAACTAAGAAAACTCTATCCACCTCATCATAAGCTTTATTTATATCCAACTTTACTATCATCTTCTCCAACTTTCTTATCCTTATAGAGTGAATCAATTCATGGGCTATAATAGCTCCTCCATAAAGATATCTTCTTGGGGAAGAAAACACTTTGTTTAGCAGAAACCACAGAGTATAGAACCCTTTTCAACCTATTTACCATTACCTTAGAGATAATCTTATAAATATTATTATACAAAACTATCAGTCTAAAATCCTTAAATTTTTCCACTACCTCCTTTTTTGGGATTAGAGCAATGAAAGTGTTATTTAAATCCTTTAAAACAAACCCACCTTGGCATGATTCCTCCACAACCTCCCACACTTCTCTCCCAATTACATCCTAGACTTCTTGAAAAAAGAGTGCAGAGAAACCATTAAGTCTTGGGGCTTTATCCCTACCCATACCCCATAAATAATTTTTAACCTCCAACTCTACCACTATATCTAATAACATTGTATTTTAACTGTCATAAATTTTCCTCTAAATCAAATCTAAGACCTCTATCAACTCCACCTGATCAACCTCACTCTTTTGTCCCTGATTTTGGAATAAACCAACTACTGCCTTATTAATATCCTCTTGTGTAGTCAACAACTATGTCTCACCCGAATTAATAGAGTAAATCTTGTTTAAATCTCTTCTCATTCCTACTGAGTTGTGATTTATTTTTATATTCCTATAACCATTACTAAGCCATGTCTCTCAAGATTTGTCTCCAAAAGACATCTTCCCTAGCCAGAACCTCTACATATTCCTTGCTAAAAAAAATTCCATCTCATATAACCATTATTAAGCCATGTCTCTCAAGATTTGTCTCCAAAAGACATCTTCCCTAGCCAAAACCTCTACATATTCCTTGCTCAAAAAATTTCCATCTCAAAATCCTCCTCTTGCATCGCTGAGAGAACAACCTTATCATTTGAAGCCTTTAATGAGGCCTCTAAAGAGAGCTTATTATAAAAAATATTATGGTAGTGTTCTCTATTCCAAATTTTTAGCTACTCCTTCAAGAATTGCAATTTTTTTAAAAAGGCTTTATTACCTTCAAACAAGGGAGCCTGTAACCAACATCCTTTCACTAAATCTTTAAAACCCCCACTCTTATCCACATAGCTTCAAACTTGAAAGGACACGTGTCTAGGGAAGACTCCTTCTATAATCTTAAACCTATAGGAATATGATTTGGACCATGAATTGGTAGGATCTTAGCATTACAAGTCCATCTACAACTAGACCAATCTCCAAACAATAAGAAGCAGTCTAATTTCTCAGCAATATTCACAAAACCCTACCTTCTATTTGTCCAAGGGAACTCTCCTTTTTTGAAAGGAATGTTGAAAATCCCATTATCCATCATGAAATTGTTAAACTATGTTTGACTATTAGATATCTAACCCCTTCCCCCTCTCTTCTCCAGGGGACTTAGGATGGCACTAAAGTCACCACGAAGGATAGCAATTTCATCCTCCATCAATTGAAGTACTCTTATCATAGTTCTCCAAAGATCCCTTTTATGTCTATCCTGCATAGGGCCATGAATATTTAGAAGATTGAAATTCGCACTAAGCTATTTGGTGAAAACTCTAAACCTTTGCCAATACTGGCCACACTAAACAACCTCTATCTTCATTGATTCCTCCTTCCATAAGAACCCTAATTCTTGAGAAGGCCCTAATTAAACCTTAGTCCAAAAACTCTTCCATCTACCAAAACATTGACCTATGAAAGTAAAATCTTCCCTTTTGATCTTTGTTTCTTGCAAGAGAACAACATCTAATTTCACTTGATCAAGACCTTTCTTGATCAAACAGAGCTTTTTAGGGGCATTTCACCCCTTGAAATTCCATGATAGGAGCCTCATTACTTCCAGGAAGAGTGGCAACCCCTTCTCAATCCCAGTTTTCTCTGTCCAGCTACACTACTAGCCTCTATAAGAAGAGTCTTATTTCCTTTTTTACCTCACTTCTTTGTTTTTTGAACTTTAAATTTCAAGTCCTTAATGTCCATCTAGGATAAAAAAAAAAATTTAGTTAAGATAGAAATCTCCTCTAAACTTAGAACGTCCTCTTCATCCTCATCTGTTCCATCATCTTAGTCTGACTCCATCATTTGACCACTAGAATCCCTTACCAAATCAAAATATCTCTCTAGGTTCTGCATAGGTGAGATATGGATTAACCAGATTCTATAGCATCTTGACACCCAAGCTTCTAAATATCGTCCTTTGGTTTCTTCAATCTACCTAAAAGATCGTTCCCTCGACATTCCTAATTAGAAAGTTGATCTTCCCCTTTTGATTGTGAGGATGGGAAATTCTCTTCAAGAAACCTATTTGTATCATTTTTGCATTCCTCGTATTCTACTCAAGCTATTTCATTGCAATCTTCACTCCTTTCTTCACCCTTAGCTTCATCAGGCTCACCTTCTACTAAATCCTCCCTAAAATTCTCCACATATTTTCCTTCTAGAAAGGCTATGTCACCACTTATAGACTTCACAACTTGCATGTTTAGCCCACTTCCTTCCCATCTTAAGACATCCGTATTGTGTCCTTTCCTCTCCTCATCTTTGTAAAGTATCTCACACTCCCACCTTGTTTCTCTCTCTAAATGTTCTTTACAAGAAGTTTCCTAAGTCTTTTGGGTGGTGGAAAGAGTGATCACTCTTAGCAACAATTTCTCCTCTTCTAGGCTTTTCCTAGTCCTAGAGAATAAACATCCACCCTCCTCATGGTCTTCACTTAAACATTTGATACACACCATCAAATTTTCCTTGATGGAAAGAAGTTGTCGCCATATACCTTTACGGTGTGAATCTTGATTAGCTCTAGTAATGGATGACACACATTCTATGGGAAGCATATTTGGGAAAACATTTGAAAGGTCACCTTATCCACCATCTATCACCTATCAACTTGTAAGAGGTTTCATTCTAGTATTCCTATGGGAGATTTCTCAATCCTATCCAGATCAAGAAAGTTTAAATAGGCTCCTTTATAGGATCAAAGTTTTCTATCCAAGGTTTCATATAAAATCCCTTTCCTTCAAGCATGTAAGGACCACTATTTAAGATACAATCCTTTTCATGCTCGCAATTTGCAATCACCATATAGAAACCATTTTCTAGAGTTTTAAATCCTTTAACTCACCCCCAATCTTTATCACACTAGCTTTTGACCTTTTCAACCATAGGTCATTCACCCCATACCTTGATGTTTAAGTCCAAACCTACCACCATACATGTTGTTTGAGTTGGGTCATCTGCCATAGCTTTCTCATGTTCCTTTTCTATTTTAGGCCTCCATAACATTTGAGCCACCACACTAAAATCCCCCTTTCCTCCTAAATTTGTTAAAACAAATCTCTTCATTGGATGCTTGGGTGGTTCCTATCCTTTGAGACTGTACTCAACCCTTTCCTTCCCATGAAGCTCTTCCTTTGGTTTCTCCTGTGGCTCCAAGAGAGTGTCTTTCTTTCTTTGAAAAACTTGATGTTCTCGACTATTAGATGACCAAAAACCCCCAACTGTCTCTCTATAGATGAAACCATTATGATGTCTAAAGGGACCCATGTCATTCCTCTACTGCATCATATAACCATTTCTAGATGGTCGCCATGGTCTTTTGTGATTAAACCCTAAACCTTATTGATGTTGCTCCACCATCATTGAAAGGATATGCATTATAAAATTATAACATATTATAACTACTCAAAATACTATAAAATTTATATGACCATAATCTTGACTCTAAGATCTACAAAAAGGTTATTTTAGTTTTTGAAGAAACTTCATTTTTGAGGGATAAATTAACCTTGGAAATGAGAAGTTTTCAAAAACTGTAACTTTTGCTTGGGTGGCTATTGCATAAGATGCCACATAAACAATGTTTAGGATTAAACCACATACATAGATAAAAATTACATGCAAATATAACCAATATCAAAAAACAATAAATCACAAAGAAGAGAACACAAGACACAAAGATTTAACGTGGTTCACCCAATCCCTAGGCTACATCTAGCAAACAATGAGTCCAATATTATTATTAGCTAGTGATTACAACTTGATTACAATATGTAATCCCTTAAAACTCAATATTACCACAAGAAGAAATTATTGCATCACACCTTATGAAATCCCTAACCCTAAGCAATTCTATACAAGTATTTTTGCCACTTTAGGGTTAAAATTAGTTACAACATGTCGGCCCTAAAAATGCTGATAATATAGCCCCCTAAAAAAATTTCTTATAGAGGCTCTACCCCCAAACCCCAACTCAAGGTTTGACCCAATCCCAAGCCCTATTAAGGAATTATGGAGTATGGACAGTAGTTCCCTAATTAGTCACCACAAATTAACAACAATTATGACCGAAAGTGTTTTGACTATAACCATGGCCAACTCAACGTGCCCACTAGCAATTGCATGGCAGCTTCATATTAAAAAAAAATCTTTTTCCATTAATTTATAAATCAAGTAAATAGTAAAAAATCAAAGAAAATTTTTGGGGAATAAATATTTTTGAAGCAATTTTCTTCAGATTTTTTGTGGAGTTGAAAGGCAATTATGAATGATCGTTAATAAGCTAGATGTTTTTTTTTCTTAGTTATTCTTATATTCTAAACTGAAGCATTGAATTATACTTAGTGGAATCTAAATTAAAATTATTTTTTATATATCAAAGTATTCAATGGGGCACAAAAAGGAAAAGGTCATACAAAATGTAACCAAAACCAACCTATTGAAGTTCATGAAGAGGATGAGATTCAAGAAGATGAACAAATTGGTAGTTGAAACAATAGAAACACATTATTTGGCATAGGAAATTTGATGGATATGTATCAGGAGCTACCTTTTAGTCAAATTCCATATGAGCATATGGTACATGAGAATACTATTTAAAACATTGCAAAAAATGTGGGATGAATATTTCAAAAATAAAAGTGTATATGGAAAAGCACAATTATTTGTCAAGATATTTAGGAGAAAAGATATGAATCCCATTTTGGAGTTGTTGGGGGTTGATAACAAGAAAAACTATGTGCATTGTAATCACCCAAAAATGGTCATCTAGACTATAAGCCCTCTTTTTAATTAAAAAAATATCCATTGCATATCTTTGATTAAATCCTTTCTTTCCTATTTATTCTATTATAACCTATGGTTTGACCACTTTAACCTAATTCTTTTACTTAATTGAAAGAACTTTCTTCCTTTTAATCTAATTAAAAAATATTATACATGTCAACTATAAAAGGGAGAAATTGTTTTTTGTCCACTAGTTATACATGTCAACTATTACATATGTCAAAAATGATTTTATTTTATTTAATTAAAAAGGAGCAAATTCTTTCAATTAAATAAAAGACTTAGGATAAAGTGGTCAAACCATAGCTTATAATTGAATAAATAGCAAAGCAAGGATTTGATCAAAGATAAGCAATGAATAAATAATGCAAAAATGCTACAAGGGGGGCTTATAATCTAGATGACCATTTTTGGGTGATTACATTTTCTCCTCTTTGACTAATATGTGATCAATCTAGGAACACATTAAGTCAAAGAATAAAAATAATGAGATAACAACTAATAGATAGATTTGACTTTGAAGAATGAAGTACAAAGAGATAGCAAATCTTGAATGCATAGTCTGCTAGAAGAAAAAATGAACATTAGGAAAGAGATAAACAATATCAATACCTGATATGAGCATTGATATGTAAAGCCAAGTAGCCAAAGAAATCATATAGATTAAGAGAAAATACATAGCCATAGGAAGAAAATCAATTTGCAACAATGATAGAATATTCTTGCCCCCTCAAGATCAAAATCAAAATGAGATAGAGGAGATGCATAAATGAACAAGATTTGATCAAATCAAGACAAGCTAAATTCTAAGATGACAAATAAAAGACTAAAACCAAAATTTGACCACCAAGAAATGAAGGTATGCCCCAATTTGACTAAGTTCGACTAGGAAGATAAAGCATTCTAGAATTAAGTCAAAAAATGAAGAAAGCATGAAATGAAGTAAATAAGAAGAGTTGAAGGAAACAAAAATGATGAAGAAATGAATAAATTAAGAATACCCCTAAAATATTCCAAGATTAAACCTCAAAAAAGTCATCCAATTGTATAAAAGAAGGATGAATTTTAAAATGCAATTTTGACTAGTAAGATTAACCTAAATTTCAGTTTCAATCCTAAAAATGGACCCAGGATGTCAAAATTAGGTAGGATTGCAATTTTCATGCAAATTTGAGAAGTTCAAAAATTAGGTCAAAATAAGGCCAAAAGGTTATATAAGGGGCCCAAAAGGGTATATGTGATAAGAAGATTAACCTTTTTGATGAAAAGAAAAAAAAAAGAGAAGTGAGATGACAAGATAAAAATGAAGATGAAGACATATTTGAGAAGAGTCAAGAAGATAAACATAGTTGATTAACACATCCACAAAAGATAAATGAGACTCTCCCAACACATAAAATGCAAAGCTAATCTAAAATGAGCCCTAGAATGCAAGCTAGTGTGCAAAGGTGCAATTGCATGGGTTATATAAGTAGGTCCTAGTTTTTATCATTCAGTTTTATTAGGGACATCAAAAGATCATACAATCATCACTAGTATAAACTATGAGGATATGGATATGATATATATCAGATAGGAATGTGGGAACCCAATCTATGCATCAAAGACATAAAAGTTAAGATGGAAGCCTATGTATATTCCTTAGGTTTAATGTAACAAGATTATGCTTGCATTGAGACACAAAATGATGAGATGGTCATACGAATTCACTTGCAAAAAGAAGACAAGGATGATACATTGAAGATCTTAAGTGTCAAGTGGGACAAGAAAGACACTCAAGAAACCTAAGATCGACAAGTTATACCCACAAGCAGACATAAAAGGAAAATATGCCCCATGCCTCTAATCCTCTAGGTCATGACATCCTTGAGAGACTATTAGGGATGAAACACTCAATAAAGAAATCATCATAGACAACACACAAAGAGAAATAAGGCCAACAAATCTCAACTAGTTTTAGTTTTTTTTTTGTGTGTGTGTGTGAAAGTCATATGATTATCTCCTTAGGGCTCAAGTATACCAATGAGATGTGTCATGACATCGTAAACTGTAGATAAAGTATCCAATAAGTGTTGAGAAACACTTGATGTCAAATGGAAGTGTTGAACAATGCTATTGAGTTGACTGCCAAAGAAACACTAACCCAACACCCCAATAAGCTATGCAGTTTGTGCCCCCTTAGACCTAGACAAGAGTTAATTCCAAGTTAGGAAAGGCAACACAAAAATGAAATGGATGGTTCATGAGCCCAAAGCAAGTTGCATAGATGCAAGGGTCTCAAGTAGTGGACATATTTTAGTTGCATATTTCAGTTATGTCCTTTAGTATATGAGTTAAAGATAATCGATCAAATCATGTACATGATAAGCACAAACATCACATTTCTATGTAGAAATTCTACTCCATTACAAATTCAAATTTGGAGTTCAAGCATATATCAAGATCATGAAATAATATTGTATACAAGAGAAAGAAAAACATCACATGTACTATTATCTAGGTCGTGTCATGTTTCACAATCTATTTACAACTAATAGAATATTCCTGCCCCCTCGGGATTGAAATTGAAATGAGATAGAGGAGATGCATAAATGAGAAAGATTTGATCAAATCAAGATAAGCTAAAGTCTAAGATGACAAATTAAAGATTAAAACAAAAGGTTGACCACCAAGCAATGAAGATATGCCCCAGTTTGACTAAGTTTGACTAGGAAGATAAACCGTTAGAATTAGGTCAAAAAATGAAGAAAGGATGAATTGAAGTGAATAAGAAGATTGGAAGAGAGTGAAAATGATGAAGAAATGAATAAATGCCCCTAAAAGATTCAATGATTAAGCCTCAAAAAAGTCATCTAACTGCATAAAAGAAGGAATAATTTTAAAATGTAATTTTAACTAGCAAGATTAACCAAAATTTCAATTTCGATCTCAAAAATGGACCCAGGATGTTGAAATTAGATAGGGTTGCAATTTTCACGTAAATTTGAGAAGTTCAATAATTAGGACAAAATAAGGCCAAAAGGTTATATAAGGGGCCCAAAAGGGTAGATGTGATAAGAAGATTAACCTTTTTGATGAAAAGAAAAAAAAGAACAGAGAAATGAGATGACAAGAGAAAAATGAAGATGAAGACATATTTGAGAAGAGTCAAGAAGATAAACACAGTTGATTGACACATTCATGAAAGATAAATGATACTCTCTCAACACATAAAATGCAAAGCTAATCTAAAATGAGCCCTAGAATGCAAGCCAACATGCAAAGACGCAATTGCAAGGGTTATATAAGTAGGTCCTAGTTTTTATCATTGAGTCTTATTAGGGACATCAAAAGATCATACAATCATCACTAGTATAAACTATAAGGATATGAATATGATATATATTGGATAGGAATGTGGGAACCCAACCTATGCATCAAAGACATAAAAGTCAAGATGGAGGTGCAGGTATATTCCCTAGGTTTAATGTAGCAAGATTATGCTTGCATCAAGACAAAAAATATCAAGATGACCATAAGCATGCACTTGCAAAAAGAAGACAAGGATGATACATTGAAGATCTTAAGTGTTAAGTGGGATAAGTAAAACACTTCAAGAAACCATAGATTGACAAGGTATATCCACAAGCAGAAAGGAAAGGAAAACATGCTCCATGCCTCTAGTCCTCTAGGTCATGACATCCTTGAGAGACTGTTTGGGATGAAACACTCAATAAAGAAATCATCATAGATAACATATAAAGAGGAATAAGGCCAATAAATCTCAACCAATTTTAGCTTAAGTGCATGTGTGAAAGTCATATGATTGTCTCATTAGGACTCAAGTCTACCAGTCAGAAGTGTCATGACATCTTAGATTGTAGCTAAAGTATCCAATAAGTGTTGAGAAACACTTGATGTCAATGGGAAGTGTTGAACAACACTACTAAGTGAGCTGCCAAAGAAACACCAACCCAACACAGAGACCCCAATAAGCTATGCACTTTGCACCCTCTTAGACCTAGATGAGAGTTAATTCCAAGCTAGGAAAGGTAACACAAAAATGAAATGGATGGTTCATGAGCGCAAAGCAAGTTGCTGATAGACATAGATGCAAGGGTCTCAAGTAGCAAAAATATTTTAGTTACATATTTCAGTTATGTCCTTTAGTATATGAGTTAAAAGATAATTGATCAAATCATGTACACGATAAGCACAAACATCACATTTCTATGTGGCAACTTTGCTCCATTACAAATTCAAATTTGAAGTTCAAGCATATATCAATAAAATAATATTGTATATATTAGAAAGAAAAACATCCCATGTACTATTATCTAGGTCCTATCATGTTTCACAATCTACTTACAACTAATAGAAATATATGGATAAAACTTAAACAAACAAACCAAAAATCAAATCACAAAGAGACCCAAAGCTAGTGACGATCAATTTAAGCTACTCAAAAGATAAACAATAAAATGGCATTTTCAAGTGGAGGAAAGAAATAGTTGTAGTGGTAACTTAAGATAGAAATGGAGCTAAAGCTAGAGAGAATTGCAAAGAAGTAATACATTTCTTGAAAGTTGGAGGGAGAAATTAATATGGTTACAATACATAAAAAGAGAGTCTACTAGAAAAACATGTCTAATTCTACTATACTTATACACATGTATTGATTAGAATGAGACATTAATACATAAACTATTATTAAGACAAATTGTTATGTTGTTACAACAAAAAATAAGTGCCACATAGTGACTTAGTACTTGCCTATAATAAAAGATAAAGTAGTTATAATAGTATATTATTTTTGAACTAGTCTATTTCTTATAACAAATATCAAATATTTAGTAATTAATTAAAATATAATTTTACTTGTAATTTTATTAAATTATTACATCTTATAAATAATATATAATTATATATTTACTCTATATGATGATAATAAGAAATTCAATATATAAGTCATATAAGTTTTTAATTTAGTTTCAATAGTATTTTAGTATTTTATTTCTATTATTTTATTTAATACAAAATTATATAATTATGAATATAGTTTAAATATAACTTGTGGAAAAATTATAAGAAATTATTATCCATTTTATTTTAACTTAAAATATTATTAAATTACTACTAAGTACATGAAACACTATTATTATAACACCAAATATTTATTTAATAAATTCAATTTAAACTATAATATATTTCAAGATTGGTTTTTACTTAAATAATTACTAATACATAATTAATATATAATCAAATGAATTCTGTTATATTAAATAATAGATATTTATAATATTTTTATTTTTATTATATATATTGAGAAAATATATTGTATACTAATAAAAAAAGTTAAAAACTTAATGAAAGTATTTATTAGTTTCTAACTTTCAAGGAAATTTCAAAAAATTATTCAATTATTTTTACATGAAAATCATGCAATATGAACAAGTCTTAAAAGCTCTCTTCAATAAGACCTAAAACAATCTAACCAATCATATGACAAATAAGTAATATGTTAATATTATAAAGTTTTAAAATAATCAAATTCATGATATAAAATGTAAACTCTATAAAAAATGAGAAAAATGGAAATATTTTTAATTGGTTGATAGATGTAATTTTAATTCCGAATTAGTGTTTTTCAAAAAGTGATACAATAGTACTTAGCCTACGGACAAGTACAAATTAGCCTAGACAAGTACTAAAAATAATATATCAATCACAGTGATCTTTCTATATCATCAATACAATGATGTCATTAATATATATAACATTATGGCCCCCTTGAATGTTTCGAAGGTACCTAAAGACAATTTGGTAACGTACACCGTCTTTTACCTGGTTTGGAAATTAAGGGTTTTAATGCCAAAGGCAAATGTAAGGGCGAAGAAGAGTCCGAATCCAATTAAAGCGGGAGGAATATATCTCAAAAAATCGTGCTTAAAACCGAATTGGAGTCGCAGTAATTCCTTCACCTGTAGTTTGGTGCCATCTGCCAAAACAGTTTCCTCTGTAACATCTCCGAGCTGCGAAGCTACCAATCCATACATTGTCCACGCAAAGGGCGACGCCCAGTAGTACCATCTCCACCACACTGGAATTCTCTGCAATATTTCAATCTCATATGTTACACCCTCCAATTCTCATACAAATAGTAATAATTATACATTGTCAGATTGAATATCGAATCAGGTTTAGGGCTCACCGGGCGTGGAATTAAGAAGCCACAGAAAACCATCCAGATTGCCATGAAACCGGTCGAGAGGATTGAAGCCACACTTGCATTTGGAGTAAGGGCCACCGTCGTCATTCCATAGTAGGTGTAATATATGAATGTAAACAGCATACAAAACAAGAACCAGAAGAATTTGGGTGCTGTCCATCTGAAGTCTACCATTGCATAAACGATCAGCCCATACAGCACCGCCTGAACAAGTATGTATGGCAACTCAATCAATACCTGCACAGCAGTCAGCACACGATTATATGATAGAGCTTAGCATGTAATATGTATTTATGTGCTTTATAGGCCCACCCTATGATATTTCACTTACTTGAGCAAGCCCGTAAGCCAAGGCGGAATACATCCCTGCAGCCTTTTCCCTGTAGAAAACTGTTCTTTCCACATCGACTACGGGCAGAACGGAAAGTGTATTGCTGTAGCCCAGAAACAAAATTGCAGCGAACATGGATCCAATCGTATTCAGAATATCTTGCTCCCGCTCTCTGCATTTCATTTACTTGTTGCGTGAATTAAACGATTGTTTTCAAACGTGATCTACAGTTAGATTTTACGAAATTTCTTACATCTTGCGTCCCATTTTCCAGAAGATTGTGCCGAAGAGTAGAGCGCATGCCAAGGTGAATAAGAGCCTGACGATGTTGTATTGGGGGTTTCGCCAGTAGGAACAATGTTGCTTCCATAGACAGACCAAGGCTTGAACTACGAATGGCTGTGCATATTCGTTGTCGAAATGTAAATCTTTGGATCCTGCAGCAGGTTTGCTTAACTCCTCGATCAAGATTTCGTTCTGCCTGTATATTTCTCCTCATCAATGTACGAATGCCACATTAAAGAAACTGAAATGCACTTGCAGTTGATAATATTGTTCAAATATTTGGGAAAACCCTGAATGGACCACTTGAAGTTCATGACTGAAGAAAAAACCCCGATTGCCAGTAAACAGATTATTACCTGAAGAGGGGAGATTTCTTATAAATGTCCGCAAAATCAACCCCGAGGCGTGCCTCAGCTCCGTGGGAGGTAACATCCAGCATCCATGTGGCAGGATTTAACCCCTCTGCGATCTTCGGGACGCCCTCGACTGCCTCAAGATAATCAATTAGGGTTTGCGAGTGGTGACCTAGAGGACCCACGTAGATTATCTGCCCTCCCCGCTTCATCAGTACCAACTGCACAACCAAAATTTTGTTCCTTCAGATCTATCTAACAATCCATACTAAAATGGCAGGGGAGTAGCACTACCTCGTCGAAGGCTTCAAAGATATCGATGCTGGGTTGATGAATGGTGCAGACAACTGTTCGGCCCGTATCCACCGTGTTCCGAACGGTTCTCATGACAATGGCAGCAGCCCTCGCATCCAGTCCCGATGTGGGCTCATCCATAAATATTATGGAAGGATTTGCTACAAGTTCTACTCCAATTGTCAACCTCTTTCTCTGTTCTGTAGATAAACCGTTCACTCCTGGGAGCCCCACAAGACCGTTCCTTAACTCATCTAGCTCTATCAATTTCATGACTTCCTTCACAAACATCTGTGACAATATATTTACATGAAATTAAAAGGCTAGGCTATATAGTTATAGAGCAAGAGAATCAACGACACAAGAGTGTACCCTACCGTTCTGGTTTCAAAATTAACCTCCTCCGGAAGACGTAGCCAGGCAGAGTAAATGAGAGATTCGTATATTGTGACGCAGGGGGAATGAATATCAGTTTGTTCGCAGTAGCCAGAGATGCGTGCAAAGGTTTCCTGTTTCTTGGGGAAGCCAGAGATGGTGATGGATCCTTCAATGTAACCACTTGTTTTCCTGCCGGCCAGAACATCCATTAATGTGGTCTTTCCAGCCCCACTCACCCCTACCAAAGCAGTCAGCACTCCTGGTCTGAATGATCCACTCACGCCGCGCAACAACTGGAGCCTCTCTTCTGTTACTCCCTCCCTCTTCATTTCCTGCTTTGCATTTAGTTATACCAATTTCATCATTTAAAACTTCCAGCTGTTTTGGACAAAAGACAAGCCAAGATTTCAGTGGCCATTGACATGAAGAGGGTTTTAGTTTGTGGTTTTACGTACTGCAGGCATATCCACATAGTAGTTGACATTGTGGAATGTCAAGGACAGGGGCTGGAAAGGTAACACCATTCCCTTCCTTCCACTTTCCCCTTTGCGTGAAGCTGACAAGTTCCTTTCTTCTCCTGGAACTGCCCCTGTAGACGTCATATATTTCTTTCTATTAAGACAACTCAGGAACCCTAGGCAATCAAGTGGCAATCAAGTATAAAATGATCAAATCTAAAACCATGATCAAGCTGTTGTTGTCAAATCTTTAAGGAAACCAGTTTGCAACCTACCGCTATTTTGAATTTCGTCTTGCCTTGATTCTCTAGATGGAAGGCTTTTCATTTCCTCACCCTGTTCCTCTGTTTCCGACTCCTTGTCAACTATTATTGGTTGAGGTTTTCCAAGAGCTATTTTTTTGCATGCAATACAATACAATTAGTTTGATCACATTTATTGGGGATTGAGTTTAACAACACAGTCATTTAGAATGATTCGTAGGTAATTATGTCTCAGTTTTCAATAGGAACTATCTAACAAGTTAAAGCTTAAAACATGTTATGTAAACAGAAGCTCCAAAGAAAATGTGCATAAACAAGTGAAAGTTGATCCTCACGGTTGAGGTATTGCAAGGCTAGAGTGAAAAGCAAGTTTAGAACAATGTTGAAACCTACGAGCGCTCCAACCCCAAGCCAATACCAATAGCCATCCGTAAAAATTCCTCGAGATTTTAGAAATGTCACGCCAATATTCTCGTGTGGCTGAAATTAGGTTGAGCTAAAGTTAGTAGAAAATCCATTATTTCTATACTAGTAACAGGAAGTAATGATAAATCAAATTTCTGACTTTTACGTTTCAATAACGATGTACAAGAAATTAGTAAATATTTTACAAACCTTTTGCCAGCTAGTTGCTAAGAATTCATTCACTGAAATGGCATTTTGAGCGTAGGTGAGAGGGGATAACCAATAACACCATATCCACCACCCTTTAATATCCTCTGTATATATCATCAGCATTAGCAGCTAGCACATTAGAATCTAAAATGGGCATTTTAATGTGTGGATTCAGGATTGTGAAGATTGATATTGGACGAGGAATTTTCACATTTCAGAATAATAAGCTTCTGTTTATTCATATCAAAGATTAAAATTAGTTGCAAGTAATACCTCTTGACAATATGAAACCACCAAGTAGGAAAATCAGCAAAAGCGCAAACACACCAACAGTGTTTCCGATTATCTGAGTCCGTGCAATTGAAGCTATGAAACGGAACAGTGATAACCCCGTTTGATGGAGAAGCAGCAGCAGTAGAAAATGTCGGAAAAATCTGTACATTAGAACAATGCCAATACAAAATATTCATTTAAGATAACTATAAGCGAGCTAAACACAATACAAAACTTGAGGTATGCAATTAAAGGGAAACATGAGTATACGAGTACCTGCCAGGGTTGGGAGCATAACCAATCGTATAATAGGTAAGAACCACCCACGTAAAGGACTCTATGAGGGAAAGGGGAATTTGAGTGATCCAAAGCGGGATGGAGTAGGCCCAGGAAGGGTAGAACATGGAGTCTCTCTGCTTGTAGAACACTGGAAGCTTGTCAATTGTAAGTGCCATTTCTGAGATTCCATTGAACATATTGAGAACCAGAGCCAGAAACAGAGACCCAATGTAAATGGATGCATCCCCCACATTTCTATGATGCATACGCGTACGAATGAAAACTGACATTGACAGAACCGCTATCATAGTTATCTGAAAACCCACCTTCTATCAATATTTAATAAACCTCAACTATACTGATTTATGAAAATGCTCAAAACCAAATCATAAGCGACTCAACGACAAAATTCAAACCTGGAAAAACTTGAATAGGTGCACACCGGAATTCCTCTTCATTAGTAAAATTTGTCTGTCGAGACATGCTCTGAAAAGCTTTTCTTTACTTAATCCATATTTTTGTTTAGTGAGAGCTGCCGGATGACATTCTTTCTTATCGAAGGGTCTTGACAATTCTTGTGCGAATTTGGCACCTATGTCAAAGCTCTTGAATGCTTCTGCAAACTCCTCTACTGACACGTATCTGTATTCCTGCGTCCTCTTCCACCAGTACTGCCGTTGGTCTTTAGGCGACGTTACCTGACAGGCTCACCAATCATATAACACAGATAGATTTCAGCAAGTCAAATCATGATATTGTTATCAGGATTCAATTATGAGTCTAATTCATTATCTATATTTCAAAAAGTAATGGTTCACACGAATCCATTTCTAATGAGAATGAATGGAACACTTAACACTCATTGGATCTAGTTGATGCTCACAGAAGTGAAGCACTGGAACTTCCTGGGAGGTCCATCCCAGTACTACTCCAGCTCGAGTGCACTTAACTATGGAGTTTTCTCCATACATGGTTAAACCTACTTTGCAAGGTGAAGGTTTTGCAAATGGGGTTGCAAGCAGAGTCGGTTTAACCATGGAGAAAACTACATAGTTAATTGCGCTTGACCTGAAGCAATACTGTGATGGGTGAACTCTCGGAAAATCCCAGTTCGTCACCTCTATCACCATCACTTAGATCCAATAAATGTTAAGTATTACATTCATTCTCTACATGATTTAAGTTCTGATAGCAATACCAATAGACAGATCTCTGTCAGAAACAATAAAGACAATAGCCAGTAACCTTTTACACTTTATAGAAGTCAAATTCTAACATGTCTATTATAACTCAAGAGTGTAGTTTTCAATTTAAATTTATTGATCTGTTTTATGAGTAGTGATTGATAAGAACTTATTTCTTATGAAAATAAATAATTTACGAGAATAGATAAATTTGTGAAAAAACCCAATGCATCAAATATCACTACAATGCAATAAATTTTAAGATGAAAAGATTGATTCTTACAAATCACTGATTTCAAAATACCAAAATATATTTTTCAAAAAATATTGTACGTAATGTAACGCAACATGTAAGATATTAATTCACTAATCTACTCTCTTCCAGTGCAGAGTGGAGATTATCATATTATTCAGTAATACCTCTTGCAAGAAATCCGCAACACCTTTTCTATCAGGGCATTCAAAACCCATGGAGTGGAAAAATTGAAGAACGGAATGGGAAGGTCCATGGAAGACCAGAAACCCTTCTGATAAGAGAATGACATCATCGAAGATATTGAAGACTTCAGGAGCTGGTTGGAGAAGAGAAACCACCATGGTTGCCTTCATGATGTGAACGTAGTGGCACAAGCATTGGACAATCTGAAATGTGGTGGAGCTGTCCAGCCCTGTAGATATCTCGTCCATGAAAAAGGCTTGTGCACTTCCCACCATCATCTCCCCTGTGGTCACTCTTCTCTTCTGACCCCCTGATATTCCCCTCCGCATCTTATCTCCTACCAGTGTATCTGCGCATATGTCTAACCCCAATATCTGCTCCACCAATTACCAATGTTCATTTCAAAATGTTTCAAATAAATTCGTTGAAAATAATAATTCCAAAACATGCGGTTACCTTCAAGATATAGTCAGTCATTAAGCTGGATTTCTGTCCCTCTATTGCTGTTGCCTGCAGATAGTTTTAATCAAAATCATAATTTATTGCCATGGTATGATGATTAAATTAAATTGTAATTTCTTGACTTATTAAAAATTTCACTTTTTTTCCCTGAATGATTTATAATTCCAAATAAAAAATAATGATCTTTAATGTATGGCGTGTGACTCGTGAGATAGACTCTATACCTTCATAAAGAGATCAATATTGGAATCTGGTTTCACTCCGAGCTGCTTTTCTCGCCGGGAGAGCTCGCTTAACACATCTGCAGATAGACAAATTCCATATATATACATATTTTAGTTTGGCTATGAATGATGCTTGAGAATATCATGATAAAGTACGTGGTTGAAATGAAGAGGATTAACAAAAGAGTACCGTATCTAGAGCCTGTGCCTTGGCATCGGGCGGAGAAGTCCAAGGTTTCACGTACGCTCATCTCTCCCATATGCAAATCTTGCTGACTTACATATACAGAAGTCCTTTGTGCCACAAATTCGTCCATGGAATGTCCATTATACGTTACTTTACCTTCAACCTAATCAAAATATTACTTCCACTTATGGTGCAACGTTTAGCTACAAATTGAAGAAATAGTCTAATCATTTATAGAATGTTATAATAGATCTAAATAAACAGGTGAGATCATAATAATTAATTTGTAAAATAGACGAATACTAAATAGATTAGATTTTTGGTGGTTGATATTTTTAATTTAAATTTAAAGTTTCAAAATGTTAATTTCAGATATAATTTAAATTGAATCTTAATATTAATTTTAATTTTATTCTAAACTTATGATAGAGTGAAATTCTTAATTTAAATTTTAATCCTAACAACAATTAAAAGATGATCTATATTATTATTTTTAATTCTATATTATTTTGTATTTGCATTAGATGAGTAAAGATTGCATTCCAATTTATAAAAGAAGAATCTAATTATATATATAAATATTTTCTATCACTTTTTGTAGTAAAATTATACACACACACACAAATTAGATTAGGGTAGAATATGTCTAATATTTATTTTTAAACTAAATCATTATCTATAAGAAATCAATTTAAATATTTTAAAGATGAAAATACAATTTTTTTGATTAGAAGACTTGTCCACTAATAAGGTGAGGTCACAATCAATCCAACCAACAACATCACATCTTAACTATCACACTATAATGAACTATATATATTTTATTCTTGTAATAATAGTAAAATAAAATAAAATATGTATATACTTTTATAATACTATAATTTACTCTATAAAATCACAAACTAGTTATATTTATAAAATTTAAAAAATCAGTTATTCTTGGCGACCAGTCAATCACCAAAAACATGGTTTCATTAAAAAATAGAACATAATCTTTGTTTTGGTGATCAATCTTTTCAAATCAATGACATCTGATTCATAATATTGATACTAAACAAATCTCACACAATGATTCCAAACTTCTTGTATTTAATATTCTTGTTGTAGAATCCTTGTCTCTGTAGATTTTTCTATCAAGATCAATAGACAGCAACCTTTAATACTATTATAAAATACCTTCAATATAAAATATGTTTAATTTTAATCTTGATTTTCTCAAATTCACTAAACAAGAAGAAAATAATTTTAAAAAATCATATTTAAAAATAATTTTTAACTCCTAATGTGTCTAAATCTTTTAAATGATTCTTAAATATTTTATTGTAAAAAAACAACTTAATATAATGAAAAAACACATGTTTATATATACAACAGATACATATCATAGGCGTTGATAGACGCGGCCAAAAAGTTATGCTCATATTTCCAGTTTCTATAGGTGAATCTACGGTACGTTAAATTTGAAGAGCAGGAGAAATTAGAATTGCTATAGTTTTCTGTGCTCCGAAAACCGCAAAGCCTGCAAGACGAGTGCGAAACAAGCCAAAAATGTGCTTTTGTAGTTTGGCAACACGTTTAACCTTTCCTTCATGAGAAATCCCTGGCGCAAGGCAGCGATCCGGTGGCGAACCTTAGAAGCCAACTCTCCCCTTTTACCATTTTCTCTCATTCTCATTTATCCCTTTTACTTACCCAACACGAGATACCTAGACCAAATATGGCTATAAATGTTTAGAGTTATTTTATGTTTTGGGGATGGGGACCCGCAGTGGATTGGGGAATAGTTTTCTAGAGGTAAATTCTTATTTTTGGTCGACCTTAGGAATTATATAGAGAAATATAAACTATATACAATTTAAAGAAAATGTTTCTTTTTTTTAAATGGCCGACCGTTGTGTTGTCAACTATATATAATTTAAATATTATAAATATTAATATACAATATTTTAACTGTTAATATTTAATATGTATTTATAATTATAAATTTGATGTTAATATGTATGTAATATTAAAATAATAATAATAATAATAACATATAAAATTGAAATCGGCTTAATAACATAATTCAAAATTCATTGTAAATAACAAAAACAATAAGAACAATAAGCCATCTTCCAAATTCAAATAGACTACTATCATTTAAGTCTATTGTTAGTGTACACATTATAGCATTACAATCATTTTAAAAGAAAAAATAATAAATTAGATAAAATTATTTTCTCTAATTCAACTCTAAGATCCAACTCACATAAAAGCTTTTAACTTTTGTGATCTGTATAATATCCTTAAGAAAAAATTGCATTAATAAATGGTCGCATTAATTTTATTTTTTCCTCGGCTTGATCTTAATTATCATCGAATAAATTGAAAAACACACGATTTCCATAATTTCAATGTCGATTTACGTTCATAACAGTAATTTCCACATAAAGCAACGAACATATGCAATCAGTGGGCAAACTGAAAAATTTTGCTTACCTGGAGAGACGTGTCTAATTTTCCAGCCATTCCCAACAGTAGAGTAGTTTTGCCCGCGGCAGGCGGCCCAAGAAGAAGCGTCATTCTTCAAGTTCAAACATGCGAATGAGATATATTTATGTTTATATAGACTATTGTAACTATTATATTCTTCAGTCCCCTCAACTGCTATAACGAGAGAGTATATCCTCCCTGGGTTTACCTTCCGGGTTTGATAATGGTGCTGACGTTGTTGAGAATCCTCAACGTTTTCTTCTTGCTTTTGCTCAGCCCAAGTGAGCCCAGAACATCCTGGAATACCTCTAAGTAGGTGTGAGTAAAGGCGTAGTATTTTGCAGGAAATGCAAGGAGGATAGATGGATGTTAGATACCTGAAGCATGTTAACACTCCAGTTATAGAGCGTTGGCAATGCGCGGCTGCCGACGTAGACACTCGCAGACACGTTCAGATTCTCCAAACGGATTTCGATTTCCGGTAACACGATTCCAACTCTGCGTATAATTTATAATTGATGAGAAATGAGAAATGAGAAGTGGAAGAGGAGATGAGGATCTGTGTACGAAGTTGTAACTACTAACCCATCGAGCCTGTGGCGAAGCTTTTGAAGGAAGATGCGGTTATCGGGGTCCACAACTTTGACGAGCCTGTCAATGAGCTGCGTACGGCTGCGCTGATCAAGATTGGTAACGTCAATCTGGTGGTGATCCTGATCCTGATCCTGCGCTCGCAGTATGGACGTCCTGAGGCGGGTGTATGTGGGGAGCTTCTCTATGGCCGCCCATATCAGAGCCTCCCCCTCGTCGTTCTCGTTGTCTCTTCGGAATGATGATGAAACGGAGAAGCCACTTCGAAATGACATGGACCTCAAACTCCTCGCCATCTCTCCCCTCTCCTCTCCTCTCGCTAAACAGACTCATTCATTCATCATCTCACGCCCCCTCACCTCTCTTTATCATTATCATTATCATTACAACACGGAACCCACCGATTTTGTCAAACTCCGATCTTCTCGAACCTTTTTCTTTACCTCACCTAATCCTTCCTCACGCCTAATTATCCTCCCTAATCTTTCTCTTTTTTGACTTCTTACTCCCTTCAGATCCCTTTCACAAAGATACTGACAAGATATCAAATCTTGGATTTCTTTTCTGCTTCCTAGTACCACTTGGTATCTTCCGCCACACATTTTATACCGCTCCATAATTACTTAATTAGTACTTGATTAGTATACACATAAAAGAAGTTAAGGTATCGATGTACTTATTTTACATAAAGAAAGAGGGTTCTTTTTATATAAAAGAATTATATTGAAACATAATCATATGTCAAATACTTAATGAATTATTGAAACATGAAAAATGATGGAAAGATAGTTTTAGATTTTTTATTTTTTTAAAGTGGGTAGAAGATCTCTTTCAACCTATTTTATATAGATTATTTGTTAGAAATTGTAAGTTAAATATTGAACAATTTTTTATTATAAATATAAGTAAAGATATCTTTCTACTTGTTTTATATAAAGTACTTTAGAAAATATCTTTCAATACATATGTGTATGTATGTATATATATTTGTGTATATACACACATATATACGATCATAGATGCTCTTTCTTTACTTGCATCTCAATTGAATGGATAAACACATAATCAAATCAACCATCAAGACAACAATAAAGGGAAATAATATCTACAGAAAGAGATCCCTTGAGTTTACATCTGTGAAAAGGACCTAAATTTAACATTGATTCCATTTTTATCTTGGGTCGTGCCAATCTAATTTGGGGCCCTTTGAAAGGTTATGCTTGAAGGTCCCTCTTTCACTTTCCCTAATGGAAAATTTAAAATTAAGGGTTCAATATACACACCTTAATTACTTATCTCACATATTGGTGCTCCCTAATCTTTATCTTATAATTAGATATAATATTAAGTAATATAGATTATACTATTATTATACATCAAATATTCTATAATAATCTATAATAAGTATTAATTATAATATAAAGTTAAATTATAATGAATCATTTTTTTATCAATAATTTTAAAAAGATTTTATTAATAATAAACTAGGAAGGATTGTAGCCCATACTAGTGACAACTACAACCAGGGGAACTGTCTCCCAAAAAAGAATAACGCATACGAGCCTAATGTTAAAAAATATAACATAATAAGCTCAACAACATAACTTGAAACCATGTCAAAAATTAAGATTTGCACTTTCTTTCTCCCTTAAAGTTGCAAATAGAGAATCACACTAAAGGATTTCTTCTCCTTCTTTTCTTTCTTTCCTTTAATAGTTTCCCACCCATCTTCCACCTCAACTACTTCTTCGTACTAATCCATCAAGTTCAACTTAGGCATCATTGCACTGGCTACACTACTTTCAACTTGTTGGCTCAAATTTTTTGCTCTCAAAGGATCTTCCCCCTTTCTATTGAGACCCTTAAGTCCTTTTTCCCCCTTTCCCATGGTGTAAAAACTCTTTTCCTATGCATCACCTCCTTTCCACAACCAATAATGACAACATTAACACCATTCATTAAGGGTTGTTAAACCTGGATTAGGTCTCTACATGGTCACTAAAACACATCCTTTCTAATTACATGAGAATCAATCTTCTACTTCTCACCCTACTTCTCCATTATATAATGAAGGTGGGAGACATATTTCTACCAAGAAGTTGTCCTATTTGATTTCTTTTTAGCACATTGAGAAACCATATGCCCTATCTAAAAGCACCTCTTACTTCTAAAGGCTATCCATTCATAATATAAAGGATGCATCCATCAACCTTTTTAGGTTTTGATTAATTATTTTTTTAAGGATACCTTCAATGAGCTATTCATCTGCACTAGTATCCAAGTATAGGCTGAATGCAAGAGGTTTTATGATCGTTCATTTGTGCCATTGAAAAGATACCTAAAATGTTTTATATAACCTCAAAATACAAATCAAAATAGAAAAGTAAAGGCAAGTTCATAATTCTTACCTACTGTGTAGCCATGTCAAAGGTTTTACTCATAGGGATGCCATGGTCTTAGCATCAAAAATCCTTAATTTTTGAGCTCCAAAAATAATCACATAAAATCTTATTTTTGTCCTTTAAACATTTTCAAAAACCACAATGAAGAAGCCACTAGCTCCTATGTAAATTTAAACCCATCCATCGACAATAGGCTCCTAGTTATTCAAATCCAATTATGGGGATTTCTTAAACTCAACCCAAACCACTAAATCATCTAATTAGACCAAGCTAAAAAATGCTACAAAATTGTGGGATACTTCTTTTCCACTTTGTCCATTGGGTCCACAGTAATGACATGGTCATTTATGGTTTAGCTACATCTTCCAACCCATCTTCATGTTAATGATGCCTATAAAAATTTATGGTCAAAGATGACAAAACCCTAGAAGACCGTCTTGGGCAACACCTCTTATTATCAAGCATACTATTGTTTATTTCATAAAAAATCACCCTTGAGTGAACCATGTACCCTAACTGTCTCAGTTGAGTTCCTTCACCATCACTAACATTCTCCAGTCTATTCTACTTGTTCTCCTTACTTTTGTTCAAAGTTTTCCACTTGCAACCCACATCTTTGAGTTTTCCCTACAATAGTTAGAATCTCCAACAAGGCCACCTTTGGACACATATTCTCTATTTCATGTAAACCCTTTCCTAGTATTCTTCTTGTTCATTTCCTAAACTTTCTTCTTCACATGTGCTTCACCCTTCTCAACTCCATGTGGGTTCCATTGCAATGTCCCTACAAGAAATTGTGGCTCTTGTAACACCCTAGACTCAAAAACTACCACAATGACTCTATCTTTCTTTTTCATATATGAATTATATTATTCCATAGTTGAAATTGTTTAATACATACATATTTTTATATGATACACAAATTTAATTTAAAATATACATAATTACTCATCAAAAAGTTGATATTACAATGTACTAATGGTTACATTTTATTATTAATATTCTTGCTAGATCAAGGTTCAAATCATTTTCGGGTGTAATGTTGAATAATTATATTTGTTATGGATTGTATTTATTTATTTATATATAAGAAATATATTATTATACTTTTCAAATTAATACATCTAAAATAATATTTTGAATAACCATTGAAAAAAAAATCATAATATTAGAATAGAGTAGATTATATTTTCTAACTAAATTAAATAATATTAAATTATAATAAAATAAGGAATAAATCAATTTGGAGGAGGGTTGGACCAAATTTAAATTTGATGAGGCTTCTAAAGGCAATCTAGGGCCTTTAGGTGTGGCTATGTGGTCTGTGATTAGACTAGTAATGTATTAGCCTTGGGTGCTCAAAAGCTTGATGATGGTATGAATAATGACCCAAAATCAAGAGTGGCCTTGCTTGTTGTAAACTTGTGAACAAAAAAGAATTTGACAAAATCCATTTGGAAGGAGATTCACAGGTCATTATTAATGCAATTATGAATGTGGAGGCCTAAGTATACAAAATTACTAATATTATCAAATTGGTTATAGCCAACCTCAAGAGTTAAGGAGTTTTAAATTATCCTCACATATAAAGAAAATAGTAAATTGGTAGACACACTTTCCAAGTGGGTAATACAATCAACCACAAGAAATTACTTCTTGAAAAAAATTGAAGAACCACCTTGGATTGATAATATATATGGTTGTTGGAGAGGAGATCTTGTAAATATCCCATATATCATTATGAGAAAAGTTCTATATATTCTGACAATGAAAAAGTGACAATCCTTGATCCTTCTTGATATGATGATGGATAAAACATGGGCCCACAAAGATATATCTAGAATGCTAAAACACTTAGAAAAATATATAAACTAAGATCTTGAAAGATTTATTTGTGTGCCCTAATATATTTGAATGTTTCAAATATATGAATATTGTACTATTTAAATTCAAATATTTATCATTTTGGTGGGGAGGTGAAATTAGTCAACATTTGTGTCATTGTAATTTTTTGGTTCTATTTCAAAAAGCAAGCAAAGTTTATCTTGTTCACCTAATTTAGATGCCACTTTTCTTGTTTGAATACCTATACTTTTATGCCCTAAAATCTGATCTCCAAGATGATGTTTCTTTAGCATTTTACCAACATATTTTTTTCCTCATAAATCTACAATAGGAGCCTTCCATTCAGTTGTTATTGTCACTTCTGAAACAAGAATTTATTTATTTATTTTTACTTCCTCTTCACTCTCATCTATTTATTTTAGATTTTGAATTGTCCTCACTTTTTCTATATTTTTTATTAAGAGTGTTTTCTACATTCACTTTCTTATCCCATACAATTTCATCCACTTTAACCTGTATTCTTTCAATCATTTTATTCAACCTTTTGTTAGAAGATTTTTAAGCTTTATTATTACAATAATATCCTAAAAATATTCCTTCATCACAATGTGAATCAAAACATCCAATGCTATCTTTTGAATTTTTAATAAAGCATTTATGACCAAGGATTTTTAAATGCTTAACTATCATGCCCAAATTTACAAGGCGAAACACAACTAACATTTTTTTTGAAGGGTAATGTCTAGGGTTTCACATATTTTTGCATCATTTTATCCAACTCCTAATTACTAAATTACCTCTAACTAATTGTGGAATTAGGATGTGTTTGTTGTTGTACTAGAGTCTTTGAAAAACATGTTATCATGACTCATTGTTTCATATCGATACTCTTTATTTGATTATAAGCATATATTGTGATTTTGTAAAACTTCCATACTAAAATTTCTTCCAAAAGAAATAAATAGCATTTTACATTTTTAAAACAACTTGAACTTCCACTTCCACTAGATAGGATTCCTTATATACTTATCTAATAATATATTCTTTATGCCACAGATGTATTTCCCCCTAACCCTTTTTCATTAATGACATAATTATGAAATAGTTTCTAATGTATTCTACTCATATTATGTTATATAATATTCATTTGGAATTAGATAATATATTTATAATGTGTCGTATACATAACATATTTTGGGTTATCCCTATTTTTCATACCTTCAAATGTATCTCCAATGTCCTTTAATATAGACAAATTTCATATGTGATAACTCACTATTGTATATAGATATATATATGTTTCTCACTAATTCATCAATATATAGATTATATAATCATTTTTACCAACACACTAAACTTACCCATAATTCTTAGATGCCCATTTCACGTGTACTCCATCTTATTTATTTCATAATCTCTTACTCTAACAAATCTAATATCACTACCCATTGTATTAATCTACACCCAACTAATTAAACAACTAATTTTAATTCACTACTAAAATCCAACTACACTAACATTCCTATTATTCCAACTTACCAAAGTTTTACTATCTAAATCCCTATACTAATCTAGCTCCCAAATTTCTAATATCTAAATCCTTATACTAATCTAGCTCCCAAATTTGTAATGGTCTCAAACTAGTTAATCCACATACCCAAATTTTGCACCCTTAATAAGAGCTCATTTGGTTGCTGGAATAGGAATAGAAAAGTTTTAATATGTTTTCCATTTTCTATTTGGTTCGTCACTTGGAATAGGGAATAGGAATACGTATTCCCATTTTGCCTCTAAAATGAGCTTATACCCATTCCAAAAAATATCTGTTATTGGAATAGCCATTCCTATTCCCAATATTACATGCCTATTCTCCATTCTTATGCCTGGGACCAAACGGGCCCTTAATGGGCAACCCCACCATGTGAATCCTACTTTGTCACTACCCTAGGCCACGTGGACAACTCAAGCTGACCCTTACTAACTCATATTTCTCCTTTCCCACACTCCACGTGCCCCGAGATCCCCTTAATACCAACGTGGAGGTGGGTAGTGTACTGGTTGCACGTCCCTTTGGATGGGCGTTTGACTGTATGGAGGCGCTGTTTGGGAGGAGCGATTGGGAAGGTGGGGTCCCACTCACCACCTTGCAAAATAACTTTTGTTAGGGGTGCCGCTTGGCGTGAAATGCGAGACCCAAGTCTGAGCGCACCTTACAATTTGTAGGCACTTGCGTGAACACACTCCCATAGCATCTGATTCTTCGTTAGTAGAGGTGCCACGCTCTCTATCAACGGCTATCCCGGCAGGCAGTTCGACTGCCCGGATGCCCGGATCCCCCCTCCCCCCTGACGGCAACGTCTATACAGCCACGAAAATGCACTTCTTACGAAGGAGAGGACTCAGAATATTTTTTTTGAAAAATTAGAAAAAACAATGTGAAGGGAGTGCATTTTCGTGGCTGTATAGCCACGGGCCCCCCTGACAACTCCACGACACGCCATGGTGGGCCCGCCACCTCCAACTCGCAGTTCTGCGATTGACACTACTTTCTGCAATCATCACCAAATTAGTACTGTTCGAATATTAGTCACGAGTTGACAAATCGTTCCAATTGGCGCCCCTTTACACGTTTTTTCAGTATCTATCTTTCTAATAATATTTTCTTACATTTAATGAGACGTGTAAAAAGACCATGCATCAATATATTGCATCCATTATTAAATGAAACAGGTTCAATTATGCCAGTCATTAGCACTATAACAATCTCGAGGCAATGATCAACGGTCCAATTTGGGCAGTGGGAGACAATGATCAAGGGTTCACTTTCGGGTTGTGAGACAATTAAAGGTTCAATTTTGATTATTATTAAAGCTAGAGGAAAAGAAAAAGAAGAATCAAATTTTAACAATTTGTATAATTCATCTTATAATGTTTTTTTTATTGACATAGTTCTTCTCATTATTTATTATGTTAAGAAAATGTTATTTTAGGTTATGAGAGTTCTTTGCATTTACATTCTAGATGACATTATGTGATCTTTAATCAAGATGAAATAGTGGATAAACATCACATGATATAATCTAAAACATTAGTTTAAAAAAGCACACAATAAAATTAATTTCAAAATTGTATCTTTTATTTTGATAATTCTAAACATAATTAAGATATGATTCACCAATAATATCTATCAAAAGTTTTCAAACATGTTATTTCAATCCATCTTTAGGTAGGTTACATAATATCATGAGCACTCCTATATTACAAATAAGAAAAATCATAAATCATAAATTATGTAGAAAGCATAGATTCTTTATTGAAGGAGACTTATACTTTATACTCCAACTTGATTGTTTACTCAACAACTCTACGGCCTATATAACATGAATATTTTTTAATCTTAAAGAATGTTATAGAACAATGGACCTAATATATGAATGAGTTCTAATGACTAATGACTGCGACATCTATACTTTTGTTCGTTCAACAAACATAATTAATGAATTTCCACTCATGAAAGCCAATAAATTTCACTATGATTTTTAAAGTAATTACTTATGACATATTTCTTTTAACAAACAAAAATTATATAGATCAAATTTTATTTTTATAATTTATTTAATATATGATTACTTTTACATATTAAAGTGTAATATGAATGATTTACAAGAAAGCTTATATTAATGTTTATTAGGAGAGGGTGAGAAATTTAGTTTTCACTATTTTTTTTTAATGTTTGTAAAATAAAAAATATTTTTTATGTAATAGTTTTGTTTTTTTAAATTAAATTATTTTTAATGTATAAGAGCATAATTTTTTTTTTTTTTTTCATTTTATTATTTTTAATATTGTGCTATCATATTTAACAAGTGCCATATAATTGCTTAGATCTTGTTGTTAGTTTTAGTAAAAAATAATAATTTGTTTACTAAATTTGTTATAATATATAGAATATTTAAATTCATAAAAATATTATATAGTAATTTTATAATAATAATATATATAATATTGTTTCTTAGAAGATTGTATAATATAAGTATATATAATATTTTTCAATGAATGAAAAAAATTAATTTATAAAATATAATATTAAAAATACAGTTTTAAAGTATCCTGTTTTACAAAATGATATAAATTATTATAAATATAGCTCTTAAAAACTATAATGTTTTTCGGTCATATAAGAGATAAAATGATTCATCCAATCAAATCATAGAAAAGTATTTTATAGAAATAATTAAATAAAAAATCTTGCATCTACTTATGCACAATGTATTGATTTTATAATTACATTAAAAGATGTCAACTAGTAATTAAAAGATGTCAAATTTAAACTAGTTGAAAGGAAAACTTTTAATCACAATTTATTGCATGAAATGCAAAAAGTGTCAAAACAATACTTAGACAAGTATTAACAAGTGCCACATAATGGCATGTACTTGCCTTATAGTTTTAATAGTAATAGAAAATATAATTTAAATAATAAATTTTATAGTTTTGTTATCATAGTATATTTTTATATAGTAACTAAAAATATATCTAATTTTATGAAGGATGCACATAAAAATTCCAACATAGTAAACAGATATTAAAGTAAAAATAAGCATTTATACAAATAAATTGTGTGTTTGATTTTCTACAAAAATAATATTTATATAATTATGAAAGGAATGTTAGTAATATATTTTTAATTGTTTCAAATTTTATATAGATAAATTTTTTTATATAATTTTTTTCATTATTACTCTCAAAAAATGAGTCTCTTAGTAAAATATTCATTTGTAATTATTCTATTAAGATTGTTTTAATGCGATTATTTTATTAAGGCTTTTTTTTTCCCCTTCAAATTATATTCATATACTATAATTATGGTGAAAATATTCCAACATGATGAAGCCTTCGAAAAAAAGGGCTCCTATAACACAAATCAATTTGAGCCAATCATAGAACAAATAAATATTTATTTCTATTAGAAATTTTAATATAGGAGTGCTCATGTAACCTATGTAATTTTAATTTGAGCCAATCATAGAACAAATAAATATTTATTTCTATTAGAAATTTTAATATAGGAGTGCTTATGTAACCTATCTCAAAAAAGATGAGATGGATTGAAATAACATGTTTGACAACTTTTGATAGATATTATTGGTGAATCATATCTTAATTATGTTTAGAATTATCAAAATAAAAGATACGATTTTGAACTTAATTTTATTGTGTGCTTTTTTAAACCAATGTTTTAGATTATATCATGTGATGTTTATCCACTCTTTCATCTTGATCAAAGATCACATAATGTCATCTAGAATGTAAATGCAAAGGACTCTCATAACCTAAAATAACATTTTCTTAACATAATAAATAATAAGAACTATGTCAATAAAAAAATATTATAAGATGAATTATACAAATTGTTAAAATTTGATTCTTGTTTTTCTTTCCCTCTAGCTTTAATAATAATCAAAACTAAACCTTTAATTGTCTCACAACTTGAAACTGAACCCTTGATCATTGTCTCCCACTGCCCAAATTGGACTGTTGATCATTGCCTTGAGATTGTTATAGTGCTAATGACTGACATAATTGAACCTTTTTCCTTTAATAATGGATGCATATATTGATGAATTCTATCTATAATCTCCAAACCTAAACAACAAATTGTTGCATGGTCTTTTTACACACCTCATTAAATGTAATAAAATATTATTAGAAAGATAGATAATGAAAAAACATGTAAATGGGTACCAATTCGAACGATTTGCCAACTCGTGACTAATATTCGAATAGTATTAATTTTGTGATGATTGCAAAAAATTTTGTCAATCACAAACTGCAAATTCGAGGTGGCATGCCCACCATGGCGTGTCGTGGAGTTGTCAGGGGGCCGGTATGGGGGAAGGGGGGATTCGGGCATCTGGGTAGTCGAACGAACTACTTGGATAGTCGTTGCCCTACACTCTAGATGGATCTAACAAATGGTTAGAATATGTTTTCCCTTTTTCCCATACACAAGTACCTTGGCATATGCGAGGGGTGAGGGGGGGAATGTGATGTGTATGATGGGGAGTGGTAAGGACCACCTCCCTCCTCCCTCCTCCAATACATAAAACTTATACATATGTTTGCTTCCCCTTTTTGTTTTTCATCTATTTTTAATTATTATTTTTATTATGCAATCCTTTACTTTACCTTTGCAAGGAATGATATCGATGGGACATATTTATTTTAATGCATTTGATGGTGACTTATTCTCTAAGTATAGTCATAGGTGTTTATGAGTTATATGCATTCCCCAATTTGACTTCGTAGTGCTTCATATGTTATAACCTAGTCTTATTTTATTATTTTCTTACTTAGGGAGTATCAAAGAATATTCCTTTTACTATTTTATTGCTCTATAATTGAGGAGTGGAATTATTTCTCGCTCTCCATACATTTTTCAGAGAGCTTATTGCACTCTCCTAGCCTATTGCTTTGGCACAGATAACTTATTTTTCCATTTCTCTTCTCATGTGTAATCACCTAATTCATCTCACTCTCTGGTAGGATGGTAGGATTTTAAATTACATGTTAAAACTAGTTCATTGTATTGAGTGGTTAAGAAGTATATTATTTAGTTAGCTATGAGAGTAATATTGAGATGATGCAGATGAACATAGGATGTATATTTTGGAATTTCTATCTACATGAGTTAAGAGATCTATATAAAATTTGTAAATCAAGGTTTCAAATTTCAAATGAATTACATAAATTACATATCCATTCCTTTTTACTATGCATAAATTCATTTCAACAACATGAATAAGATGGAGAAACATTCTCCAACACATGAACAATGTCAAATGGTAGGTTTTCTCCTTCAAGAAACATTTACAAGAAGATCATTCCATGCTTTTTCCGTTGCTTCCTTGAGCACACAATCTATAAATACATCACAAAGAAAAAAACAGTAACTATGGAGGTTCACCTCCCATCCCAAGCTTCTAAGAAGCCACCCACAAATCTGGGGAAACAAGACTCAAATGGTTTATACTCTAGTGACTAACAATGCATACACTGTAACATCACAATACATTCAATCCCTCCAAGTTTTAACACAATCTACAATCACTTCAACACAACAAAAAACCTAATTTCACCAACAATAATTTAACAAGATTCCAACACCATTATGCAAGTGCAAAAGAAGGTCATGGAATGAGAACCACCCTTGTTCCAGGCTAAAGGAAATGATAGTTGATGAAGAGCTCCCTTCTCCTTAGTCTTTCCTCCAAAACCCTAATTGTCTCTAAACTTAGAGAGTGGGTGAACACCCCACTAGCTTGTCACCACTCCTCTAAAAAGTCTCTCTAATATCCCATTTTTGGTAGAACATCAAGCCCATTATTTCTTACATTATTGCCCCTTCAAAAAAGAAACTTTGACCAAGTGGGAATGTGAAGGTACACATGGGAAAACTCCAAATTTAGAATTGGTGAAAGAATGCATTTGTTAAGAGGTTCCCTAGGCTAGCTAAACACTAAAATGGTCAAATTTAGGCCCCTAACATGTTATGCTAACATATGGGTGTCTTATTTTCACAAAAATGACACTTTGGGACCATATATTGACCCTCTAAAATAGTGACCCATCCTATCCTATCTCCAAGTGGATTTACTTAATCTTATGAAAGGTGATTAGTTTAAGGTTAAGTGTAACCATGACCAAAACCCTAGGTGACATGTCATCAACACATAAACAATTACAAGTATCAAGCGACACATTAAAACACATTACACATCACAATGACATGTCCCTACACACTCATGAATTTAAATATATTACACACATGCAACTCACATTTACAAAATAAAAACATCACAATGAGGCATTGAATCTTCTAAAGATTCACCTTGGATATACTATATCCACATAAGTTTGGACCTTGTTTTTTAACCGATTAAATTCCATGGTTCAATTGCCTGCACACTAAAATAGAACATTAGTAGCCCAATGAAAAGTCATATAAAATCCATGTATATAGGTGCATGAAAATTTCATATTAAATAATTCACCTTAACATCATTAACCAAATCTTATTTTTAAATCATTTTCATATAAAGAATTTAAAAATCAAAATATTAGAATCCTACATATCAACATTAATCTTTCCTAACACAATCAAATTTATCTTCTGAATCACATCATATTTCATTTTCTATCATGGTGATGAAATATTGAATCCATACTTATTAAATCATAAGGCATATGAATTAGGTCATAGTACGTATCATAAGTAAAGTGTACCCAAATGTATGTTGATATTATAGTCAAGTTTGTTAATTAGTGACACATACACTTAATCACATAGTTAGCAACTACCAAGATTATTGTATACTTAACAATGTTAACTAACTAATTCAGGCTCTATCGAGTTCTAAAGTTGCTACTAAGTTTCGGGAACAATATTCAATTTGCACTGAGCAATATCTACCAAGTTGGTGATTATCAGTGTAAATTGAGCTTCATAATGTTTGCATGGGTTTCATAATAGATGAAGAGAATCACACCACTATCTTTCTCAAGGATACCATATCTATTTGAAGACTACCTATTCCATTATGAAATACATTTGAATTGTCAGCCCAGGGACATAGGACTTGAATAGGACAACATGGTATGTGCACTAAGTTCCTTTAAGAGTCTTAACACCTATGATGTAGGAAGATAAAATGCATGAAAGGAATCTATACTATTGATACAAAATAGTTAACACACTTGGACTAACAACAGATAACTATAGAAAACTTCAAAAAATGAATTATAAACTAGTTAAAAATTCAAATATCCACCATGATCATTTTTGGCAAGTGCTACAGGAACTTTCATAGTAACAATGTTGTAGGACTAATATAGTAAATCTATCTTAAAATAGGAAATTGTAAGGAATGAATCTACTCTACCTAAATATATTCAACCTCCCAAGTGGGCACCTTTGGTTGGTTGGTTTCAACTAATTAAGAACACGATAGGTATTCCAAAATCACTCTCTCATTAAAATCCTTCTTTGATTACATCACTGAATAATTCATGAAGAACTAGAAAAGAGTAACTTCTAATCTTAAACTAGTATTATCTATTTTTCATTACTTCCTTTCTACTAAGATGATCCCAAATCCATTATATAGAGTAGTGGATACTTATTAAAAACATGACATAAAAGTTGTGAAAAAAACATTGCTAGAAAAGAAGGCTGAACATCAACCATGACATAGAACATTGATTAGGCAATAGAATAACAACTCATAGGAAATATAGCAAGTTGGGTCTTCCTAGTTTTTCTAGAACAATAACTCCTTTGCAGGTGTGGTTTATCCATAGGAACTAATCTGCGCTTCCTTTGCCACGATCAGTCTTCTCCATCTTCTTCCTTTAATATAGTAATCACCACTCTTTGTGCCACTTCTCCATTTTTTGAAAGATAGAAACATCTGGAACACATATGCACGACAACATTCCTACTCTTATTCAAATATTATAACATAGCTTAAAAATATTTATATGAAATAGTACATTCTATGTATAATATTAAGCAAAGTATGTCATACCCACTATCCATCAGTTTAATAAGTTCTAGCCATATCTGGAATAAGTTCACAATATATTTAAAACAAATGTGTTGGAAATGTTTTCCACAAGGTTCAAAGAGTAATTTTAGACTATATAAAAAAAAAATTAAATTTGAGACAATAAAATGCCTCATCATCTACCCTCCACTATGTAAATGCTTGTCCTCAAGCATTGTACTTCTTTTCCATGGCTCTGAAATCTCCCACTATAGTCTTCCCCTGCTTCCCACTTCTAAAAGTGTAGAAATATCCTCTAGCGTGTCTCCAATGTTCACCCAAGTGTTCTTCAACCACTAGGTCTAGTCAGGTAGCATTATTTTCATACAGAGGCCAAAGAAGGGTAGGAGGCTGAAGAGTTAATGGCATACATAGCTCTTTTCTAATTTTTCTTCCTAGTTGCATATATTTAGCCACCTTATTAACTGCTACCTAATAATTGATAGAGCTATGTTGTTTAGCCTTTTTGAAAGCTTCTAGCAGTCGATTCCATCAATTTCTAAGCCCTACAATTATTCTTTGTTGTGTAAAGTTTTGAAGTGTCCAGTATTCTTTGTAAACCTTTCCCTTTCTACAAACACTTTCTCCTTGATCTTTGGTTTTGGTCTCCCATAGGTTAATCTAAACTAGTACCTTAGAAAGATCATTAGGCTTACGCGATTTAGTCCGTAATGGTAATGGTTCAAATTTCTCAAGATCTCTATAGGTATCCAACTACCTATCATAATTTGTCTCATTGTGCATCCAAGACATTAAAGCTCTGAGGTGAACATCCCCTATGTAAAGCAGAGGGTTCCACTCTGCCTCATGTGGAATTATGCAATTATGGAAATAGAGTTCACACAACAAATTCTTTTTCCATGAAGGAAAAGTATGATACACATTATAAAAATCTTCATCATCAATTGAAATAACAGAAACTACTCCTTCAAAAAAATGGCATACACCTTTGGTGGTGGTCTATAGGCCATTACCTGGTCAGCTAGCTTTAAAGCTTTATTCATTTGTTATTTCTATTTCTCAAGTTTTTCTTTCAATGATTCAATTTCCTCATCTCTGTCAAATATTGTCTTCTAGATTTGGTCTCTTTCTTTCCTCCACAAGGCCTTTTGAAAAAAGAAGTGGTTGTATAGACCAAACAATATCGATTGAATTGTAGATGAATGAAATTCTTGAGCCTTAGATTTCATCTTTTGTTCTTTGGAAACTTGCTGGAAATGTTGGGTGTACCAGGAGGATTTATAAGGTATGAGAGAAACATTAGAATATTTTGGGACTGGTAGCATTGTAGGTTGATCATTGCTAGGGGCTTTTTTTTGGAACAATAGCGGGGTTTGATTTACACATTTCCTAATTCTCTTGTGGTATCTCATTAACAGGTTCATTTTCATGTGTTTCCACATTTTTTGGTTCCAATTACACTGGATAGTCATCTAGAATATTTTCAACTACTGATTTTGCATGAAACTTTGAAATCGAGGCATTTAGGTTTTCAATGGAAATTGGAGATACTTGACCTCACATACGAGGGCTTCTACACACAAGAACCTCTTTAGCTTCGACCATTTTGCAGGTCCACTTTGGTTTAGGCATGACTGGAGTATATGTTGTAGGAAGAAACCTTTTTCTCATTGTTAATTTGATAGAGGGGTTTTGGGCTTCCTTTTCAAGATTAGGGCTTTCTTTACCAATCTTATGCTTTGCTTTATCTCTAAAAGAGCTAGGTATATCATCCTCTAAAATAGGCTCAACAGGCTTATTAGGAGAGGGTTCTTTTTCTATTTCAGTCAGATTCTAACTAGGCTCTATAATTTCTTCCTCATTTCCTAAATTTTGCGGAATAGGGTTGGCTTGAGGCTGCAAGGTTTTAAGTTCAACAAATTCTGCCCATGATATAGGGGAAGAATCCCTAAGAGACCTTTCAACTAAAAGTTTGATGAGGGCATGATGAGAAATAGAATTTGCATTTCCTTTTTGAGTTTCTTCAGAACTAATACATAGCATATTATAAAGGAAATTGGGGATATTAACTTGAATGTTATGTCTTATACAACTGAGTAGCTTAAAATGATGAGCATGCAAGTTTGAAAACCTACTTTTACAGGTCAAATACCTGATAATGTGGGTTGCCAATTCTGGATATGGAGCTAGAAGAGAAAGTCTTTTACACACTTGCTTTCAAATGTCCAGTTGAGGATCACTTGGCCAAAAGAACTGTGCCCGTAAAGTCCTGGCATCATGTTCGTTTGGATAATGCTCACCAATTGTTGGTAGTCTTGTGACTTCTACTATCTGCTCCTTAATAGCAATTATTCTTAATCACCATACTATGGCTTTCCCTTTATCAAATGTTCTCATTAACTTTGTTGCTACTTCTTCATTGAGCTCAGTTAATTGTAAGAAGTAGCCAAGCCATCCACAGGCATGAAATCGTCAGATTGCTTCAATGTCTGCAAGTAAAATATTATAAATAACTAGCTCATACCTCCGTAAGTATCCTCCCATATTCAAAATGTCTAGCTTTGATTTTCTCTACTCTCACCACTTTGATAAGTTTTACCCCTTTTTACCTTTGTAAATTCCCTCTTCTCAAAATTTCAAATTGATCTTTTTGAGAAATGTCATTGCCAATTCTCTTAACAAGTCTTTGTTGTGTTTGGCATGTAAAATAATTATACAATTAATTATGAAGGACATCAAGGTTTAACTAAAGGTGTTCTCATAATAACTCTTAGTCTTTTCAATCATGTCAAACATAGGAGATCTTTTCCCAAAATCGCAATGAAAAGGTATGGTAGATACAAAAAGATTTTAAAAATTAAATTAAACTATTAGATTGATGCCAAAGTATAGCCTATAACATGGGCATGACTAGGGTAATGTGGAGATGACATTTGGAAATTAATACTCTTTCTTGGCCCCCCACTAAAATTTGACAAGTGTCCACACTTTAAAATTTTTGGCACAGGAATGAGAAACTGGCTTAAGACTTATACAATACATTTAATGCAGTATTATATATAGATATCAAAACCTATGCACTAAAAATGAATAAAGAGTAAAAATTGTTGTACCTAAAAATTTAAGAGCTTTCATCTGCATGCAAATTGATGAGGTGGCAAAGTCTAGTGACCATATAAAAGGTGTTAATGGTATGGTTTATTGAAAGCAATAAAAATAGAATTTGTGGGTGATGTGGAGTGTGGGTGTATAGTGGATAGAGAAATGAGATGAGTTGATATGAAGAAAAAGAAAAATGAATGAAAGAATAGACCTCATATTAAATGAGGTTTTATTATGGGGGCTCCTTGAATGTTTGTCATGGTACGGCTGTAGGAAGAAGGTTTGCACCATCTACTATAGGAACTGTGTTCATAGGAGCTAGTAAACTAGTTGGTTGGAACTCGTATAGGAACTCATCTTTGGTCCATGGTTTATGATAGATGCACAAGCTATGGCCATTTACAAGTAACTTAAACCGAATAGGATCAATGGTTGTTAGTTGGATTGCTCCATTGTCAAATACATACTAAATTTCATAAGGACCTAACCACTGAGTCTACAACTCCCTTGGATTCTCTTTGAAGCAAGAGTCGTATAGGAGATCCCAATCTCCCACTTGCAATTGTTTATTACAGATATGTGCATCATGCAACTTCTTTCACTATTGTTGAATGATTTGTGTTATTTCCAAAGCTATCTTTCTTATTTCATCTAGTGAATTCAAGTGGAGAAGTCTCTTTTCTTGTGCTGTAAGAAGACTAATGTTCAATTCCAAAGTAGTGCATAGTGTTTTATGTTCAAATTCAATAGGCAACATTATTGCTTTGCCATAGACAAGTTCAAATGGAGTGAATCTAGTTGTTGTCTTCCATGTTGTCCAATATGCCCAAATAGCTTTAGTTAATTTGTTGGTCCAATCCTTCTTGTGTATGTGCACTGTATTAGTCAAAATGGCTTCAATTTCTCTATTGGTGAACTTTGCTTGCCTATTTTCTTGAGGGTGACCTGGACTAGATTTGTGGTGCCTTATGCTATATTCTTTCACAACCTTAGTGATCAAGTTTGATGTGAGTTGGGCTCCTTGACCTATGAAAAGTTCTTTGGAAACTCCATAGCAGGTGAATATTTCTTCATGTAGGAATTTAGCTACTTTCTCAACTCTTATATTTTTCATTGCTCTAACTTCCACCCATTTGGTTACATAATCCATGCATACTAGGATATAGGATTCACCAGTTGACGGTGGGTCAATTGAGCTTATGAACATTGAGTGACACCTCATTAGTTTAGGTTGGTCAACCCATTCTTTGGCATTTGTCATAGTTGGTTGTATAAGTTACTACATCCTTATGTAAGGTTGGCCAATAATATCTAGTTGTAAGTACCTTCATCCTGTTCTTTTTCCTGCAATATGTCCTCCACATGGTTTTTCATGATAGGCATGCAGTATGTCATATATCTCATCCTCTCTGGCACATCTCCTCATGACCTAATCTGGTCCAACATAGAAGAGATTGTTATCTATCTAGGAATAATAAAAACTTTTCTCTACTAGCTTCCTCTTGTCTTTTGAGAGAAGTGTGGGGGCATTCTATTTGCAGCAAGATAATTTGCTATGTCTGCATGCCATGGTGTATGAGTTGCTATGTGGAACAAGTGCTCATCTAGAAAGGTATCTTCAATTAGAGTTGGATCTTCATCAAAAATATGCAATCTAGACAAATAATTAGCAACTATGTTGGATTTTCTTGGCTTATCAATGATGGTTATATCAAACTCTTATAACAACAAGAGCCATCTTGCCAATCTACTAGTTATAGTAGGTTTGTTCATTAAGTACCTTATAGCTGAGTGGTTAGTATGAACAAAAAATGTACATCTAGTTACATAATGTTCGAATTTGTTTAATGCATAGGCTACAACTAAAAGTTCTTTTTTAGTTACTCTGTAATTTAGTTCAAGGCCATGAAGGCTTTTACTAATATTGTAGATGGCATTTTCAAGATTAACAAGCTTTTGTCCTAATACAACACCTACATCATAGTTTGATGGATCAATATGGATATGAAATGGAATTGACCAATCAGGTCCCTTTATAACTGGTGTTGTAGTGAGGAGTTTCTTAAGCTGCAAGAAGGCTTCATTACATTTGGTTGTCCAAATGAATTTATCTTCCTTAGTCAATAGTGTATACAAAGGACTATCTATTTTACCAAAATCTTTTATGAAATGCCTATACTAGCCAGCATGACCTAAAAAAGATCTTACATCCTTTGGTTTTGTAGGTATGGGTAGTGTTAGAATTACCACTATCTTAGCCAAATCCACTTGTATTCCTACAATGGATATGAAATGACCAAGCACCACTCCTTCCTGCATGAGCATGAAACATTTCTCACTATTGAGTGATATATTATGTTCTTTGCATAAGAAAAGAACCTTTTCAAGATTTATTAAGGCCTCTTCAAAGGTGACTCCAAATGCTGTGAAATCATTCATGGATATTTCCATGCAATCATGTGATATATCAACAAAAATGTTGATGACTACTCTTTGAAATATTGTGGAGGCATTATTACACAGGCCAAATGGGAAGACAAAATATGCCAAAGTACCCCATGGGCATGTAAATGTGATTTTATCTTGATCTTTAGGAGCTATACTTCTCTAATTATAACCACTATATCCATCTAGGAAAAAAATATTTCTTACCAACCAGAGTGTCCAAAACTTGATCAATAAAGGGTAAAGAAAAGTGATCCTTCTTGGTTTCCTTATTCAATTCTCTATAATCTACACAAATCTACCATTTCCCTCCTTTTTTAGGTACTATAACCAGAGGTGAGACCCATCTACTATCAGATATAGGGTATATAAAACCAGCATCAAGCAACTTTTGCAATTCAATTTTAACTATTTCTTTGAGGACTAGATTAATCCTTCTTTGGGTTTGATGGAGTGGCAGGCACCCTTCATTGATGTATATTTTATTAGTGCATAATGTAGGACTTAACCCTTTCATATCTCCAATATAGTCCCATGCAAAAGCCTTTTCATGTTTCTAAAGAAGCTCTATTAACTATTTCATCTGTGCCGAAGGCAATTTGGAATCGACATGGAGATTATGACCCTTTGACAACTCAACTATAGTTGTGAGATTAATCATAATAGCTTCAGGGATTGGACTTGTATCTAGTTCACATGGTAAAAGCTGATGGATAATGTCTGGCTCCTTGGGTAGAAAAAAATTCTCATTACATTCCTCATATATAGTCCCATGCAAAAGCATTTTCATGTTTTTGAAGAATCTCTTTTAATTATTTCATCTATGTGGAAGGCAATTTGGAATTGACATGGAGATTATGACCCTTTGATAACTCAGTAATAGTTGTGAGATTAATCATAGCAGCTTCAGGGATTGGACTTGTATCTAGTTCACATGGTAAAAGTTGATGGATAATGTCTTGCTCCTTGGGAAAAAAACAATTCTCATTACATTCCTAATATGTAGTTAATTCTAACACAAAACTATTAGATACATCCTTTTCTACCACATAGGTATTATTAAGAATACTATGAATTACTGAATCTTCCTGCTGCAACATTAGAATTATATAACATCATAAATCATGCTATTTTTTTCAACTCTTCCTCTCCATCCCCTAAATGTAGCCATAAAGATGTGCTTAAATCTAGTTGGGGTTGAGCCGGAGGATACGAATCAAATTTCTTTTTTGCCTATCCATCTGATATGGTCATACTCCTTGACCTACAAATCATATTTGCATCGGCTATAGCTAACCATGGTTTTCCTAAAATGATAGGGTAACCAAATAAATTGACTTTTGGGGACAAAATCATGAAATATGTAGGGTATTCTAGAGAGTTTAGGTTTACTACTTTGTCTTCTATCATCCCATCAAGAGTGACAGTTTAACTATCCACAAGTTGCATAATTTTTGGGTTAGCCCTTAATCCTTCTATATTCAACTTTTTCATGGTATCCTTAGTCATGATATTTATAGCAGCACCAATATCAATTAAAGCATTTTTAACATATTGACCATTTACAATCACATTCACAACTGGACTTCTTGTCAGAGTATTTAGGAATAATCAATTTTCCTAACATAATGTTAGCCAATTGTCCTACAACATGGACTGTAGTTGGGTCTTTTTTCTTTCTCCCAGGCTTTTTTAGATAGGCTTCTCTGATGGCTTTTCCATAAATAGGAACATCTTTAATAGCTTGGAATAAGGGTTTTTGGACATGCATGTTCTTTAACTAATCAATGATGTCAAAGGATTGTTCATCTATTTGTGTAAGTTTACTTTGTATGAGCTTTTGCGGAAAAGGAGGTTCAACTACTATTTGGGTTTGAGCTGAGCTCATTATATTGGTTGGGTTAACCACTTGTAGCTCAAAAGTCATAGGTTTTGATGTTGCAAGAGTATCTGGTATTTTAGTTATGAGAGGTGGTTTAGGTGTTGGTAGGGTTGTACTAGATCTCAAATGTATATCTACAACATTTAGAGCATAAGTAGGGTATTTTTGAGCATCAACACAATACATAGGTTGTTGTGGTTGCTGGTTATTTGGATTTGGTTGAGGTTGTGTAGGAAACTGAGTTTGCTTTTGAGGTCCAAAAATTGTAGGTGGTGGCATTAGTGTAGGTTTTTGGATTGGAAGTGGTAATTGTGGATTACTAGTATTTTGGTTAGGCCATTGCTAAGGTCCTCTCCATTGGTTTATAGGCTATCAATTCCCTTGGGGTGATTGCCATTAGTTCTTCTAAATTTTCCATTGATTATTTTTTTGGTTATACCACTAGTTGTTTTGCTGGTTAGACTAGGAAGGTTGGTAATTTTGAGGCCATTGAGACTGTTGGGGATTATTTTTCCAAGCATTATTCAAATTAGGTTGATTATATTGTGGAGGACCTTGGGTACTATAGTCTTGCCATTGATTACCATATAGATTTGAATTTTGTAAAGGGTCCTAAGGCATACCTTGACATTGGGCCCATGGATAGTATTGAGCAAAAAAGAATATTTTCTCATCCTCTCCATCTATCTTGATGTACTTAGTTGGAAGATGTTAGTTTTCCATGCTAGTGACCAATTTTCATTGGCAATCTTTCTTCTGCTTTCGGTAGTGTGGACAATACTCACCTAACTGTACCTCAGATTGTGCATGTTTCTTCTTTGCATTCATTGTGTCAAGATGTGTAGGGACATCATTGATGATTTCCTACATAAAATCTAAGAGTAGATTAGATATCTTGAGCTTTGAAATACCCTGACTGATCCCTTTAGTGGTTGTAAACCGATGTCCTCTTCCTTTCTTCATAGTTGACCTTAAGTAGTTCAGAAATTTTTTCTTGAGGTCATCCCAAGAAGATTGATATACATCACCACCAACTATTAGGTCTAGTGCTTCTAGACAATCGTCATTCACCCCTCTCAAGAAGACTAGATTTTATGAATCCTCCACTAGTACATGCTAAGGGTTCTTTTGCATTGCATACAAGAAATGTGAAACATAGTCTTCCAATGTTTCATCCTCCTTTTGTGATATTCTAAAGATATCATCTCCTCTTGAATCATTTGCCTTGCAATACTCTTTGTATTTATCCAGGAATAGAGTTTGCATTTCATCCCAAGTACCTGCTACAATGGTTCCTAAGCCCACGAACCATTGTAAGGCTAATTCTTTTGGTGTTGCTAGAAACAACTTGAGATTATGGGCATCGATGTTATAGTCAAAGCTATGATAGAGTATGTCAAACTCAAACAAGAAAGTACCAAGGTCTTTAGTTGAAAACCCATAGAATTTTGGAAGAGCAGTTGTGGGTATATTTTTGAGATTAGCATTAGTTATGAGGCTTTAAAGAGGAAATAGAAAAGTTTGTCATGCCATCACTGGAGGTATTTGATTATGGGGTTGCTGCTGAAAAGGAACATTGGGTACTAGATTGTTAACAACAAGTGGATTTGGAGTAACACTATCAAGGAAACTAGCCAAAATTTTAGCACAAGGTTGAAGACCACTTGTATCTAAAGGTTTCGTTCTAGAGGATGATTTTGTAGGAAAAATAGGGCTTGAATCCTCAAAAGGAAACTCAACTTCTTCTTCAATTTCTTCGTTCAAATTAATAGACTCTTGTGGAATAAATATCCCATATTCATCTTGTTGTCTTCCTCTTTGATGCACTCAATTGAATTGGTGACTTGTTAATCAAGCCCACAATTTTATAGTTTCTTGCTAACAAACTAATCTGAAAATAAAGGACTCATGAAGGTTCCTAGTTTGACACCATCCCTGACAACGGTGCCAAAAATGTATGGATTTCATAATAGATGAAGATAATCACACCATTTTCTTTCTCAAGGATACCATATCTATTTGAAGACTACCTATTCCATTATGAAATACATTTAAATTGTCAACCCAGGGACATAGGACTTGAAATAGGCCAGCACGTTATGTGCACCAAGTTTCCTTTAAGAGTCTTAACACCTATGCTACAGGAAGCCAAAATGCATGAAATGAATCTATACTATTGATATAGAATAATAAATACACTTGGACCAACAACAGATAACTGTAGAAAACTTTAGAAAATGAATTCTAAACTAGTTAACAACTCAAACATCCACCATGATCATTTTCTACAAGTGGTGCAGGAACTTTGACAATAACAATGCTGTAGGACTAATATAGTAAGTCTATCTTAAAATATGAAATTGCAAGGAATTAATCTACTCTACCTAAATCTATTCCACCTCCCAAGTGGGTCCCCTTAGTTGGTTTCAACTAATTAAGAACACAACAGGTATTCCAAAATCACTCTCTCATTAAAATCCTTCTTTGATTACATCATTGAATAATTCATAAATAATAGAAAGGAGTAACTTCCAAATCTTAAACTAGCAATGTCTATGTTTCATTACTTCCTTTCTACTAAGATGATCCCAAATCCACTATATAGAGGATTGGATACTTATTAAAAACATGACATAAAAGTTGTGAATAAACATTGCCAGAAAAGAAGGTGGAACATCAACCATGACATAGAACATTGATTAAGCAATAGAATATCAACTCATAGGAAATATAGCAAGTCAGGTCTTCCTAGTTTTTTTGGAACAATAACTCCTCTGCAAGCGTGACTTATCTTTAGGAACTGATCTAGTCTTCCTTTGCCATGATTGGTTTTCATCATCTATTTCTCTCTTTGCACTGCTTCTCTATTTCCTGAAAGTTAGAAACATTCAGAACACATATGCATGACAACATTCCTACTCTTATTCAAATATTATAACACAACTTAAAAATATTTATATGAAATACTGTATTCTATGTATAATATTAAGAAAAGTATGTCATACCCACTATCCATCAATTTAATAAGTTCTATCCATATCCGGCATAAGTTCACAAGATATTTAAAACAAATGTGTTGGAAATGTTTTTTCACAAGGCTCAAAGAATAAATTCAAACTATAAAAGACACTACATCAAATTTGAGACATTAATATGCCTCATCAATGTTTACCAAGTTTCTCAGCACAAGCCATGTTTTCTAGTGCTTACCAAGTTTGCAAATTTAGTGATGTGAATCTAATGTTGATTGAGGTATGTAGTGTCAACCAAGTGATTTGATTTATATCAAGCTTGTAGTGACAGTGTTGAATGAGCTATGTAGTTCCAACCAAGTGATTCAGTTTATATGTCAAGTTTCAAAGTGTTCACCAAGTCACCAGTGTAGACCAAGTTTAAACTACTTGGAAGTGATTAGTATGAGCCAAGCTTCTACATCTATCGAGCATTAAAAATGGTTGCCAAGTGTCAGAACCTCACCGAGTTTGTCTTCAGAACCAGAGTACCAACAATTGGGCCGAATTTGTGTATTTTGGTGAAACTTGTATTGTTGTCGACTTTGATAAATTGTAAATTGGATTGGTATATATGTAATGTATTGTATCACATCCAAAAAATAGAAAAACAAGAATGTAGTAAGTATAAAGAAGCATACATGTGAAGCAAAAAGGCTACAAACAGTATAAGGAGAAGCAAAGACTTAGCTATCATAGTAAGGTGATTATTATAAACCAAAGGAATCTCATTCAGTAAATCAAAGTTGCAAATTAGAGATTAGCCACTATTTCATCCTAATAGGTAGAATAGTTAAATCCTTTCACAAGGTAGACTTATCAGTCTTTTGTAAATTTGTTTACTAAATGCATACTTCACCATATGTTTGTAAATCCTTTTGCAAGGTGGACCTAAAAGTCCTTATTGCTCCTAACAGGGAAGATCATTAGAAGTGATCATTGTAAGCCTTAATAGGCCAATGTTATACCATAGTACTAAAGCTTGTGGGTATCATCCCCACCCTAGTTTTACTTTCTATTTGGAAGGTTTTTGGGTTACCATACTGTGTGTTAAATTCTGAATACCATATTAATGATGTAATGCTTTCAGTTTTTCATGCATGCAATTAGATCAATATATATATAAAGGATTAATTGGTGAATTAGATTAAGTTTTATTGGTTACTAATTCACCCCTCCCCTCTCAGTAACTTATCCTATCTCATATTTATAACAATTGGTATCAAAGATTTGTGGTTCTCAAAGAAAATTTTAACAACTTGAGTAAAGATTAGAGATAATGGAGGTATTCAGAATTGATAAGTCTATTGACAATGAAAAGCTAGATTTGGAATTGACTATTGGGAAACTCAAGAAGGTAAAAGAGAAACTTTCTCAATCCCTAAAAAGAAGAAAAGATCTTGTAGTATAGAAGAATGATAAACTCTACATTGAAGAAAGAATTAAGGATATCTATTTAGAAAGTAATTCAAATGAAGCTAATGAAGCAATCATAGAACTATTAGAAAAGAATGGTACACTTCAAGAAGAAGTAAGAAAGCTAAAAAAAGAACAAAAAATTTAGTCAATAAGATTGTGTGAAGTCATGGAAGATAAAAACAAGATAAAAGAAGAGTTAGAAGGAAAAAACAATGAAATTCAACATTTATCCCTTCAATAGATGGACTTCATTGATCAGCTTACTAATATAAATGAAGAAGTCATAAATCTAAGATCAGAGAATGAAAGATTGCAGAATGATCTAAACACTACAAGGAAAACCAATGAGAGTATGATGAAATCTCAAGCAAACATGGATCAATTGATTGAGAAAAATAAATATAGAGAGAAAGGAAAATCAGTAATTGGATATACAGAAGAAGGTGAATTATCCAAGCAAGGAGCTCAAAAAAATTAAAGACCTACTTACAATCATTGTGGTAAGCTAGGTCATACATCAAAAAAATGTTGGAGTAATGGGAAAGCTAAATTCAATGGGAAATGCTACAATTGCAATATTCATGGTCATAGAGCTAATGAATGCAAAGAGAAACCTAAATTTGAAGGCAAATGTCACAAATGCAAGAAGCATGGGTACAAATCTTCTGAATGGAAAACCAAGATATTAAATCTGGTAGAATAGATTGTAAAAGCTATATATGGTTGGGACTAAAACACTTGGTGTAGATGTCATTACTATGGAGAATTTGGACACATTGGAATGAATTGTGTAAGACATCACATGAGGACAAGAGACACCACTAGAGGATGTTTTATTTGTATAGAACTTGAACATCTTGCCAAGAACTATATGAACACTAGAAGAATTGAAGATGAAAAGAAAACCAAGGCTGATAACATCAAAAAACAAATGAGAAAATAGTGGATTCCAAAATCTTCTGAGAATGCAAATCTAAGTACTGAAGCACATGTCACTCAAGAATTGGGTGACTCAAACATCTCTACTTGATCTCTCACAGGGATAATTGGAACTAAGATTTTGAAGCAGACATTTTGCATTAATTCCAATCAGCTAGAAGGAAAAATCCATATCACCAAGTTTCTAAAAGAATTCTAGACCTTATTAAGCTAGGTCAGGTTGCAAGACCCTATTGAGCAAGGTCGAGAGCAGCTAAGTTATTGTGTGGACACCGAGTCATGAATGTCCTTACCAAGAAATCAATTCAAACCGAGTGGAAGATAGTCTATCATCAACCAAGTGAATGTACCAAGCATTTATGGTGATTGGAAGGTGAAATTTGTTAAAAGAGATGAAATCAAACTCATTTTTCACCGTTAATTTTCAAGAGCTATTTGCGACAAGTGATTTCTGTACATCCAAGTGATCTATGTGAATTATTATTGAAGTTTTCCATGTTTTCACAAACCTTACCAAGAAATGACATCCTCTAGTAGCAAAACCAAGAAAGGATATGAGATGTTAGTATGAGGAGTTGAATGGAAAGCACCTGACTTCAAGTTGAGTTTGGCAATTATGGAAACTCTTGATCCAACCAGAGGTTAGTCACAAATTCCATCAAAGGTATTTCTAGTAAATGATATTTGCTCACATTTTCATTGTTCAATTCATGACATGGGAACCCTATAAATGGATGAAACTTTGGAAAAGTTGTGTGCAAATGATGTGTTGAAACCTGAACATCAACACCTAGAAATTACGGGTTTAACCCACATTCCACACGTGTCCCAAGAATTTTAGATAAAATGGATAAGGTTTATCCTTAGCTATGTGCATAATGAATAGCTATGGTTGGAGCAATATATTCTCATTACAAAGAAAATGATTCATCAGATCATAGGGCTTCCAATATTGGCGAAGGAAAAGACCACCAAAACCCTAAGTTGGGTATAACTAGAAAATAAAACTCTTGCCAAATGGGATGGAAGAGGTATGAAGATCAGTTGTGTAGCTAAAGTTTGGAATTCATATAATTGCACAAAAAATATATAGCTCTAATTAACTCAATAGTTTATCATGTGAGGTAGTGGATCTCGCTTTCAAAGTGGTGAAGAGCAACATGTCCTTCAACCTTTTTGAGTTGATGTTGAACCAATTCAACAAAAACATGGAAAGCATTAGAACATCAAAAAATAACCCTTGTAAGTTTGATTCACTTTTAACCTATTTATTCTTCTTTGTACGAAAGCTTTTCCCTTCAAAAGATAAGCGGTATGGATAAAGGATGTGCTTATACTATATCAAATCAATGAGTATATAGTAGAGATGGGTGAAAATTATATCATTATCATGGACAATTATTTTAATTCATTCAAGGATAATATGAATAACATATTCAAAATACCAAAGAAACTTGTAGAATACTACAAGGATGATGTTTTTCAATGGTATATTGTGATAAAGTGTTCATACAAATAGTAAAACTGAGAGTGGTATGGGTTAAGCCTCTAGGTTATGAGGTTACATTGATGACACAAGAGATATTATTGAGGCATTGTTGAATGAACTTGTAGATCCCAAGGCTACAGATTTTGGCACATATGATGAAGCCAAAGCTAGAATTTAACTAGAGATAAAACTTCCTCACACTATCAACAAAGGAAAGAAAAGGATAGAAAAACCAAGAAAAACCAATTCCACTCTCTTATTGACAGAAGGTAAAGGAGTGATATAGAAGAAGATGATGTAGAAGATGAGGTAGATGAAGTAGAATTAGAAGAAGAGTCAGTCAAGAAGAAAGGTGAGGTTATCATAACCAAACCTACCAAGTCATCTAATATAGTGTTTACAAGAAGAACATCTAGAAAGAAATTGAAATTAGGTGAAGAAATATAAGATGTGATTTTCAAGCAGCCTCCACCTACTTTTCAAGAGAAATCAAAAGAAATTGATTTTGGAGCTGATATGGAAAATTTTAAATCATTAAGCTATAAGACCAAAAATGAAAAGGAAAGGAAGCAAGTTGAAGACATGATGATGTCTAAGCTAGGAAAATGGAAATATCCTCCTGACCAACTTGCATTGCAAATTTCCAATGAATTAATGGAGAAAATTAAGCCAAGATGGGAACATGCCAAGAAAACTACAAAGGACATATATGAGAAGACACTAAGGCAACTCATGCCAAGCTTAAATGACAAAGAAGTGAAAGAATCCATTAAGCAGAATGAAGAAAAACTTACTTTGAAATTCAACATTTGCTTGATATTGATCAATGACATTGAACATGTGGTGAAGAATGTCACTAATACATGGAAGAACATGTACAATCTTCATTAGTAGAGTGACTTTGTTGTTCATGTTAGTGATAAGGATGATGATGATGAGAAGGAAGAAGAAATGGAAAATCATGATGAAGAAGAAACAAATGATGAGAACAAAGATGATGAGGAGCAAGAACAGGAAGCCACCGAGGAGAATCTCCATGAGATTCAAAGCATTGAGGAAACTAACCCTAAAAAGATTGTAGCAGTGGTTATAGACTCAATTCCTCACTCTTTGAGCAAAGCTTTAGATCCGTCAAGATCAGAGAAAGCTACTACCAAGTTGGTTGGGTCAAACACTACAAATCCAAGCACTCAACCAATCTTTGCACATGTTTAGCTTAAAACTTCATTGATTGAAGTGATTAGCACTTCATCTACAGAGAAGTCAGTGCTTCCTCCTTCATCACTTTTGGTCACTCACCAATAAGTTATTTCTTTAATAAGTGCAATATCTACTTTTGTTGCCAGTCCTTCCATTTCCACTATTTTTACTATTCCAAGCATGTAAATAGTTAGTACAAAGACAATTGAGAGCAAGCCTCAATTGAGTACAAAAGTTTCTAACAAAGACAAAGATAAGGAAGAAGACATTGATCTTGATGAAGATATAGTTGTTCCAAATTGGGATATCTCTACTCTGAATCCTAATCAAATGCATACAATAGGTGAGCTTTTGCAGAAGAAAGCTAAGCAATAGGGGCTTAGAGAGGAAAGAAATAGAGAGCATCAAGTGATAGAAGATGAAAAAACATTCTTGTAGATACACTCAGCACTAAGGTTGAGACTTCTCAACCTATTTTGGCTCAATTAGCATAAGTGGTTCATAAATTTAATGAAGATCTGAATGGGCAAGAGAAATTGTTGCAAAGTGTAGAGAAGAAATTCAAAAAATAAAGTATTGGAGGTAGTTGCATAGAAGATTGCAATATACCAAGTTTACTTGTCTACTATTCTTAGCTCATTAGAAACCTCTACCAACAATGTCACTTCTCTATTTGGTAAACTCTGTGATACATCTATCTTCACATAGGAAATTGTTGGAATGATTAAAATGGGAAGAGTACCTTTTATAGGGGGGTGAATCAAAACTATCACACTTTTAACCTTTTCTAATCTTTTAAATCAAATAACTGAAAGTAAACTGCATGCATGTAAACATATAAATGAACATAAGGTAAACACATGCAATAACACATAACACCAAATTTGGTAACGTAGAAACCCTCCAGGAATAAGAAGGTAAAATTGGGGTGGGGATGATACCCACAAAATCACTACAGCAATAATTATTTGACCACTTCTAATGGTCTACCCTGTGAAAGGCCTACCCTGTTAAAGGCTTTACACTGTGTCAATAGTGACCTGATTAGAGGATTTACAAACACTTTACATGAAGTGTCACCCTGTTAAAGGATTTACAATAGGCTATTAAACCCACCTAATACATAGGATTTTCAATCACCTTCTCCAAAGTTTCTCCTACCTAGCTATTAAGCTAACCTATCAATATAGGATTTTCAGCATCTAATACAATGACAAGAAAGTATTAGAACAATAAACCTGATAGTATGCAATTTGTAATTGCTAAATTTAGGCACTTGATCTGCTCTCTTTGATCTTGATCCTCTGAGATCTAAGATCTGATCGTATTCCTTGTTCTTTGTGCTGTTTTGATCAACTAGATATGAAATTGCTACTTTGTTCCTCTAAGTCTTTCCTTCTTCACACTGAATTTTGCTATACTCTCCCCATACACTGTTCTCTACCACATACCTAATGGATTTTTTGACCTCCTTTTAAAGATTGTGAAGACTTAGGGTTAGGTATGGATCTATGATCCATATTGAATCTTTAAGTTCTCGCTCATTCATTGCATTTTTCTCATTGGTTCCATGCCTTCTCCATTTTTCTAATTAGCTGCATGTTGATTGCATAGGAAATGTAAAAGATTCAATCTTATCCTTTTTCTCCTTCAAAATATTTCTATGTTAGCTCCAAAAATGATTTACATTTGAGTTTGTGAGGGCACAAACTCATATGTTGATTCTATGTTACTCAACACATATTGAACTATTGGTGCTTGACACACATATACTATCCTAGATTACTCAACACCTATTAAAATTGTCTCACTCAACACATATATGATTCTAGTTCACTCGACATATCAAGCATTCTGAATTGCTTGGCATCAAATATGACTCAACACCTCTATGTCACTTGACACTTTTATACTACTCAGCACTTAAAGTCACTTGACACCCATTGGAATTTTGACTCGGCATACATAGTGTACTCAGCTTCAATGTAGAAAGTGGTTAAGTGTGTTGACACTCAAATGTCAAAACTATCTAAGACCAACAATCTCCTCTTTGACATGAGTGCCAAAAAAACTTAACTAGACATTATTAATTTGTCCTTATGAGTACCTTATCCATAAAATTTCAAAATTGTTCAAAATACCTAACTCCCTCTAAGTTGATTTGTACTTCGTCATTCTTGTAACCAAAATTCTGTGCTGAATGTGCCTATTACTCCTTGTCTTTTGTCCTGTACCTATATTTTGTACCTGTGTCTTTGTATCTATTTTATTAGAGCTTATGGAATTTTTGCATTTTGCATCAGAGCTATTTTCCATATGATTGCCAAAATTTTGTATCTCCCCCTCTTGGTTGTCAAAATTTATAGTATTCTCCCCCTTATTTATCTTATTATCTCCCCCTTTTTGACACTTATGTCAAAGGGCTCTAAGGAATAATACCATACTTAGCCAAAAAATTACTATTTACCTCCATTATTGTTTTTAGAGCTGCATCCCAATTCTCCAAAGCAATGTCAAGTGATTTGTGCTGGATGGCAGCCTCTGTAGCAAGGTGTACAAGTCCATCAAGTGTAGAAAGATTTGGATCTTTCTTTAAGACTGTTTCAGCATAAACTTGTTCCTTGTGGAGGACTTCTAAATGAGGGGTTATGGAGGACTGGATTTGCATCAATTTTGCCTTAATATTGGCCTCCTCTATTGTTAGTACAGTAACTCCCTTTGCGTGTGAAGTGATTGTACAAAATGCTTCTCACTTTGAGCTAGATCTCTAGGTAATTGCATGCTAGATATTTTAAAATTTCTTTCCAAGCTCATTATTCTTTGATTTGTTTCTTGTGTGAAATTGGAAAAATCACACAACTTCCTATACAATGAAAAAATGTTTTCAAGGACAATTTTGACCTTATCTATTTTCTTGGCCAACTCTACCTATTCAAGTGCTATTCCACTTGATATCTTTTCATTCACCTTTCCTTGAAATTTTCTTTCTGACCATTCCATGAGTTTAACATTAGTTTCCTAGTCTTCATTTGTCACCAAGTCAACCATGTCTGATAGTTGCTCTATTATTGGCTTGGCTTCATCTAGTGACTGCAAGTTGAAAGCATCCATAAAGATGTCCTTGATGTCATGAAGTGCTTTCTTATGTTTGAATTCTTTCCTCAGTATTTCTTGCCTCATCCTTTTGTCTAATGCATTTTGCATTTTAGTCATTTGTGCCATTGTTATAGTCTTGGAATCATAGGAAGGAATCACAATATCTTCATCTAGTTTAGGGTCTCCATAGTGAAGTGCCTTGGCCACTTTAGTTGAACTTGAGCCTGGAGTTGAAAATTGCAAGGGGATGGCTTTAGTGCTCAGCTTCTGAATGGTCTTAGTAGGAATGCCAATGTTTGGTAGTTCTACCAATGTTTGAATGACATCCTGCTCCTTTTCTTTTGATGTATCCTCCTTCTCATTTGATTTCCTTTCTTCAACACTCAGCATCTGGATAGTATCACTTATTGCACTTGATGGAGGTGGTGGTGGAAGCATCAAAATTTTAGTCCTAGTAGCTGTGTAGTTGTTCCTTTGGCTTTACCATTTCTCTTTGTGGTGCAGCTACTGCCTTTTGTAACTCATCAACACTCACCAACATAGGGCTTGTGCATAACTCTACCTGTAAAGTAGATTGGTGAAGGATATTTGAGAGATCCTCTATAATAAGGGGATTGATGTTCTGAGTAGAGTTGTCAAGAACATCCTTAATTATTATTATCTTTGCAGGTGTAATAGTTACATGAGGTGGACTGGGAGGTGGCATTTGTGTGTCTTGCACACTCTGTTCTTCTTTTTGCTACTAGTCAACTATTGCTATAGTTTCTTCTCCATTGGTTGGTTCCTCTTCTTCTTTCTCCTTATTATCTTCCTCTTTCTTTTCTTCCTCATCTTTCTTTTCGTCCTTTTTCTTTTCTTCTTCCTTTTCCTCTGTTTCCTTTACCTCTACATCTCCTTTTTGTTATTTTGCTTTCTTTTCCTCTACCTTCTCTTTGGAACTAGTTTTTGCCTTATTGGTTTCCTCTACTTTATCATCAGTAATTTTATAAATTGTTTCCCACAATTGTGTGGATTTATTTACAACATCGTCAATCTTGTTTTGAAGGATGCAAAAGGCTCTATACTTGGGTGCAAACTTAGTTATTTGAGCCTATGTCATGTCAGGCTTTACTTGTGTTAGGGTAGATTCTCTAATCTCCCTCTCCATATTTAGACAATAATGCCACATATTCTCAATTATTTCATACAATTCCTTTGGCATAGTATTGTCAAGTTCTAGAGGTCTGTTTTTTAATTTTGCCATCATGGCATACACAGATTTCTCTACTTTTTTTTTGCTCTTCCCTACTGAGCTTATTGAAATTAAGAGACTTTAAATCATTCAAATCTACATTTTTAATCTTATTACAAGTTTGTCAATTGTAGATTTAGGAGGATGGCTTACCACTTTAAAGTCGCTAATGTCCTCTGATTCTGTTCTTTCCTCATCATCTATATCTGGCTATGCCACATACCTTCTTCTCTTCTTGGGCTCTTTAGCAGGTTGTTTAGTGGCTTGTTCTTCTCCTTTGATGCCTCTTTAGCCTTTTGAGTGGTTGTTCTTGTAGTGGCCCTTATTGCTGGAGTTGGTTTGTTCTGAGCTTGTTTGGTAACCTTTTTAGGCTTGGGTAGAGCTGTACGCTATATTTTTTCCTTTCTTTTCTTTTGCTCAATAGGTGTAGGTGCTTCCTTGGTTTCTTCTCCCTCAATGCCTTCCTACTTGTCTTCCCCTAAGCCTTGTGTTAGATCTATTGGGCCTTGCCCTTGCTCTCCTTCTTCACTATCTCCTTCTGCTTGTTCTTCTTCTTCTTCTTCACCTACTTCTCCCTTAATGCTTGCCCCAAATGTCTTCTTTATCTTCCTTACCATTTTATCTTTCTTCTTGATGACAAAAGCTATTTTCAATTTAGTCTCAACTTTAGACTTGACAACATCATATGTCCCAAAGTGAGGAGTTGCCTTATCAATTTCTTCTGCTAGCAATGTTGTGATTACTGTTGAGGCTTCATCTATATCAAACTTATATCTCAATGGCCTTAGCCATCTTAGTCTTGGTATTGCTTCCTGAATATAGGTGTAATCAATGTCAACCAAGAAGCATATGTCATTGACATGTTTCTCTACTAGTGAAATTGGTATTCTCATTCTTTTCTTCATGGATTTCTTAAAGTCTTCAAAATAACTTGTCATTTGAGCCTCAAAATTGTCACCCATTTGATCAATGAACTCATTGATTTGTGTAATTGTAGTTTTATTGGGGTTCTAGTTTACCTTTCCTATAGAAGGGAATTCTTCCATCACATAAAAGAATATACACATAAAAATTGAGCCAAATTTGCATTGTGCACCCTTTGATCTCCTTATAGCTCCTAGGTTCTCATGCCATACGAACTTTAGATGGCATTTCAGAATGTTTTAGGAGCGATATTGGGGTCAAATAGGGTTGTCCTTTATCTCCTACTTTGTTTGGTTTATATATTGAAAAACTGGAAGACTGGTTAAACATGCAAAAGGGTGAAGGCATTCGGCTAGGTGAATTTGTTATAAAGCTCCTCTTATATGTGAGCAATCTCATTTTAATTGCCAAATTTGTCGATGGTTTGCAAGATCATCTATCTTCTCTTGAGCACTTTTGTAGAATGGTGGGGATGCAGGTCAATATCAGCAAGACTAAGGTTACGATTTTCTCTAATAATAAAAAACAACATCGACATGAATTTTACTACAATGGAAGTGTTCTTGAAGAAGTTGCGAAGTATAAATACCTTGGCATTGATTTGAACAAAAAAATAAGCTAGTCTAGCTATAGGTATAAATGTATATTAGGTGGGTGGAATGCTTTTTATGCTCTTCAGAATAGGTGCCGTGAAGAAGAGTTATGGGATTGGAAAACTATTCAAACCTTGTTCGATCTTCTTGTGCTGCCGGTTGTTCTTTACAGGTGTGAATTATGGGCCAGCAACACTACTATAGCATAATGGAAACAAATCGAAGGAATCCAAAAGCACTTGATCACAAGAAAGTTTAAAATCAAAAGCACTGTTCCATACGATATCATGCTAAGTGAAATGGGGCTGCTCCTATTGAGGCACTTGCTATGGTTTGCCTTCTAAGCTATTTAAAAAGAATCAAAAAAATGGAAGAGGATAGATGGCCTAAAGTTGTCTTTAGTGACACACTATGTAAGTGAAAAAGGACATGCATGCAACAAAACATCAAATGGATGAGTAAATGGAATATTCAATTCAATATGTGCCCCACAAATAATAAATAAGTAAAGGTCTTTGTTATGGAGAAATTCTACAAGAGAAATTGGGGAAGCGAGATCGAGAGGAAGAAACTATATTTATGTAAATGAGTTCAACCCCACTTGTGATCAACTCCAAAAAGCATACATAGGAGCCAACATTTCTTGGAGGGCTAAAATTCTTATTGCTCAGCTGAGAACCAACTCTCACCAACTTCGGTGTGAGACCAGGCATTGGAAGAGGCTAAAGGAGGCTTGGGAAGAGAGAATTTGCGAATTCTACAATTCTAGGAAAGTGGAAACTAAACAACACTTTATTTTAGAATGTGAGGCCTACAAGAATAGTAGAGATAAATTTGTAGATACTATATGTGATAGTTCTTAGTATAACTTATTCAACAAAGAGTACATTGAGCAATTGGATGGACTCATCATCATCCTGCACAAGAAGTGAACAATGCTACTTAAGTCTACTTGAGTTGTCTTGCTGGCCCATAGGCTATTTTTAGCCTTGTGGACGTTAAATTTTTATCTATCTATCTATCTATCTATCTTAATTTGCTGCAACATGAGTTCTACAAGATCATAGGTATGATCTTTCTTCACTAGTTTGAAGGCTACATTAACTGCTAAACATGGCATACTATTTAGTCTACTAGATTGATAAAAATTGTGAGATATAATTCTCACAGCAAAATCTAGAAGTGGATCAGTTATTGTATCAATGGTCATTCCCCTATTGTTCCATTTGGCTACTATATTTCTCTCAATGACCTCTTTTTTGTCGCTTCTCAAGGTCTTTGGCTGATCTAGGGTTGGGAGTCCCATAACCCTATGAACTATTCTCTTGGTATTCTTAATAGGTCATATCTCCAGCCATGGACATCCATCATGAATTTGACTCAAAACAATCTGTATCCATTCAATTTTGAATCCTATAGGGTAGATTATGGCATTGGTCAAACCCTTTTTCTCAACTATCCCAAACTCCTTTTTCAGAATCTTGTTCTCACACAGTTTTTCATAAGCTTGGAATATTTCAAAGTCACTTATGGCACCAATTTTGTAGTTGTAACATTTTCTTACATCTTGTACCATGACTACTTTAGGTGGAATGATGGATAATGCACCAGTTGGGTCATTTCTGTAGGTAACTTCAAGGATTGGTCTGAATTCGGGCTATTTTACTTCATTGCTGACTAATTGAATCTCATGAGCTTCCTTTGCTTTGGGGTTTCATGAGCTAGAGGCCATTTTATGGAACTAGGGTTTTAAAAATATTAAAAACTTTAACTCTATGTAGCTTGGCATTTGATAAATACCTTTAAATCGATGAGTTCATGCTGAATTGCTATTGGAATCATGCAAATGGTTGTTAGGTTGCTGCTTGATTGCTTATTCATTCTTCTTGGCTTTTCTCTATGTTTGAATGGTGTGAAAATGAATGAAATTTGACATTATACTTGTCCAAGACCTAGCATTAAATGCTTCATGCATATAACTATAAACTTGACACTTTAAGGTTTCACCATGACTCAACTCCCATTGTATTTCATTTACTCAGCCTCTACTAGATTTCTACTTCACTCAGCTTCAACTATCAGCTCGGTCGCTATTAGAAACTTGATATCCATTGGAGCTTTACTCAACATCTAAGGATAACTTGACAACTTCTTCAAAATTTTAAGTTGGCATCTTTGCTTATGCAGATTTCTTCCTTACAGTACTCCTTTGTTGTTGGAACTGATGTATGATTTGACTTTGTATATTAGTCCCATACACCTATTTTTTTCTTGGTTGGAGGAGGTGTGATCACTTGACCTCTTGGGTGAAGTGATCCCTCCATTAGATGTGCTGCACTCATCTTTCTTCTTCCAAGTTTTATTTGTTTGCCCTCTTATTTGTTCAACATCAACCTTCTCGTTTCCTTTGTTGACTTCTGTCTTGGGTGCTTTTGACTTTGTTGGGCAATTCCTACTAATATGTCCTATCTTCAAGCAACTAAAACATGTGGTTTGGCTCAACCATCTACTATAACTTCCTCTAAAATGAGTTCTTATGCAATTTTCAAGAATGTGTCCATACTCCTGACAATAGTGACAACTATACCTAGTGTTGTAATCCTAGTTGTAGTGATGTGCATGGTTGGTTCCTCTTACAGGCTGATTAGGTGTCCACATAGGCTTTGATCTGCACTCAAATGCTCTATGACCATACTTTTTGTAGTTGTAGCAGTGACCTTCAAATCTTAGTGTCCTCATAGTCTTGGTTCTACATTCATGTGTTTGATATCCTTGCTGTTTGCACTTGTGGAAAAAACTTGCATTTGTAAGCTTATCATGCTGATGATTGTTCTTATTCTTGCACACATTAGACGTGTGTCCCTTTTTACCATAGAAATGAAAAGTAGGTTTAGTGTTCTTACCTTTGTTACTCCTCTCTTCTGTAGTCTTGGATGATTCTCCTTGTTTAGTGCTAGTGTAACCAAGTCCTGAAGTGTCATTACTAGCCCTTGGTGATTTCAGTAGTTGCTCAAAGTACTTGATAGCCTCATTGAGTTTTTTGTAGCTTTTTGCTATCTCCTTTTCTCTCTTCAATTCATTCTATATTTTTTCATTTTGCATCTTCAAGGTGGAGATCTCAATGTCCTTCATGTTTAGCTCATGATGAGCATTCATCATCTGAGTTAAGGTGTCTAGTTGCATGTTTGAGATCTTTTCAAACTCAATTGTCTTCTCCTCCAGTCTATTAGTAAGATTTCTCTTGTCGTCTTCTATCATGGCCTTGTTTTCAATGGCTCTTTTCTTTTGTTCTATCATTTCACAAAGCATTATGGCTTGTGATTCTTGTTCAAGCTTGAGTAATTTGATTTCTTTAGCTTGTGCTCTATTTTTCTCCATCAGTTCTGTTATTGTTGCATCAAATTCCTTAGAATATCCATTGAAAAACACTTGTGTGGTATCCATCTCCTTGTAGTGTATGTCATTTTTAGCTATGGCTATCTCCTTCCTTCTTTTTAAGGACTTTCTCAATTCTTCTCTGGCTTCTTCTACTTTGTGTAGAGCTAGGTGCACATCAATCACTTGATTGTCTATGATCTTCCCAAGTTTGAAGACTTCCATCTTCAGATCTTTTCTCTAAGCTATTGGGCTTGTCCTTGTGAGAACCTCTACTCTAATACCAATTTTTGGAATGATAAAAATGGGAAGAGTACTTCTTGGGGGTGGGGGGGCGGGGGGTGAATCAGAAGTATCACAATTTTAACCTTTTCTAGTCTTTTAAATCAAATAATTGAAAGTAAACTATATGTATGTAAACATATAAATGAACATAAGGTAAACACATGAAATAACACATAACACCAAATTTGGTAACCTAGAAACACTCCAAGAATAAGAAGGTAAAATTGGTGTGGAGATGATACCCACAAAATCACTGCAGCAATAATTATTTGACCACTTCTGATTGTCTGCCCTATGAAAGGCCTTCCCTATAAAAGGCTTTACACTGTGTCAATAGTGACCTAATTAGAGGATTTACAAACACTTTACATGAAGTGTCACCCTGTTAAAGGATTTACAATAGGTTGTTCAACCCACCTAATACATAGGATTTTCAATCACCTTCTCCAAAGTTTCTCCTACCTAGTTGTTAAGCTAACCTATCAATATAGGATTTTCAACATCTAATACAATGACAAGAAAGTATTAGAAGAATAAACCTGACAGTATACAATCTGTAATTGTTGGATCCAAGCACTTGATTTGCTCTCTCTGATCTTGATCCTCTGAGATTTAAGATCTGATCATGTTCCTTGTCCCTTGTGCTATTCTGATCAACTGGATATGAAATTGCTGCTTTGTTCCTCTAAGTCTTTCCTTCTTCAGACTGAATTTTTCTATAGTCTCCCCATACACTATTATCTACCACATACCTAATGGAGTTTTCAACCTCCTTTTAAAAGTTTGTGAAGACTTAGGGTTAGGTATGGATCTATGATCCATATTAAATCTTTAAGTTCCTGCTCATTCCTTGCATTTTTCTCATTGGTTGCATGCCTTCTCCATTTTCCTAATTGGTTGCATGCTGATTGCATAGGAAATGTAAAAGATTCAATCTTATCCTTTTTCTCCTTCAAAATCCTTCTATGTTAGCTCCAAAAATGGTTTGCATCTGAATTTTTGAGGGCACAAACTCATATGCTAATTTTGTGTTACTTGACACATTGAACTACTGGTGCTCGACACACATATACTATCCTAGATTGCTCAAAACCTATTACACTCTATCTTGCTTAACACATATATGATTCTAGTTTACTCAGCAAATGAAGCATTTTGACTTTCTTGGCATCAACTATGACTCAACACCTATATGTCACTCGACAATTATATACTACTTAGTACCTGAAGTCACTGGACACCTGTTAGAATTTTGACTCGACATACATAGTGTACTTGGCTTCGATGTAGAAAGTGGTTAAGTGTGTTGACACTCAAATGTCAAAACTATCTAAGACCAACAAAAATCAAAGATAAACTCTCTAAGATAGATGAACAGTTGAAGATAAGTGCACACTAATTGTCATTTGATCTAAGCTATAGTTCTTCTCACAACACAAAGATCAAATTTCTAACTGATATGCAAGCAGAATTACTAAGAGAAGAAGTCAAGATAAGGGCCACACTTGTAGATATACAAGCCATGATTCTTCCAAACATGGATGCATTAAAAAAACACATTACACATGCTAACTCTCATCCATGATAACAATTTCTCCATTGCTGATCACATGATGGAATTATCTACAAAAGTTCAGATTGCATTACATGCAAGCAATGTGTTGTAAGAAAATTTTGATAAGAAAATGTCATTTATTTTAAAGGTACATTCTGACTTATTGTCACATTTTGGAATAACCATGTAGCATACACCTTTAACATTTATGTCAAAAAGGGGGAGAAGATAAGAAGATGTAATATAAAAATATGTAAAAAGGGAGAGAAATATGTGATGATGCAATAAAAGGGGAGAAGATGAGAAGATGTATATAATATGTAAAGTATGTTGAATATATATGTATGGGGGGGGGGGGGGGGGGGCATCATAATATTATACATATACATGTATAGATATTCAGATAAACATCTCTTCCAAAAGCAATTTTGATAAATTTCAAAAATAGAGTATATTACCAAGTTGAAAACATAGGATTGAGACTAAAGATTGTTTTGAACCTTTTGAGAATTCTGATAAGTGTTTTTGTCACTAATACCAAATGGGGAGATTCTTGACATTACAGTCAAGTTTTTTAATTAGTGACACACACACTTAATCAGATAGTAGCTACCAAGCTTATTATACAGTTAATAGTGTTAACTAAGTAATTCAGGCTTTAATGAGTTCTATAGTTTCTATGGACTTTCAAGAACAATATTCAATTCACATCGAGTAGTATCTACCAAGGTAGTGATTATCAGTGTAAACTAAGCTTCATAAGTGTTTACCAAGTTCCTTAGTGCAAATTGAGTTTTTTAGTGCTTATACAGTTTTTAGCTTTAGTGATGTGAATCTAGTGGTGATCAAGCCATGTTGTGTCAATCAAGTGATTTATTTTATACCGAGTTCGCAGTGATAGTGTTGACTAAGCTATGCGGTGTCAACCAAGTGATTCTATTTATATGTCAAGTCTCAAAGTGTTCACCAAGTTACCAGTGTAGACTAAGTTTAGACTACTTGAAAGTGATTAGTATGAGCTAAGCTTCTACATCTATTGAGTGCATGATGATGCCAAGCATTGACAATGGTTGGCAAGCATCAGAACCTTGTCGAGTTTGTCTTCAAAAATTGAGTACTAGTAGTTGGGTTGAGTTTGTGTATTTTGATGAAACTTGTGTTGTAGCTGACAGTATAAGGAGCAACAAAGATTTATCTATCATAGCAAGGTGATCATTACACTCCAGAGGAATCTCATTGAACGAATCAAAGTTTTAGATCAAAACACTAGTTCATCTTAATAGGTGGAATAGTTAAATCCTTTCACAAGGTAGACTTAATAGTCTTTTATAAATCTCTTTACCAAGTGCATACTTCACTGTATGTTTGTAAATGCTTTTGCAAGGTGGACCTAGCAGTCCTTATTGCTCCTAATAGGGCATATCATTAGAAGTGATCATTGTAAGCCTTAATAGGCCAAATTTATACTACATTACTAAAGCTTGTGGGTGTCATCCCCACCCCAATTTTACTTTATATTTGGAAGGTTTCTAGGTTACCATATTGTGTGTCAAAGTGTTATGAATGATTTAATGCTTTTAGTTTTTCATGCATGCAATTAGATCAGAATACATATAAAGGATTAATTGGTGAATTAAGATTAAGTTTTATTTCTTATTGATTCACCCCTCCCCTCTTAGTAACTTAGCCTATCTCATATTTCCAAAAATCTAATCATCCCAACTAGTATCTTTTATTCAATTAAACATGGTGAGATTTCTAACAATATCTCAATATCATTATGAGATATCACATCATAAGGCATATGTCTTTAAAATCACTTATGTTAGGTAGTCAAGATGCTTGAAGTCATGTCTACATAGGTTCAAAATCAGTCATTAGATAAATCAATTATATCTTATTAGTCAATATATTATATCCTCATCTTAATTATCATCCATCATAACATATTCACCCAATACTACTTGCACAACAATTGGCCCATTAAATTTACATCATATCGAGCTCTACTAAGTAGGCCCTAATCCAAATTGATAATAATTTTTTTCTATAGCTATTAGTAGTACTTGCAAGAGTGGGTGTTGATTCATTTTTCCATAGTGACCACCTAAATAAATACTCCTAATAGATCATACAATATCATGAACCCATCAACATAATTCTAAGTTATGACACCTTGAGCCTTTATTCCATAGGGTATTAGATTATCAACCAAATATAATTACAAATAGGATGCTTAGCTCAAAAATAACTAAAATATATATACTAGTATCAATAAGATCTTAGGTTCATTGTTGATAAGGAAAATTCCAATTGTTACTTAGGGTTTTGGAACCCTAAGTATTTTTCTCCCACTCAACTATGTGAAAAGGTATTTAAAAAAGAAGAAGAAGGAGAAAGCATTTTAAATTAGTAATTTATTAATTATTTTTCTTTATAATATATATATTTGAAAAAAGAGGGGTAAAAATTTATTCAATCAAATCCAAGATACAGAGCAAAGGCCAAAGGTCCAAAACAACACTACATACTCCTGTCCTCTAATAACATCTGATCAATGATCCCACAATACTCATAAGGTAACTCATCCTTGCCATTAATATCCCATCCACCCACATTCTCTAAAGCCCACTTTTCCAGATAGTCTGCTACTCTATTCCATTCATGAGGGATATGATGAAAGGAGATAGAGTCTAAGGACTTATAAAGACTTGGAATTTGTTTGGCCATAGAGGCAAGTTGCCAATTAACATCTTCCAACCTCTGGTTATTCAACATATCCACAACAATCCGAGAATTAGACTCATAGATAATCTTTTGCCATCCTAAAGTGCAACCATGCTCAATAGCAACCTTAATAGCTAGGGCCTCCATTAGATTATTAGAATGTTGACCCTTGTAAATGGAGCGGAGAAAAATTGTATCACCATTACTGCCTCTACCAATAGCACCGATACTAGCATGACTAGGGTTCCCCCAAGAAGAACCATCTGTATTGATCTTCAAAATCCTAGTTAGGGGAGGTGACCACCTCCCATCCTGACACACCCACTACTTAACATGGCTAAGTCTTTTCCCTAGAATTTCTCTCTAGTTGTTAACTTCTAGGTTCAGATTCCTCACAATAACATGATCCCCTAGCTCTATAATATCAAACATATCAGACTTTGCATAAATAATTTCTTGGAGCCTATTGAGAATCATCTTCCATAATTGACTACTTCCTAATTTGGAATCACAAAAAAATTTGTGATTCTGTTCCAGTCAAAGGTTTTAGAGAATGAAAATTGGGCCAACCATCCAAGCAACCTTTAAGAAAGAAGTCTTCATTGGAGGTTTGCCCAAACTTTCCTAGAAATCAATAAGGGAAGTGACATGAATACACCCATGACACCAAGCCTCCCACCATCTATGCCATATCTCTCTAGAAAAAGGGCAGAGAAAAATTAAGTGAGAGGTAAACTCCTCATTGTACAAACAAAGAAAGCAAACTGAAGGTCCCTAAAAGCCTCATTTGTGAAGATTCTCTCAAGTGAGGCATTTCTTCTAAGCTAATAGCCATAATAAAAAATTACATTTGGGCCAAGAAAAGTGGCTCCAAACCTTCTTCTACTAGTGCATTTCAGCCAGACCATGCAAGTCTGTATCAAGAGTAGCATAGCCTTGAGCCACTATGAATTTACCCTTTGGACTAGGACTCCAAGCCAAGTTGTCCCTACCATTAAGTGAGCTGCAAAACCTAGTCTCCAAAACCTTAGAAAGAAGGGCATGATCCTCAATAGAGCCATCAACTAGCCACTCTTGAGAATCCTTCTAGCAAGTCACCTCAACCTGGCCCAGGCATTTGATGGTCTTAAAATGCTCCTGCTTAAGTCAGCCAACATTAGTAAAAGTATGGGAAAGGGGTAGAAGCTGGGGAAAACTAGAAATAATGGGAGGATGGCCATCCCAAGAGTCCTACCAAAAAAGAGTATCTGAGCCTCTATTGCAAATCCAAAAGAGAGCCTCCTTAACTAGATGGGCTTCCTTCTTAAGAGTATTCCAAATATAGGAGCCTTTACCCACCAAAGGAAGTCATAGCACCTTAGACCAATCCACACCAAGAAAGTACTTATTGGAAAGGATCTTGGCCCAATCTTGGTCTTGATTGTTACACCAACACTAGTACAACTTGGCAGCCAAGGCCATGACAACAAGAGCCATCGAACAAAGCCCAAGGCCACCAGCATGTTTTAGTCTACACATTGACTCCCACTTGACTAGGCTCCACTTTGAGGAAAGAAAGCTACCATACCAAAGGAATTGACAAGATAAAGCATCAAAGTCCCTCACAAAATTAGAGGGTGGGACCTGAACACAACACCTATAAATGGGAAGAGATTACACCACATTCTTTAGCAAAACCACTCTCCTAGTAGAAGATAACCATATGTAAGTCCAATGACTAACCTTACTCCTAAATTTATCCAAAATGCCCTGCCAATAATCCCTCCATTGAGAACCTAAGGACAAAGGGACCCCGAGATACATCAAGGGAAGGGAACCAATTTGGAATCTAAGAATTCCAACAATCCTATTCTAAATAAGCCAAGAAGTATTAAAGAAATAAATGAAAGACTTATCATGACTAATTCTTTGACCTGAGGCTTTCAAATAGGTATCCAAAGCTTTCCTAATGTTCACTATCTCACCAATTCTAGCCATGCCCATTAGTTTGGTATCATCCACAAACTTAAAGATGAGAATACGAAGGATAATCATTTTTCTAGCTCCAGCCTTGGATAAGTCCCTATCGCACTTGAGTTTTTAGAAATCTACCAAGACCCTCTACCAGGATAATGAACAAGTAGGGAGATAGAGGGTTTCCTTGTTGAAGTCCCTAAGAGGCATCAAACATCTCTAAAGGTTCTACATTAATAAGAATTAAGAAGGAGGATGAGGTCACACAGCTAAGAACCCAATCCACCCACTCCTTAGCAAACCCAAAAGTCAAAAGAATTTTCTGTAAGAACTTCCAACTCACCCGATCATAAGCTTTGGCCATGTCCAGCTTAATGAACATAGCTTTCTCCTTAGAAGTAGCCATAGAGTGTACAACCTCCATTACTATCACAACCCCATCCAAAATTTGTCTTCCATCAACAAATCCACCTTGTTTAGCAGAGATCAAAGAACCAAGGAGTGGCTTGAGCCTTTTGGTAATGAATTTGGTAATAATCTTATAGACAACATTACATAATGCTATAGGCCTGAATTGGTCCAACTGATTTTCCCCTTCTTTCTTAGGTATAAGAGCCAAGAAGGTAGAATTCAAATACTTCAGCATTTGTTTATTTCTATGTGACTCCTAGACCACCTCTAGGAGATCATACTTTATTATCTCCTAGAATTCTTGGAAAAACTCAATTGGAAAGCCATTTGGACCAGGGGCCTTACCTTTCTTCATATTGAACACAACATTCTCTAATTTAGAAAGCAAGAGAGGGATCAAGAGGGTGCCATTCATCTCAATAGAGACAAGGTGAGGGATACAATCCAAAATGTCCCACTCTGCAGGCCTAGCAGAAAGATCCTCCCTAGAGAAGAGAGCAGAGAAGTAATTGACTACTTCCCTAGAAATATCTTCAAAAGAAAATATTTGTGCTCCATTCATTAAGACAAGAGAGTAGAGAGAATTCCCATCCATGTGTGCCTTAACCAAGTTGTGGCAGAAAGTAGAGTTCCTATCCCCCTCCTAAAGCCAATTGATATGAGATTTCTACTTCCAAAAAATCTCCTCCCAAAGATCTCATTCTTCCAAATCCTTAAGAGCAGTAGACTCAGCTTTACGCAACTCAGAGTTCAACCCATGGTCATGAATCTAGCAAGTAATATCATCTAGCTTGGTTTGAGCATCAGTCTTTTGAACATGTAGCAACCCAAAGCACTATTTGTTCCATCTCTAAAGCCTATACTTTACATGTTGAAGCCTCTTACTGAAAGTGTACATGGCCATACCACGAGAAGGCATCCTCTCATACCACCAATTCACCATAAGATCAGGTAAAGAAAAGTCTCTAAGCCACATCAGCTAAAATTTGAAAGAGGGATTCTTGATAGCTCTATATGAAGTGATGGAAAGCCTAATGGGCCAATGATTTGAGCACCTCTAGTCAAGAATTTCAGAATTGGTGATCCACCTATTGTCCAACCAATAGCATGAAACCAAAAATCTATGAAGCCTTTCCAAGATAGCCTCACCACTACATCTCTGATTATTCCACATAAAGAAACCATTGGTTGGCTTCACATCAATGAGATTCAATAAGCCAATCATATCTCTAAGAAAATTAGAAGATGGGTCAAGCCTAGCTAGCCCACCCTGCTTTTCCTCTAGACTAGTAACTGCATTAAAATCTCCAACCATAATCCATGTGAGAAAGGGGTCTAGAGACTAGATGAATCTCATGTGAGCCTGTAATTGGGATTTACCTATAAAATTAGTACGAGCATAAATATTGGACATAAGGCACCTTTCTCCATTCTCAAAGCTAGTGGCAACCAAAGAAATGGAGGACCGACTAAAGATCCACCATAAGGGGGAGATTTTCCTTAGGTTCCAAAAGCAAGTCACCCCACCTAAAAAGGTCAAGGCACCCACCCCCTGCCAAGAGCCATGGGGCTAGATACATGCAGCAGAATTAGCCAAACCATCCAATGAAAGTTTTATTTCCTGAATAAAGACCAAATCAAGAGACTGAGACTCAATTAATCTATGAATAGACTTTTTTCTGGGGATGATTTTCAACCCCCTTACATTCCATGTTAGCACAATAATTTATGGGGGTGAGAGAAATGAGAATCAATGGGTTTCATTGACCCAGACTCAACCAAATTTTCACCCATAATCTTCAACTTCTCCTGATCAGACTTTCTAGCACTCTTTGTTAGTTTATCTAAAGGCCCCTTTTTGAAGGATTTCTATTGTATGCCTAAAGCAAGAGGGGCCTTATTACTCTTTATGGAATTAGAGGTTCCTTTGGGCATAAGGGGGTCAGGAGCTACCAAGACTGGGCCCTTCAAACCTTGTGACCCACGAATATCTCCAATATCTTGAACAAGAGGAGGCAAATCAATATCTAGTTGCCTATCCTGTAGATCCCTTGTAACAAGAAAGTGATCCTCACTTTGCATATCCCCAACTAGAATCTCATGTTGACCTTTGGACTTGGGAGAAATCTCAATTGGGATACCCTCCTCTTAGACTATGTCTCCAAGAACATCAAACTTGTGAAAGGTGTCATCAGTCCAAGTTCTCTTCTTACCTCTACCTCTGTTACGAGATTTAACCTGACTAAATCCCTCGCTATCAAAAGGTCCTTTAGATAACTTAGCCTTCCCCTTGTCCTCTCTAGGGGGTTCATGAGCATCCAAGGTGGGGTTCTTATACCTGGGACATTTGCGAAATAAATGTCCATACTTATGGTAGATTCTACATCTAAATGGTAGGGTCTCATAATCCAGCTATTGAATCCAAGAAACTGAACCCATACAAATCTCCATAGAATGTGGCAACGAGTTATTTAAATCAACTTCTACACAAATATGAGCAAAAGAGATTACCTTATGATCTTGAGTCTGTGTAGCTGGCCCCATAGGTTTTCCTAGAAGTATCAAGATTGAGTGAAGAATATCTTCCCTCTAGAATTCCAAAGGAAGTCTTAGCAAGCGAACCCACACTAGAACTCGAGAAGGGATTTCCTCCACAGAGTTAAAGCTCGCATGCCAAGGCTTGATAAAAAGTCCCACCTAATTAAAGAAATAAGGGCCATCTTCAAAATCCTTATTCCTATCTATCATGCTTGAGAAGATAGCCATGAAATAATTGTTAGCTGCTACCAGAATCTCCATATCTCCTTCTGGGTTCCACACCCGACAAGCCCAAGAATATAACACAAGTAGTGAAAGGTGAAGGCCCAAAAATTTGCAAATAAGAGCATGATTTCTCTAGTACTCAACATCATCTAAAACTTGTTTAGGTTGGATAACCAAAATTGGTTGGACCTCAACCTTCTACAAGCATCCATTAATTTTTAGTAATCGTATCTTCCCATTTGAAGAGGATTTTCCTTCCCCTAATTGGGGTTTACCATCTAAACCTTTACCACTGGCATGCACTATCGAAATCGGATCACCCATCTCCAAATCTTCACCAGAAGGCATGGAGGAGGCAAATCCAAGTTCCCCCATTCACTTGGGGCTTGGGCAAAGAAATTTAAAGAGGGAAAGAAGGCAAAAGTCCCTCAACCACACCGCCCATAGACCCTACCATATACACAACAGCAACAAAGGATGAGATAGATGCCTGCCCACGATCGTTGGAGGATCATGCCGCTAAAAATAACAACATCCATGCAATCTACAACAAGCACCCACCTTAAAAAGGTAACAATGACTCAATCCGTAGCAAGCACTCACCTTTAAAAATGTAACAACAACTCAATCTGCAGCAAGCAACTCACGATAGGGAGAAAACCAGTCACAGGACAAGGTAGGGCACACAGGTCCTAGCCGCAGTTTGCAAATCTCGTGCCATTTTATTCATTCATTCCAAAGTTTTCGCTTTATATAATATTTAATTCCAAAAAGAATTAAATATTAATATATTGAAATGCAAGATAATTAGATGCCAAATTAATTAAAAAGAACATTAACCTCTCACATAATTAAATTCTAAAAGAATTAATTATCATAATGTGAATAGAAATAAATCAAGTGAGTTGATAGGAGTGGGTTAAAATTTGAAGAGGAATGTAAAATAATTAATCCTTTATAGAATTAATTATTATTATAGTGTGCATAAAGGTTTGTGAAATTAAAGTGGGGGTTATAGCAAAAGAATGTAAAATAATTAATTCTTTAATGGAATTAATTATTATAGTAATGTACCTGAGAAGTTAAAAGAAGAGTTCGGTAAGAAGTTAGGGTAGTTGCCAAACTTCTTGGAAAATTTATTTAATGGGAGAAAACTATTGTAAGGGGGTTCTTCTCGACTTTGAAAAGGTTTGTACATTTTTCAAGAAAAGGAAAGGCATTTTAGTTCTAAAAGATTTGTAATAGAGAAGGGAAAGGAATAGATGATATTTAATTTTGCAACTTGTTTCTGGTGTAAGGGAAAATAAACATATGGTTGTTTGCTTGTTTATTTGAAATGAAGAGGAATTTATCTTGAAATCCTATGGTTTTAATTTATTTTTCTCTGCTTAGAAGTCATCCTATGGTCACGCTAGTCACATTTGAAATAACATCTTGCTTTCATTTACCAAGATTTTTGATGTGTGATGAAATCTCAAGGTTTTATTCATCCAAATATGAAAAATGAATATTAGATTTCATTTCATTTCTCTATAGTGAGAAGATTGATTAGATGACCTTTGTGCTATGTATTTGATTTCCTTTCAAAATTATTTAAATTAAGGTTCACATTCATATCATATTGATGAATGAATGCTAGTGTTCATTTTTTGCCTTCTAGTTAAACGTATATTTGAAAATTATTTATTTTGAACAAAAATGAGGGAATTGTACCTCTATTTCAAAATTTAGAGAGTACTTACAAGATAATTGCAAGTGACTCTATTATTGGTTTCAGAGTTTGTCTTTTTTTTGGGGTATTCAAGAGTCATTTGTGAAGGTATTTTTGGAGAGTATGACTTTGCTAGGGAAAGAAAGAAAGTTTTAGTGTTTTCCTTTCCTTAGATATCTAAAGATTACCTCCCCAAGGATAGAGGTTGGCAACTCTAATTTATTGTGGTGAAAGAATTTAGATATTATGGCTTTGGTTGCAGTCCAGCCATGGGGGGCTCAAATTAGGTCATTTTCTTTATCTCAATACTGAACCTTACCTAAAAGATCAATGAAATACCTCTCAAAGTTTTTTGGTGAAGCAAATCAAAACCATGATGATCACATTAAAGAAACTACAGTTGCCTATAGGATTCAGAAATCACCTAATGGTTGTATCAATTGCTAGAGTGATCTTGAGGTAAAATTTCTTCAAAGATTTCAACTTGTAGTTGATGTTGCCAAGTTATTGTTAAATTTATTTCAAATTCAAAAGGAAGACATTGAATCTATGATAGATTTTGTAGATAGGTTCAATAGGTGTGCTCATAAAATTCCCCCAAATAGCTAATCAAATGAAAGTAATCAACTGTGTGTTTTCATTGCTGCTTTACAAACTAAAATCAAGTTTTTATTAAAGCATAAAAAAGTACAAACATATCAAGATGCATAGAGGGAGGCTATTAGTTTAGATGATGATATGATTCTAAGTGGAATGAAGTATAAATAAATTGAACAGGTAGGAATTTATCTCTATGAACAATATAATTATTTGAAAGAAAAGCCTAAATAGAAAAGGGTCATTCTGAAAGTAGTGAAATCAGCACCTCCTATTTATCAAAGTCTAATAGTTTTCAATGATGAAGATCTTCTAATCCCTTCTGTGATTGAAAAAACTCCCTGTAGTATAGTTGGAGCCTACCATCTATGTGTTGATTATGATGATGAATACTCTTCATAGTCAGTTGACTCAATGATTGGCCTTGATATATCTCCTATTAAACAAAGTCTAGAAGGTGAAAGATCAAATGAAATTCTATTAGGAGATTTTCAAACTTTAGAATTTGATTCTTTTTTATTTAAGACTTCAAATGATATTCCACCAAATGATGTTGTTTGGGAAGGCTTGAATAGATTTTCCTATGAGCATGAAGTTGACTATGAATTGTTCTTGTTTGATCTCTTAGAGACTAATAAAGCACCACTATAGCCTAAAGCATCAAATGATTGGCTAGAAGCAAAAAAAGAAGACACAATCTTTGAAGAAAAATAAATTGGTGAAATGATACATAGGAAAGATAATGCTCTTGAAGAGGACTTAGTGAACAATAAAGAGGAAGAAAAAGATTCACATGTTTTTCAGCCTCTTATAAATAATTTCTCTTCTCTTCCTGTAGAAGAATTGATGCACCAAATTACAATGGAAAAATTACTTGGGAAATCCAAAAATCAAAGGACTCAAGGTATGATAAAAATTGTTGACATTTTACCTACATTTGTGAAAGGAAACATTGATATGAATTATGCCAAGGAAATTTTTGAATCTATATTCATTTTCCCCCGTTTGCATACATTTCCCATATATGAAATGAAAAACATACTACTTTTCTTCCTTATTATTCTTCCCCCATATCACCAAGAATTGATTCAGAAAGGCTCATAGTTTTTCCAGCTTGTAAATGGTCATATCTAGTTTTTAGGTTTTGTCCTCCATTGTAAATAACCATTTCCATTTTGCAAATTTTGGCTTGAGTTAGTTTTTGTTTTTGTTTGGGTTGGTGCTTCCTTTCAGTAAAGTTGCATTATCTTTGCATCTTTCGCTTCCCTTGAGTCAATCCATGTTTTGAAACTGTCCAAGTTTCAATTTCAAATCTTAGTGTGTAGTTTCAAAGCTTAGTTCAAAATTTCAAGGTTTAGATGCATAGTTCAAGCTTTAGATTCAAGTTTAGGTTCAGTATGAGTGTGATGAGTGTACATGCATCTCTTTTGCATTGTATCCTCAAAGGTTAGGGTTTCCAAATTTTGTTCGTAGTGGATAACCTAGATGGAAGAGTTACATTTACCTTTTGAAGTTGGTGAATATGTGGATCCTTCATTAATATTAATATTCAAGGGTCTTATTCAATATTTTATACACAATATTTTCACTCCCCTCCAAGGCTAATTATGTGGACAAATATTTGGTGCTAGACTATGTTTAAAAAAGAAGAAGAATCAATTGTTCAGAAAATAGAATATTTCTATTGGTTGGATACTTGCAAACATTCTATATAAGATCATGGGTTAGATTTTACCTATAGTTGGTTACCATCCTGCCTTTTCATTTGAAAGTATATGACAGTTGTTCAAAGTAAAAATCTGGAGCAACTATGTCTTCTTCATCTTTATCGGGTATTTGTAAATGCAGCCTGTATAGAGTTAAAATATTTGGGAGCAGTGATGATAAATGTTGAACAAAAGTGTAGCTCTCAAATGTTGAATATTGTGATGATAATTGCTACTAACATAGAGGTTTCAAAAAATTGAGCGAAAGAATCTAGATGTTGTTATTAAATATTTCTACAATGCCTATTCCTATTTGTTCTTGCATGGGTATGCCTCAATAGTGTTATGGGTGGGCAATGATGGTCGATAGTTAGCTTGGCACTACAAATATATCACTGTATTCTCTCATAATGAATCCCAAACTGCGGGTGCACACAACTCCATTAGCAATATCAATTTTCTTTTTCTTTTTTTAATCATGTCATTCAATGGTAGACCCAAATGCTAAGAAGATGTATTTGAGGATGCCCATGATAAATGTGAAGTATGCTCAACATGCACTACAAGGTTGTAGTTTATACTTGATGATAAACATTGTTGCATTTGCAAACAAGAGTGCCCAACTATTTTTATAAACAAGGCTTTGGGAGTCTATATAAAAAGATTTCATTGTCATATTTGCTAGTGCAAATCATGGGAAAGTTGGTTTCACTCAAATAATTTAGCTTATTTTAATGATGAGCAACACAAATAATCAAAGCAATGTCTAGGTTGAGTTGTTGTGTATGTTGAAAGTGAGGTGTCATGATAAAAATGGGAACCCTAATTTGGTTTATGAAGTATGAGATGAAGAGAAAATATGGTGATATATAGTAAAGGCCCAAATCTATGCAGAAACATCAAATTTGGAAGGATCAAAGACCAACAACATTGTGAATGATTCACACATGGGATTCACCAATGTAAATGTTTAAAGGAGGAGAAATAATTTGGGGAGTTTTGATTTGGTCACTCAAGAAAGATGTGATATATCCCCATAGTTCAACACAACACACATATGCAAGGAGCATAGCTAATACAAATCATTTGCAAAAGAGGAGGGTCCTAGAGAAAGATGTTAGGCCCACAATGGCTAGATTCTTTTATCTAGTAAGGAAGCATCAGAATAGTCATCATCACAATTAACAATGGCTAAGACATCTATTTCCATGCAATATCAAGACTTTTGTCCACAACAATGTTGTAGCAACCTTAGCAAGTGTTACAATGGGTAAACTTTAGGAGTGTGTTGGTTGCTTGTTTATTTGAGATGACAAGGAATTTATCATGAAATCCTATGGTTTTAATTTATTTTTCCCTGGTTAGAAGTGATCCTATCGTCACTTTAGTCACATTTGAAATAACTTGCTCTCATTTACCAAGATTTTTGGTGTGTGATAAAATATTGAGGTTTTATTCATCCAAATATTCAAAATGAATATTAGATTTCATTTCATTTCTCTACAACAAGAAGATTAATTAGATGGCCTCTATGCTATGTATTTGATTTCCTTTCAAAATTATTTAAATTTAAGGTTCACAACCATATCATATTGATGAATGAATGCTAGTGTTCCTTCTTTACCTTCTGGTTAAAGGCATATTTGAAAATTATTTATTTTGAATAAAAAGGAGGGAGTTGTACCTATATTTAAAAATTTAGAGACTACTTACAAGATAATTGCAAGTGACTCTATTGTTGGTTTTAGAGTTTGTCTTTCTTTTTGGGTATTCAAGAGTCATTTGTGAAGGTGTTTTTGCAGAGGACAAACCTATTTACTAACAGTTTAATAATGTACCTAGGGTTTGGCAAGAAGAAGTTTGGGTAGCTAAACTTCTTTGGGAAGATTATTTAATGGTTTAAAAGGAATTGTAATGGGTTCTTCTTTTCTAATCTGCAAGTTCGACAACTACTTTAGGGAGAAGAAAATTCTATTTTGTAATGGGGAAAGGAGTTTTAGTTAAAGCATATTGATTGTAATAGAGGGATGGGACAAAAATATTGTTGTTTTATCATGTTTCTAAAATAAAGAGGAATATACATGTGCTTAGTCTTGTGATTTGTACATTTATATTTCTGATTTGCAAGGATACTGAGTCCTTTTATTTCTATTTTAGATGTAGTCTTGTATTACAACATTGAATGTGATGTATGTAATCTTGTGATTATATGCTCACATTTTGCTTAAACATATTTTAAACTTCCTCTCTCTCCTTTTTGTAATTCAAAAGATTGTTTAGGTAGTCATGTGGTTGCTTATTCATCTTTCTCTTTCCATTCAATTTATAAATCTTGAAATTGCATTCATTATATGTCTATGGACGAATGTTAGTAAACCTTGATACCTTCTAGGTTAGAGGTATATCCTATCATAAAATTCTTTGCAAATCTATAAATGAGGGAGTTGTACCTCTCAATTTAGAGGGTGGTTATCAATTAGTGATAATTGATCCAACGGTTAGCGTGTTTTGCTCTTCCTAATTAGGCATATTGAGTTATTATACACATTTCTTTCAGAAGGGAAAAAATTGTTTACTAACACCAATCATGGCATACTTAGATCTCAAAACTTCCTTACCATCATTCTATCATAAGGTGTATGGTAACAATATATAATTCACATTCTAATACACAAGATATAGAAATATGACATCTCATCTCCTTACTCTTCCTAGGTCTAATAATATTTGTGTTATTAAGATTTATGATAGGGTACTAGGAAAGGGGCCTTACATTAACTGAAGCATGATAACCATACCAAAATTCATCTGGAGTATGCTTAGGTTTTACCCTAAGTTGTGCCATGTTAAGTGTGTACATTTTTATATGGACACCTTTTCAAATACATATCTAAAAGTCTAGATTCATCCAACATAGTCTTTTCCATCTCTTTCAAAGTTTTTCTCTTCCTCTCAACAACCCCATTTTATTGAGGAGTTCAAGGTGTTGTTTATTGTTTTTTGAGGCCATGTTGTTCACAATTGTTAATGAGATCTTCATAAGAAAATTTAACACCTTTATCTAATCTCAAACATTTGATTTTTATATATGATTCATTTTCCACCATCTTCCTAAAAATGTTAAACTTGTTAAAAGCTTTTGATTTATGTTTTAAGAAAGTAATTAGTGTAGGGGCACCTAGGTAAGCTCATGGAAGAAATAGGGATCCTATGTTATTTTGGATTATAGTGGTTCTAGCCACAATACTAGATGACTAATAGGGTTAATGTAATCCTAGGTTGAGGTCAGTTAAGGTGAGAAAACTTCTTGAGGTCTAAGTTGCTCATAATTTCTTATTTAGGTCTAATTGAGAATATTTCTATTTTAAAGGTTTGGATGGCCAAATAAGTGTTTTTAGGACCTTCTTACATTTTTTGCATCCATTTAATGGTGTTCTCAAGGTTTGGTAACCTTTGGAGAAAGTTTGAGTGTCAAACACTCAAAGATGTAAAAATTACTAAAAAATTGTCAATGTTGTCGTTGACAACATTGATAGCTTTTTGTTGCATTTGAGAAAATTTGTAGTTAGGAGTAAATAAATGTCTAAAATATTTGAGATAGGAGTTGGAATGTTTTTATAAGGCCATACTTAACCTTTTGATAGGGTTAGAAGTTTGAGCAAATTCTATGTGTATAGACTGATTAACAAGTTTATAGTTACCATTTTATGCTTTTGAAGATTTTGGAACTTAAATGGATTAGATCTAGAAATGTTGTTTTTATAAGAGTTAGAGGAGTTTTATTTATGATTCTATAAAGTTTTAGTTGCTTGTATAAATTATTTTGCTTCTTGATTACTTGTTGTTCTGAATCCAATGTTGGAGAAAAATGGAGTCATAAATCCCCCTCCCACCATAGGATCTATAAAACCTCTTGGGATTTGGGAGATGAATCCTTGTACATAGTGTATAGTGAAGGATGGGACATGGAAAGCTAAAGAAACAGTTTTATGATAATTCCCTAAGAAAGCTAGAGATGCATGGCTAGGGATCACAATATGCAATAGAGGTGATATGAGTGATTGAATGCATGAAAAGATTAAATAAAAGTATGGATTATGAAAGGAGAAGGTGTTTAGGAACCCTAAATTAAGGGTGGAGAATTGGTGGAAGTTTTAAAGGAGTATTAAACTTGTTCTTGAAAAACTAGTTCAATTACCTTAAAACCCCTAATTTTTAGGCACCAATATAGGCCATACTGTATGGATGACTTGAGAGTTTGAGACCTCATGAATCCCTAAGTTATTTGAAAAGTGTGTTAGGATTAGTGGATAGGTTCCCCCCTTGTTAAGGGTTTTTCCAATTTATTCTAGTTTTTCTTCATTTGGAGGGCTAATTTCTTGTAGCCCTATTACAAGCATTTTTGTGTAATCTTGCATGATTTTTGGAACTTGATTAGGGTTTCAATTTTGGTTATGGTTTTGGAACTTGAAGGGAATCCAAATGCCTTCCTAGATGATCATTCCTACATTTGGAGTGTCATTTGAGTTGTTGGGGATGGTTGTAGTTTTGTGTGAAGAAGTGGAAAGGCTAAATCAAGCTTAGGGATGGTGATGAAGAGTTGTTCTTACTAATTGGTGTGCAATAGTTGAATAGATTAGGTCCTCATTGTTGGGACCCTAACCATAATAGGGTAACTAGAGACCCTATTAGGTAAAGTTAAAGACCTAAGGTGACCCTAGAGGAAGCTAGGGTATGAGCAAGACTAGTTTGTCACATTAGTAACCCATGTCATCTTGAAATAATCATCAACGAATAACATAAAATACTTCTCACCATTAATAGAAATTTCCCTTTTAGGACCACATAAATCAATATGTACTAATTGTAATGGATTATAAGACTTATTTTCTTTAGATGCAAAAGAAACCTTTATTTTTTTAACATGTAGACATCCTTCATAAGTAGTATTGGTTGGGTTGTGTATGAGTGGCATACCTCTTATTTTATAGTACTTACTAACTCTCACCATGTTATTAAAATTTAATTGTCCAAGCCTCTTATGCTGTAACCAACCTTCATTAACCTATCCCATAAGAAAAACACTTTCATGACTATTAGTATTTGTGATGTCTTTGAAATTGTACACATTTCCTTTAGATCTCTTACCTTCTGCAATAATCTTTCCTATTTTTGATTTTTTTCGACAATTATTTTCTTCAAATAATATTTCATAGAAATGATCACAAATCTAACTTACACTTAGTAGATTGTATTTTAATCCTTCAACATAACAGACATTATGCATATGCATTTTATCACTAAGCATCAAGGAACCCAAACCTTTATCTAGAGGAGTCATCACCAAAACTTACACATCAACCTTTATAACTTGCCAAATCTGTAAAATTATTTTTATTACCTATTATATGTTTAGAAAATCTACTATCTATAATCCATATATCCTTCTTTTTAGAATATAAAGTAACATATACAAACATAACTTATTCTTTGGTATCCATTTCTTAACTATGTTAACCTTTTTGTTATATTTTAAATATGTATTTAATTGAACTTTCTTTGAAATCACATAAATCTGCAATTTTTCTTAGTACGATCAAAAGGGTTAGATTTGTAGCACCTTAAAGTATTCATCTTTGAAAAAGAATAAACATGGTGAAACTTAGTAAATCTCTTTGACACAAATCTACAATTTCTTAACCTATGTTGATATTGATGGAATACAAAGAAATCCCATCAAATAAAGGAGAAAATCTGATTTGTGATATTATATCTACTAATTAAGAACTTGAAAACACCTATTTATTATAATTAGATACTTATTTAAAATCTACACTTCTCACACAATCTGATTTTGGAGTAGTGGATTTCATATTTGAACTCATATTTTAAGACTTGAATATTTCATAAAGAGGTTTACCCTTATCATTACTAGAACATTGCCCATGTTCAAATATGATTTTGGTTATATTGTATGACCTTCTTTTTTTACTTAATATTTCATCCAAAGTATTACTTTCATATTTTTCAAGTTCCTTTTTGTGTGTTAGTACTTCACTTTAACTTTGAACATTCTTCTTCTTTTGAATCCAATTCACTCTTAGTAACATCAGTAATTCTTCTTTGTTCCTCTGATTGTAGTTTTAAATCTATAAATTGATATTTAAAGTCTTAACATCTTAATTACAAGCCTCTTTGTCCTTTAATAATTTTTTCTCTTGAATATTCAAATCTCCTTTTACTTTGTTGATATTCTTAATTGCACATAGAAATATGCACATTCAAGATCAGCCTTAAAAAATTCTACATCACTATCACTTTCAAGTTGTTTACAAGGAGTTTCTATAGACACAAATAATAATTTAGTTTCATCATAATCATGATCACTAGATTTTCCATCCATTAGATCAACAATTAGTTTTTCTCCTTTTTAGAAACAAACTTTATTTTATAATACTTACTAGTACTTTCTTCATCTTCATCTTCATTTTAAGTGGGCGTTTAAAAGCAAAGTGTCCTACCTTACAAAATTATAACACTTGAATGGAAGTTTACCTTTCTATTTACCCGAACCTTTTCTTATCTTTCTTGAAATATGTTCTTAAAGAACTTCAAGCTCCTTTGATTCAGATGAAGTTTGCTTAGACTTCTTTTCAACCTTGAATGTTACTTCTTTTCTTGTAGATTCTTGTTTTCCATATTTCCTCATCTCATAGGCTATGAGAGTTCCATAAGTATCATCCATATTGTAATTTTTTATGTCTTCTACTTCTTTAATAGAAGATATCTTAAAATCAAACTTATCTTGAAGTGATCTTAAGACTTTCTTCACAATGTCTATATCTTCCATCTTCTCTCCAAGTCCTCTGATGGTACTTGCTATTTCTTTAATCTTTTCTAAGAAGTCTTCTACCTTATTATTTTTTCTTATCTTCAAATCATCAAATCTTGCTTTCATATTTTGGATATTTTCTTCCTTAACTCTTTTAGTTCCATCATAAGTATTTCTCAATGTGTCTCACACTTCTTTAGAGGATTTGCAATGCATAAACTTAGAAAAAACATATTTAGACAAACTATTAAAAATATCCATTACATAATTCTTTTTAGCATTAGAATTTGTAGGAAAATTAGTAAGAACATTAAAACCATTCTCAACTAAAGTCCATACATCAACACTAATAGATAATAAGTATGTTTTCATCATGACTTCCAAAAAGGCATAATTTGATCCATTAAATATTGGAACTTTTGAAAAACTATCTTGATCCATAAAGAAAGATCATTCCACTCAACCAAGACCTACCCAAGGTGATTGAAACTAACCAAGGGAACCTATCTTTGATACCATTTGTTTTAATACAAACATCACTAAGATGGGGAGGTGAATCAGTGGTTTAAAATATTTTTATAAACTTGAAACAATCACAAGTTATAAAATTTAACACATGAGTAAGATAGGTAATGCATAAAAATGTGACACAATGTTTTAACATGGAAAACCCCTTTGGGTAAAAAAACCACTTTGAATCTAAAAATTTATTGGTCTCTTGGGAAAATCTTTTAGAGCTACAACTTTGGGAAGCACCAACACTTTGTTTTAAAAATACCAATTTCTAGGAACTCCAATCCCTTGCACCTAAAGCATCAACTTCAAGAATATAAGAAGCATCAACTTCCAAATTGAATAAATGAGATACAAAATTAGAGATTAATCTTTGTTAAAATAAAAATCATAAATCAAGAGTTCAACTCCAAGTTGAAAACATAAAGCAAGATAAAGTTCTCGTCTTCTCTATTTTGCTGATTCTTTTACATTGACAAATTTTACCAAAAAGTACAAGTATATTTCAATGAATTTATTAGATTATGAAATATATAATCAAATCTTTAAAAAAAAAAAATTGAATGAAATAATATGACTTGGGTTAATGCCTTTCAAACTACCAACTTTGTTTAAGTGATAAACCCTTGTTTCTCTTTAAAATATTAAGTATTAAATTATGTAATCATTTTTCATTAAATCATCTGATTGAATGATGATTTAAATTTCTTCAAAATCAGTATATAAACCTTTTTAAAGCTCTTATATAATTCTGAAATCAATATCAATTCATATACAAAAAATTAGAAAGAAATATCATTACCCTATCCTTTGATGTCTTGTTGATCTACAATAAAACCTTCCAATCTAGAACTAATTTATCATAGCCTTTTGTACTTTCCTGCAAAAAAAAATATATACTAATTTTTTTTAAGGGATGAATCCTCTACTTTTAAATTTTGATGGTCTAAATTTTGGAGATTTTTACATACCCCAAACATAATTAGACCAAAAACTGTCAAACTGCCATAACCATTTTTAACTGTCTGTAGTCGACACTATTTTTCTATGTCCGTACATGTTTTATCAGAAAACTAACTATGAACCCATTTGAGAGGACAAAAAGATCATTCCAAAAATTGATGATAGTTGAGGTCTAATAGATGATTAAGTCTATTGACTTTCACATAGACTATATATATATATATATATATATATATATATTTGTAACAACTTCTTAACCAATATGAACATTTAGTGTTAATTGTATAACACTTATGTGTATGTCTTAATTTTTTTTTTGAATAATGTTAAAAGAAACTAAATAAGATAATTTAATAATGTTAACCATATCATTTTCCTATTATAAATTTATTTTGTTTACTAAATGACTGAGATATCTTGCATTATGCATCGCATACACTAATGTCAGAGCTGACTGTTATAATGATTAAGAGATCATATGAATGATTTATTGGCATTAATGAAAATAATTAAAGACCAAATACTAAGGGTTAAATAATTAATATCTTTAATTAATGTGTTAAACCAACTTAGATTAATTTATTATTATATCAGATTAGAAAAACCACAATGGTTTATCTTGGTCTCACCACTTAAATCCCTGACCTCCTTTGCAAATCACTCCCTTAGAAATTCCCTTGGAGAAATATCCTCTATGCTATAAATATAAATAAAAGCAAATGGTCATTAAATAGACCTCAAAGATTCATAATATCTAAACAACCACCTAAGAAAATCTTAAAACATAGCTAAAATAATTTCAAAATCAGTCCAAGAGAGTGACATATATGATATTCACTCTATAAACATTTTTTCTCTATTGGGATCTTGTTTATCATTTCTAATAGTTTTGATCTTACTATGCTTATTGTATTACAATTTTAATTCTCTCCTTCATGTACACAAGCTCATTCTTACCATCAACCATTAAAGCTCTATCTTTGTGGCTTTAAAAGAGAGTAATCTTACTCTTACTCATTTTATTCAATTTAGAAAATTGTATCTCTTAGCATTTTCTATATTATTTTTATCATTGTAAATATATTGGTTGTCCATGAGGATGAATATACCATTAGGGGATGTGACTTTAAGAGGCCTCTAAAGTAACTAGTTTGACACTTCTTTTGTTATGTTTTATACAAATTATGGAGGAGGAGATGACATAGAAATCTTGGGATTCTTCTACCTATAGTTATGATGTTTCCATCCATTTCTTCTCTTCTTGTTTTAATTATTTCTCTTTATTATTTACATTTATGCTACTTTGAAGCTCTTTTATCTTACCTAGTAATCTTGAGTGTTTATAATATAAAACTTGCACTTAGTCTACATGGGATCTTTTAAGAGGTATTCACTTAGTAAACTTGAACCACAACATGCACATTTGTGGCATACTAAAGATCCCACTACCCATGTGGTCTTGTATTTTACCTTTAGTGAAGGCCATATGAGATATGTGAAATAATAAAATGCCAAATGTTCACTATAGTCCTAGAATCATGTTTTTTGTTGTCATCTGAAACAATAACTTAGTGGATTTCCCAAATTAAAATTTAGGAGTTTTTAAAATTCTACTATTTAGAATATATTGGTAGTTTATCAAATTTATTTATCTTTCATTCATTACTAATTATTAATCTAGACTAATTTATTAATCCTTCTCACTCGTTAGAGCACAAATTTTCTTCAAGAGTGTAAGGGTCAATTCACTCATTAGGATTTCATCAATTTTAAGAGTGGGAAATATCATTATCCAAATTTTGATGAGCTTTAAATGAACCTTTTAAAGCATAACCTTATCCCCCTTAATTTATTGATAGTTCCTATCCAAACATGGTGATTATTACTTCTTTATGTCTCTTAACTAGAGGATGTTGGAATTATAGGTAGAGTAACTGAGAGGGGGGATGAATTAGTTACTTACAAAAATTAATCCATAGATCCCTTAGATGTCTTAAAGATCTAGTTACTACTAATACTCGGTAAACATAAAAAAATAATTTGTAACTCGGTAAATTAAACTATTACTTATCTTCAAGTAAACATGCATGCAATTGAAAACAAAATGAACACAAGAGACGCCGGATTTAACGTGGAAATCCAATATGGGAAAACTACCAAGTAACTAGTCACCAATTTTTCACTCTTCTGAAGTGAACCCTGTTAGGAGCCAACCTTGTTAAAGGTTATAATACACACTATTAGGTGTGTCCCTATTAGGAGTGGCCTTGCTAGAGGTCTTTAGAACAATTCAACTAAACTATCACCTTGTTAGAGGATTTACAAAATGGCTATTAAACCAACTCTGTTAAGAGATTTTAAATCACTGCTATAATGGTTAGAAAGCAAAAATGAATTGACTTGAACAAGATGTAACTGAATTTGCTAGCTATAGGTCTCTGTTCAACATCATTAGATCCTCCTTGATCAAATATGGCTCTGTTGCTCCTCAATGATCTCTGATCATCCTTCAAATTCACTTCCACAATAATTAGTCTTTATATCACATTAATTCCACACACTTCCACACACTTAGAATTTACAACATGACCTCTTACTTATACCATTCAGATTGTCAAGTCAACCCATTTACATGTTACATTTATGAATAAACCATACATTAGTCAGCTACAGATATTACTCTAAACAAAAAAATGTTATTTCATAAAATAATGAAATCCTTTACTGGCTGACCCTGCTCGGTAAATACCCCTTCCAAAAATTTCCTAAGTTAACCTTCTTGACTTGGTTAATATTGCAATATCCGTAAAATCCTTTGGCTGCCGAGTTTACTTGGTAAGAATTGAATTCCTTCATGAGAGCTCAGTAAGAACTACTTTTGGCACATTCCCTTTGATGACCGAGTGAGCTCAGTAATAACTATTTCTGCCACATTTCCTTTGATGACCGAGTGATCTCGGTAGATCTTGTCCTTTTGCCTCGCTAACCATTTGAGGTCGATAAACACTGTCTTTTGCCTTGCTAACCTTCTGAGCTCGGTAGACACTATCCTTTGCCTTGTGGACCTTCTAAGCTCGGTAGGCACTGTCATTTGCCTTGCTAATCTTCTGAGCTCTATAGACACTATCTGATGACTAATATGACATTTGTGTGACATCAAAGACAACACACAATTAAACAATTGTATCCAAAAATCTCCCTCTTTGACATTGATGGCAACACAACATGTCATAGTAGAATGAAATTTTAAACAAGTCTTTTACTGACAGAATACTTCACTTTCTTTTTCAAATACAGCAAACTCCCTCTTTCATAATAATCTCTCCCTCTTGCACAAACTCTTATTATTTTGAAAATTTCAGAAAGATATGACAGTATATTCTCCCTCATTGAAAACATATGCCAAAGACAACTCAAAACAGTTGAATAGTATTGTACCTGATGTACTAATTCATATGCAATGTCTTCAATTGTTTGCTGCATCAACTAATAGTTCTTCAATTCTGTTTCTATTGATGCATCACTAGAATTGTATTTTAGTGAGCTTCAGATAGGGGAATGACCCCTAACTTACCTCTTAGATACAAGAATGCATCCTTAGGTAAAGGCTTTGTGAATATGTTAGCAATTTGTTCCTTTTTATGGACATATTCCAATCTTATTTCCTTTTCTTGTACCAATTCTCTAACAAAGTGATACTTTATGGCAATATGCTTGGTTTTTGAATGAATCACTGGATTCTTGGAGATGTTAATTTCACTTGTGTTATCACAAAACATAACAACAAGTTCTTTGATTTCTTTCTTCATACCTTCCAATAATTGTTTAAACCGCACAATGTTTGAGCAATTTACTACTATTGCAACATATTCAGCCTCTGTTGTGGATTGAGATGTACAATTCTACTTTTTGCTTGTCCAAGAAACCAACGTTTTCCCAAGAAAGAAAGCTCCTCCACTTGTTCTCTTTCTGTCATCAATATTTCCTTCCTAATTTGCATTAGTGAACACCTTTAAATCTAGTTTTCCTCTAATTTTATACCATAATCCATATTCTTCAGTTCCTTTAAAGTATCTCATGATCCTTTTGATTGCCATCATGTGATTTTATTTTTGTTTTGTTGAGAATCTTGCTACAATTCCTACTGAAAGGGCAATGTTTGGTCTTGTGTGCACTACATATTGCAACTTTCCAATCATGGATCTATACAATGTCTGATCCACTTCCTTTGATTTATCATCCTCAGTTAGTTTTAATCCAGTACACATAGGAGTCCCAACTAGTTTGTAGTCTTCCATACCAAACTTTTTCAGTATCCCCTTGATGTATTTAGATTGAGTGATGTAGATTCCATTCTTACTATGTTGAATTTGAAGACCAACAAAGAATTTGATTTTGCCAAACATTGACATTTCAAATTCCTTGTTCATTTGTTCTAAAAATTCTTTGCAAAGATCATCATTTCCTGTGAATAAAGTATCATCTACAAATATTTCTGCCAAAACAATCTTATTATCTAGTCCTTCCTTTATGTACAAACTACTGTTGTCATTAGTTCTTTGAAAACCAATCTGAATAAGATAGTTATGCAATCTTTCATACCATGCTCTATGAGCTTGTTTTAGACCATATAATGATTTATGCAATTTGCAAACCATGTCCTTCTTGTCTAGATCAACAAAACTTCTAGGTTGTTCAATGTAAACCTCTTCATCCAATATGCCATTGAGAAATGCTGACTTGACATCCATCTGATAAAATTTGAATCCTTTGAATGTAGCATATGCAAGTAAGGTTCTGACACCTTCCAATCTTGCAATAGGAGCAAAATTTTCTCCATAGTCTACACCTTCTTCTTGAGAGTATCCTTTGCATACTAGTCTAGCTTTGTTCCTTGATACCTTACCATCTTCATTTAGTTTGTTTTTGAATACCCATTTTGTTCCAATCACATTTTTTTCTTTGGGTCTAGGTGCTTCAGGGGGAACCCTGATGCTATGAAAAAAGAATTGCTTTGCTGGGACCATTTTGAGTGCTAGTAAATACTTTATGATTGCTAAAATTACTAGTGCTGATCAAAAAGAGGACTGGTACATTGTGAATATATATGCGCCCAACATGAAAAGCCAAAGGAAGAAGGTTTGGGGCTCTATATCCAATTTTAAAAGTATGGATTACTCTAGATGGTTGATAATCATGGGAGACTTCAATGTTCCTCTTTATGACCATGAAAAAATGGGAGGTAATGCTACCCAGCTTGAAGGAAGAATGGACCTAAGGGAGTTTATAAACGAAGAGGGCTTAATGGATATGGATCTTCACGGCATTCATTTTACTTGGAGTAATAAGAGAGTTAGCAATGATTGTATCTAGGCAAGGCTTGACCGTCCTCTTATCTCTCCTATTTGGACAAAAGATTTTATCTGCAAGTTGGAAGCCCACTAGAAAATTGGTTCTGATCATTTCCCTCTTATTTTCATAGCTAATAAGCTTAGTCCTAAGATGAATTTTCCTTTTATATTTGAGAAGATGTGGATGCAGCACCCCTAGTTTGAAAGAAAAATGGAAGAATGGTGGAACATCAAAATTGATGGTACTGCTCTCTTCAGAGTGACTTCTAAACTTAAAAATGTCAAAAAGAAAGTCAAAATTTGGAACACAAATTGCTTTGGGAACATTTTTGAGGATAAATCTATATTGAAAGAGGATATCCAAAAAATCCAAGATAAAATTCAGAAGGAGGGATATATCCCACACCTTCTTTTAGAAGAAAATGAAAAGCTGACTCAATACCATGACATCATTACTAAAGAAGAGATCTAGTTGAGGCAAAGCTCAAGATTGATATGGCTGACTGAAGGAGATAAAAATACCAAATTTTTCCATCTATCCACTCTAAAGCATAGAGCCAAATCTCACATTTCACATCTTATGAAGGGAGATTTGAAGATTGAGGAGGATAAGGACATCATGGATGAAATGGTGACTTTTTTCTCTCATCTTATGATAGCTGACCCCAACATCAATAAGGAACACCAGGCTGAGTTCCTCAAAGTGATCCCCACTCTGGTTTCAAAGGGTCAGAACAAATTGTTAAGCTCAATTCCTAAGAATGATGAAATTTTCAAAGCTGTTTGTTCTCTAGGAGGAGATAAAGCTCCTAGTCTTGATGGCTTTCCCATGTTTTTCTTTCAAAAACTTTGGAAACTTGTTGGAAAAGATGTTTTTGATGCGGTGAAGGAATTCTTTGGGGCAAAACAAATGCTAAAGGAAGTCAATTCCACCTTCCTGTGCCTGATTCCTAAGAAAATTGGAGCTGATTCGCCTAATTAGTTTAGGCCGATCAGTCTTTGTAATTCTTTCTATAAAATTATCTCGAAAGTTCTTACTTCTAGATTGCTTCTAGTGACCCCTTTGATCATTGCTGACCAACAAAATGGCTTCACTCCAAGTAGAAAAATCCTCAACTCTATTATTTCGGCTCATGAGAATATTCATTCCTTATCTTGTTCTAACAATCAAGGATTTGTAATGAAAGTGGACATTGCTAAGGCTTATGACAGAGTTGATTGGTCTTTTCTCTCAACCATTTTGATTGCCTTTGGCTTGACAACAAGGTTATTGGACTGATTCATCAGTTGATCTCTACTTCTATTGCTGTCCTGGTTAATGGTAGCTCTTCTCATTTTTTTAATCCCTCTCAGGGATTGAGACAAGGGGACCCTTTATCCCCCATCCTCTTTGTTATTATGGCTAATTGTTTGGGGAGGTACATTGGGGATCTGGTGCATAAAGGAGTTATTAAGGGATTGCAACCCTCTTCCCATCCTCTTATATGTTCTCATGCCCAATTTGTTGATGATACCATCTTTATGGAGAAATCTAAAGTCAGGGAAGCCAGAAATTTGAAGCAAGCAATAAATCTTTATTCTTTTGCCTCAGGCCAACTGGTTAACTGGAATAAAAGTGCTGTGTTTTTTCTCAATACCCCTATTCTTAGACAACATAAAATTGCCAAAATCCTTGGATGTTCTATAGGTTCTTTCCCTTCTTCCTATTTGAGTCTTCCTCTAGGCTTGAAGGCTCCAGATTCCTTCTGGGAAGACCTTATTAAAAAATTCAACAAGAAGTTGGCTGGTTGGAAAGGGAACCTTTTAGGCTAGGCTCGTAAATCAATTCTTATTAAAGCTTCTCTCCAAAGTATACCAACTTATGCTTTAAGTCTTTTTAAAATCCCCACTAAATTTGCTGAGGCTATTGACAAAATTCAAAGGAATTTTTTATGGACTGGTTCAAAGGAAAAAAAGAGAATGCCTTTAATTTCTTGGGACCAAGTTTGTAAATGGGTTAGGGAAGGTGGACTGGGCATCTGAAAAATTAGAAGCATGAATAAAGCTCTTCTAGCTAAACGAGGATGGCATTTTTTCCATGAAAACAAAGAGTGGAGTACTATTTGGAAACACAAGTACCTTCTTAATTCTATTTCTCTTTCTGATTTCTTCTCTTCTTCTAATGTTATTCATCCTTCCTCCATATGGGGAGTTGTGTAGGAAACAAAGAAAATTCTTTGAGAAGGGTGCTCTTGGAAAATTGGTAATGGGATTAGGGTGAGATTTTGGGAAGATGTCTGGCTTAAGGATCACCCCCTAATTGAAGATGTTGAAGATATGACACAAGTTGACTTATGCAAGTAGAGATATGGCACTCTTGTTAGTCATTACTGGCAGAATGACTCTTGGGTGAACTTGAAGGACATTGATCAAAGCTTCAATCACATCCAATTATCTCTCAATGTTATTTCTCTCCACCCTTCTTTTGAGGATGAGATTATTTGGTATGCTGAACCTAGTGGGAAATTCAAAGTTTCTTCTTTCTTTGTTTCTAAGGAGAAGGAAAATCTTCCCTTTTGGTCTCAGGCTTGGACTAAGGGTCTCATTCCTAAAATTAACATCTTCTTTTGGGTCCTGCTTCAAAATAAAATTTTGACCCTTGATAACTTGTAGAAAAGAGGTATAAATTTGGTGAATAGGTGTATTTTATGCAAGAATGGATTTGAAGATAAAGACCACCTATTTCTGAACTGCTCTTATACCCAACAAGTCTGGACTGAGATCCTAATGTATTGGAACTTGACCTGGGTTCATCAAAACAATGTGGAATCTTCTTTTAAAAGTTGGAAATGCCCTTCTAAGAATTATGATGTTCAATTCCTATGGAAAATTACTCTTTCTCATCTCTAGTGGGGTATTTGGAAAGAAAGAAATAATAGAATTTTTAGAAACAGAGAGGTTCCAAGATGGGTGCTTGGTCAGAATATTATTAGAGCTTTTAAGGAGAATTTCAGATCTCTAAAGAACCTTGATCAAACCTTTCCTATTGATAATCCAATGCTTTCTAAAAATCCTAAACTTCAAATTGATAACCCAAGATTGACCATCTCTTGGAGTTCCCCCCCTAATGGTTGGATTAAAGGAAACTTTGATGGTGCTGCTAAGGGCAACCTGGGAAGTGCGGGTTGTGGAGATGTGTTGAGATATCATATGGGAAATGTTAAAGATGCTATAGCAATCCCTATAGGCTGGACTAATAATCGCATTGCTGAAGCAACGACTGCCCTTTATATTATGAAAATTGTTGTGGATTTGGAATGCCTGAATTTATGGTTGGAAGGTGACTCTTTAAATATTTTTAATATCCTAAATAATAAAAGTTCTATCTCATGGTCGATAGAGGCCACAATCAAGGAGATCAAATACCTTATTCAAAAATTTGAAAAAGTTGTCATATCCCATACCTTTCGGGAGGCCAACGGTATTGCTGATTGGATAGCCAACTATGCTGTCCTAACGGGGCAAATGGTGGGGTGGACCGATGAATTAACTAACCAAGTTGATCTCAAAGCAATTATTCATTATGAAGCCATCCATGTGCAAGTGGGAAATATTTTTAATGATTAGAAAGTTAATGATTTCGTGGAGTGATCATATTATTGCCAGATTTTCTTCCCCAAGGAAGTATACTCAAATGAATGCGATGTGGTTTTTGCATGTATCTCCAAAAAAGGGAATCTCTTTTGATGGGACAAAAAATAGTTTTTATTTTAACCCTTTCATTCTCTACGTCTAGTTACTTTGGTTTGAGTGCGTTCTCTATTCTCTACAAATTGGGGGTGAACCGCGCAAGTAGGAACCAAAAAACTGTGATGCCTGGAAGGCTCGTGAGGATGTATGGAAAATTCTACAGAAAGGAAATGTGACTTGTTATTTGGAGCGACTCAATGGTTTTAAACCACACATCACTACGGCTTTCTTTAAGAACTTGTCCAATGACAAAGTCACTCTCCATGGTGTTATTGTGAAACTTATGGAGGATTTTATTGCAGAGATCATGGGGCTCCCCATGATAGTTATAAAATTCACCAAGAAAACTAGTATTTCAAATGCAACCTACAAATTTTTTTTGAAAACGGAAGATGAGGAGAAGCAACTAGAAAAGAGTGGTGATTTCTTCAATGTGCATCAGGTAAAGGAGACTTGGAGGGATGTTCTTTGCTGTATCCATGAGTATTTCATACTTGATGGAAGAAGTAAAAGAGTTCATAAATGCTACTTTTTTTTATTAAATCACTTTAGACACAAAGATAAAATATCTTTCCTCTTCTTTTTGCAATTTTCTTTACTTCATAGTTTAGAAGCCCATAAGAAGAAGGAGTCCATACCCATTTTACATGAAGGGCTGATTCTTCTTATTGAGGGGTATTGTAAAAATAAACACATTGCCTCTACTCCCTCTAAGGACAAGAAGAAAGACTCCATTAAGATTAAGAAGGGTGACTCTATTAAAGGTAAAGATAAAGCCTTGAATTTGAAACCCTCGGCTTCTCAAAAACATGAGGATGAGGAGTCTGAGACCAAGAAATCAGAAAGCCGTGAGAATATTAACCTTGAGGATGAGGATGATATTGACGTCGAGGATTTAAGCTCTAATTTGGATGGGTACCTGGAGACTAAAGGTAATAATGAAAAAGGGAAAGAGGAAGCCAATAGTAAAGGTAATTCTAAACAGAGTAAATCTATTAATGAGGGTAACCAGGCTATATCTAGTGGGGGTGATAAAATGAAAGATAACATTATCAAGAACCATATTGAGAAGAGTAAGGAGGACCACACAGCTAAGACTGCTTCTCCTGTCAAGGGGATAGAGGAAGAAAAAAGGAAGGACTCTGCTCACATAGAGGACTCTGCCGGGGCTCGAAAGGAGGATCAAACAGAAATGGAGGATAACAATGACAATGTCCACTCCCCCCCACATGAGACTGCTAAAGATGATAGAGATTTAATTCAGAGGGATACCATGCTCACCTTCCTACATTCTACAAAGGTTAAAGCCAACACCATGCTCAAAGTAGATTCCTGGATCTATAATGAAATGATGGGTTTGAAGAAAAAGGTGGAAATTTTGCAACAAAACCAGGATACTATCAATGCCAAAATTAGCCAACTGGAAGGGCAGATGGGAGACTTCCCTAACAAAATTAACAACTATGAGTAGAACCTCAGAATGTTAATCAAGGAGAGTGGCACTAAGATGGAGCAGGTCACCTTGAGTATATGTGTGACCGCTGAGGGCTAGGGCAAAAGGGCTAATGAAAAAATCACTTCGGCTGAGGGTCCAAGAAAAAGAACAAGGCAGAGCTCGAGGAAGAGTGCAATGAAAGTTGCTACTTCTTTGGTTGTTGATACCATTCAAGAGACTGCAGCAATTGGTAAGGAAGTTGCTAAAATGATCTTAGAGCTACAATAGTGGCTTTGGGTCGGGGGTTTTGTTCCTGTCTGGTGCTGGTTACTAGTTGGGGTCTCTGGTCCTCATTTTTGATTTTTCTTGTTTAGACTGTTAGTGGTTCCAGGTCCCTGTAAAACCTGAGTTAGTTTGTTTTTGGACTTTTCTAGTGGTTTTAGGTCTGTGTAAAACCTAGTTTTGATGTTGTTCTACAGTTTGTTGCAGGTTTCTTTTTCCTATTGTGCTGTAATGCTTTATCTTTCTACTTTTTGTTAAAGGGTTTCGGGATCCCTTCAAAACCTACTTTTACTATAATCTAAAACAAGGTTCATTGTTACCAAATCTTACAGTGCCACCATCATAGTCTTCAAAGTATTCAAACTTAGTTTTATCACCGGTCATGTGATGAGAACAACCACTGTCTATGATCCATCTATCATTTCTACTCATATGAGAAATAAGTGCCATTTTCTCATCATTATCAGACTCATCTTTCACAATAATGTAGACAATTTATTCTTCTTCTTCATCATCAGAATCATTAGAATCTTTAGCCATAAAACATGTTTTCTTAACTCTATCCTTGAATAATTTGAATTCTTTCTTGCCATTGTACTTGTGACCTTTCTTCTCATCTTTGTTCTACTTATTTGGGCACCTAGCTACAATATGTCCAATTTCTTCACAAGAAAAGTAGATTAGAGGAACCTTACCTTTGTATTTCCCTTTGCCTTTTGAATATTTTCTTGCTAGTACAACTTCAACCACTTCAAGATCACTATCTAAACTTTGTTCTGATTCTTCATTACTATTTGATTGTGGATCCTTCATCTTTTTCCCTTTTTCTTTGAGTGAAAGCTTGGCTTCAAATGCTGATTCAACGTTCTTGGTGGCTAGAACATAATTGTCATAGTTGTCTAACTCAAATGTAGTCAATCTTCCAACTATGGCCTCTAAATTTATTTTATGATTTTTCTCACATCTTCTTTCTTGAATTGTAGAGACTCTAATTGCATAAATGGGAAGTAGAGTTCTAAGAACTTTAGTTATAACTGTCTCCTCATTGATGTCTCCTCCAGATGCTTTGATTGCACAAACACATGCTTTAACTCTTTCAACATACTTTGCAATGTTTTCATCCTCTCTCATCCTCATTTGATCAAATTGTCCTCTCAAACTTTCTACTTTGGCTCTTCTTACATTATCATCTCCTCCATAGATCTCTTTCAGCTTGTTTCACATTTCAAAGGCAAGTTTTCAATCCTTGATGTCATCAAATTTTTCATAACTTAGGGCAGATGCTATATCTATCATCATGTTGTTGCGAGTCTTTTTTTTAGCAATATCATTGATAGATAATGTACCCGAATATTCTTCATATTTTTCATCAAGGTACTTCAGCCCTATTGTCTAATCAATATAACACCCTTTTAGTTGTAGGATTGGACATCCCTTACCACCAAAGTACTATGCTGATTTTCATTAAATGTCAATCTGAGAGCGTGAACTTTAGATGATGTCTACAAAGTATATGCTCTAGTTTTCACTAAAAGTCAATACTACTTTGAATGCAATAACCATTAAGGAAATCTAGTTTATCCAAAGGAAAGACAACTATCAAATACTTGGAAGGAAATTCTCATTATTTAGCCATACATCTATGCACCTACTGCTGCAGGAACAGTGATTGGTTTTGTTTCCAGTGGTTGCAGGAACAACAGTTCTAACCTTAACTTAGAAAAATGAGTCTAACTCCTACTTGCTCAAGAAAACTCCACCTTCCACATGGTTCCCCATGGAAGAATGAAGGAAATACAAATTTAGATAAAAGTGTAGAAACTTAGCAAAGGCATATATTCATCCAATATGTAGTATTACAATAACTCAAAAAAATGATAAGATGTCTATCAACTCTGTCTGTCTACTCACTACCTAGCCTTATAGATACAGATGAGGTCTTATTTATAGGGAAGAACAAAAAAATCCTAAAACTATGACTTCCTCATGAAGGAAAGTCAGTTACAACTAAAGAGTGCAAACACACAAGTTGAAAGAAATTAATTATCCCTTAAATTCCCCACAAATATAGATCATAGAAAATGCTAGATTTTCTTTTTTATCTGTCTTCAAATGATTTCTAGGAATCTAGGTATCGTGCGTTGTATGTTTAACTGATTTCTTTGATGCTTGCTTCCTTGCTCAGTCACTTTATCAGGTCTTGCTTTGTTATTCATTAAAACAGGTCCCTTCTGACTTTGCCGCCAAGTCTTCTAGCTGCAACGTTGTCATAATGCTTCTCCTTAATGTCATCAATGCCTTAGCATTATTCTTTTGTAGTTTGTTTAACTCTCGCTCAGCTTGTATCCTATGATCAACATTTAATACACACAAGACTTCCCGCAAACATTTATTAGTTTATAAAGAAAAGGCATTAATTATTCAACTAATAGTTTTTTGCAATCTCTTCAACTACAGGAAGATCTACCCATATCAAACATTCATGAAGAAAGATTTTTACCACAAAATGAACCCCTTTTTAAATATAAATCCAATTATCATTTTATGCCCTATCTCCATACTTTATACATCAAAAGTTCAAAACATCTATTCTAAAGGATGATAAAGTTCAATATGCTATAGAAAAATGTTCACAAAAAGGCCTAATAAAACTTCTATTTCTTCATGTCATCATTTTTCCCCCCAACCATCCTGAGGCTGGTCCCTTCAACATCTATAGGTTTATGATCCTCATCCGTAGTCTAAGATCATTGGCAATTTTCTCCCCTGATTCATGAGCTCTGTAATTAAAATATCCATGATTTTGTTTCAATGTTTCCCATTTTTGTTCTTCAGTAGTCATGTTATATTAAACAAACAAATCATATTTTCCAAGCATAGGATGAAAGAGTATTGGCGATTGGAAACGAAGAGGTACCCAATATTTTTTTTGATTTCTTCCCAACGTCAAATACTTGGGCATCGTGCTGATGGCCAATTCCAGATTTTGGGGAGAGTGCAACTGCCTTGTTTTTAGGTCTTCTGGCAATCAAATCCATCTTTGAAGAGAATCTTGTATAGCATCAGGGGCATTTTAAGGACAATGCTACTCCCAATCTAGAAATGGCTATTCACAGATAAGGTGAATTCTGGTAGCATCACTTCGATTATTGTTAACGGAAAGCCAATCGAATAATACTCTATAAGTGTTTTGTACTTCTGGCCCAATGTACAATGGTTCAAACATTTCTCTTTCCCTATAGGGAGTAGCTTGGTTCTCTCAACTGATCTCATTCTGCATCCATGACATAAAGACCCTAAACTATACATCTCCCACATATAACAATGAATTCCAATCTTTATCATCTGTTACAACAAGATTATGAACATATAACTCATAGAGGAGATTCTATAGAGTCATCAAAACTGAATTGAATGTTGCATAAAATTCTTGGGGAGTGTGTAAGGAAGGGTTCAACCCCCGAGTAATTTGAGACAATTGAAAATTAATCATTTTCTCCTTTAGGAATAGTGTGTAAACTGGAGATGGGGATCTACAATTTACAAGCTCTAGAATGAGATCTGTAATCTTTGTGACACATTGCTGTAGGACCATAATTTCACTATCCTTTTCTTCAATTTGCTGTGCTTGTTCCCTGATAGTTCTAAGCAATTGCTTCCTTTCTAAATCCCAATTTGCTTTTTCCCATTGAAACTGTATGTACAAACTAAAGCTGGCTATTAACGGAGTGGAAATGTTTGGTGGTGCATGACGATGGACAATAGGTCTATAATCTTCAAGGCAGTGCTCAGGATGATGGTGGTCAAAAGTGCTATCATCCTGAGAATGTTGATGTTCAACAAAGCTTTTATTTTGACAGGCAACAATGTTATTAACTTTTTTCTAAAGGGGTAACGACTGCAGGATAGGGTGCAATAGTCGTTTTAACTTGAAATGTTTCAACAATTTCCTGAACCATTTCTTGTGCAACAGATGGATATTCCTCTGGTGGTAGATTATTAGTTTCCTCTGCTAGTTGTTCAAATCTTGACACTATTTCTTCTGAGGACTCTATGTCACTATCACATTAATAGGGCTATTTGGTTTTGTGAGAATTTCTTCAAGATCATTTTCATGTTTAGGAGTAGGTGCTGTGTGCTCTAGTGACTGTGCAAGTGTAGGTATTGGAGTTTCAATATCAATAGGTGGTATAGGAGGCTCAACAGGTAGCGTAGGAGGTTCAGCTTTTAAATTTACCCCAGACATTCTAGTGACTTGTCATGGAGTAGAAATTGGGGTAGAAATTGGTTTCTTGCCCTTATCAACAGATTTCCTTTTATTCGGGTTAAGTGCAGGTTCTTGTGATACTAGAGATACTTCTTCTGAACCTTCCTCTACGACAACTGTGCGTGATTTTCTCTTCCTAGAAGTTGAGGCTTCTACACTTAAAATTTTCCTCTTTGCAGTTTTAGGCATAGAAGCAGAAGCCGAAGCTCCTTAAGCCATTCTATATACTACTTTCTTGACTCCTACAATAGTTTTATCTCTTGTCCCTACTCCTTTCCCTTTAGGTCCACCCCTTTTAGGCCCCTCTGACCTTAGCTTTACAAAATCATCCCATGTTCCCAAGTGTTTCCTAGTCAATTCCTTTTCAATTATAGCCCTAATCAAGCAATGGTGGGATACCGATTGGGTTTTGCCTTGTTGTACATAGGTAGCTTGCCTTTTGATAATATTATAAAGGAAACTCAAAATATTTATAGGACAATCCCCATGCCGCAAACCACTCAGAATTTTGAAATGAACAACATGCAAATAAGAATATCTTTCTTCACAGGTAAAATATCTTATGATAAATTCAGCAGGGTGGATGAATTTCAGAGGGAGAGATAATCGTAATGTACCTTTCTTTTTGTTTTCCTTCAGCTGAGGATCTCCTGGTACTGAGAATTTCTCTTTTTCTTGTCATACATCCATGTCCTTTGTCCAACGTTCTCCATTTGTGGGTAACCCAAAAACTTCTACCACCACTTCTTCAGTTAATTCTACCCGAATGCCCGTAACAGTTGCATATCCATCCCTCAATGTATTATGAAATTGGAGCGTAATTTCCTGATCAAACTGCTTCAAACTAAGACAATAAGCCAGCCATCCTCATTGCTGAAACAAACTACATGTTGCTGGGTCTACTAGTAAGACTCTATGATCTGCTGGTTCATGCTGCTAAGGTTCTCCACCCATATTTTCGAAAAAAAAAAAAAAATACCTGTACAAGCAAATTCACTGCAAATGATTTTGAGAGTATGGGCGGTGATAGCTACAGGGGTTTCAACAAAGGGAAATTGCAATACTTCAATACTTTCCAAACATCACATCCTTTAGTACTTCATGACAACATTTTAATCACCAAACCATAATGAGGATAAAGATTGTGCTCAAAAACATACGCCATATTAATGAGGAGTTATGCGAAATCATGATTTAATAGTTAGCCTTCTTTACATTATTTTACACATTTTGAAAGTACAAAGGGGTGTCAGCTCATTACTGATATGACCCTTCCCCATACATCCTATATGTCATCTTAAGATTTTCTTGATTTTGATTTTTCGTCCCCCCAACCTAGCAGAGACTGGGTCCCACCAGACCGTAAAGATTGCAAATTCCAAAAATTGAAATAACATGCTTTCCTAAATAAATAATAAATTAAATAAATGCAAAGGGGTCGAGTGTGAATGACCTGAGGTGCGATAGGAAGCATTGTCCAAGAAGTGCCTTACGAGAGAAAGAAAGTGAGATGGCATGATGATGGAAAGATAAGAAGATGGAATGGAATGAGGTGGAAAAGAAATGAATTTTCGCATGAGCATGAAATTTTTATTATGAAGGCCTTGAAAATAAATTCAAGGGGCTGCAGGCATCTAAGTGGGAGCCTCAGATGAAGTGGCTGTAGGAAGAGATGTTTCTGTTGTGCTGAACTATTGAAGAAATTCTTCCCTGGTTGCTAGTTTATGATATAACTTCAGGCGATGCCCATTAACCAAGAGTTTGAATTTGACCGGATCAATTGTTGACAATTGAACTACTCCATTGGTAAAAAATTGTAATGATTTCATAGGGACCAAGCCATCGAGTTTGAAATTTGCCTTGGTGATGCTGATATCATGAATCATACAGGAGTGCCCAATCACCAATAGAGAATTCTCCATCTTTAATGAATTTGTCATGCCATTGCTTTCTTTGACTTTGAATTAATTTTTATTATGAAGAGCTGATTTTCACCATTCACCCAACTCATTGAGATGCAAAATGCAATCCTTTTGTGCTGCGAGAAGGGTAATATCAAGTTCCAAAGCTGTCTGTAGAGTTTTATGTTCAAATTCAATAGGCATAATATCTGTCTTCCCATATAGGAGTTGGAAAGGCGTAAACCTAGTAGTGGATTTCCATGTTGTTTTGTATGCCCATAAGGCTTCAGGAAGTTTAGCTGCCCAATTTTTATGATGCAAAGACACTATTTTAATGAGAATATGTTCCAACTTTCTATTTGTCACTTCTACCTATCCATTGGCTTGTGGATGATACAGAGATGATTTTCCATGCCAAATTTTATATTCCTCCATGGGTGCTACTATCAGATTAGATGTGAACTAAGGCCCTTGATTTGATTGTAATTCACTTGGAACACCAAATCTGGTAAAGATACATTCTACATAAACTTTGCAACATTATTGTCATGGGGATGCTTCATGGATTTTTCTTTAGCCCACTTAGTAACATAATCAATGCAAACCAATATGTAACTTTTTCCTTCTGATGGTGGTTCAATAGGGCCAACAAAATCAATTCCCCATTTATCAAACGGTTCTACTACTATTTGTGGTTGCAGGGGCATTTCACCTATTTTTGTCGGTCTACCCATTCTTTGACATTTATCACATTTTTTTGTATATTGAGTTGCATCCTTATGAAGTGTAGGCAAATAATAACCTGTATTTAGAATCTTTAATGTAGTCCATTTGTTTGCAAAGTGTCCACCATAGGGCTTGTCATGACAAGAACGAAGAACATCATATGTTTCATCCTCTCTGAGACATCATCGTGTTACCTGATCTGGTCCAGTATAAAACATGAATCCTGAGATCCATGAGAAATTAAAACTCTTTTCTGCTAGCAATCATTTTTCTTTTGCAAAAAAATGTGGAGGAGTTTTGCCAGTAGTTAGATAGTTGGCAATGTCAGCATACCAAGGGTTTTGTGTTGACAAAAGGAAGAGATGTTCATCAGAAAAGCTATCTTCTATGGCTGTAGGATCATCAGGTGTTTGAAGATGAGACAAGAAATCAGCTACAACATTTTCTTTACCTGGCTTGTCAATAATGGTGATGTCAAATTCTTGCATTAGTAACAACCATCGAGCCAATCGTCTAGAGATTATTGGCTTGTTCATTAGATATTTGATAGCAGAGTGATCTATATGTAAAAATATTTGGTATCTTGTAATGTAATGTTTGAATTTATTCAGAGCATAAATTACAACAAGCAATTCTTTCTCTATCACCGTGTAGTTATACTTGGCTCCTTGAATATTTTTGCTGATATAGTAAATTGCATGTTCTACTGAATCTATCTTTTGGCCAAGTACCGCTCCAATGGCATGATCTGAAGCATCTGTGTGTATGTGAAAAGATAACTCCCAATTTGGTCCTTGAAGCACTGGTGCTATTGAGAGGACTTCCTTAAGCTGCAGGAAAGCTTTTGTACACTCTGAATCACATATAAACTCTGCATCTTTTCGAAGCAATTTGTATAAAGGTGCTGCAATTTGACTAAAATATTTGATAAAACACTGATAATATCCCACATGTCCTAAAAAACTCCTGAATTCTTTCAATTTAGCTGGTACAACCAATGTATGTATGACTTCTATTTTTGCTGGATCTACTTCAATTCCTTTAGGGGAAATAAAGTGTCCCAGTACCACTCCTTGCATCATCATAAAGCACTTTTCACTGTTTAAAGACAAATTGTAGTCTTTGCATCTTTGTAAAACCTTGTCCAAGTTTTCCTTGGCTTCTTCAAATGTTTTCCCATATGTGGTGAAGTCATCCATATATACTTCCAAACAATCTGTAGATATGTCAGAAAAAATGCTAATAATAGCTCTTTGGAAAGTTGCAGGTGCATTGCACAAACCAAATGGTAGGATAGAATAAGCAAATGTTCCCCATGGACATGTGAATGTTTTCTTGTCCTGATCCTTTGGTGCTATCTAGATTTGATTGTAACCATTGAACTTGTCTAAGAATGAAAAGTATTTCTTTCCTGCAAGATTGTCAAGGACTTGATCGACAAAAGGCAATGAAAAATGATCCTTCTTGGTAGCCGAGTTAAGTTCTCTATAATCTATGTAGACTCACCGTTTCCCCCCCTTTTTGGGAACAATAACCAATGGTGAAACCCATTGGCTATCAGAAATAGGATATATGAAGCTAGCATTGAGTAACTTTTGTAATTCATTTTTGACAATATCCCTTAATGCTAGGTTTATCCTATGCTGAGGTTGTCTCACAGGTTTATAATCCTGACTGATATAAATTCTATGGCTATAGAGTACATGATCCAAACCTTTCATATCTGTATACTCCCAAGCAAAAGCATCCTGATGCTTTTGTAATAGTTGCAGGGTATCATGATGTTGTGCCTGAGATAAGGACTTGCTTATATTTAATTCTCTTCCTGAAATGATTTGAAATTTTCACAATTGGTTGTGAATCTATCTCATGTGGCAGGAGTGAATGCATAAGCTATGTAGACTCAAAATAATGTAGTTCATTAGATAAAGGCAGAATTCTTTCTAAGACATACTCTTGTGTAGAAGATGTCTCAGGTTGTGTTCCATACTCATTTAGTATAATAGAAGAAATGACATCATCTTCTTTTTTAATGTTTACAAATGAGTCCCATGAGATCATCATTAATTGTTGAATAGAATCTATGTCCATATCAGAGTCATCCATATTTGGCCAGACAACTTGATCATCCTACATCAAAGGCTGTGCAGGAGAATACAAGGTCAAATTTTTAGTGTTCATTCCATCTGAAATAGTCATTTTCCTTGATCGACATGCAATATAAGCATTTTTTGTTGCTAACCATGGTCATCTTAAAATGATAGGGTAGCCCCCAGTGCTTTTTTTTGGAGAGAGTACAACAAAATCAACTAGATACTCCCATGAATGTAATATGATAGTGACATCTTCTAGCATACCATCAGGAATGATGGTAGAACTATCTGCTAGTTGCAAGATTGTTGGCCACTTACCTTAGACCAATGATGCTTAATTTGGACACTACTTCCTTGGTCATTACATTGATGGATGCTCCTAGGTCTATTAAGACATTTTGCACTTGTACTCCTTGAATGATGAGGGTTACTACTGGGCTGCCAGGGTCTGCATACTTAGGCATTTAGCAGTTATCAAGCATAAGATCAGAAAGTTGTCCAAGGACATAGATAATCTTTGGGTCTTTCTTTTTCCTTCCTAGCTTTTTAACATAGGCTTCTTTGATGGATTTTGAATATATAGGTACTTCCTTGATTGCATCAAGCAAGGGAATTTTTATCGTCGTTTGCTTGAGTTGCTCAAGCAAATCTAGTGCAGCTTGATTTTCACTTGATAGTATTTGCTCTGTTAACCTACTAGGAAATGGTGGTGTTTTGGTTGTAGGAGAAACAGTGGTGGTAGGTTCTTGAACTGACTCAACATTTGTATCATCTATTTATGTTATAATGGGCTGTTGAGGTGAGGCAAGTATTGTTTCAGATCTTAGATGGATATCATTCAGGGTGATGGAATAACTTTGTTGCTGGGCTGAAGGTTTTGCACTATTAGGATTAGGTGTAGGTTGTGTAGGTAATTGTGGTTGTTTTGGAAGGGCTTTATTGGCTGTAGGAGGCATTAAGGCTTTTTGTTGAGGAGGTTGAGTCAAGGCTGGTTGATGCTAGTACTGCTGCAAATTCTGGGTTTGCTGCCAACCCTATTGAGGTTGTTGCCAACCTTGGTTAGGCTGCTGCCAACCTTGGTCAGGCTACTACCAATGATTATAATCACCATGTTGTTGTTTCCATTGACTATTACCACCATAATTATGGAGTGGGTCTTGAGGAATACCTAATATTGGAGCCCATGGCCTTCATTGAGCAACATAGAGGACTTCCCCATCTTCATCAATTGCCTTGAACTTAGTAGGCACATGCTGTGATTCCAAGCTAGCAATAGGCTTACATCGGCAGTTGCATTTCTTTTCTCTGCAATGGGGGCAATATTCTACCAACATACTATCAGCATCCTCCTTCTTCCTTCATGCTTGCATGGTATCCAATTATGTAGCAACATCATTAATGATGTCTTGCTTGAGATCTGATAAGAGGTTTGACAATTCGGTCTTAGATACTCCTGCCCCAGGAGTCTTTTGGAGTAAATCCCTCAAACCTCATCCTTTTTTTGTTGTTTCTTTGGAATAGTTCAAACAAATACTCTGCACTTTAGCCCACATCTTCTGTGTAATGTCACCTCCAGCTATTAAGTCTAAAGCTTCCATACTCCTATCATGTACTCCTTTCAGAAAGAGATGCTTTTGAGACTCCTCATTTAGCTGATGTTGTGTGTTGTGCTGTAGGTTAAACATGAATCGGGCAACATAGTCCTCCAAAGTCTCATCCTCCTTTTGTGACATTTTAAAAATGTCATCTCCTTTCAAATCATGGCCTTTGCAATATTCCTTATATTTATTAAGGAATAGGTTACTCATAGTTGGCCAATCTGTCACAGCATTGGCACCTAAACTCATGAACCATCTCAAAGCGGCTTCTTTGAGAGTTGATGGAAATAATTTCAGCTTATGGGCATCAGTTGTGTAGTCATAACATCGACAAAGGATGTCAAACTCAAAGAGAAAAGTTTCTGGATCTTCAGTAATAAGGCCATAGAATTTAGGTAGGGCAGCTAAGGGTATATTTTTCAAATTTTGATTACCCTACTGAGGAGGAATTGGAAAGGGAAAGGTAGGCTGAGCTGCTACCATTTGTAGATGTCATAGTGGTGGCTGATAAATGACTAGAGCTAATGGATTATCTTGTTGATATTCTGGCTCAGCAAAAAGATTATTTAAATGAAAAGATTCTTTAGATGTGGTCGGTGATTGTACTTATTCTGGTACTTTTGCAAATATGTTCTCAAATAGTTCTTCTTCTCTCTCTCTTCACTTTCTTTAGGGTCAGGATAAAAAGGATCTTCCTGATTGAAGTTGGGAAAAAATCTTCCAAGGTGATCTCTTCTTCTATGCATGCAAGAATGCTAAAAAAATGAAACTAAATGACTCAATAGTAAATACTAGATTAACACCATCCTCGGCAATGGTGCCAAAAATATGTCTAATCAATATAACAACCTTTTAGTTGCAGGATTGGACATCCCTTATCACCAAAGTACTATGCTTATTTTCATTAAATGTCAATTCGAGAGCGTGAACTTGAGATGATGTCTGCAAAGTATATGCTCTAGTTTTCACTAAAAGTCACTACTACTTTGAATGTAAGGACCATTAAGGAAATCTAGTTTATCCAAAGGAAAGACAACTATCAAATACTTAGAAGGAAATTTTAATTATTTAGCCATACATCTATACATCTACTTCTGTAGGAACAGTGACTAGTTCTGTTTCTAGTGGCTACAAGAACAACAGTTCTAACCTTAACTTAGAAAACTAATTCTAACTCCTACTTACTAAAGAAAACTCCACCTTATCTATCTTCAACCAGTTTCTAACCAGTTTCTAACAGAAATTCTAACCTTATCTATCTTCAAACAATTTCTAGGAATCTAGGTATTGTGCGTTGTATATTTAACTAATTTCTTTGATGCTTGCTTCCTTGCTCAGCTGCTTTATCAGGTCTCACTTTGTTATTCATTAAAATAGGCCCCTTCTGACTTTTCCACCAAGTCTTCTAGCTGCAACGATGTCATAACACTTCTCCTTAATGTTATCAATGCCTAGTGCTATTCCTTCATAGTTTGTTTAACTCTCGCTTAGCTTGTATCCTATGATTAACATTTAATACACACAAGACTTCCCACAAACATTTATTTTCATTTATTACTTTATAAAGAAAAGGCATTAATTATTCAACTAACAATTTTTTGCAATCTCTTCAGCTACAGGAAGATCTACCCATATCAAACATTCATGAAGAAAGATTTTTACCACAAAATGAACCCCTTTTTAAATATAATTTCCATTATCATTTTATGCCCTATGTCCCTACTTATACATCAAAAGTTCAAAAAATTTATACTAAAGGATGATAAAGTTTAGTATGTTATAGACAAATGTTCACAAAAAGGGCTAATAAAACTTCTATTTCTTCATGTCATCACTTGTATCACCAATAGAAGCTAGATGAAGCGTCATCAATCCTTGCCATGCTGAGAAGTTGTCCCTGTTAAGTCTTGGAATTTCTCTTTTGTAAGACATCCTGATGTTTAGCTTAGATCCTTGAAATCTTTTCCTATAAGCACCAAAAGCTCTGATACCAATGGTTGGAATTAAAGGTAGAGAGTAACTGAGAGGGGGGTTGAATCAGTTACTTACAAAAATTAATCCACATATCCCTTAGATGTCTTAAAGATCTAGTTACTATTGATACTCGGTAAACATAACAAAAAATGTTGTAACTCAATAAATTAAACTGTTACTTATCTTCAGGTAAACATGCATGCAATTGAAAACAAAATGAACACAAGAGACACCAGATTTAATGTGGAAACCCAATATGGGAAAAACCACCAAGTAACTAGTCACCAATTTTTCACTCTTCTAAAGTGATCCATGTTAGGAGCCAACCTTGTTAAAGGTTAGAATACACACTGTTAGGTGCGATCCTATTAGAGGATTTAATCACCCTGTTAGGAGTGGCCTTGCTAGAGGTCTTTAGAACAATTCAATTGAACTATCACCTTGTTAGAGGATTTACAAAATGGCTGTTAAACCAACTCTATTAAGAGATTTGAAATCACTACTGCAATGGTTAGAAAGCAACAATGGATTGACTTGAACAAGATGCAACTGAATTTGCTGGCTATAGGTCTCTATTCAACATCATTAGATCCTCCTTGATCAAATATGGCTCTGTTGCTCCTCAATGATCTCTAATCATCCTTCAAATTCACTTCCACAATAAGTAGTCTTCATATTACATTAATTATACACACATCCACACACTTAGAATTTGCAACTTGACCTCTTACTTATACCATTCAGATTGTCAAGTCAGCCCATTATATGTTACATTTACCAATAAACCATACATCAGTCGGCTACACATATTACTCTAAACAAATGAATGTCATTTCATAAAATAATGAAATCCTTTACTAGCTAACCCTTCTCAATAAATACTACTTCCAAAAATTTCCTAAGGTAACCTTCTTGACTTGGTTAATATTGCAATATCCATAAAATCTTTTGGCTACCAAGTTTACTCGGTAAGAACTGAATTCCTTCATGAGAGCTCGGTAAGAACTGCTTCTGCCACATTCCCTTTGATGACCGAGTGAGCTTGGTAAGAACTATTTTTGCCGCATTTTCTTTGATGATTGAGTGAGCTCAGTAGATTCTATCCTTTTGCCATACTGACCATCTGAGCTCAGTAGACACTGTCTTTTGCCTTGTTGACCTTCTGAGCTCAGTAGACACTGTCCTTTGCCTTGCTGACCCTCTGAGTTTGATAGACACTGTCCTTTTCCTTGCTGACCTTCTGAGCTTGGTAAACACTATCTGATGACTAATATGACATTTGTGTGACATCAAATACAACACACAATTAAACAATTGTATCCAATAGAGGACACATATTATGGGCATAATGTTTGCACCGCTGGATGTTCCTTATCAAGGAGATATTTATCCCTAATAATCCTAATTAAACCAATGAAAATATTCTAAGATGTCTTATCATTGATCATGTGTGTGAATTTGGTTCTATTATGGAGGTGGCCCTCTTTGTTAATGAGACAAGATATGAGATAAGATGAGTGGAAGGGTACCATCCAAACACATAATAGGCTATCCCTTCTACATTTTATGTATACCATCTTGATGACCCTTATGGGACCCATGATGGTCTCTATTACTTTTACCATCATTCCTTAGTTAGATCTATTTCCATTATCTAGGTATAACCTAATTTCCTCTATGGTAGAACTCTACTTGGTGGTTTTTAAATTTGTGGAAAAATTAAGAAAATATGCTAGTCAACCTACATATACTATGAAGAGGAAATTGAATAAATTTTAAAGAAATAATCACACAATTTGAGAATCTTGATATAATAGAAAAAAACTCAACTATTATCAATTTCACTTCTTAAAGATGAATTAAAAGAGTCATTGAAACTACTGGCTATAGATACAAGTATAAAAAAGAGGAAGACTTCTAAGTTGCAAAAATATATTGTTGAAAGTGTTAAGGAAGGGTTACATTCCATTGGGCAGTAAACAAGATCTATAGATAAATCTATTGCATGAAGAGTGATACTAAGATATGTTTTAAATAAGAAATTACTGCAAAAAGATAAATCTCTTCACTATCATCTTGTATTGGGTTTGATAGAAAGATGATATTACATTATCTAAAAAGGAGAAACAATTTGGATGATAGTACATTAGCAGGAAGTTGGGCACTAATGTGTAGAGTTCCTCGACCTGATAAGATTGTGAAAATAGTTAAGAACATAGTTATTCAATTTTGGGTTGATAATACTCATCCTTCATCAAATAGTAGAGATTTCAAATCAAATTATTGGGCCTAAGGAGTATCTTCAACACAAAATATTGGTTTGATGTTATGCAATATGAATTGTATCTCTCATTTTGTAATTTAAATCCTAACACAAAGATTGAACAAATAATGTTTGAAAGATTGAACCCTATTTTGTGAAGATAAATAGATATTTTGAAACATGTTGTTGTCAATATCATGTTGAATTAGATTTGTATTATCAAGCATTCTAAAAGATGATAAAAGAAAGTGGTGGTTTTGAAAATTCTTTTCATAAATGACCGAGCCGATTCATAACATCGATCTTATGTGATAAACCAAATGATCGTGCAATAGGTGAAATAGATTGCATAAGAGGAACTTGTGAAACATGTGGTAACCTGACTAAATTTATTTTGAGATATGTAAATACTGATATAATGAGGATGGTAAAAGATAAGAGATATAAGTAAATAAAGTTAGAAGAAAAATTTGGAAAAGAACCAACAAGGTTGGAATATGTAGAGGATGACATACTTGCTAGAGAATTTATGTTAAATTTTCATAAATTGATTCAACCTTATATACATCATGATTTTTTTGCTAAGTGGAAAGCATAACAATTTAACACTAAGATAAACTTTCCCACTCAGAATAATTTTACCTATTGTTGATTTTGTAGAGAATTACTCTTTCATTTCTCAAAAAAAACTTCAACTAGATTACTACTATACAGAGTAGGTTACTATTATGGTTCAAGTGTCTTATCAACATATAGAAATTGATTTGGGGTGTGAAAAGTATAGATCAAACACGAGTCATTAAAAAAGAGTATCACTTTTACATTAGTCATGACAAAGAACACAACAGACATTTTGTGGAACATTGTTTTAAGACATTTTTTGAATATTTAAAAAATAAAGGCATAAAAATGGAAAAACATTTCGTATGGTTAGTTGGATGTGCAACACAATTTAAATCATCTAGATCATTTTATGCATTATGTAGATATCATCGATAGGTTAATATACCACTTATTTGGAGTTTTTTTCAAGAGTGGACATGGAAAGGGTGAGGATGATGGTACATGAGATTTTATTAAACATGATTTAACAAAGTATTGAATGGACTATAAAGGATATAGCATTAATAATGCTCATGATGTGGTTAAGTGGTGCAAAATGCATTTTATAGTGCCAACAAATATAGATAAGACATCATCACAAGTAGATTGAGTCATACCATTTAGAGTGTTTTGGGAGGTACTAGGTATTGATTAATTTGAATATTAAAATTGAATCAAATTTATATTTAATAATTTAGGTGATAATTAAATTATGTATACACATGTGTAAAACCCATTTTTTATATGTATGTATAGGCCTTACATTGAGGTGTTGATGGAAGATCAATGCATGCATGCAAGAGGGTAGAGAAGACATGATCTTAGCATCCAGTTGTAAGTATAGATATAATATGTTATCATTGTATACAAGAGAATACTCATATTTTAGTCCTAATTGCATTGATGAAAACTATGATGGTTGCATTAATCAAGAACATGGATATGTGGGTGAATGGACTTTGGTGCCACTAGATGTTATCAATATGAATGAGTTTGAAGATGAAGTATGATGATATTCCATTGATTTCTAGTGATTATGACCATATTTCAAGATTGATTAGAGTTAGTATGTATGTAAATGTACAAGTGAATTTGTTTCCTAATTTGGTTAATTTATTTAATATATACTCATGTACATTGCACAATGAATTTATATACATATACTTTGGTTAGGCAATATTTTTGTAGTCATAGCCGAATCTAAAAAAGAAGAAGGTGTTAGCTATTATTTATTATGTTGCACCATACAAAGAGAGAAGCTAACAAAGACTAAAATAAGCGATGGAATTATATTTCCCACATTTTAGTATATAGTGAATCATGTATGTACATCTATGTTTTTTATGAATTCAAATTTATTGACTTATTTGATATGTGGGTATGTGTACATATAAAGGCAGCAATTAATTAGTCTATTTGATATTTTAAAAATGTTTATGTAGGTTCTGTTATTGTACAATGAACATATTTGAAGCAAAGTAAACTACTTAAGAATGGGATTCATTTCACTGATTATCAATCTAGCAATAAATATTAGTATACTAACCATGTTATTGCCATTGGTCTAACAATTCATCCAGACAAAGGACATGGAATATGTAAGTGGAGGCTTGATATTGATGATCATAAAACAATATTGAATGTGATCCAACAATGAGTTGACCCATTGATATGAGCTAGAAAAAAACTTGTAATTTGAAATAACTTGAACCTTTTGAAATTTGGTTGAATTATATGGAATTTGAAATTTGGTCGAACTAATTATATATTAGTTTTACTCTTTCATTTAACTTGTCAAGTTTAAATTATGATTTTTAACTAATTATAGAAATTAGAAACTTATATGCAACTAATAAGGACATGTGCATTGAGGGGATGAAATTCGAACATTTGTCTTAAGGGGATGAAATTAGGACTTGTAACTAATTATATATTACTTTTACTTTTCATTTAACTTGTGAAGTTTAAATTGTGATTTGTAACTAATTATAGAAATTAGCACTTATATTCATTATTAGAAATTAGGAATTATGTAACTATTTAGGAATTATGTAAGTAATAAGGAATGTAATAATATCTAAATATCACTTGCATTGAACAAAATTAATCACATATCTATAAACCAATTTCATAAACAACATAATGTAACATAATATAACATGTAAAAGAACATAATCTAACATAATCCAACATAATCTTTAAACATAATCTAACATAATAGAACATTATCCAACATAATCTAACATAATCTAACATAGTCCAACATAATCCAACATAACCTAACATAATCCAACATATCATAACATTGTCCAACATAATATAACATGTAAAAGAAATGTCTAGACAATTTATATATGTAGGTCAATCATCAAACATGTATATGAACTGAACACGTAACACCCCGCCCGAGAACCCAAGAGAAATAAACCTAACATGTAACAATGTTTACTAAACTATTTAAAAAAAGTTTAAACAACATCAAAGTAACAATGCAGAAGCAATATACACATTCACATCAAGTACACATAAGCAACTACAATACAGATTTCACTGTTGAAGGGTTCCTTCACATTGAGTCATATTTAGAAAGTTATACTTATAAGTTTAAGCTTCAAGTATAATTTTCATAATCATAAAATAAATAAACACATACATAGTCATATAAAAAAAATACATAAGTACAACTAATAATATGAAAGTACATCTAATGAATAACATCCACTGCACATGTGATGTAGGAGCATCCAGAGGTATAAGGGCAATCCTGTGTCACCCAAAAAAAAAATACTTAGATTTAGTTTTTGTTTCATGTGTTTTCATTTTTGGATACCCATTTGGGTAAAATAAAGGTTCCAACTCTCACAGTTCCACTATTAGTATTCATGTAAATCTCAAAAAAATAGGAGTATGTAATTGAGCCATCATTTTGGTGAACTGGGAGGTGAAAATTGGCTAGATGAATGTAATTATAATTTAGAGCATTCTAGAAAAAGAATCAGGCCAAAAGGCCCCACGATTTGAAAGTTATTGTAGTTTTTCGGGTTGTGGAGACCTCCTAAGAATGCTTCAAAGGCAGGTTAGGGGCATTAAATGACTTCAAAAAGGGCCAAAAAATGGGGGACAAGCGAAGTTGATCCATAGAGCTATAGAGTGCTTCGAGAGCTTTTCAAAAATGTAAAAGGTTCATCAATTGGAGCTACGGTTCAAAAGTTATGCCTCCCAAAAGTTTGGTTACCATTTCTGGATTCTTCCAGATTGGCGTCGACTTCTAATGTAGCTTCTAGAACCTTCTATTTGGTCGGTGGATGCCTACTAGCACTTTCTAGAATGTACTCCTAGTCCTTAACCCTCTGAGGTCTATTTAAGGAGATTTCTGACATTGTAAAAGGCAGTTCGGAGTGGAGTTTGAGAGGAGGTACTGAAAGGAGAAATTATCTCCATATTTATGCTATTGTAAGCCCTTAGGGCATGTTTTGAAGTTTATTTTCTTTGTATTGTTTGTACTAGCTTATTTTCTCAGTTAATATAATTTCCCCTTTTCTGTTGTGTCCATTCTGTTCTTGGGTTGTGTCCCCATCAAGTGGTATCAGAGCTAGTTTTCCTGAGTGTGTAGACAGAGCGCTGACTGTGAGGCAGTTTGCACTAGGACTATGTGGTTGTGGGTTCAAGTTAGAAGATGCCTCCATGAAGAGAGCATGGAAGAAGGGCCAGAGCTATTAATCCTAAGGAGGTTAGAGCCCTCCAAAGGTAGGTACATGCATTGCAAGAGGAGCTCCGTAGAGGAGCAAATGTGGCCACAAGTGACGACAATGATGATGACAATGAAGAAGAAGAAATGGGACCAGAAGGGGAATTTGATGGGGAAGTTCTAAATCATGTAGAGGAAAGGATTTTTAGAGCCATTAATAAGTTTTGGAAAAGACCTACAATTGAAGTGGGTGTATTTTCAGGAAATCTAAAACCAGATGAGTTGATCGATTGGATCAATGAACTGGAAGAATACTTTGAGTATGAGGATATCAGGGACCTAGATAGGGTTAAGTTTGCAAAAGCCAAACTGAAAGGCCATGCCAAAATCTGGTGGCAAGAGGTTCAATTGGAAATAAATAGAAGAGGAAAGGAGAAGATCACAAGATGAGATCGCATGGTGGACAAATTGAAGAAGCAGTTCATTCCTGTGGACTACGAGCTTGATTTGTTTAAGAAGATGCATGGGTTAAAGCAAGCAGGAAGATCAGTCCAAGAATATACAGAGGAATTTTATCGACTCTTGATTAGAGCGGGGCATGTAGAAGAAAATAAGGAGAAGGTTGCTCGCTATATCAGTGGGTTGCGACCTAGCATCCAGGAGGAATTAAGTCTGGTAAGAATGACCAGCATTGAAGAGGCATACTAGTTTGCCCTACAAGTTGAAGAGAAGCTGAATAAAAGGTTTGAAGGAAGACAAAGAGGGTGTGGTCAAGGAGGAAGGGGAAGCGGTAGATCATTTGAAGGTTGCAATGAAACCCAAAATAAAAATGAAGATGTGGCTACTAGTAGGAACCAGAGGAATGAGGGTTTCAACCGCTCCCATGATCAAGACTTTGGAAATCAGAGAGGAAGAGGTAGAGGATGTGGACAAGGAAGAGGAGGCTTCTGTGGTACCTATTGTAATCACCTAAAAATGGTCATCTAGACTATTAGCCCCCTTTTCAACATTTTGGCTAAATTAATTTAATCACTTACCTAAGCCAAATTGCTAATAATCAATTTATTTGATTATAACCTATAGTTTGACTATGCTATCCTAAGTTCATTATTTGATTAAAAGAACATGTCCCCTTTTAATTAAATAAAAGACCCCATTCTTCTAACCCACTTAAAGTGCACACATAAAGTCCTTTTTCTATTTTGCAATTAAAAAAAAAGGCTTTGTGACTTTTGTCTTATATGACAAGTCAACTTATATTCTATTGGTTGATTTGTGTGTGCATATGGATCACTCCTCTTTTCAAATTCCACCGTTGATCATCCACCATCTTCATCTTGATCTCTACCATACATACATCTTTAAAAGGGAGAGATATTTCTCCCTCATCAATCCTCATTTTGAATATTGTTATGCTGCAGGTTTTCTAACAAGTTTCTTTGGAGCTTTGTGGAGAACTTCAATTTCTTGTCTACATTCTCTCATACCATAGAATTTTAGCTTAGATTCATGTTGCATGTTAGTTTAGCTTCTATTTTGCAATAATCTATTTCACATAGCTTAATATTTGGATTGTAACACTCTCATTCATATTCTAACATAGTTGCATTTGGCATTCTCATTCTAGCTTAATCTTCATTTGCATTGCATTCTTGAGGAACTCCTTGGGACATTTGCATTCTTGCATCTTGTCTTTGGAACCTCCCATTGCATGGTTTACTAGAAAGAAGAGTATCTCTAAGGCTCATCTGAGAGCTCTTAAACTTGAAATACACTCTCTTGCACTCCATGGATAGGGAGCTCTAAGCTGACATCCAAGCATTTCGAACTCATGGAATTGTTTGGATAGAAGGGTTTAGAGTGGGACACTTTCAAGTGTACATTTTTTGCGCCCACCGTGGGGCTTGAATCAAGTTTTTAGCTCCATTTTCTTTTATTTTTCATCTCTGATTTTTTTACAGCAGCATATTAGATCTAATCAAATGCTTTTGTAGAATTATCACTTTGGTTTTAAGGCCAACCCATAAGTAAATTGGTTTGAAGGCCAAAAACTTAGTTGGTTTAAAGATTTGATCATATCTTTTAAACCGCTTGGAGTTTGGTTCTGAATTTTTTTTTTCAGGTTGGGTATATGCTCAAAATGTCTCAATCTAATTTGCAGAGAATTTTGATGTGATTTTCGGGAGTTATGAGTTTTTCTTTTTGTTTTTCATAAAAAGCCATTTTTGATAGCAAATCAGCGATTTTTTTAAAAAAAATTACATTTTCAGAAAGGATTTTCAATTCTAATGGGGGTTCTTTCTTTGTGTTTTGAATTTTGAATTCGTATTAAAGATCAAAAACTCGATTTGATAAATTTGGTCTGTTTTGACAAAATTGATCTCTACAGCGCAAATGAAGAGATTTTTTAAAATTTCTTGCATTTTTGGAAAGATCTTTGATTTTTAATAGGGGTCTCTTGTTTTCATTTTCATTTTTTGATAAAAAATCATGGTAAACAAGTGCAATCTTGTTGACTAGGTCAAAATCAAAGAATAAAAATGAGAGCATTTGTAATTAACTTGCACTTTCTGTGCATGCACTTGGTTGAAAGATAAATTGAATTTTTGAGACAAATAACCACTTTTTATTGCATATTTTTATGTTATTTTACACTAACTTGTGGTGCTAACAAGTTGTGATTACAGGTTGCCATCCTTATGAAAAAAAAAATTGAAACATTGCATAAAAAGAACGCATGTCAAAGCTTCAAATGCACAAGGGCTACTAACATTGTTTGTAGGGCTGCCCAAAGCATAAAAACTCAAAATTTCTTACTTTTTTGTTTTCATGTGTGGCATTGACTAATTGTTCATTTTTCATAGGTACATAAAACTTGTGATTGGAGTCTTTTGGTAATAGGAGAGTATTCTTTTCACCCTTGTGGTGAATCAGAAATCTTGACTTGTCATTTGGTTTCAAAAGCAAGGGGTAATTGAATCTTCTTGGCGTGTTTGGGAGAAAATGATTGGAATAGGAGAGTATGATGTTCACCCTTGTGGTGAGCCAGAAATCTTGACTTTCAAAATTTGATCCACTTTGTGTAGTTAGAATCTTTCAGAGGGCTTGCTCTCGGACAACCTGAGAGGAACGACCAAGTGGGGACAAGCAGATTATCCGGCTCTTCCAACCCACAATAAACTCAAGGCTACCAAAGACACAAAACTTTGGTAGACATAGTGTTTGTCTTCGCCTAGTGTGATCGCTTATGGGATTTCAACCATAGGGAGATCACTAGGCAAGAATGCTTAAGGTACTCTTGTGATCGCAAGATTGGTTACTCATCGCAAGGTGAGGTGTCCTGTAATTGGGAGCAAGAGGAATACTCTGAACGGAAGCCCTATCTAAACACCCTAAGTTAGTAACTACTTTTTTTTTTAGCTGCTCAACTTCTTGGTGCAAGGATTGATCCTAGTGGACTACCCGGATCACCCCAAGATTTACACTCACCATATGTGTTTCCTTGGTTGTGCTTATGGCACTTCCATGAAAAAGTCAATATCTCTTGTGGGCAACCACTTGGTGTGAGGCAAAGGAGCATCAAGCGTGGGCCAAGTTGTTGAGCAATGAACCATGACTTTTAGGTAGATATTGCTTGATGTGTTCTCGAATGTGCTAGACTTGTGAAAATCTTTGGAACGTATACATGATGATAATTCTAAGGAATTATTTTGAGACGTCACATATGCTTGTATCATGCAACTTTGCTTTATCCCTTGCTTGATTGTTTGAAGAATACTCCATGTGTCACTATCTTGCTTGGAAAGAAATTGTTTTTGAACATCAAACTTGCTATGCTATCGACTATTGTGAAACTTTTTCAACCAATTCAAAATGTCAAGTGCAAACATTTTCTTGTGTTACTTACTAAGGGAGGTTTCATCATTTGGCTATGATTTTTTATGTCTCTAGTGCTTAAACATGCTTAAAGTAGCTCTTTGGTCTTAGTGCTCTTGGTCTTTCTATCTTCATGGTCTATGTCCAGTTGCTAGTTATCTTTTTGCTGAAATGGTTGCCTTGATTTCTTGACTACACTCTTGGGTTGGAGAGTTGTTCACTTGTCACCCTGCTTGCTCTATCTATTTGGCTATTTGGGCATCTTGCCTAGCTATTGACTTGAGTCATTCATGTTGTAAATTTCTTGGACATATTGTTTGACAAGTCACTTTAATCTCTCTCTACTATCTTGGCAAGTGAACACTCTACCTCCTATAGTTTCAACATCAAGTTATCTTCTAGACTATTTTATGCTTGGCTTTTCATCTAAAACTATGGAATTCAAAGCTTCTACTACCAAACCTCAACCAAATCTAGATGATCATGACATCCTCCATGTCACTAAAGAGTTTCAAGATCTATATGTGCAATACAAACAGCTAGAAGAGACAAATGATCTTTCTTACCTTCATTTCTCTGAGTGCATGACAAAAATGAAGTCTAAACTTGAGAAAAGGTTAGAGGAGAAGATTGCATCATTACATGAATCTTACTTAAGGTCTTTACATGCATGTGAGTCACCTTCTTTGAGGTCATCCTCTTCTTCTAGGTCTACATGCTCTACTTCAAGACATCAAATGTCTTCATCTTCTAGATCTAAAGACCTTTGTAGAGAACAAGCACTTGAGCCTATGCCAAAATTTCATGATGGACCTATCTTTGATGAAGATAATGATGAAGAAATGAATGCATGCTATTCACTTGAGAAACAAGAAGAAGATCCTAGACATATTTTTGAGAGGACTTTACTCCCTTGGAACATTCTTATGATGACATTTTTCAAACACTTCTTGAAACTAAGCTCATCATGTTGCCTAAGTCTAGCTCCTATGGAAATCCTTTCTTGGATGCTTATTGTGCTAATCATCAATCTAATGACCATGCTACTTCTGATTGTATAGAGCTGAAACATAAAATCCAAGATCTCATTGATGATGAGATTGTTGATCTTGGAACCTCTAGTGACTCATGTGCTGAGGATACTTTTCTTGAGCAAGATTACATTAATGAACCTATGTCTAGTAGTGGCTCTATTACATCTTCCACTTCTTCCAACACTCATGCATCTCCCAACACTTCAAAGCTTTCCAACATGCCTCCATCAAATAAATAACCTAATGCTTTCAACATTGACTACGTGTATCCTCAAGGGCTACCTCTAAAAGAAACTCAAGCTAACCTTCACTTGGCTGCAAACCTTTTCCATGCTACTAATCCTAAACTTCCTCAACCTTAATGCACTACTATGCCTAATCCAAGCACTACTCCATTCACTCTTCATTCTCCCTTGTCCTTAGAAGTGGCTCCATGTCAAGAGGAATCTCAAAAAGAAAAAGCTATAAATTTCAAGAAAGATCAAGATCAAGCACCCTTTCATCTCTTTCAAGATTTTTCCCCTCCATATTCTATATCTAATCCACCTCCTAAATATGATGAAGACACCACTTCCATTATCTCCCTTGAGCTTACTAAAAATTATGAGAAAAGTTCTCTTCATATGCTATCCAAAGCTACTTGTCAAGATCAAAGCATCCCCTCATGTTCTACTTCTCCACATCCACTTCACAATTGTGCTCAAGCTTCAAGTGCTTCTATTAAAAATGTTGTTCCTATCAAAGGTATTCATGAATCTATTGATGTCTTTGATCATGTTTCTCACTCTAAAGATGTTGATATCCCTTGCCACTATCCCTTTGCATCTTCTAAATCTATCCTTGGTCCTTATCCATCTAAGCTACATCATTCAAACCTTCCATCCATATTGGGGCCTTATGTTCCTCCGTCTCCTACATTCACTCCTAGCTCATTCCCTAGCTCTCCTATAATACCTCAAGATCAACAAAGACACTCATCCTTGATGACTTTTCACCCATCTATCCATCTAAACCAGTCATATCAGCCTTATTCATCCACAAATCCCAAGTCCTTTGGAAGTGAGAATAAACATAAGAATCCATTCAAAAAGAAAGATCACTATGTCCCATCTAATCGACATGTGAATGCTAAGAAGGAGAATGCACAAAAGAGACCGCAAAGGTCCACTACTCAAAGAGCTAAATCAAAGAAAATATGGGTTCCTAAATCCATCATTATACAAATGCACTCTCAAGCACCCAAAGAACGAGGAAAATCTAAAGCTATGTGGATTCCCAAGTCTCTTTTAAAAGACTTGAATATTGAAAATATTTCAAAGTTGACATTCATGCTTCCAAAGGCTTCCATTCCATCTTCTTCCAAAAATCTTCCTAAAAATACTCCAAAGCCTTCCACTCCACTTTTTTCCAAATCTTTTCTACCACCTCATACATCTAAATCTAAGGCTATTTCATCCATGATTCCTCCATTGTTCCAATACCCTTCAAGGTGTGTGTCAATGTTGATCTTGTCCAATATTTTAGCTACCCACATGAAATCCTCTAAAGCTTACACCTTCTTTCTATACATGAACTCTTATCCTCCATATATTCTTCCTGCTACCATTTCCCTTTCATCACCCTATCAACATCTTTGAGCATACCTTTCTACGGTCTTGGATTATCATGGCTTATCTTTTCTATAGGAGCATTATCTACATTCAAACAACTTCAGCTCTTTCTAAAAATTCAAAAAAAAAAGAGAAGAAAAAATAGACAAAATGAAAAAAATGAAAATGTGCCTTAGTGAAAACCACATCTTGTGGCACCTTGGTAGCAAAAGTAAAGAGAAATAAATTTATCCTATGGTGAAAACTACTTCTTGTGGCACCTTAGATAAGTACCATGATGAAAACTTGGAAAATAGGCATCATGCGTAATTCTTCCACCATCCATCTATCCCCTCTTCTCTCTTTGATCTTGAAAATGTTGAGCTATCTTTGCATATTGGCTATCTTATCCATGAGATTATCTATTTGTGCTTTCTCATTCCCTCATAGCCTCCATCTTGAGCTTTATTTTTATTGCTCTATCCCATTGCTATCCTATCTAGGTTACCTTTTGGTCTTGATCATAATAAATGAAACATGGTTCTCATAGGTCTCTTGACATGGCTACTCTTTTGGACTACACACTTCATGCTATCTCACTTGTTGGCTTCATTGCTTATCCTACATGCTATCTTTCTCATTACTTCCATTGCTTATCAAAAATATGCTTCATATGACTATTTCACCTCTTTCCCTAGCTTGGGTACTCTTGAGGAGTCACTCCTTGAGGATCATTTTTACTTGCTTCATACTCCTTTCTTATCCATCTTTGCTTATCCATTGTCTCATTGCTCCATCATATCCTATACCTTGCTAGACATTGGGAGAAAATGATGTGATCTTTCTTGAGAACTAGTGATATCTAAAACCTTCTGAAAAATTCCAAAAAAAATCATATATGATCCTGAAAAAAAAAATACAAAAAATTCAAAAAATTAGAAAATGTCCTGAAAAAAAAAATGATCATCATAATGAAAACCTAGCAATAGGCACTTTGATGTATCACCAAAAAAATTCAAAATTCAAAAATACAAAAAAATTGAAAAAAGTCCAAACAAAAATCTGTCAAGTGGTGAAAACCTAGAAACAGGCGCTACTTGAAACCCTCGCACCTATGTCTATCAGTCTCAATCACCTATTTTGCTACATATTTCCTAGCTTGGAATTGTTTCTTGTCCTTGTCGCAGGGGCATAGCTGCTTAGCCTTTTGAGGTATTCTTGTGCATTACGATTTCCTTGACAACTCACAAAATAGTGTTTCTCAACACTTCCCCCACCTTGACATCAAGTGTTCTTCAACACTTTTTAGATAGTTTACCTATGGTCTCTAATGTCGTGATATTTCTCACTATCAGAATCAAGTCTTGAAGAAATGGCCAAGTGACTTACACACACACACTTTAACACTTAAACGACTGAGCTATGCTGACATTTATCTACTTTGTGTGCTGTCTATGATGATTTCTTTGCCATGTGTTCCCTCCCTAATAGTCTTTCGAGGATGTCATCGACTAGAAGACTGGGGGCATGGGGCATGTCTTCTTGATTTCTGCTTGTGGGTATACTTTGTTTGTCTATAGTGTTGTAAGGATTTATGCTGGTCCTATTCAACACGTTGACTTACAAATGTATCATCCTTGATTGTTTTGCAAGACCACACTCAAGGTTTATCCTGGCGCTTATGCCTTGATACAAGTGTAATCTTGCTAAATTAAACTTAGGGAATCTAATCATGTAGTTATCTTGACTTACATGTCTCTGATGCTTAGATTGGATTTCCACATACCTATCTAATATCGATCATATTCATATCCTCATAGTTATACTAGTGATGGTTGTATGATCTAATGATGTCCCTAATAAATGCTCAATGATGAAATTAAGAGTCTAAATGTTATGCGCTTCTTGCTGGTAAACCACTTTGCATATTAGCTTGCATTTTAGGTTCATTTTCTAGCTTAGTCTTGCATTCTTGCATATGGGGAGAGCTCTCTCTTCATCTTTTTGTGGACATATCGGCTAACTCCTTTCATATATTTCTTTACTTTCTTCTTGTTCATGTCTTTTCACCTTCTTAATCTTTCGCTTCATCTCTTTTCTATCTTGTCATCACATTATATAAATTTTTGACCTCTTAAATAATTTTGACATCCTAGATTCATTTTCGAGATCGAAATCCAAATTCGAGTTCATCTTGATGGTCAAAATTGTCTTTTAAAATTCTACTTTCTTCTGAGCAGTTAGTTGACCTTTTGAGGTCTAATCTCTGAATCATCACTGGGGCATCTTCATTTCTTCATGTCTTCATCATTTCCATACTTCATATCTACTTAAATTCACTATTTCATGTCTAAAATCACCTTTCTACTCATTTCAACCTTATTTTTATGCTATATCCTTCAAGGTCAACTCTAGTCAAACTGGGGCATTTTATCAATTTTTTTATATAGTCATTCTTAGGTTCTAATCATCTATCTGTCATCTTGGACATTGCTATATTCTAATTTTCTCATTTCTAGCCAGTTTTTGCATCCCCTTACCTCATTTCAATTTCGATCCCGAGGGGGCAAAAATACTCTATCTACTTCTTTGGAGCACTTTTTTGATCTTTTCACTTGCTCTTGATCTATCTACTTTGCTAGGTGTTAGTATTCTTCTTGAATTCTGACATCATCTTTTCCTAGTGTTCAGTACTACCACTATCAGGCTGTGCATTCAGGACTTGCTATCTATTTCTGCATTTCATTCTTTGGAATCAGATATCTATATCTATCACTGCCTACTTGGCTTTCTATTTTCTTTGACTATAACCTAAGCCAAATTTCTAATAATCAATTTATTTGATTATAACCTATAGTTTGACTATGCTATCCTAAGTTCATTATTTGATTAAAAGAACATGTCCCCTTTTAATTAAATAAAAGACCCCATTCTTCTAACCCACTTAAAGTGCACACATAAAGTCCTTTTTCTATTTTGCAATTAAAAGAAAAGGCTTTGTGACTTTTGTCTTATATGACAAGTCAACTTATATTGTATTGGTTGATTTGTGTGTGCACATGGATCACTCCTCTTTTCAAATTCCACCGTTGATCATCCACCATCTTCATCTTGATCTCTACCATCCATACATCTTTAAAAGGGAGAGATCTTTCCCCCTCATCAATCCTCATTTTGAATATTGTTATGCTACAGGTTTTCTAACAGGTTTCTTTGGATCTTTGTGTAGAACTTTTATTTCTTGTCTACATTCTCTCATACCATAGCATTTTAGCTTAGATTAATGTTGCATGTTAGTTTAGCTTCTATTTTGCAATAATCTATCTCACATAGCTTAATATTTGGATTGTAACACTCTCATTCATATTCTAACATAGTTGCATTTGGCATTCTCATTGTAGGTTAATCTTCATTTGCATTGCATTCTTGAGGAACTCCTTTGGACATTTGCATTCTTGCATCTTGTCTTTGGAACCTCCCATTGCATGGTTTACTAGAAAGAAGAGTATCTCTAAGGCTCATCTGAGAGCCCTTAAACTTGAAATACACTCTCTTGCACTCCGTGGATAGGGAGCTCTAAGTCGGCATCCAAGCATTTCGAACTCATAGAATCGTTTGGATAGAAAGGTTTAGAGTAGGACACTTTCGATTGTACACCTACTTCCATTGCAATGAAGAAGGTCATCGTGCCTTTGAATGCCCTCAACGAAAAGGAAGGATAGATAGGAGAGCTGAGGGCCAAGCTAGGGTTGCTCATGTGGATGAGGATGCACAATCATCACATTCAGAGGATGTAGAGAGAGGAGAGACCTTGGTAAATGAAAGAGTCCTACCAGGACAATGGAGGAGTTTGTTTCATACCAGATGCAAGTGTGAGGATAAATGTTGTGATGTGATCATTGATGGTGGTAGCATTGATAACTTGTTATCAAAAGAGATGGTCTCTAAGCTGAAGCTCAAGAGGGAGAAACATCCCTAGCCCTATCAGATAGCTTGTGTAAAAGATGATCATAAGGTCCTGTAAGTGAACAATGTTTAGTGAAATTCAAAATTTGGAGTTACCATGATGAAGTTCTCTGTGATGTTATTCCGATGGATGTTTTCCATCTATTGTTGGGTAGACCATGACAGTTTGATAGACATACAGTACATGATAGACATGCAAACACATACTCTTTGACAAAGGATGGAGTTCGCCACAAATTGAAGCCCATGAAAAAGGAAGGTGAAAAGGTATGTAGCAGTGCTAAGATTTGTCTTGTTGATGGAAGAAAGTTTTTAGATGGCATGAAACATCAGCATATGTGCTATGCTTTGATTCCTTGGAAAGATAAAGAAGGTAGCAGTGAAATACCACTTGAAGTTTCATATTTACTAGGGAAGTTTGGAGATATTATCTTTGGTAATGTTCCAGATGGCTTGCCACCAATAAGGCAAATTAGTCATCAGATAGATCTGATTCCAGGAGCTAGTTTGCCTAACAAGGCTGCTCACAGGATGACTCCTACTGAAACAGAGGAGCTAAATAGACAGGTTCAGGAGCTATTGAGGAAGGGCTTGATTCGAGAGAGCCTTAGTCCATGTGCAGTACCTGCAGTACTCACACCAAAGAAGGATGGAGAGTGGAGGATGTGTACAGATTCTCAAGCTATAAATAGGATAACCATCAAGTATCGAATTTCTTTGCCAAGGATGGATGATCTTATGGACTGCTTGAGTGGAGCTCAGTACTTCACAAAGATAGATATCAAGAGTGGCTATCATCAGATACAGATTTGAGAAGGAGATGAGTGAAAAATAGCCTTCAAGACCAAGGAGGGTCTTTATGAGTGGTTAGTCATGCCCTTTGGATTGACAAATGCCCCAAGCACCTTCATGTGGCTCATGAATGAGGTACTTAAGAAGTTCTTGGAAAAATTTGTTATTGTTTATTTGGATGATATTTTAATTTTTAGCAAGATTTTGGAAGAACATTTACTGCATATTCGTAGTGTCCTTGAAAGGCTAAGGGAAGAGAAACTGTTAATTAATCTGAAGAAGTGTATCTTTGCAAAAAGAGAATTAGTCTATTTGGGGTTTGTTATATCACCCAAAGGTCTCAAAATGGATCCACAGAAGGTAAAAGCCATCTTGGAATGGCCTACTCCAAGGTTTGCTACTGAGGTAAGATCATTTCATGGTCTGGTTAGTTTTTATCGAAATTTTATTAAGAATTTTAGTGGCATATGTGCACCCCTAACTGACACAATAAGAGGGGATAGAAAAGAGTTCAAATGGACTACATCAGCTGCGAGAAGTTTTGAATTACTGAAGAAGAAGGTGACAGAACAATCTGTGTTGGCACTTCCAAATTTTAGAAAGGTGTTCCAGGTGGATTGTGATGCTAGTGGCAGTGCTATTGGGGCTGTATTAAGCCAAGAAGGTAAGCCTATTGCATATTTTAGTGAAAAATTGAATGATGCAAAGAAGAAGTATTCTGTTTACGATTAAGAGTTTTATGCAATAGTTCAGGCCTTAAAGAAATGGAGGCATTATTTGTTGCCAAAGGAATTTGTTTTGTATACTGATCATCAGGCATTACAGTACCTAAATAACCAAGGTAAATTGAATCAAAGGCATATGAAGTAGGTAGAGTTCTTGCAGAGTTATACATTTGTGTTGAAGCATAGAAGTAAAAAATCTAACAGGGTTGCAGATGCACTGAGTAGAAGACAGTTATTGCTTACAGTAATGTAGGTTGAAGTAGTTGGGTTTAATGAACTCAAGAATTTGTACCCTGAGGATCCTGATTTTGCTGAAGCATGGAAAGCTTGTAAAGAGCCTGTTGCTGTAGATAGAACCAAGTGGTTAGACTATTTGATTCAGGATGGCATGTTGTTCAAGGGTAGTCAATTGTGTATTCCAAGGAGTTCCATGAGGGAAAATCTGATTAAGGAGAAACATAGTGGAGGGATGGTAGGACATTTTGGTCGAGATAAGACCATTGCCATTCTTAGAGAACATTATTTTTGGCCTCAAATTTCACAGGATGTAAAGAAGTTTGTACAGAGTTGCCAGGTTTGTCAAGTTGCTAAGGGGTTTAGTCACAATACCGACCTATATCAGCCATTGCCTGTTCCATCAAGGCCATGGGAGGACATAAGTATGGATTTTTTTCTTGGATTTCCAAGGACACAAAGGCGTAATGACTCAATATTCGTGGTGGTTGATAGGTTCTCCAAAATGGCACATTTCATTCCATGCCACAAAACTCATGATGTTGTCCATATTGCAGACTTGTTTTTCAAAGAGGTGGTAAGACTACATGGTCTTCCAAGGAGTATAGTTTCTGATAGAAATACTAAATTTGTGGGGTATTTCTAGAGGACATTATGAAAAAAGTTGAGAACAAACTTGAAATTCAGTTCCACATATCACCCACAAACTGACGGCCAAACAGAAGTGGTAAACTGAAGTCTGGGTAATTTGCTGAGATGTTTAGTTGAGGATAAGCTCAAGGGATGGGATTTGATTCTACCAAAAGAAAAGTTTGCTTACAATAACTCTATAAATAGGAGTACTAAAAAATCACCATTCCAAATTGTATATGGGAATAGCTCAAGGACTGCACCAGAACTGAGGAAGATAGAGCAAGGGGAGAGAACAAGTGCCGAAGCAGAAGAATTTGCTGAACATATCAAGCCTCTACATGAGGAGGTTCAAGCACACATTACCAAGATGAATCAAGAGTAAAAAGCTAGGGCTGATCAAAGGAGAAGACATAAGGAATTCCAAGTAGGAGATTTAGTCATGGTGCACTTACGAAAAGAAAGATTTCCAGTCAGTACTTACAACAAGCTAAAAATGAAGAAATTTGGCCCCTGCAAAGTTCTGTAGAAACATGACTCAGGAAATGCATATGAGGTGGAACTGCCAGATGGTATTCACATTTCTCCTATTTTCAACATTGCAGACTTAACAAAGTATCATGATGATGGTGCAGATGACGAGCCAGTGTTAGAGCCATGTCCAATTCCTGCTTCTAAGAAGGAGGAGATAGAAGACATTCTAAATCATCATGTGGGTAGGAGTACCAGAAATAGGCAGTATGAAGAGTATTTGGTGAAGTGGAAAGGATGGCCGATTGAGGACTTAATTTGATTTTCAGCAGCTAAAGTTTCCCATTTGGCATTTCCTCTACCATTCATAAAGTGATAGGGTCACTTTTCAATCTACCCTAGTTGTCTGATGCAGGAGCATCCAGAGGTATAAGGGCAATCCTGTGTCACCCCAAAAAAAATATACTTAGGCTTGGTTTTTGTTTCATGTGTTTTCATTTTTGGATACCCATTTGGGTCAAATAAAGGTTCCAACTCTCATAGTTCCACTATCAGTGTTCGCGTAAATCCTAAAAAAATAGGAGTATGTAATTGAGCCATCATTTTGGTGATCTGGGAGGTGTAAATTGGCTAGATGGATGTAATTATAATTTAGAGCATTCCAAAAAAGAATCAGGTCAAAAAGACCCATGGTTTGAAAGTTATTGCAATTTTTTGAGTTGTGGAGACCTCCTAAGAATGCTTCAAAGTTAGGTTAGGGGCATTAAATGACCTCAAAAAGGACCAAAAAATGGGGGACAAACAAAGCTGTTCCATAGGGCTATAGAGAGCTTCGAGAAAATGTAAATGGTTCGTCAATCGGAGCTACGATTCAAAAGTTATGCCTCTCAAAATTTTGGTTACCATTTTTGGATTCTTCTAAATTTGCGTCGACTTCTAACGCAGCTTCTGGAACCTTCTATTTGGTCGGTGGATGCCTAGTAGCACTTTCTAGAATGTACTCCTAGTCCTTAACCCTTCGAGGTCTATTTAAGGAGATTTTTGGCATTGTAAAAGGTAGTTCAGAGTGGAGTTTGAGAGGAGGTACTGAAAGTAGAAATTATCTCCAGATTTATGCTATTGTAAGCCCTTAGGGAATGTTTTGAAGTTTATTTTCTCTGTCCTATTTGTATTAGCTTATTTTCTCAGTTAATATAATTTCCACTTTTCTATTGTGTCCATTCTGTTCTTGGGTTGTTTCCTCATCAACATGTCATAAGGTATGTAAAAAATAGATACAAGTACATCAATATACAATACATTACCCTATAGGATCTCAAAACACATGATACATAGATACATCAAATGAATAGAAGTCTTCAAGATAAGAGGAAGAATGATAATGATACCACTGTGTCAAGAAGCATCCAACATTTTTCAATCTAAGAGGGGATTGGAATGATAAGAATACACTACCTCCCAACCATGTGGTCACCTAATTAGGCTCCCACTCTCACCTTGCAGGAGGGATAATATACAATCCACATGCAAATAATCTGTAATGCCCCGCCAAAGGATCCAAAGAATTTTACTAAATTTGCCAAACAATTTTTTTTTAAAAACATGAAAGATAAAACTATTCATAACATTTGCGAAAGCAATAGCAACAATTCAAAGGAAAATAAACATAACATATATACATAACATGCTACATTCTTTAAAGATCCCTTAACGTTGTATCACATCTAAATTAAATATTCATCTAACATCCCATCCTTATGAAATAACAATGATACATCCAATGTACTTAAACAATATACAAGTTTCCTTTTGTAATTATATTTTAGTTTAGCTCAATCATCAATTGTACATATCACAGGGTATGAAAAGCTTAAAAGAATAAACATCCAAGTAAATAAAGTACGTCATCGTCATCTAATATTAATCCATGATGCAATAACATAAATGAAACCACATATCATACATGATACATCATCACAAAAGATATAAACATCCATCACAAAAGATAACCATATATCACAAACATAAATAACTAAGTGCACGGTTCCTCCCAACCGTTAATAGCATCATTAGACCATTGTGGGCCCTAGCCATCTCTCTATGCGTAACATCCCAAATCACCAAAGAGATCATCGGTATTAACAAAGTAGGAATGTCACTCCTAAAACATCCTACTAACATGCAAAATAAAGCATAGGAAACTATCATCTAACATATGCAAAACATCAGTATAAGAAACATACAACAAATATATCAATCATAAGATATACCATCTATCATAATGCTCCAAGAACATAATGAAGATAAATACCAACCAAGAATGCTCCAGCCATGGTGTCTCCGATGGATCTCAAATGATAAGAGTGAAAAATACACTACCACCCAACCGTGTGGAACCTAAGTGATCCACTCCCACCGTGCTGAGGAGATAATCTCAAGTCTCAGATAGGATATCAATTCATGAAGCACAAATCTCTATAAGTCCAGGAATCTTAAAAGTATACTAACTCAAAGGTCATTGCAATTATCACATACAAGTTACCCTAGCAGTTAGCTAAACTCCACGGGTTCATACTAATCTCATACAGCCACTAGCATCCTCTCATACTGACGAGGCATACTACGGAATGCACGGTCGCAACCATGTGTTCTCACTACTCCCATCCTAGCCTGTACAAGCACTCAAGGCATCGGTGAGAACATCAAAACAATTATCTTTTTAGGTTCATTTAATCTCCATTTAGTGTGTAAATATTATCACATATTAACAAAACTTACAATGAGTTACCCTCGCAGCCACTTAGGGCCCCGACCCCCATTGCAAGCCACTTCCCGACACTACAAGTAGATTACCTACTCTAAGCTCATGGAATCATAAATCTCAAAATCATAAAAGATAATCCATAATAAAATCATCAAATATGTATAAAAGCATCAAATATCCATAATAAGAATCATCAAATCTCCAAGATAAGAATCATCAAATCTCCATGAGCATTTGAAAAACCATCCATAGAAAATCATGACCACAACAGTTCTCTATTGGCAACAGAAGGCATCACCGATAATCATAAGTATCAATTGGTTCTCAATAACCAAAATATATCTCAAGATAAATGGTTCTCAACAAGCAACTAAGAATATCTCAAAATCATACTGATCGAAGACTCCAAAATGGTTGAGTCAAACATGTCACAACATGACATCATTAAGAAATAAATTCATATTTCAAACCCATCATGGTGACTAGAAAATAATCCAAGGATAACTGATCGATGACTCAAAAATGATTAGCTCAAGTGTCTCATACACATACCTCTCAGCTTCACACATGAAGACTGATGAACAATAACAATCAGTAAATACAAACATTTCATAGAGTATACGATCACATTACCATGGTTGGGCTTATAAAGATTGAGACCAAATAAGATCAACATGCCATCATATCTCATAACCCCCGAGCCTCTGGTAACATCCTAGGACTAGTCAACACTAGTTAACCCAAAAACCCAAAACAAGAAGCATATAGAATACACGATGCAAACACATATTTTGGTTTACTAATATCATATAGTTGAATCAAGTGTAGAGTTTCATTTTTCATTTTCAAGTGTAGGGGTTTCAGTTTCCTGTTTGATAGTATACTTCAAGTGTATAGGATTTATCATTTGACCTACACGATAGCATTATCCTTTCATTATTAAGAATTACATTCTAAGAATAACTTAAAGATAAATATTCACTAAACTGATCATCATTGACCTTAATTAAATTGTCCTTTATATTTAACCATGATCCATATTCTAATTGATTAACCTTTCAACTTTTTTAGGATCATTATTTGTTATATTATAAGAGAACCAATTATCATTCTTCGAATAAGAGATTATAACTTTATTAAAATAATCAATTTAATTTATCAATTAACATAGGTGCATGATTCCATGAATTTTGTCATTTAATAGTTTTCAATTCAGTATTACTACGTCTCACCATTAAAACATCTAAAGTTATTATTCAAGTCATGAGAGTACGACTTATCAACTTCGATGTAAATACTTCACAACTTTGCTAGAGGAATCAATATTAGCATATCAATTAAAACACTATTACATAACTTGATTATTAATTAAATCTAATAACTCTAATTAATTCAATTAATAATTACTAATCCAGTTGACTAATAACTAACAATAGTTTGTACCTAAAAAGTCATCTACAATCCAAATATTCATATTAATAGTTCAATAACTTGTTAATAACAAGTTATGTTGGAAATCTTATTAATAAATCTATAATGACCACCTTCGCCATTCTATCAATGAAAACTAACTTTTCTTTGACAAACCTATATTATTGATAATCATTTAGTTAAACCTCATTTGATTCAACTAATTATCAATCAACTATATTCCATTTCATTAACATTAGGATTAGTAATAGTTTAATAACTAATAACAAGTTAAAATAAATCTACGATAACATATTCTTTATTATTTTTGCTAACAATGATGTCACTACTAAATTAAATATAACTTCCTTAAGAATCGTTCTCCGAATAAGATTTACCAATAATCAATAGGTAATCATTTGTCCAAAATAATCTTTGATGATTCTAAGTATAATGATCACCAACTTCATTAATCACAATTTCATTCATGATAACATGAATTCATTTCCATTGTATTTTTCCCCCCTAATTTGATCTCAACTAAATTCTTAATACTATACTTCAATTATTAACTAATCTCAATTAGATTGAACTTAATTGAATCAATTAATAATTATATAAACTTATATATACTATCTTTCATTAATAATTTGTTAAACTTAACAATTATTAATAAATAATAACTCACTAATAATTTCAATATTCAATTATAATGATTGATATTCGAACCAATCAATGAATAACAACTAAATCATTAGTATCTCTTTTCTTTTAATTTTCTCTCATCCATTTACTTAGATTGACTAATAATTAATTACACTTCTTCTACTATTAACTAATCTTAATTAAATTTGATTTAATTAGATTAGATAATAAACCATATAAAACTAATGCATATTAATAAGATTCTAATAAGGGAAGATTTCAATAATATCTTTAATTCATTCCATGCTTTGATATATTATGTTTGTGAAGTTAAGCATAAAGAACTCTTAGTTATGGAAAATAGAGAAATATCTGTCTTTGAATAAAACAGTCTCATTACCATTGGATCGGATTGAAATTTAAATATGTTGGAGAGGGCCAAGTTGCACCAATTCTGACTGGAGTGATCGAATAAATTCGATCACGATAAAAAATTATGAATGATTGAATTCGGGTCTATCCAAGGGGCAACGACAGGACAATTTGTGATGAATTAAGAATTTCCTGTTAAAATAATTGTTCTTTAAATTTAACCATAAAAGGGTTTGTTCATTTGCATCTAAAAATATAATTGATAGAAAGATTACATCTAATCATTCAAATTTTTAATTTAGAATTTTTATTTTAATTCCAAATCTTGTCTTTCTAATTTAATATAAATTCGAACCCAAACCCGATTAAAATCTAATTTCTTTCTCATTTGGAACTAGATTTTTTCTATTGTTTTTCTTCTTATCCAAATAAAATATCTAGATTCTAACTTCAAATAGTAGATTCAATCACAGAGAGTATTCAAACACATAAAATAGATATGATGAAGATGGGAAGAGAAAGAGTACTAAGGGAATATGAGAATATCATGAGTGCACCTAGACACTGATGCTAATTTGCCATGTTTCAGAAGTCCATAAAAAATCGCTTCCTTCTCCATCATTCACAATTCCTCCAAGAATCCGAATCGATTGAATCCTCCAAGTGATTAGAAGTGCTTGCAGGAGCATAGAATTAAGTAGAAAATATATGAGCATATGAATCTTCTCCCATGCATGTATCTTTGAAGCTTTTATTTTAGCTTGTAGCTCGTGGCTTCCATTAAGCTTGTAGCTTTCATTAAACTTTTCATTTAAGCTTCTATGAATGCCTGAATATCAAGAGCTCTCAAGAAACTTTTGGAATGCTTCTTAAAACTGCTGAAAGGTGTCACCAATTAAGCATGGGTCTTTTCCAACCTTTTTGATGAGTCATAGAGTTGTAGACACCTTGTGCTTAATTGATACACTAACCCTCGTGTTGTTGACACATGTTAATTTCCATGCAAGCTTATAACTCCAATTTACTTTTTAAATAATCTCTATTTAAATTTTATAACTTTCATTTTAATTTTTATAACTTTTATTATTATTATTTTATAATTATTATTAATTTTAATTTCTAGTTTTCTTTTATTTAATTCCTTTTCCCCAATAATTCACATTTAATTAATTACAATCAAAATATCAAAAATCATGATATTTTATTATTTTTTTAAATAAATAAATAATTAATTAATCTATTTATTAAGACTTAATTAATAAAAAATTCACCATAGACCTCCAAGATAAAATATGAAAACCCATCATAGAACAAATCATACAAAATAAATCTAAAGGGTTAAAAATCACGAAATATGTCATCTGACACATTCAGTGGGTATTCAACTCAGATACTTGTCCTAATTTTTCAATTAGGACAAATGGCTCAAAGGGTTGGGATTTGGACTTGAAAATTTATCTCCTCTCTCTTATCATTGAGATAATGTGATAGGGTACGCTCATCTTGATAATTCAGAGAAGTCGATACCCGGTACCTGCAACCTGCATAAAAATCATGCATGTACAAACACAATATATACTAAACTAAACAAACAATGGTAGGAAGTGGTGCATCGTGTAGATCCCAACTAGTAGGTGACTATGACTCCCTTCCTTAACCACATCAAATATGCCATACAAAAGAAAACACGCAAGGCAAACACACACACCATACACATGCAAGTATGGGGTAAGTATCCATAAGAAAGCACATATGATAATAAATTATCTTACTAATCATCATTAATAATTGAAAGAAATGTAATAATCATCATCAATAATTGTGAACACTAAAAATAATCATCATACATACATGAAATGTAGAGTTTAAATAATCACATCACATAATAAACTGAATCCATAGCACAATATCTGATAATCTCAAAAGAATGCTGCTAACCACCAACATAAAACTAGTTCTAAAAGAGTTTAGCAACAATAAAAAAATGTGAACTAGGGGCAAACACTACATCCACCCCCCTTGGGATTAGGCTTGTTCTTGGAAGCCTACAGGAATGAAAAACTAACTTACTCACTATGTGGGTCCCATTGAACCCTTTCCCTCTGTAGGGAAACATGTTTCCACTGAGGATATTACAACACCCTTAGAGCAATATGATTCTGGTTTAATGGTAAACTAAAAACTATATCAATTCAACATTTATTCTTTTAACAACTACTAAAATAGATCCCTTAATTCATTCTAAACAAGAGCAACTTAATGATTGCAAAGATAGACAGAGGTTTACTACCTTACAACATAGATAAAAGATACATGTTTTGCAGCTAGAATGAGTTTCAATTTTTAGTTTTGCTTTCGTTTAGATTTTCAGTAAAAATTTTAGTTTTGAAAGCTAAGTGTTGAAATATTAAAAAAATATGCAAGTAACAACTTTAAGTTCTGTTTCAGTTCACGTAGTTTCAAGTTTTGAGTTTGAAAAAGATACACATGATAGTTTTAAGTTTTTGTTTTATTCAACTAGTTAATAACTAGTAGCATTCCAATATACCCAAAGCTCCCAATGTTGAAACTCGGGCTCTGATACCAAATTTAATACCTCGCCAAGGGATCCAAAGAATTTTACTAAGTTTGTCAAATAATTTTTTTTAAAAACATGAAAGATAAAACCATTCATAACATTTGCGGAAGCAATAGCAACAATTCAAATGAAAATAAATATAACATATATACATAACAGGCTACATTCTTTAAAGATCCCTTAACGTTGTATCACATCTAAATTAACTATTCATCTAACATCCCATCCTTATAAAATAACAATGATACATCCAATGTACTTAAACAATATACAAGTGTCCTTTTGTAATTATATTTTAGTTTAGCTCAATCATCCACTGTATATATCACAGGGTATGAAAAGCTTAAAAGAATAAACATCCAAGTAAATAAAGTACATCGTCATCATCTAATATTAATCCATGATACAATAACATAAATGAAACCACATATCAGACATGATACATCATTACAAAAGATATAAACATCCATCACAAAAGATAACCATATATCACAAACATAAATAACTAAGTGCACGGTTCCTCCCAATCGTTAATAGCATCATTAGACCATCATAGGCCCTAGCCATCCCTCCGTACGTAACATCCAAAATCACTGAAGAGATCATCGGTATTAACATAGTAGGAATGTCACTCCTAAAACATCCTACTAACATGCAAAGTAAAGCATAAGATACCATCATCTAACATATGCAAAACATCAATATAGGAAACATACCAGCAAATATATCCATCATAAGGTATACCATCTATCATAATACTCCAAGAACATAATGAAGATAAATACCAACCAAGAATGCTCTAGCCACAGTGTCTCCGACGGATCTCAAATGATAAGAGTGGAAAATACACTACCACCAGACCGCGTGGAACCTAAGTGGTCCACTCCCACTGTGCTGAGGAGATAATCTCAAGTCCCAAATAGGATATCAATTAACGAAGCACAAATCTCTATAAGTCTAGGAATCCTAAAAGTATACTAACTCAGAGGTTCCATCACACAAAACCAACATCTAATTCCTAGAGGCACACAAAGACATGTAGGAAACCTACTCTGCAAGCGGGAAAGTGTCATCGCAATTATCACGTATAAGTTATCCTGGTAGTTAGCTAAACTCCTCAGATCCATACTGATCTCATGCAGCCACTAGTATCCTCTCATACTGACAAGACATACTACGGAATGCACGGTTGCAACTATGCGTTCTCATTACTCCCATCCTAGCCTGTACAAGCACTCAAAGCATGGGCGAGAACATAAAAAAATTTATCTTTTTAGGTTCATTTAATACCCATTTAGTGTGTAAATGTTATCACTTATTAACAAAACTTACAATGAGTTACCCTCGCAGCCACTTAGGGCCCCGACCCCCATTGCAAGCCACTTCCCGACACTACAAGTAGATTACCTACCCTAAGCTCATGGAATCATAAATCTCAAAATCATAAAAGATAATCCATAATAAAATCATCAAATATGTATAAAAGCATCAAATATCCATAATAAGAATCATCAAATCTTCAAGATAAGAATCATCAAATCTCCATGAGCATTTGAAAAAGCATCCATAGAAAATCATGATCACAACAGTTCTCTATTGGCAACTGAAGGCATCACTGATAATCATAAGTATCAATTGGTTCTCAATAACCAAAATATATCTCAAGATAAATGGTTCTCAACAAGCAACCAAGAATATCTCAAAATCATACTGATCGAAGACTCCAAAATGGTTGAGTCAAACATGTCACAATATGACATCATTAAGAAATAAATCCATATTTTAGTCCCATCATGGCAACTAGAAAATAATCCAAGGATAACTGATCGATGACTCAAAAATGATTAGCTCAAGTGTTTTATACACATACCTCTCAGCTTCGCACATGAAGACTGATGAACAATAACAATCAATAAATACAAACATCTCATAGAGCATACGATTACATTACCATGGTTGGGCTTATAAAGATCGAGATCAAATAAGATCAACATGCCATCATATCTGATAACCTCCGAGCCTCTGGTAACATCCTAAGACTGGTCAACACTAGTTAACCCAAAAACCCAAAACAAAAAGCATATAGAATACACGATGCAAACACATATTTGGTTTACTAAAATCATATAGTTGAATCAAGTGTAGAGTTTCATTTTCCATTTTCAAGTGTAGGGGTTTCAGTTTCCTGTTTGCAAGTATACTTCAAGTGTATAGGATTTATCAATTTACCTACACGTCAACCCATTTGTTTCCCAATAGCATTATCCTTCTATTATTAAGAATTATATTCTAAGAATAACTTAAGGATAAATATTCACTAAACTGATCATCATTGATCTTAATTAAATTGTCCTTTATATTTAACCATGATCCATATTCTAATTGATTAACCTTTCAACTTTTTAAAGATCATTATTCGTTATATTATAAGAGAACCAATTATCATTCTTCGAATAAGAGATTATAACTTTATTAAAATGATCAATTTAATTTACTATTTAACATAGGTACATGATTCCATGACTTTTGTCATTTAATAGTTTTCAATTCAGTATTACTACATCTCACCATTAAAATATCTAAGGTTATTATTCAAGTCATGAGAGTACGACTTATCAACTTTGATGTAAATACTTCACAACTTTGCTAGAGGAATCGATATTAGCATATCAATTAAAACATTATTACATAACTTGATTATTAATTAAATCTAATTAACTCTAATTAATTTGATTAATAATTACAAATCCAATTGACTAATAACTAACAATAGTTTGTACCTAAAAAGTCATCTACAATCCAAATATTCATATTAATAGTTCAATAACTTGTTAATAACAAGTTATGTTGGAAATCTTATTAATAAATCTATAATGACCACCTTCGCCATTCTATCAATGAAAACTAACTTTTCTTTGACAAACTCGTATTATTGATAATCATTTAGTTAAACCTCATTTGATTCAACTAATTATTAATCAACTATATTTCATTTCATTAACATTAGGATTAGTAATAGTTTAATAACTAATAACAAGTTAAAATAAATCTACGATAATAGATTCTTTATTATTTTTGCTAACAATGATGTCACTAGTAAATTAAATATAACTTCCTTAAGAATCGTTCTCCGGATAAGATTTACCAATAATCAATGAGTAATCATTTGTCCAATATAATCTTTGATGATTCTAAGTATAATGATCACCAACTTCATTAATCACAATTTCATTCATGATAACATGAATTCATTTCCATTGTATTTTCCCCCCCAATTTGATCTCAACTTAATTCTTAATACTATACTTCAATTATTAACTAATCTCAATTAGATTGAACTTAATTGAATCAAATAATAATTATATAAACTTATATATACTATCTTTCATTAATAATTTGTTAAACTTAACAATTATTAATAAATAATAACTCACTAATAATTTCAATATTCAATTATAATGATTGATATTCGAACCAATCAATGAATAACAACTAAATCATTAGTATCTTTTCTTAAAAAAAATTTCTGTCATCCATTTACTTAGATTGACTAATAATTAATTACACTTCTTCTACTATTAACTAATCTTAATTAGATTTGATTTAATTAGATTAGATAATAAATCATATAAAACTAATGCATATAAATAAGATTCTAATAAGGGAAGATTTCAATAATATCTTTAATTCATTCCATGCTTTGATATATTATTTTTGTGAAGTTAAGCATAAAGAACTCTTGGTTATGGGAAATGGAGAAATATCTGTCCTTGAATAAAATAGTCTCAATATGATGGCCATATCTCCCTAATGAACCATTGGATCGGGCTGAAATTTAAATATGTTGGAGAGGGTCAAGTTGTGCCAATTCTGACTAGAGCGATTGATTAAATTTCAATCACGATAAAAATTTATGAATGATTGAATTCGGGTCTATCCAAGGGGCACCGACAGGACAATTTGTGATGAATTAAAAATTTCCTGTTAAAATAATTGTTCTTTAAATTTAACCATAAAAGGGTTTGTTCATATGCATCTAAAAATATAATTGATAGAAAAATTACATCTAATCATTCAAATTTTTAACTTAGAATTTCTATTTTAATTCCAAATCTTGTCTTTCTAATTTAATATACATTCAAACCCAAACCCGATTAAAATTTAATTTCTTTCTCATTTGGAACTAAGTTTTTTTTATTGTTTTTCTTCTCATCCAAATAAAATATCTAGATTTCAATTTTAAATAGTAGATTCAATCACAAAGAGTATTCAGATACATAAAACAAATATGATGAAGACAAGAAGAGAAAGAGTACAAAGGGAATATGAGACTATCATGAGTGCACCTGGACACTGATGCTAATTTTCTATGCTTTAGAAGTCCATAGAAAATCTCTTCCTTCTCCATCATTCGCAATTCCTCCAAGAATCCAAACCGATCGAATTCTCCAAGTGATTAGAAGTGCTCTTAGGAGCATAGAAGCAAGTAGAAAATATATGAGCATATGAATCTTCTCCCATGCATGTAATCTTTGAAGCTTCTATTTTAGCTTGTAGCTTGTGGCTTCCATTAAGCTTGTAGCTTCCATTAAACTTTTCATTTAAACTTTTATGAATGCCTGAATATCAAGAGCTCTCAAGAAACCTTTGGAATGCTTCTTGAAATCGTTGAAAGGTGTCACCAACTAAGCATGGGTCTTTTCCAACCTTTTTGATGAGTCATAGAGTTGTAGACACCTTGTGCTTAATTGATGCACTAACCCCCATGTTGTTGACACATGTTAATTCTCATGCAAGCTTATAACTCCAATTTACTTTTTAAATAATCTCTATTTAAATTTTATAACTTTCATTTTAATTTTTATAACTTTTATTATTATTATTCTATAATTATTATTAATTTTAATTTTTAGTTTTCTTTTATTTAATTCTTTTTCCCCAATAATTCACATTTAATTAATTACAATCAAAATATCAAAAATCATGATATTTTATTAATTTTTCAAATAAATAATTTATTAACTAATCTATTTATTAAGACTTAATTAATAAAAAATTCACCATAGACCTCCAAGATAAAATATGAAAACCCATCATAGAACAAATCATACAAAATAAATCTAAAGCGTTAAAAATCACAAAATATGTCATCCGACACATTTGGTGGGTATTCAACTCAGATACTTGTCCTAATTTTCCAATTAGGACAAATGGCTCAAAGGGTTGGGATTTGGACTTGAAAATTTATCTCCTCTCTCTTATCATTGAGATAATGTGATAGGGTACGCTCATCTTGGAAATTTAGGGAAGTCGATACCCGATACCTGCAACTTGCATAAAAATCATGCATGTACAAACACAATATATACTAAACTAAACAGACAATGGTAAGAAGTGGTGCATCGTGTAGATCCCGACTAGTAGGTGACTACGACTCCCTTCCTTAACCACATCAGACACGCCATACAAAAGCAAACACGCAAGGAAAACACACACACCATACACATGCAAGTATGGGGTAAGTATCCATAAGAAAGCACATATGATAATAAATTATCTTACTAATCATCATTAATAATTGAAAGAAATGTAATAATCATCATCAATAATTTTGAACACTAAAAATAATCATCATACATACATGAAATGTAGAGTCTAAATAATCACATCACATAATAAACTGAATCCATAACACAATATCTGATAATTTCAAAAGAATGCTGCTAACCAACAACATAAAACTAGTTCTAAAAGAGTTCATCAACGATAACAAAATGTGACCTAGGGGCAGGCACTACATAATCAAATCATAAAATAATCCAAGGCAAGAAATTATGATAGCCGAAACTACCTCAAAGGTAATACTTACTGATCAAGAAAATAAGATACTTCAAAAGGAAGAACACTCAATCCAATACCAACATCATACATATACAAAGAATAGATCAGATCACCAAAATCATAAGATAAATTCAAGGAGAGCTATACACCTCAAGACAAAAGCCACATGCCAAAAGTACATCAACAATAAATCACCAATCAAATAACCACATTAAATACATCAAACAACAAGTACACCACTAATAAAAACACCACCAGAAACAAAAAAACTAAGGAGGAGACTTAGGCTACATTGTATGGAGTGTTATCACATAGTCAAACTACTTGAGTTACCTTGGATTGATCTCTCAATAGATCCTAGACCCTCAAGCATTGAGTTACCCTAGACCGGTTACTCTGAACCCTGAACTCTCAATGTGACACATACAAAACTAGAAAATCCTCTCAAGAAGTTGAGGCAAACCAGTCATACTATCATCCCATTCCCATCCTTAGTCTATACAAGCACTCAAGACATGGGTAGGGAAAAAATCTCTAACTTATCTTTTTAGTGTATTTTTCCAAAAAATTAATTACTAGATTATCACAAGTATTACATAACTTACAATAGGTTACCCTGGCACTAACCATTTTGGATCCCAGACCTCTACTGTAAGCCACTCTCAAGGATATGAAATTAGTCAACCTCCCAAAAATCACAAACCACAATAGTTTCCCATACCACAAGAGTAATATTGGTCAAATTTGGTTCCTTAGCAGGAAACTCAAAAATAACATTAGTTCTCAAAACTCAAGTTCTCATAAATGCTCAACATCATAAAGCTCATAAAACATAAATCTCAATTCAAATCATAAAGTTCATCATGACATACCATCAAATAATCATAAAAAAAATCTCAAAATTGCCTCTAGTTCACATCCTAACTTGGTCAACTAAACAACCCACAAAGAAAAACTATTATGAAAATAAACATCACAAGATTATAAATAAAATATTAGAAAACACATAATTTTTAGCCACATGATTTAATTCCATCAATTTCTACTTTTTAATTTGGGTCATAAGAATGTGTCTAGAAGTAAGGTAAGAATATACATGTTAATATAATTATGCTAATATACTTATTTAAATCAATAAGTATCTAAATATCCAATCTCTTTGCATATAAAATATTATGCAATATTATCTTGTTATTAATTTAAATAATCTTAAATCATAAATGATTTAATTAATAACATAAATGTATATTATTAGATTAGATACTAATATCAATTTCATTTCTAAAATTTTAATTTGACTGAACTATTTTAGTCCAATATTAACAGTCAATTTTTTTTTAATTCATAATGCAAATAGAGATAAAATTATAAATTTGATTTAATTACTTATAAGCTCTCCTAAAATCAAATAATTATTAACTAAATGATTACAAAGTGAACTCTGCCATGACTTCTGTTAAAATATTATAATAAAAATAAAAATATTTATTTATTAACTTCTATCTTGCATTAATAATTATAAAATTATTTATATACAACTAAGAGTTTAATTAAACTTAAATAATCACTAGTATTAATATTCACTTTATAACTAAATGGATAATATTTATTTCATTTTAGAAATTAATAACTTAATATAATTTTAAATAAATAAATCTGAAAATTAAACTTTATAAAATAAAAATACACATGCAATTAATATTTTCACATTTTTGATCTGTCAAATCATGCAACCATACTATACTTAGCTTTCTATTTTTAACATATTTGTTTTCACATGCATGTAACCCTACTATACTTAGCTTTCTATTTTTAACATAATTATCTTCACATGCATGTAACCATACTATACTTAGTTTATATTTTTATTATATTTTTTTTCACATGCATGCATAAGTTTACTTAAAGCATGCTTTCCTCTCAATTAATCTTTTCTTTTTCCAATAAATTTTGCAATCCTAACTATTCAATTTATTATTTTTTTTGAAACTTCTATAATCAAATATTCCCTATATTATATAAAGGTTTTTAAAAGAATACAATCATAATAATTTTCTACAGTTTTTCCATTATTTTTCTCAATCAAGTTTTCTTGATTAATAAGTTCTCCTTTTCAAAATCTACAACATAATTCTTTATTCAACAATCAATACAGTAAATTAATAAGCAATATGCAAATACCCAGGAAGGTACAAAGTAGATAGATCTTTCAATAAAATTCTACAATGGATTTTCAAACCCTACCTCAAAATCATAGCTAAAATCCGAGACAATTTTTGAATGCATACAATCTTAACCCCCTAAAAATTTCAACAATTCTTTTGATCTAATTCATAATTTTGCTCCCCAAAATCTATGTGTATAGAAATGAGTTCAAATATCTTAATAAAGAGTTTAACTCTACCTAGGATTTCTAGTTTTTGAACATGCAAAAGTCTTTCCTTAAAATAAACTTTTATTATTTAATTCTTTCATGCACACATAAAGAATTTTTAAATTAAAATATTATTTTATATTTTCTTTTCCTCCAGTTTATTTATTAATTCAAGCACTAATTAAAGTATACTTTATTATTTAAATTAATAATTATAATCAAAGCTCATTGTTTAAATGCAACTCTAATTTGATTATTATTAAATAAATAATTATAATAAAGCAATATTCAATCTAATATTTTAATTTTTAAATTTTTTTTTTGTCCAACTTCTTAAATTAGACTTTTAAATTAAATCTTTTAAGTTGAAGTACATATTTAATTAATTATAAATTAATTAAATATCATCATATTCTAATTTCTCTTTAACCAATTTTTTAAATTTAGACTTCTAAATTAAGACTTCTTTATATTTAAGCACATATTTAATTAATTTTTTAATTAATTAAATATTCTCATGTTTTAATATTTTCTTTTTAATCAAATAATATTTAATAATTCTCGATATTATATGATTAACTAAAATATTATATTTAAATCATTTACCAAATAAATCACATAGCGAAATTCACATAAAAGCAACATTACCAAAACAAACCAAAGCTCAAAATCAAACAACATAGACAAAGATAAACTCATGGGTTTAAAAAGGATGAAAAGTTAAATACATGTCCTCTTTCCCAAGACAAGTAATTAGGCTATGGCTAGGATTGGACCTGAGCATTATCTCCCCATTCTTACCATTGAGTTATTGCAATAGGGCACACTCATCTTGAAAATTCAAGGAAGTTGATGCCCAATACCTACATTCTACATAAAAGATGAGCATGTATATGTATATAAATATATCTAAACTAAACAAGCAATGGCAGGGAGTGGTACATCGTATAGATCCTAACTAGTAGGTGACTACGACTCCCTCCCTTAACTGCATCAAATATGTCAAACATAAAGATAAAATAAACATGTGCACCATACACATGCAAGTATGGGGTAAGTAATATAATAATCACAAGTCAAACATCAAATGCTCAATTATAACAATGCATTATTATGAATATGAAATAGTCATCATTAATAATATCATCTAACATCACTATAAAAGAAATCTCATTTATTAACTATGAATCATTAAAGCATCATTAATGCACTAGTATAGTAATCACAATCATTATTTACAACACATTAAATGTAGTCAACCAAGTAATCATCGCTCATATATCACTAATCCAAGTCATGAAATAATATCATAAATTTATAAATCCAATATTTCTAAAACTAATCAATACATAAAATTGGCCTAAAAGAATTTGACAATCAAAAAATAAAAGCAAACTATGGGTGGGCATTACAAAACATAAACACATGTGTCGAACTTCATTCTCAAGTCTATAATATATGTATAAATTATTGAACAAATTAAAAACATTTATAATCTAGATGAAAGTCTAGATAAAATAATCTATAATATTAAAAAACTATAGATTGTTAGTTTCAACACTATCATCATGACATCTCCTCACAACATGGTCTGAAGACTGAGATCAGGATGCTCACTAGGATGTGATGGCCCCTATATATATTCAAGAGAAAGTGATATAAATGTATTCCATATTAAATTAAATCTCTTTTAAATTTACAAATTGCATGCAATTTATATATTACATTTAAAACTCACTTGTCCACTATGGACATCATCGAATGAGTTTTGATGATGTACATGATCTTGCATGAAAGATGGAGTAAAAAGAGGTGTGTCCCCCTACAATAGATACATAGATGTGCAACAAATTAAATTTAAAAATGTATAATTACAAAGGAACAATATGTATACATGCATAAACTATTATTTAAACAAATAATTAACATTTTAACATTAACAAAAAACTATAGATTGAACTCTATAGATGTTGGCATTCAATAATACTCAAACTACTAACATGGATTGTATCCACCATTATATCTATATTTTGTTGGGCCACATCTAGCTCCATCTTTGCATCTATTCTAGCATGATTGGTGATTGACACATGTCTTAATAATGATGAGCCAACTAGACAAACTAGATGAGATGTCATAGAAGTAGAATCATCACATGTCAACAAGTCCATCCATCCTGTGGTCGATCAACTAAAGTCAATATAATTAAGGCCCACATCTAAGCTTTGACCATGCCCTACACTAGTTGAAGGTTTTGTACTAGAATGTCTATGTCCCTCTACAATAAAAGAGTGGTCAGTAGGTGGATCAAGGTGTGTACTACCACCATGACCACTACTTGATCAATGAGAGGAATATGGTTGAGGATGTGTCCCAATACTATCATGGACATGATGTCAAACATATGATATGAGTATGCCGAGATTCTCTAATATGAATCTATATGAATATAATAGATTCTTAGCAAGACTAGTCATAGTATCTCATGTTAACACTTTAGTGAGACCCTCTAAGCTAGTCAATGATGGGATGTCTGTTGCACTATACAAGTCTCCTAAAGATGAAGCACCAGATGATGATTTGGAACATTGATGAGACATCCAATACTAGTGAACCTCATCACTTGAAATAGATCTAACAACTGCAACATTCTCTCCAACTCCCTAAATTACCCCTTGCAACTGGGTGCTATGCATGGCCTCATTAGTTGATAGATCTAATATAGGGGACATAGTAGGTGCCTTCTCTCTAACAATCAACCTATGTGTCTGTGGTGGATGACTCGACTACCTATCAACTAGTCTAACATGCCCTTTTCCTAAATGTGATGGTAAATTAGTGTATTTCACCACCTTTCCTAAACAAACCTCAACATAAAGTTTTCATGAAAAATAGAGTGAAATTTGGTCATTATTTGGATAATGAGTATGATAAATAAGGAAGTGTGGGTATATAAGTGTAGCCATCTATGAATTTGTACACTTAAGGGGAGAATACCCCTTGACATACTTCTATGGAACATAATGTGGGAAACATTCCCTCTTTAGTGTCTCTTTGGGCACTAAGACCTATACTTGCTATAGTGAAAGACTTGAAGAGATCTCTTCTCTCTTACTATCAAGGTGTGCGGCCTCACCCCGACCCATCATAGGATCTAGATATTGTATTTCTATTTTTTTTTTGATAAGGTAAACAGGTTTTAAGGGGTCCTGAAACCCATAAGTTTAACAACAAGAAAGGCTGAAAATAAGCAAAAAAATGCCCAACCAAAACATAAGCCTTGCGGCTGAAAATAAGCCCAAAGGCCCAGCCCGAAACAACTGCCCACTAAAAAGGCCAGAGAACCAACCAGAAAAATAGAGACCAGACAAAAAGCCAAAGCCAGGAGAAACAAAAACCAAAGGACAGAGACCCAACCTAGCAGACTACTTCTCCATCTCGAGCTTGGTCTGGGCAGCTTCAGCGCACTCTTGTTGCTCTTTTGCCTTATGATCCTGGGCGTTTGTGAAATCCTGCTCCATAGCGCTGTCCTTGGCTTTATCCAGATCCAGCCTATCTTTGTCTCTGTTCTGTTTATCATCTTCCTCCATCTAGTTCCTGTCTTTGAGATTTTCCAAGAGAGAGAGGATGTTGTTGTTGATCGAAGCGAGGAGGGAGATCATTTGACTTGCCAGGTTGTGATTATAGTTCTCAATATTTTTTACTCTCCTCTCCATCAGAGTCTCCCAGCTGTTCCGGTCGCCTTGGCTTTCTGCACCTGTCTTGCTCTTGATTTTTTCCATTTGGGAAACCCTATCTCTGACATCCTCAAGCTCATGGAAAAGCCATTTAATTGATCTGAAGTTGTCGATCATGCTATTGCGGGCATTGTTCAACAGATTCATGCCCGTTTCTCTTGCATTATCAGAAATAGCCACCATAGCTGGGTTAATTAGCTCATTGAGTCTAGGCTTCTCGAGGTCGTCCACCAGGAGTTGGGGGTTCATCGCCTCTCTGTAGATTCCCATAGTGGCCGTTCTCAAATTAAAGTTCTTCCAAGCCTTCCTTCTATTATTAACTTGCACTTCCCCCTCAATCTGTCCAGAGTTGTATTTTCCTCCAAAGGAGGCTGAGGATGTATAGGGGAGAGGGGAATGGGCAGAGAATCCTTTCCCTGACTACTAGAGTGCTCCATGCTCTCTCCCTCCCTCTTCTGTCTTTTTCTCAGTTTCTCCTCATCCAGCTCCTCCTTTGAAACCTTGTCAGAATCATCAGTATCCATTTCCTCCTCCACCTCAGCAGAGCCAGTTTTAGCTGGGGTATGACCTCTAGGGCTCTTTCTGTTGGGTAATTTGATAGAGGGGTAATCCTTCTTATGGCTTTTAGTCTTCTTACTTGAATGCTCAAAAACCTCATCAGAGCTGATGCTCTCGACATCTTCAAAATCTGAGGAAAAACTGGAGCTACTCTTGTCAACATCCGCCCCCTGGATAGGGTTTTTGCTAATGGTTTGAGCGTAGAAATGCTCATGAATCAGAAGCAGAAGACCCTCATGCAGTGCCGGGTTGATGGTAGCTTTCTTTTTAAAACTAGAAATGGCCTTGTTCATCGAGTTAAAAAGATAATACGGGAAGGAGATCTTACTACCATGGCGAAAATGATTCAGAATCACAAAATGGTGAGTCCTAACCCTATCAAACCTGGGGTCTAGGGTTATATATTCAATGACAGCATAGAGAACATACCTCCAGAGCTTCTTTATAGTATCCATTACAAAAAATGTCTCTTTCTTGCCCAGCTTGTTCAGCTCTTCAGTGTTTTTCACAAAATCCTTGATTGCATTAGAAGACATCTTCTTGTCTTTGAAGAATTTATGCCCCTCCATCGGAATCCCCGTGACTTCAACAACCACATCCTCAGTAATTTGAAAGTAGACCCCGTTCACCTTAACCTTACCATTATTCCATGAATTCACCATGTTGTTAGTGATCTCAGGATCCAAGCCATGAAGTTTCTCGAAGAAATTAGTAACCCCACCCTTTTCCAGCCCTCTCCAAACTTTGGCCTTGTTCTTCCACTTCTGAACTTCCCCCACCGGCTCCTTTCTACTCCTCTCACCCGTCATGTTTACCTGATCAACTTCCACAATTCTCATGAACTCTGAACTGTGCAAGTTATTTGCATTCGAAAAAATGGTGATGTTTCTTTTATGATACCCGTGAATATACCCCTTTCTGAAAATAATGGTATCATCCTTTCGAACGTGTCGAAATGTCAGAGGAAACCCCTTTTTCTGGTGAAAATCACGATGCCAATAATGGCACTTACCATTTATTAAGCAATCTTTATTATCCATAATTGCATTGGATTTGAGCCGTCCTTCCCAAGATTTTATCTTGGTCGATAAGAAACTTTGCCTCCGTCGAAAAATATTTTTCAGCATGCCAGGTCAGATTATTGGTGGCGTTAACCCCTTTATTAGCAAACCAATCAGCGACTGGGTTTGCCTCTCTGTAAACATGAGTGACGTGGACCTTATCGAACTTTGTGAGAGTGGCGCAAGTCTCAGCAATTATGTTCGCAATCGTCCATGAGGGAGGGGAAATACCATTAATGGTATTAATAATGTTTTTGGAGTCCCCCTCAAGCCAGAGTTTAGTAATCTCGGCTTCAAAAGCCAACTTGACCACCTTACTCGCAGCTCTTGCTTCAGCCAGATGAATAGTCTGGATTCCCAGTGGGGAAGCAAAGGCAGCTATTCCCTCCCCATAGCTATTTCTTATGATTCCACCGCAACCTGAAGGGCCTGGGTTACCCTTAGAAGCCCCATCAAAGTTGGCTTTTGACCAACCATCTGGGGGGAGAAGCCAGCTAGCATCCTGCCTTTTGAGGTTCCTGTCTTTTTCTTTAGCTATCTTTCTGTCCCCTTCTTCTTGTTCTTCCTCCTTCAGCACTTGGAGATTTTCCTTTATATTCTTCGAGACCTTCCTGCCAAGGATTATAGCCGGCTCCTCTCTGTCTCTAAATATTCTATTATTCCTTTCCTTCCAAATTCCTCAGCAAAAATGGGGTAAAATCCAGTCCGAGTGATCCTGCCAACCAGCAATCTTACAAAGACCTTTCCACAGATGGAAAAAATCCATGAGATTATCCGGTTTGCACCAGAGGGTTTCATTATCATGTGTGATGACATTCCACACCTCCCTGGCATAGTCACATAAGATGAAAATGTGATTTCCGGTCTCAGCCTGATTCTTACACAAGGGACATCTATTGGGCATAACATGTCCTCGCTTCATGAGATTGTCATGAGTAAGGATTTTGTTCTGAAGAGCCAGCCAGTAAAAAATGTTGATCTTTGGAGTGAGACCCGGAATCCAAGCCTCCGCCCAAGGGGCCTTCTCTTTTAAGCTCCAAAGGGAATTATAGCCTAAGGCAACAGAGTATCTTCCATTGGGATTATCCCTCCAGACCAGCTCATCCCCCAAATTGATAGGAATCATGGAATTGAGCATAAGCATTATAGGAGTCAAGTCCTCAGAGATGAGGGATAGGTCACTCCATTCCTGGCTATTCCAATAATCACAAACTTTGGTCCCAATTTGATCAGTACAAGCTTGCATCCATCTCTCAAAAATAGGGTTATTGATAAGTGGATCTTGGGAAAGCCATCTATCCGACCAGAACTGGATGTCCTTCCCATTTCCCAATTTCCATGATATCCTGGCCTTAGCCAGGTCCCTGGCTTTCATGATCCCATTCCAAATGTTCGATCCTTTTGGGATATCTTCATTAAAAAGGGTGAAAAGAAGAGTGGGTCTTCTAAGGTACTTGTTTACCAGGGTGTCCCTCCATTCACCGGTGCTACTGAAGATCCGCCATATTTGTTTAGCTAGGAGAGCCTTATTGAGGTGGGTGATCTTTCTAATGCCCAGACCTCCGTACCTCTTAGGGAGGCAAACCTTCTCCCAAGCAACAAGAGGGTATCTTTTCTTCCCTTCATTACCATTCCAAAGGAAGTCTCTCTGGATTTTCTCCATTCTTTCAGCTATTTTCCCCGAAATTCCAAAGAGGCTCAGGGCGTAGATTGGCAGATTTTGAAGAGAAGATTTGACTAAGAGGCATTTCTCCACTTGACTAAGAGAGACCCCTTTCCAACCAGCCATCTTCCTATTGAATCTGTCCAAAATACCATTCCAAAAAGACTTCAGGGGTGAGGATCCCAAAGGGAGACCAAGATAGGTAGAGGGGAAAGAGCCTACCCCACAACCCAGAATCCTGGCGATTTTTCTTTGTCTAAACTCAGAGGTGTTGATGAAAAAGAGTGAGCTTTTGTTCCAATTAATCAGCTGACCCATCGCACTGGAGTAAGTATCAAGAATCTTCTTCAGGGCTCTGGCCTCTTTGACAGAAGCTTCCCCCCCCAAGATAGTATCGTCAACAAATTGCTGATGAGTGAAGGGAACGCAATTAGAGGAGGGAAGGATCCCTTTGATACAAGCCTCATGCTTTCTATAGTCTATAATCCTTCCTAAGCATTCAGCTAAAATGATGAACAAAATGGGCGAAAGGGGGTCTCCTTGTCTAAGGCCTCTGGAAGGTTTGAAAAAATTAGAAGGGACTCCATTAACCAGAACAGCCAAGGAGGAGGTGGACACCAATTGAGAGATAATTTTGCAAACTTTACTGTCAAAGACAAAAGTCGAGAGGACCTTCCCAAGGAGAGACCAGTCCACCCTGTCATAAGATTTTGAAAGATCCAGTTTGAGAAACATGCCTTCCTGTTTGGATGCCTCAAGAGAGTGGATGACTTCGTGCACCATCTGGATAGAATCCAAAATTTGTCTCCCTGGAACAAAACCCGATTGATGCTGCGAGATTATCATGGGCAAGATCTTGAGCATTCTTAAAGTGAGAACTTTAGAGATGATCTTGTAGAGTGAGTTGCACAGACTAATAGGTTTAAAGTTGTCCAACGAGTCCGCCCCAGGGGATTTAGGAATGAGAACCACAAAAGTCGAGTTTAGCTCCTTGAGAATAGATTTGGCTCCAAAGAATTCCTGGACAGCCTGAACAACCTCTCCCATGATCACCAACCAGAACCTTTGGAAGAAAAAAGTGGAAAAACCGTCCAGGCCTAGAGCCTTGTCAGCAGGCAGAGAAAAGAGAGCCTCTCTAACTTCTGAAGCATTAGGAATAGCACAGAGCTGTTTATTATGGATAGGTTGAATGAGCTGAGGGATACAGTGTAACAAATCCTCCTGGTCCAAATTGGAAAGCATTGGGTCCTCAGAGAGAAGGCTAGAGAAAAAGGAAACAGCTTCTTCCGAGATGTCAGATTCTTCAATTAACAGCTCCTGCCCCTTTCTGATACCATAGATCCTGTTACTAGCACGGTGCTTGAGGGTGGTTAGGTGAAAAAACTTAGTGTTCCGATCTCCTTCCTTTAGCCAGGTGATCCTCGATCTTTGCCTCCAAAATTTTTCTTCCTTATTAATAATGTTATGAATTTCAGACAGGGTCTTGAGCTCCGAAACCCTATTGGTCTCAGTGTAACCTTCCTTCTGAATGCAATCTTGGATAATAGTTAGATTATCAAATAACTCTTTCTTTTCATGGAAGATATGACCAAAATCAGACTTGTTCCAAATTTTAATCATCCTCTTCACATTGCTAAGTTGTCTGGTGACTCTGAACATGGCTGAGCCCGCCACCTCTATCCCCCACCATTTCTTGATATTATCCAGGAGGTCAGGGTGAGAGGTCCACATTTTCTCAAACCTGAAAGGATGGTATCTCCTGTGTACCAGAGGGGAAACTAAAAGAGAAATGGAAGAGTGGTCCGAACCAATTCTGGGAAGCAAAGATGGTCTGCAGCTAAAGGATTGAAGCCAGTCCGAAGATATAAGAGCTCTATCTAGCCTAACCTGAATGCAATCATGGCCTTTTCTCTTGTTTGACCAGGTAAAGGATCCGCCCTTAAGCTCTACGTCCATAAGGGCCAGATTATTTATGAAGTTAGAAAGATCCTATTTACTTTCCTAATCCGGGGGCATACCTCCCTTTTTCTCTTTATCTTCTAGTGGTGTGTTAAAGTCTCCCATGATTATACCTTTCTTAATGTCACAATCTTGCACCATATTACCAACTTTGGTCTAGAAGTTTTTTCTATCTCTCTTATTATTGGGAGCGTAAATATTCACTAAAAACCAGGAATCATTGGTGTGCAAATGTTGAACTCTGCAGAAAAAAATGTTATCTTCATCATACTCAGCTACTATATTGAAATACTTATCATTGAAAAGTAACAGCAGTCCTCCAGACGCTCCTTCAGAGTTAGAGGGTATGCCCTTCATGCTATTGTTGAACTTAATATTTTCCATCCTTTCTTTCTTCATTTTAGTTTCCTGGATTAGAAACACATCAGGCATTTGGTCCTTTATCATATTTCTAATAACTTCTTGCTTGTGGATTCCATTGAGTCCACGAATATTCCAAGATAAGATCTTCATGATTTAACTACTGAACATGCTTCCTGGATGGTGCGCTGTGTACCATCCTTAATGTTTCTTCTGGCTTCCTCTTTCCTGATTTCATTCTTGTTTTTCCTTCCCACTAGGTTAGATTTGTGGCCGAGATCAGCCTTGGCCATGCTTCTAGTAGAAGGGGGAGATACCGGAGAAGGGTCCCTGCTATTCTTCTTCTTTCTACTCCTGACTTCTGTCCAGGGATTCTCTTCTCCCTCTAGTCCTTTGTCCAGCCAAGCATCAATTCTCGCCAAATCTTCCATTGTTGATGCAGACAACCTCTCTATGATTCTGTTTACTGTTGAGGGGGGGGGGGGATAACACACTGGGTTAGGGTCCTGGGACATGGGTTCCCCCTCCTTTAGTTCTTCCATGGAGTTCAGGACAAAGGATAGTTTCAAGTCATCCTCCTAAGAATCCAGAGGGGAAAGAGTCATATTTTCACCTGTCTCCTCAGGTTTCTTCTCAGATTCCTTCGCATTGGGGAGAGGTGTTGAATCGTCTTTCACTCCTTTCTCTTCTCCCCCTCCTACGTTTCCAGTCGCCCGAGGAGGCCCTGATTCCTCTTGGGGCGCATTAGGAGAAGTATTTGTTTTTCCTTCTGCCTCTCCATTTGCCTTGACTTGCGATGCTTTTTTCCTCCATTCTTTTTTGGGATCTAAAGAATCTTTTATCCCCCCTTGTGGACGAGCCTTTCCCACCGTACTCTTCCCTTTGAAAAGTGGGCATGATCCAGCCTTGTGGCCAACCTTCTTACAATGGAAACAAGCAAAAGGCACACTTTCATAGTCAATCTTTTGAGATCTATTTCCCAGATGAGATTGTAGTTCTAAAACTTGAGGCATGTCCTGGCCTTCGATGACTCCTACACAGATTCTTGCGTAGTTCAATCTTTTCTTAGCTGCTGTGACAGGGTCAATGGAGAGGAGCTCTCCAAAGGTCCTGGCTATGCCATCAAAGACATCCTCATGCCAATATTCCAAAGGAAGTTCCGGAAGTCTTAACCAAACTGGAACCTGAGATTGGAAATCATTGTTCAAATCCAAGTTGGATGTCCATTTTTGCAATATTAGGTTGGATTTGCCCAAAGACCAGTTCCCAGCACATAGTATACGAGAAAAATCTTCTGAGCAAGAGAACTCGAAAGACATGAAGCCTTTGGCCGTAGCAGTCACTTCTACATGCCCTTTAAGGTCCCATTTTCTCCTGGTAAATGTCCTCACTACATCAATATTAGGTCTTGGCCCTACAAATTTTCCTACCAGAGTGTTTGCCATGCTTAGGATATTGTGGTCAATAATTTCCCTAGGGATTTCTAGAGAAAAAATACCTTTCTCCTTATCAGATTTGTCAATGACTTTTGGGAAAGACGATTTACCTGATGGTTTTATCCTGAATAGATTCGACCAGCGTCCCCATGCCCCAGACGGCCCACTGCCCACATGGGGGGGAGGGGGAATCTTCTCACCTGGATGGGGCATCATAACCCGTGGGTCCCCATCCTTTGAGGCATCCTCATCTTTCCCCTCCATTTCTTGCCCTGTGCTTGCTGCATGCCTTGCTGCATGCCCTCCTGCAGACGTGCTCTCCTGTCTCCCGCCTTTCTCCAAATTCAAAACAATGTGATTCGAATTGTAGTTCCCGCCCGCTCCATCCCTCTCTCTCACCGTGCCCATCTCGCATGTGTTAAGTATTCTGTATTTCTATTTTGTTACTTAGGACTAGATATATTGACATATATATTTTGATACTTGATGGATAGTAAATTTTGCTACTTATCCAATGATATTTACCTTGTGATCTTTCATTATGGTATGCATTAGGACTTAATTTGGCTTAGTAGATGAATTAATGGATATTTATTCAGTATTTCACTATTATGATAAGAAATAGAATTATGATGTGATTTAATGCTTAATTTGATCTTGTTAGGAAAGTTAGTAATATGCAGTTTGTTTTTTAGGGTTAATGATTAAATGCCTAATATGTAAATGATGGAGAATAGGAAGTTAATTATGGAATGTGTTGTATATGAATTCTAGAATAATGAAGTTATCATGTACTTTTACTTTCATATGTGGCTTTTCATTGGACTACTGATGCTCGAGTTTAGTGTGCAAGAAAGAAACCATGGAAACATAATGGGGAAACAAGGTAAAAAACACATATGAATATGACACTGTCAAGGTGAATCTTTATAAGATTCATAAACCTCATTGTGATGTGTTTATTTTGTAAATGTGAGATGTATGTGTGTGGTATGTATTTTATGTGTAGATTATGAACATGTCATGTGTGATGTATAGTGAATTTTGTGTGTGTCACTTGACACTTGTACTCGTTATGTGAAAATGGCATGTTCTTTGATGATGGATCACGTGGCCACCGTATCCTAAGTTAAATACCTTAATTGAGAAATTTGACTTATTCCCTTAAATTAGTAAACAAGGTTACCACCATATGAAATTTGAAATTTGAACTTATGTAGCATTGTGAGGGCCATTAAGTAGTTCTAAGGTGAATTTGTAATAAAAATAAACCCTACCCATGTTTATACTTTAAGTTAGGGGGCTAATAATGACCACTAGGGTGCCTAGAAGACCTAGGAGACCCCATAAAGAATAGATTTTATGTTGAATCCAAAAATGAGAGTGATTAAAGAGGCATGGCCAAATTAGAAACTCACTTGGCCACTCTCTATCTTTAGAGACAACTAGGGTTTGGAGGAAGAGGATAAGGATCTCTACTAAAACTTTTCATTTTCCATTTCTTGGAGTGAGGTTGGTATCCATGATCCATGGTGTCCTTAATTTGCATGTAGAGTTGATATGGTATTCTTCATTTGATGGTAAATTTGGTGTATTGTAGATGTGGTTTGTGGAAGGATCTTTGTTTGAGTGTTGCATGTGAGAAGTTTATGTGATTTCTTCTTTGAATCTTATTTTTCTTCATGTCATATGTTGTGTAATGGGTGCGAAGCATCACTCACCCTTGGGAGGGAAGAGATTCTTGGGTGAAGGGGTTAGTTGGGCTCACTCATGTAGTTCAGGAACTCTCCCATGTGTGGAGATGATTTTATGTGTTGAATGGAATATGGAGTTCTTGTTACTTGCATTTTGGGAGGTATAAAGAGGTGTGTGAAGAAGGAAATCATTGTAAGCCTCGAAAGGGCATGTTGAGAATGAGAATATGTGAATATTGTGAATCATAGTTTGGAAATCCTCCTCATGGAGAGAGCCCACCTTCACCCTATAACTTGATTCAATTGTTGAATCTTTGTGCAAGCCTTGGGATGGGTTGTATTATGTTGTGTTGAGATGTGTTATTATGGTTATGCATGGTATGTGAGCTTGAAGTGTGAAACCATTTGTGTCTTGTTTCCCCAAGCTCAGTGGATGGCCTCCTTAAGGCCTAGGTTGGGAGGTTAGCCTCCATGGTTCCCCATTTTTGTCTCTCTCTTTTGCAGGTTTTTACATGATGAGCTTGGAAACTTGGAGTTTCATATGGTCTACTCATTGCATAAGAGAGTAAACTCTATTGTATTGTGTTGGAATATAGAAATAAACTCCATCTTTTTATGTGATTATATTGTGTTGTGAGATTGTTGTCTTTCCCTATTCCATTTTCCAATAGAGAGACTGAGAGTCATCTATGTAGTGGGAAAAGCTGTTTCTATTGTGTATATTTATTTTCAAATTAATGCCTTCACCACCCTATGTTCATGTATGGTAAGAATGTAGTATGGAAGAAATGAAAGAACCTTAGAAGAAAATTTTGTTGAATTGTAATTGGAGTTCCATTTTCTTGGATATGATCATGTTGAAGGAGTTAAGCATCATGGTAGACATTAGAAGGATAAATAGGAGATTTTCACTTTTGTTTCCTTATTTCCCCAAGTCTCATAAGAATAATTAGATGCATTTGTGCTTACTCTTGAATCAAATCTAGTGTAGAATTTGTTGCTAATTGATAATGAATTCAAAGACATGAGAAATAGTTCACAATAAAATTTGAATAATGGAAGTTCATGAAGTTATAAGTAAAGGATTGTATTGTGTTTGATGCAAAGTATCTTGCAATTTAATTTGATAGTTTTAATGTATTTTTCATATTCCAATAAAAGATTTCATTATGTGTACAGAGCTTGAAATTCATAATACAAAGTTAAGATTAAGTTAGTTCAATTTATGAGTTACCATAGAGAAAATTGTAAAGAAAATAAGGAAATAAGCTACACAAAAGATAAACAAAGAGCTTGCAGATGACTATTAGTTTCTGGAAAATGTATGGGCAAAACCAAACAATGTCTCATCGTATTATAGTTCATTAAAATAATAGACCCTGAATAAAATATTAATATCATGAAAATTGATGAGTTAGAAATAAATTATTTTCAAAATCTTCCCCATTAATAAGGTGTCAACCATGAGTTCTGATGTCCTTAGAGCATGACAGGACCTTGTACAAACAAAATATTAATAATTAAAAACAACATATTTAAAATATATTAGTCTAGGTCATAAAAAAAAATAAAATAATAAAAACCTTAAAAGCACCTTAAAATTCTCCCATTTAATAACAAAGTTCTCTAATTATAAATTTTTTTATATGACCAACTACCAAGCACTCGCCTTGTCTTGCAAGCTTGGGCGCATGAATCAAGCAAATCATGGAAAAAGAAAAAGAAATGTCAAAACATCATTATCACAAAACAACCCAAAGACCTTGTCAACTTCCTCCTTGGATCAAGGAATGTATGCTTGTTCTAGGGAAGTGGGATGTACTTAGAATTATGTGCCTCCATCCTAAGTGGGATTCTCTTTCCTCGGTGCTAGAGGGTGGAGTATTGGGTTTAAAAAAAAAAACCCCAAGAAAATGCAATCAAGGTGCCTTTTATGGAGCATAGGGATGGGTGCCAAAAAGGGGCCACGTGGAAGGTGGTGTCCCCACTCATGTGTGTCACGTGTAGTTTGGAGGACCGTGCCTTGGAATGAGGGAGGGAGTTATGTGTTAGGAGGAAGGGTGCTAAGGAGAAAAGGTAGGGTTGGCAGATTAGTACAATAGTTAGGTTTAAAATTGAAATGGGGTCATGAGTAATGGTTAGTGTTAGAAATAGTTAGAGTTAAAGTTAGTATATAATTTTCTGTTAGTAGTTAGTACGTAATGTTATAAGATAGTTATTAGTAGTTAGTGATATATTACATAGAATTTAGAATTAATTTAATTGTAGTAAGTTAAATTAGTCCTTGATCTTATAATAATATTAATAATAAAGTTAGCTAATAAAAAAATAGTCGTTAGTAGTATTATGGTTACGAGGTGGATTATAATAGAGTAATTATTTGTAGGTATTTTGTGATCTATTTTAATAACAAAATGACATGTATATATCTTAGATTTGAATTATTGCATGGATTTAATAATGATATCATATATGTGGCTAGAATATATATCTTACATCATGGAGTTTAATATTATATGATTGAAACACAAAATGTATAAAACTAATATTTTCTTGAGGTGTTCATTAAATATAAATGTGTGTAGTATAGTATTTAATTATTTACTTGTTCATTCTTATCTTTAGTAATCATCTTAGGTTGATGCACAATTCTATTATTAGAAGGGAAATTAAATTTGTTGTAATTGACAATTGAAATCAAACCTCCTAAGAGTATCCACCCCATCTAGGAATGACCCATAGTTTTCTGGATCATAAAATTACCTAGACCTTAGGAAGGTTAATGTAACACACCAATAGCTAGTAGTTTGTAATTGCTTGGCTATCAAAAAATGTTTGTGTATACCTAGTCTCATGGAGGTTCTTAGTAAGTATTTTTAAATTATTACTTATATGATTTTATTAAATTACCTCATAAGTGAGCCTAAATTCAATTTCATGAAATGAGAAATCTTGTGGAATTAACATGTGCATAATTGAACTTAATTACATAAATAATATATAGTTAGGGAATTTACTTAAGTCTCCTTCAAGCTCCTCAAATTATTGAGATGCCCTATAGAAAAGTATGTGACTTTCTAGCAAACTATTATGTTCAACCACCCTCATAGAAAATATACTATAATGTTATCAAATCCCTTTGTGTATCTAATTTAGAGGTAAGGACAAGACCTTCACCATATTGTTTAGATCAATACGTTTAAAGATGAGAATTTTGGTTGTAACCCCGAAACCATAACCTATAGGTATTCTGAACTTTTAGTCCTTACAAACTAGTATAGTAAATTTTTGATCCGTATGTTTTATCCTAAACATTATCACAAAAAAAAAATGGTTGTGTTTTACCTTGTAAATTTGTGGGCATGACACAAGGGAAATCTATATAGTATGTGTAGAATATGGAGTAGTACCATGAACCTCATCTCTAATATATGTAAGGTTGTGTAAGATGTTTTGACATATACTATTATATACACTAGAGCATGTCCTACTAACCAACAATTCATGAAGGCTTTGAATCTCTTGGTTAGTGTGATCATAGAGAGCGAGTGGGATAGGCTACTAATTTGGGGGAGTAGGCCACTACTAGAGGAATGGGGTGTTTCTTAGGGGGGTTAGGAGGTTGATGCTCAGGGGGGATAAGAGGTGCTTCTCGGGGAGATAGGAGGTTGATAATATACCATGTGGAGATCAATGTATGTATTATGCACATGTATATAATGTGTAAACCTATAATTTAAATTAAATTATTACATTTAATAAACTTGAAATTTATTGTATAATGACATTTAAGAAACTAGAATTTTGTAGACATGAAATGAACATAACATACATACTACATCTGTATTTTACATCCTAAATTAAAATATAATATTTAATAAACTTGAAATTTATTGTACAATGACTATTAAGAAACTATAATTTTGTAAACATGAAATTAAATTTTATTACGTGTAAACATGAATCAAACATATGTTATGTACATCTACATAGAATTTCGTAAACACGAAATGAACATAACATACATGTGTGTTTTACTTCCCAAAAGTCTAAAATTTTAATGTTGTACGTGTGCATATATATGTTCACCCTAATATTTAACTTAATATTTACCCAATAAAACCCTAATATGAACCCTAATAAAACCTAATCTAAACTCCACAAAATGTGTAGTCAAAACCCTAACCTTAGAAGCTTAATTATAGTCCAAATGTAATTCTAATTAGGTTAAATATAAAACTAGAATCACTATATAATTTAATCAGTATATTGTCATGATCATGACTAAGGTTAGGGAAATAAGTAGGAATATGGTTAGAGTTAGAGTTAGTGTTAGGTTTAGAGTTAATTTTAGGGTTAGGCTTAAACTTAAAATAATAGAGTTAGGTTAAGACTTATTATCAGGGTTATAGTTAGGTTTAGAGTTATAATTAGTAGTATATATTATTCTTGTTGCATGTGCCTCATAGAATAAATTAATTTGATTAGGGTTAGTATTCAAGGTTAATGTTATATATCATGATTATGGTTTAGATTATGGTTAGGGCTGATTTTAGGGTTAGGGTTTAGTATCAAGATTGAGGTTAGGGTTATTGTTAGGATTTAATCATGGTATATTCATTAAGTTAGGGTTAAAAAATATTTAGGGCTAGGGTTAGGAGTGTGTGTTTAGATATAGTATTCTATGTTGAGTAAGCTATTATGGTTAGAGTTAGGGTTAGTGTTATAATTGTGTTTATAGTCATCATTAGTGTTTAATATCAGTGTGAGACGTATGTTAGTGTTACAGGTTGAATTATGATTAGGTTTAGGATTTAGTGTTAAATTTTGAGTAAGTTAATATAATTAGGGTGAGGGTTTAGTATTAGGATTAAGGTTTATGCTATGGTTATAGTTATGGTTAGGCTTAGAGTTAGGATTGTGGTTAGGATTTAGACTTGTATCTTTAGAATCATGGTCAATATTAGGGTTACTATAATATTTAGGGATCTTCAAGATTATGTTTAGGGTTAGTGTAAATAGATTAAAGATTTTGGTTAGGATTCCAATTAGGGTTTTTGAGGGTTAAGAAGTGAGGATCACTGTAAAAAATTATAGTCAGTCTTTACATCATGGTTAGGTTTAGGGATAAATTTTGGGTTAATGATATAACTTTAGGTTTAGGGTCATACTAAAGTTAGAGAAATATTTATAATTATGGTTATGGTATAGCCTGCATGACTAAGATTAAACAAGTAGGATTATGGTTATTATCTAGATTTTATGGTTAGAATCAAGGTCAATTCTAGGGTTATATAATGTTTAGAGTTAAGGTTAGGATTAAATGTACATGAGGGTTAACATTGTGTTACATGACATTTAGGGTTAGGATTGTGGTTATATTTATTTTTTAGATTAGGTTTTAGCCAAGGTTTAATTAGACTTAATTAGGGTGAGGAGCAAGATGAAGCTTTTATTAGGGTTCATATCTAATATTAGGGTTAGTTCATTGAAATTATTATTAGGGGTAAGGTGAAGATTTAAACACACGAACACACACTCACATATATATGTACACACACACACACACACACACACACACACACACACACACACACACACACACACACACACACATAAGAATTTAAACTTTAATATATTTCAAGTTCACATGTGTACATTACAAATTTAAATGTATGTGTATATCCACAATATGTATGTATACATACATATATATGCATATATACATACATACAAAAAATATATAAAATGAAACTAGAAACATATAAAATGAAATTAAAATCATTTAAAATGAAACTAAAATCATTTAAAATGGATAAAAAAATGAAAAACCATACCTTTTTCAAAGTCTATTAGTTTTGAATGCCTATCTCTATGCTTCTAATCAAAATTGTAGCCCCATATTGAAAATGACATGTGGGGTTGTAGTGACAATGTTTGAGCTTTCCACTTTTTAATAGTTCGAAACTCAAATAACTAGTTTCAATCGAAACTAGCAAGCTTAAGACCAAGGTTAACAAAGTCCATCTAGGTTTGGTAGTTTTGATAGAAACTACATTGATATATTTGATCAAAATTTCTATGTAGTTTCTATCAAAACTACGTGACACAAAAAGTTTCTATTGAAACTTGAAGAATTGTTTGTTTCAATACAAACTACATAGTTTCTATTGAAACTTTAATAATACTTTCTATCAAAGTTAAGAAAAGGAAAATAGGTTGTTATGAAATTTTGGAGGAATTTCATCCTTTGAAAAAGTCTAACCCACTATTGTGGGTTCATCTTGCATGTATTATTTTCCTATCTAGATCTATGCAATCATTGGTGAAATTTTTTAAATGATATCAAAGCTAAGGCTTCTCGGAAGGAGATCAATTTTTTTTTTGTAGGAATTAAGATTAGGGCTTTTAGAATGGATTATTTAACATCTCTTATTTTCATGCCATACAACTATTTTGAATTGAATCCTATGATTCTATTTGAGGCCACAAGTAGAGGCTCGTATTGATCAACTATGGAAAAAGGTTGAATTGAATTCTATATCAAAGATGGGTCAACATCATGTTATCTTTCATGGATCTTGACTTCATTTATCCTCTAGTGACCATAATTTTGGTGGATCTATCAAGTTTCTTTGGGGTGAATTTTTTTTGGTTCCATGATTGATTAGATTTATAGATGATCGACTCATATATTCTCAATTAGAAATTTATTCCTAATGTTAGAATATTTAAAATAACTACGAAGGGGAGGGTTGAATTAGTTATCCAAGGTCCACATGTATCAATGAAACTCTTAAAAAATTACTTCACTACTTAGTCTCTACAATAAAATTTGGTAACAACATAAACTAGTAGTATATTATCCTAAATATAATAGACTTACAAACTATAAACATTAATCAATATGACAACATAATAATATTCAACACAAGTTTGACACTAGGCTTTAATGAGGAACCCAATTTGGGATAAACCACCAACAACATGGCACTAATTTTCACTATTTTGAAGTGAGCTTTGTTAGGAGCTAGCCTTGTTGATGGCTACAAAATACACTATTAAATATGAACTAGTTAGAGGATTTAATCACTGTGTTAAGAGTGTCCTTGTCAAAGGGCTTTAGAACATCCCATTAGAATGTCACACGGTTAAAGGATTTACATAGACTATTAGTACCTTATGACTTTGAGTTCAACCTTGATTAAAGGATTTATAAATACTATTTATAATGGTTACAAAGTAATAATAGGATTTAATCTGTTTACGTATAACTCGCTTTACAAAATTAGATCTTTGTTTTGTTTATGTGTTGATTCCTTGATAAGGCCTCATTCTCATTATTTTCCTTCATTCTCTTGGAAACCTTACAAGAAATCACCCTTCTCTTCTTCTCAACTCAATTTAACCTTCTACTTGGATTCACTTATCAATAACATTAGTACTTTTGCTCCAACTCTCTAAAGCTCTTTCACATGCACATATCCTCTCTACACATATAGTCTCCACACTTAGATTTAATTGATCACTCCTTGATCATCCTTTGGACATAACTTGAATGTGCACTAAAATTTAGCACTTGTACCTCCTTAAATAGATAGTTCTAATCATGTACCATTTTTTCCATCACTATAGATCTTAGGGTTCACAGTTATATCCATCAAATACAATGTATCTAATCACCCTTTTATTTTTATCTTGCTTTTTAGAAACTTCTCATGGAATCTATCCCTTAAGTCATTTACCTAACCCTCTCCTAAAGTTAAATGATTTAACTCATCAATCATTGTCTTCAACATGCTTTCAATATCCTGAGAAATAAACTTAGTCAGCTAGAAATCATGATTTCTCGTAAACAATTAAAATGTTATCGCTCGACCAACACTGTGTTCTGATACTTGGTCATTTGATGAAGGGTACTCCCCTTAAAACCATAAATTCATAACAGAAACAAAGAAACAACAAAAAATGCAAGAACAAAATATGGACTTCTTATTTGTGCCACAAATATAGAATTACATAATTTACAAGTACAAAATGCTAACCCACATGGGCACCCACATTATTCTGTTGTACAAGACTAAGCTATAAACTACCACCTAGAGCTATTCTAGACAATGTTCAAACCTTTCTTATATAGGAAATTTTATCCCAAAACTTAATACCAAGCTGATTAACCCCAACAACACATATAAAGTAAACCAAATACATCTTTGAAAATTATTTTAGATATTTCAGATAGCCCAACTTTGAAAGCCATAACTCACAAAGTGTTTCTTTGATTTCCTATTATAACCACTTTTTGGAGATGCCAACTTTTGATCTATAGGTGCAAAACCATATGGTTGAGCTTTCATATCTCATCCAAGCACTCTAAGGTCTCCAATGGTGAGCATGAAGATTTTTTTGTAAATATTTCCATCAAAAAACTGTAATAACTTCTCCAAAACTTATGCTCTAGAGCAATAAGATTTTTATGGTAGGCTTATAACTCTAAAATGAACCTTCATGTAGAAAATGAGAACATTTGTTTTGTATGAAAAACTTACTAAAAATAACAAGTTCCCATAAATAGTAACCATCTTGTCTGCTCGTCCTTGTTAAAATAGAAAAGTCTAAAAAGAAAATATTTTTAGGTGATGCAAGATTGCTCTTACACTTAGGATGCTCGTACATCAGACACCTAGGGTAATTTAAAAAGTGTCTCTATAATGTCTTAGATGTTTAGAGGAAAAACAAGATGGTGAACCTCCTCTCTTCTTAGCTATGATGAATCCTCTGCTATCCTTCCTTTCCATTTGACTAGGTACTCCTCATATGTTCTATTCCTTGTACTTTTTCCAACATTGCTATGTAGTATCTCCTCAATCTCCTTTGTAGTTATACTAGTTGTTGGAATACTCCAGTACACTTCTACAACTTCGTCTCCATCACCTCCTTCATAATGCTCTATCAAATCTAAAATATTAAATACTAGTGAAATATTCAATTTAGTAGGCAACTCCACATCATAAGCATTTCTAGAATCATTCCTTTTCCCTATCTTGCATGGTGTAAACTTCTTCATCTTCAACTTATTATATGTCCCCATTGGAAAACACTCTTTTTAAAAATGAACCATGACTTTATCTCCAATTTGAAATTCCTTATACCTCCTTTTCACATCTTCCTTAGCTTTATACTATATATTCATCTTTATGATGTGTTTCCTCACCTCCTCATGGATGTTCTTTAAATGTTTAGCAAACTCTTCTACTTCAGCACTACTTATCTCTCCTTTATCCAACTATCTCAATTTAGAAGCATTTCTAGGACTATTTGCATATACAATTTGGAATGGTGATTTACTAGTACTCCTATTCATAGAATTAATATATGAAAATTCTGCTATGATAAAATCAAATCCCATCCTTTTGGCTTGTCTCCAATCAAACATCTCAGTAAGTTTCCCAAACTATAATTCATAACTTTTGTCTGTCTATTAGTCTATGGATGATGTGATGAATTAAATTTCAACTCCATCTTTAATTTATTCCATAATGTATGTGAAAAATACCCAACAAATTTGGTATGTTGATTTGAAACTATACTCTTTGGAAGACCATGTAGTCTCACCACTTCTATCAAAAACAACCCCGCTACATGAATAATATCACTAGTCTTCTTGCAAGGAATAAAATTTGTCATCTCTGAAAACTTGTCAACCACCAAAAAAAATAGAATCATGCCCATGTCGAGTCCTCAATAATCCAAGAACAAAATCCATGCTAAAATCTTCCCATGTCTTCTTTGGTATAGGTAATGGCTGATACAACCCTGTATTCAGCTTCACTCCTTTTGCAATCTGACATACTCTGCAACTTTGTACAAACTTTTTCACATCTTGCTACAATTGTGGCCAGTAATAATTCTCAGCAACCAAAGCAATGGTCTTATCTCTACCAAAATTTCTAACCAATCCTCCAATATGCTTCTCCTTGATGAGGTTCTCTCTCATTTAACTTCTAGGAATGCACAACTAGCTTCCTTTGAACAACATGCTAACTTGGATCATGAAACCTAACCACTTTGTCTTGTCAAGTGTAACAGGTTCTATACAAGCCTTCCACACTACAACAAAATCAAGATTATCTAGATACAAAGTATTGAGTTCTTTGAACCCAACCACCTCTATCTACATTTCTGTCAGCAAAAGTTGTCTTCGACTAAGAGCATCTATAACTCTATTAGGTTTCCCACTCCTATATTTCAAAACAAATGTATAACTCTATAAAAACTCAACCCACTTCAAATGCCTTTGCTTGAATTTTCCTTGACTATTTAAATATTGAAAATCTTGATGATCAATATACAAAACAAGCTCCTTAGGAAGAAGATAGTGTCTCCACTTCTTTATTGCTTGAACTATCGCATAAAATTCCTAATCATATATAGAATATTTTATTTTGGCATCATTCAATTTCTCACTAAAGTAAAAAATAAGTCTACCTTCTTGGCTCATAATAGCTCCTACTGTAGTACCACTAACATCACAATCTACTTGAAAAAACTTGTTAAAATTAGGAAGTGCTAAAACAAGTTGTTCAATAACTTTCTATTTCAATAGATTAAAACTCTTATCTACCCTTATAGTCCACTTAAATTCTTTCCTTTCCCCTCTCATTGTTTTAGTCAGGGGTCCACAAATACTACTAAGACCTCTTATGAACTTTCTATAAAAACTAGCCAATCCATGAAAATTTCTCACCTTTGTCACACTCCTTGGTGTAGGCCACTCAATGATAGCCTTCACTTTCTCTGGGTCTATTTTTAGATCTTTTGCTGAGACTACAAATCCTAGGTATAACAACTCCTTAAAAAAATTGCATTTCTTCAAGTTTATTAACAACATTTCTTCCCTTAACTTATCAAACACCTTGTGAATGTGGATCAAATGCTCCTCTAATGTCTCACTAAACATCAAAATATCATCTAGGTAGGCAATAACAAAATTACCCAAAACTCCTTTAGTACCTCATTCATGAGCCTCATGAAAGTGCTTGGTGCATATGTTAGCCCAAAATGAATGACTAACCATTCGTATAGTCCTTCTTTTATCTTGAAAGTAGTCTTCCACTCATCACCTTCTTTGATGAGAATCTAATGGTATCCACTCTCCAGATCTATCTTTGTGAAATACTCAGCTCCACTCAAATGGTCCATAATATCATCCATCCTTGGCAATGGAAATCTATACTTGATTTTGATGTTGTTGATAGTGTGAGAATATATACACATCCTCCATTTACCATTCTTCTTTGGTGCTAATATGAATGGTACATACATGGACCCAGAATCTCTTGAATTAAACCCTTCTGCAAGAACTCATGAACTTTTCTGTTTAACTCTTCACTTTCTGCTAGTGTCATTCTATGCATTTCCTTGTTGGCAAACTGGCTCCTAGAACCAAATCCATCTAGTGATTGATCTTACTCATTGGGGGCAATCCATTAGGTAAATTACCTGATACAATATCAAAAACTCTCCCAACATATACGCAACTTCTGTAGGTACCTCCTCTAGTTCTACTTTGCTATCTTTTGGAATTATAGAAAAAAACATATGTTCATGCTTCATACCTTTGAGAAACACTTTTCCATCAACAAAACATATTCTGGCAACACTACATACTTTTTCTTCTTTCTCCTTCAATGAATTGAACTTATGTTTCACTCCATCCTTGGTTAGAGTGTAGGCATTTTCTTGCTCATTGAGTACAATATGCCTGTCAAACAACCGCGGCCTAGCCAACAACATATAATATATGTCCAAAGGTATGATATCACATAGTTCCTCATCTTGGTAGCTTCCAATCCTTAACTTCATGGAGCATTGCTCATTGACCATGACCTTTTGGTCATCTTGCACTCAAGCAATCTGGTATGGATGTGGGTGTTTCTATCTCTTTAGCTTCAACTTGGTGACCATCATTTCTGACACCAGATTTTCAGTACTTCCACCATCACACTTATCTTCACATTTGCACCTTGTACAAACAAGCTCCTTCTTTGATCAAATTCATTCTCACCACTTGGTGCAGGAGCACATTAAATACAAGAACATGAGAAAGTTAAGATTCATTATTTGTGATATTAAATACATTTGAGTCATTTATATTGTATTTGGGTCAATTTGTAAAGGCTATGAAGCCATTTTTGTCAAAAATGTAAAAGTTGCGTAAAAAGTTGTAAAATGCAACATTGAGAAAGTTGCTAATAATAGAAAAATGATGTAAAAAGGTATATGGTTGGTTTTGGGGGTAGTTAGGAAGGTTTATAACTATAAAATGGATATTAAAACCATTGTATGGTCGAACCAAATAAATTTGGAGAAGAGTAAATACTTTGATACATTTTTGGTGCATTTTATTGTTGTGGTTTTGATTGGTTTTTTTAGTTTTAGAGTAGTTTCCAGGCCTTGTACAGCCATTTACAGCTTGGAAACCATGTAATATAGTAATGGATATATATTGTGATGAATCCTTCTTCTCATGCTTTTGGTTTGGTTCAATTTTATGAAGAAATGAATAAGTTATGGGTATTTTGGTGAAAGTGGATGTTTGCAGATTTGAGATTCGCTGAATATAGTCATGTTGCAGCCTGTGGTGCAGACATATTTTGGAGACTTTGGATCTCTAATGATATTCATTGGAAATATATGTGAACTACCTTTCATTTCCAACTGGTTTGGATCATTTTCATTTAGATTTGGGAAAGTTATGAAGATTTGAGTGAAAACTGGTTTTTAAATGCCTTCAATGGTGTTACAGAAAAAGATTTGATATTATACAATGATTTATGAATGAGAAAAGAAAATAGCTTATATATTTGAAAACTAGACTTAGAAATGGATACTTTGGAATTGGTTTGGTATTATTTAAATTTATTTTGAGAAATTTATTTGATTCCCTAGGAAGGGTTAATGGTTTGGCTCCTGATTTATTACAGAAAATATGGGTCTTTGTTCAGAGTAAATAATTTATAATATGCTTATTGGATTGGTCTCATCTTTGGATATGTTTTAGAATTACTAATTTGGAACAATTCCTCCAAAGGGTTTTTCAAGAAGATATTTAGAACTGAAGTTATGAACAATGTAATCAGAGATAGCAATCTGATTGTGTGAGTGAAGATGTTGTCTTTATTGGTGTATAATGTCAGGGTTCTTTGTTGTAATCTTTGAAATTTTCTTGGTTCCTTGAGGGTGTACCAGCCTATTGTGAATCCCTTGAGTTGAACTAAGATTCCTTGAAGATAAATATAAAGGGCTCTGCATCACCACTCAACAAGACTCTTCTATTAACCAGGACTTCTCCTTTTTCAACATCTTAAAAATGTAAGGATTGTTAGAAATAGATAATATTGAGGGGAGGGGGGGGGGGGGGGGGGGGGTTGGTGAATTTGTATTTTCAATCCTTCTAACCACAACTGAATATTATTACTCACTTTATGATGTAAATAATAAAATAAACCAATAGTGCTGAGAAATGTAAATAACCATACACAAAGAGAGATCATAACACCATATTTTGTTAAATACGAATACCCTAGCCAAGGGAAAACCTCAGTGGGAATGGAACCCACTAGATGATTCACTATATATAAGAATCCAGTTAAGGATATTGACCCTATTAGGAGTTTATGAAGCATGTATAGTGTCTCAAGTCCCTATTAGGAGACTTAGGCCTTGTTAGAAGCCTCAACCCTATTAGGAGTTGGTGGATCATATACAAAAGTGTGCAAGAGGATCCCATTGCCCTAACATGTAACTATACAATAAGTTATTCATGAAATGAGTGTACATACAATACTAATTTATTTATTGTACTATGCAATCCTTCTGATTGATGATTCTCACACAATGGTGACTATGCACATATCTGTCTACATTAGATCTTTGCATCGCATATCAAAGTGTTGCATTCATTTGTTACTCTCATTTCACAAAATCATATCAACTTCGCATCAACTGATCACTGAATTCACTTTTACCTTTTTCATAATTTTCAACTCACCTTCTCAAATAAAATACTTTAGTTATATGGAACATCTTAGTGAATTCTTCTTTAGTCAACTCATATAACATCATTAGAGTCAGCTCAATAAGAAAATATAGCTTTAAAAAAAAAATATTATTGTTAACCATATTCTATTGATATGCTCTATTCTGCACTGTATCAGTACTGCATCACTATTTTCATCATAACTCAAGTTTGGTTGGTTGTATAGACATGTGCACTGGTATATGTCATCCTTATGTTGTCATGCATCTCTGGTCAACTGTGTAAGAGAATATTCCAAGGGAATATTCTATTATCATCAAAATTGTCCTACTACTGTAACACTATCTAATACTTTGATAATTTTCTTCTGCAATAGAATGAGGTTAATCTACAAAAAAAATATGTTGCCATAAATGAATAGATTGATTGGACATATTGCAAACAATCTCCCCCTTTGGCATTGATGGCAAGATTTTGAGAAAATTGGCTAAGTCCCAAAACATGATGTCATGCCAAACAAAATAATTAGTCATAATATAAAGCATAAAAGACATTTGTATCCATGTTGTGAAAGATTACATTTCCTCTCACTTCCTATTACAACTTGTTGCTCCCCCTTTCATACATATTACAATGCAATTTACAATTTTCCATACTTCTCCCCCTTTAACATCAATGACAAATGTAACAAAAACTATCAAAAACTTGTAACTGCATATCAAAATTTGGAAAAAGAAAATTGTTGAAACTAGTCTTCAACTACTCAAATTGTTTCTTCTAGCTATCCTCTAGTGCATTAGATACATTGATAAGCATGCATAGAGCATATGCTACCAATTCTTCTGCATTCAAGTCTATAGCCACAAACTTGTCATATGAAGATTTTGCAGACAAACATTCTTGCAATTGGTTTTCTAGCAATGTTATCTAAGGGAATAAATGTGTTCTGAAAATGGTAAACCTTTCTACAATTTTCTCCTTCTCCACTTGTATTTGACTTATATTATCATGAAGTATCTATACTATAGGCTCAATGGAGTCTACTTTCTGATTTTTCTTCAAAAAGATTTTAGTGACTGTCTAAAGCTCAGTCACTATGTCCTTGACTTGATCATCATGTTGTTTTAGATAAATGCATGCCAAGTTGCACTTAGTGTATGCCTGTTTTCCTTCTTCTAAGCACTACCTAAATGCTTTAATACAAATGTTCAAAGTCTCTATATTGTTCCTCATGTTAGTGCACATGGTGTTTAGGAGTTTACCATCATGTTTGAGCTATGCTTGAATGGTAGCAACATTCATGAGTGTATAGAACTCCTCATCAAAAGCCTTGCACAGAATTGTTGTGAACTGTTGAATGTCTACTGGGTGTCAACAAGGCTTACTACTTTCTACATCTTGTCCAAAACTATGGTCAAAGTCTTCTCAAGTGACTTGACTGATTTCTGCTTTTCAAGAAGTTTTCTTAGAGATGATATAAGATTATTTGCCTCATCTTCTTCATTAGATTGACCTAAAATTGTTGCTATTGTTATTTGTGTAGGAGGAGTGGAAATTCCTACTACTACTTCTATTGAAGGCACACTTGAGTTACCTACTTCAGTATAGGGTTCCATCTTCTATGTAACTTCTTCAGTAGTCTTTTGATCCTCTTCATTATTAGAGCTATTGTAGTCTACAATATTGCCAACAATACTAGCACCGTGATTATTAAATGGATCTTCTGATTTATCAACAATCACTTTGATGTTATCTACTTGCATAGAATCACTACCAATAGTGATGTGAGGAGGAGAACTTGGTGTTGTTGCTAGTTTAGTGTTGTGAGGAGGGTTGTAAGCTATAGGACTATCCTCCTTTGTCTGTGAACTCTCCTTGGGTAATTGGGAGCCCTCTAATATCTGCACACTTACTTCAAGCTTCTTGCATACTAATGAATCATTTGAAATTTGAAATTTAAGCATACTAACTCATCCCCTTAAAAATCAATCTTAGATTTCATTATGTTAATATTAATATATCTAAACTAAACAGGCAATGGTAGAGAGTGGTTCATCGTGTAGATCCCGACTAGCAGGTGACTACGACTCCGTCCCTTAACCACATCAAACACGTCAGACATAAAGATAAAACAAACACGCACACCATACACATGCAAGTATGGGGTAAGTATTGTAAAAATCATAAGTCTAACATCAAATGCATACATATAATAATGCATCTCTATCAATACAACATAATCATCATTAAAGACATCATGTTAACATTTTTATGAAAGAAACCATATTTACTAACTAGGATCATTAAGACATCATTAACATCATGTGAAATGAAATCAACATGTATATATATATGTAATTCAAAACATGAAATAATATCATAATATTGTAAATCCAAGAAGGTAAATCTGTTTCGTGTTTTTAATTATTGGTTTGGCTTTCAAATACCTCATTGAAAAAGTAATTCGAATAGGCGGTGGATGAGGAGATAAGCACCAGCTCTGTACAAACATACAACAAAAGGAGGTTGAAATTTAAGCATACTAACTCATCCCCTTAAAAATCAATCTTAGATTTCATTATGTTAATATTAATTATATATATATATATATATATATATATATATATATATATATATATATATATATATATATATATATATATATATATATATATATATATAAAATTAACTTAAATTGATCTAAAACAATATATTATTTTTAATTACTTTTCAAATAATTGATATGAAACTCAGTATTATACTATACCTACTAGTAAAACATAAATTTAAAACTAAACTAATTTAAAATAATATCAACATAACCAAATCACTTTAGTAACAATTTAAACAAATTTTAAATCTAATTAATCAAAATATTAAAATTTCAACATAGTAACCAACTACACTAATATTCACATCTAAAATACAACTTATCTTAAAATTTTAACATAAAATAAAATAAAACTTAAAAAAAATAATTCTAACATTAATATTTAACAACTTTCTTTAACCTACTAATTTAGAAAACAAAGATAAAATAATAAAGCTATCTAACTTTAATTACTTAAACAAATTAAAAGATAATTATTTTCTCACTAACTAAATTTAACTAATACTAAATGAAATATATCACATAATATGAAACTAACTTTAAGTTTTTTACTAAAATTATTTTAAACAACAACAACAACAAAAAACACACTATCTAATTTCTAAAATCTTCCAACTCATAGTAGTCTCCTTTCCCACCTCAATAGTGAAAGGGTCCCCCACAGAAAAAGCACAGCAATGGAAGATCAAAACAACAAAGTTGGGAAGATGCAACCTCCAACCCCCCCACCTATCAGTAGCAGCAACCAAGAAATTGTCCCCCTCACTAGGAGTCTCTCACAACTCACACCAACTCTCCACCTCAATAGGAGATAGCTCAACCTCCATAGAAGCCATGCAAGAAGGAGCAGAGGCATGAATCCAAGCCCACTACCACTGTAACAACATTTTTCTCATAATGAGAGGACAAAGGGGAGTCCTCTCACCAACGGTCCAAATATCAAGGAGAGGAAGGTGGAACCACCAACCCTCCAACCCATCAAAAGCAGCAACCTTGACAATGTCTTCCACACTAGAAGTCACCTCCACCCCCAGAAACTCACAAAATATCTCCACCTCAATAGGAGATAGCTTCACCTCCATAGAAGCCTTGTGAGATAGAGTAGAGACAAAAAACCAAGCCCACCATCTCTGTAACCACATTTTTTTCATAGTGAGAGGACAAAGAATAGCCTCCCAGCCAAGAACCAACCACCCACTAGTGGTGGAACCCAAGTATGGTTAACCAACATTACGACACAAGAGCCTAATGCATGAAACTGGTAGTGTCCAAGAGAAGCCAACCACATAAGCCTCCACAACCTAAGATTGCCCCAACGATAGCAACTTGTCCTGATATCCAACAAATGGAGGGGGAGAGGAAACCTTCCAACCCAGCCATTACGAGCATAACAAAAAGGAGAGTCATGAAGATAGTAAATCTCCACACCAGCCCTTGGGAAGAGAAAGGATCTAAAAGCCTTGATCCAAAAAAAGTCATTCCAAGGTAAGATGAGCCAAAGAGAATGAGAGTCTTGGACCAAGCCTTGGAACCCCAAGCTCCCACCTTTGCCCATGTTACCATCACAACCAACTACGCATCTGGGGGAACACCTCTCACCCCAAAAACATAGAAGGCCAGAGCTAGCTTTCTCAAAAACCAAAAAAAACCTTCTGAAGAAAGTTGTCCCCAGCTAGGAGCAACACACAAAAGGAACCCATCAACATTGTCACCAACAGGAAAGGTACCAAATACCCAACCCCGATCCCTACATATCATTCTCAAAAAAAGGCCACAGCCAAGAGGTGTTCCACCCCAAAGGAAAAACCTCACAACTAGACTGCACCACACATGAGCAATTTGACCCCATGTTTTTTGACCAACAATAAGAGAGCACTGAGACAACAAGATCATTAGATCCAACCAAAAAAAGTCCTCCAAAAGCCCACAAAACTTGATTTCCTCAACACCAAGCTTTGCATCATCCTCATCTTCATCACTCCCTTCTCCCTCTCCAATCTTAGACGCCCCTATAGTACATTTGCATCTACAAGGAACCCTCCATTTGAAAACTCTAGGCCCGCTCCCTTTCCCACTCATTTAGTGAAATTCTTGATTGAGTAATCAAGGAATAAAATTTGTTTTTTTGAATTCACATTAAATAAAGTTTGGTATTCTTTTTCTTTCCCTATCTTCAAAACATGCATCGGATAGGCGGCCAAGTACCAAGCCATGATTCACCTTTTTACAAAGTCAATGCAATAAATTTTAATCACCCTTTTTTCCATCTCTTGCAATGATTTTTTTCAGCCCATCTTTTTGGGTCAGCATTTAATGTGGGTAGCATGGGGGGGAGGTAGTTTGGCATGGAGTTTAGTGTGGGGTAGATGGTAAAGGTTAGATTAGTTAATGTTAGGTGTTCGTAAATGTTAAATTGTTTTATAATATTAGATTTTTTAAAAAGTTTTAGTTAAAGTTAGAATAGGTTAGAATGTGTTAGATTTTAGAAATTAGATAGTGTGTTTTTTGTTGTTGTTGTTGTTTAAAATATTTTGAACATGTTCATCAAACATACACACATACATATGCAAAGAAAACTACTTAAGAATGAACACAACATGAAAAAAATGAGCTTGAAGGATTCCTAGCTTCACAATATGGTTATGGCAACTAAAATTCGAGATGAGCTTCCCTTCTTTCTCCTTCAATCCTGAATTGCTCTCTAAAACTAGAAGTTGGGTGAACACTCTTCCTCTCTCAAACTTGCCTCTAAATAGGATACTAACTTAACCACCTCCAAATGCAATAACTCCCCCACTTGCCTAAGGCTTCTAGAGTCTTCTAACTCAACTTATCATAAGGCTAACCTCAAGGTGGAGTTTAACATATCCAACTCATGGAGAAACATTCAATTTTCTCAATAAAGAAAAAATAGAATATTTGGGTGACCATAAAAGTCAACACAAGGGGTTAGAGTGGTGGAAAATTCTCCCAACCCATACCTATACCCCTTATGTACTTGGTTTTCATGATTTTTTGCCTAAAGGACTATTTAGGTACCTAACAAAATGCTTGAAAATTATACAACCCTAAAAATTGCAAATCAATCACTAATCTTGATTAGGGTAATTAATCTTAATTATTAAATGATTAGTAAAAAGGTCACTAACATAGTCCAACTTAGATCTTCAAGTTACTCAGTTAGTCCTACTTATCATGCTAAAATGCATATATGAGTTACGAGTGTCAAGTGACACTATAAAATCACTATTACAAAACATCAACACTTATTGATTATAGAATGATGCATTCATTCAATTCATGATACAAATAAAATACGAACAACAGGGTCTACATCTTTTATTAGACTCAACCCTAGTTTCTACAAATGGTACATGGGGTTCAGTTCTGATTCTCCATTAAATTTCTTGGCTAAAATATCCTACACACTCATTGCCCACATGCATATATATATAACTCATTAGGATAATCACATAAATTAAAACATAAATCTTTCATTTAAATAACCCATTCTAATTTTAGCGCACACATTTAGCCATCAGTAATTACATAATCAATATAACATAAGTTATTCATTCTTTTAGATTAAAATACTAGAATAATCATCATTAGGCATGCATATACCTAAACATCATAAACATCACCAATTAAGGAATACTGAACTATCTAAATGTGTATATACCTAATCATCCAGGTACCATAATCAATATCATCATCAGGTAAAACACTTTGTATCATTATTAGTGCAAATTAATGTTCAAATAGATAAGACAAAGTTGCAATTCTCGAATCATTGAGTATTTAAAATATGGATGAATCAATTGATCTCAATTTTCATTAGGACATTTAAACCATAAGACATTACTTCATATCAATTCCAATATTCTATAATAGATTTAATAGGTAAATTCATATTTAATAAGTACATACAAGGAGGGACCTTACATGTTCCTCCTGTAATTCTGATTCCTATTTAGGTCTCTTCTATCCATTCTGAAAAACCTTGTTTTGTGTCCAAAGTTGTTATTCAACTAACATACAGGCACATATCTTTTTTGTTCATTTAGTTTATCATTAGGTGCTCTACAATTTCTTGCAATGTGTCCATGATTATTGAATCTATAGCAAATAATCTATCTTCTTTCTCCAATTTCATTACTATGAGATCTTCTTCTGGTTCCTACATGGTTAGTATTCATATGCATCCTACTATTTGTATTATCATTATCAAATTTAGATTTCTTACAATCTACTACATAATAACCATATCCATGAAAATTATGATGATAAAATTTAGAAATAGGTTTGAAAGACTTACCTTCACTATTAACTTCAGTGCCTTTAGGTACATCACACCAGGCAAAAGATTCTTTTCTCTTGATATTCATATCATGATCAGATTCTTTGACTATCTCAAGTGAGCAACATTCATCTTATCTTTAGATGTATCATCTGTCTTGCTTAGGTCCTTATTGACTTCAAGAGTAGTAGGTTCTTTTATTTCAATAGGTTTCTTGGTAGATTGACCAATAAAGAATCCAAATCCAATTTTGTCATAAATGGGTCTTTGCACACATAATTGATCTTCAATTTTGTCACTACTAGTATATAATTTCTCAAGTTTCTACTTGGTCTATTATACTTTGTGATGTACAATCCTGCTTCTTGCTTAACCAAGAAACCAATCTTCCTACAAAATAGAAGGCTCTACCACTAGTGCTTTTTTTGTCATCCATACTGCCTACCCAATTTGCATCAGTATACACACTTAGACTAAAATCATTAGATCTGTCATACCACAATCTAAACTCAGATATTCCTTTTAGATATCTAATATCCTTTTGAGTATTGCATAATTTTCTTCTCTGGGATCAACTTGGAATCTTACAACAATTCTAATTTTATTTGCTATATCTAGCCTTGTGTGAGTTAGATATTGCAATCCTTCGATCATAGATATGTACTTTTTCTACTCAACAATAGGTGTCTCATCTTTTGTAGACAACTTGTGTCTAGTTATCATAGGTGTTCCAAGGGTTTGCATATTTCCAAACCAAGTCTTTTTAGTAAATCTTTCAAGTACTTAGTCTAAGAAATAAAAATTCCTTATCTATTCTATACAATCTACAATCCTAGAAAATATTTCATTTCTCTTGTCATACTCATCTCAAATTCTTTTTTCATCTCTTAAACAAATTTGTCACTTTCTTCATCATTTCCTCCAAATATTATATCATCAAAAAATATTATCAAAATCATCAAACCATCATCAATTTCTTTCCAATACACATCACTATCTGCCATACCTTTGCTATATCCAAGCTTTGTCAAATTCTTGTCCAACCTTGAATACCAGGTTCTAGGTGCTTGCTTCAAGTCATAAAATGCTTTCCACAATCTGCATACTATGTCCTTGTCATCTCTCAAAGGACAACCTCCAAGCTACTCAATGTACACTTCTTCAAGTTCTCCATTTAGAAATATTGACTTGACATCCATCTGATACACTTTGAATTTCTTTTGTGTTACATAGGCTAAGAATAATCTTACTACTTCTATTCTAGCTACTGGAGCATAGGTCTCATCATAGTCTATCCCTTCTTGCTGTGAGTAACCTTTACATACCAATATTTCTTTGTTCCTTACAACTTCACCTTGTTCATTCATCTTGTTCCTGAATACCCATTTAGTTCCTATCACATTCTTGTTTGCTAGTCTGGGGACCAATTCCCATGTCTCATTCTTTACTATCTAATCCAATTCCTCTTTCATAGCTTGTTTCCAATAATCACCTTTACATGCTTCATCTGCATTCTTAGGTTCAACTTGAGATATTAAACATAGTTCTTCATTGACTCTCCTTCTTGTCATTACACCTTTATCTTTTCTTTCGATGATCTGCTCCGATGGTTGATTCTTTATAATATTCTTTCCCAAAGTAGGAGTTGTTATCTCAACTCTTGGCTTTACTAAACATTTTGAGCTTTGTTCCTACCTTAGCTCTCCTTCATTTTGAAAATCATTATTAGTCTCAAGAAATACCTCATCCTTTGTTTTCTTAGTAACAACATCATCATCTAAATTGTAATCAATTATTATTTCTTGTATCCTGAATTTCTCATCAATTCTCACATTTGTACTTTCCATAATTGTTACCAAAGATGTCTATTTTAATACTTACTCTTTATTAACCAATCTAGACACATTAACACAATATTTTAAGGATCTTTCCATACTTTCACTAAATTCTTCAACTTTATGATAAAGTAGATTCTTTCTATCCTTTCTCAATCTCTTAGGAAATTTACTTGAAAAAAGACCAAACTATTTACATGACCACCAGACAAAAAATTCCATACCTTTTGGTTTTCTCTTTTTAAGTAGATCAATACCTTCCTTTATCTTTATACCTTCTTCTAATCTAGATCTCTCTTCACTTGTGCTATTGTTCCCTTGTATACAATAGAAGGATTTTGGATCTGAAAACTCAATATTCTACTCTTTACACAAATCTAATGACTCACCAAGAATTTCCATCATTTGGGTGTCAAAGTTTCCTCTACTAGATTTAGGACTAACTTTCTTGAAAATTCTTGCCATGGATCTCCCAAATTTGCTAAACTTTATCTTGAAGGACCTGATGCTTTGATACCAATTGTTAGAAATAATAGTCCACCAAGATAATAGAGAGGGGGGGTTTAATTAGTTATCCAACAATTAAAACATTTATCTTCTTTAAATGAACTTAACCATTCAACTAAAGTAAACAACAACCATAATAAAGTTCACATAGACAATTACACAAGATATGTTAATTAGGGAAACCCTTGATTAGAGGGAAAACCCCAGTGGGAATGATGCTTGCAAGATGATGTACTAATATAAACATTCCTTGTTAGAGGATGGACACTATTAGGAGACTTTGAATCCATACTAGGAGATTCCAACCCTATTAGGAGTTGTGGTACAAGTCTATTACAATATTAAGTACATATGAGTCCCTATTAGGAGACTTTGAATCCCTATTAGGAGATTCCAACCCTATTAGGAGTTGTGCTAGCCCTGTTAGGAGTTGTGGTACAATGTATGCAAGATGAGCCCACTACCCAAACATGTAATTTCAACTACAAGAAGAGCTCACTGATCGAAAATGCAATTTACTATTATGTTCTTCTTTCCTTTGTTCTATCAACCAAACCAATCACTATAAGACCTTGTAGACTAGGTCACAAATCTCATATCCAAATATCAAACCTTAGATCACTCAACAAAACTTTGGCAATGAAGTTCCCTTCACTTCCACACTACTTTGCTCAAATTTGCATTTAAATATCTCTCTCTCTCCCCTTACAATCAATTTGCATCAATATAATTCATGTCAGTACTCTACTCTCTATGGTAAAGGAAAATGACCTTCCTTTATACCAAGTCCTCAAAAAAATCCCTGAGTTGGTTGTTAGACATTCTCAATTAATCATATAGGACCATATCAAGAACACGTTGCACTTAGCTATAACATTATTCTTACACCTTGCAACTTGAATAACTTTCCATATATGAAGTATTATGACAAGAAAACTTAGCCATGTCATCATCAACATGTCTTCTTCATATTCTAAACTTAGATTCTCATAATAACAATTCTTCTAGGAGATATAAAAAGTTTACCACTTAGCTATAACATTATTCTTACACCTTGCAACTTGAATAACTTTCCATATATGTAGTATTATGACAAGAAAACTTAGCCATGTCATCACCAACATGTCTTCTTCATATTCTAAACTTAGATTCTCATAATAAAAATTCTTCTAGGAGATATAAAAAGTTTACCAGAACATGCCTTTGTAAACTATATCTTAGAAAAACATCACCAAAACTTACATAACTTCATCCGGACTTATCATTTCTTCTTTCAATGTTAACTACATATACTAGATACTTAGAAGTATCTCCCATAACCTCAAATAGTTAGAATACTCAACTGGCCATGTGTACTAACTTGATCTTTTCATTATTCTTCTATCAGATACCATAAAAAATTGCTGCGTTGACATCAATGATAAACTCAGTAGTGAATGTAATATATCATCATAGTAACATATCTACAATACTCCCCCATGGGAATATCATCAACATCATGCTTGCAATAGTTTGATGATGATATCTAGTTACTTAGTATTTGGACATATCTTTGATTATCTATAAGTTGGATTTAATGCTATGGTGATTTACTTCATTCTTGCTTCGATATGCTTTATACAAATGTGAGTGATGTAAATGGATTATATTAGTATAATTAAATAAATGGTTAACTTAGATGATTTAGTGAACTTATTGCTTCGACTATGTGGTTATATGCAATTTCACTTGATTATGTGTTTTAGTTTGCATGATTTATATCCTTGGTAGTGGCACGCTTAGTCAGTGATTCAACTATTTATATTTAAGAAATGTCATCCCTGTATGGTTGTGATATCTTTCAAACTATTTAAATTAAACCTTTTGGTGATTTAATAAATCTAGACTTATTTGCATTATGTGACTAAACTTGTGAATGTGTCTATGCATTAAGAGGTTCGCATTGTCTTTGGGCTTTATTTTGGGTTTTTGGGATTTATTTGTATTGATTTTAATTTTTGGCATCTTTTCCATAAATGAATTTAGATTACTTGGAATAGCCTATTTTTGTTTGGGTTGATTCAAGGTTTAACAAGGTTACCAGGTTATTTTCCCTAATTGATTATTCACTTGAAAAGTGAATAAGTATCTAAAGAGAATATTAATTCCTCACTTCTCACTTTTGGAAACTAATAATTTGAGAGATTTGTTTAAAATACTCTTCTAGAGGATTGCATTTTTATTTGTTCTAAGATCTATGGGTGTGGGATCCTCATGAGATTAGTCTCATTGGATCCAGCTTGGGGAGGCCTTGCTTTGCCACAACTTTCAACAGTTTTCATAGGATATTTATTTTATCTAGTTGTTTTCTATTTTAGCCCTTTTGGCTATCATGTAGGGCTCTCTCATTTTTATGTTTCAACTCTATTTCTTCTTTCATTTCTAGTATTTATTATTTAGGAGGATGAGAACTAGTGTTCCCCTTCATTTCTAATTACTAGTTATGCCTAGTTGGTTGGGTATGAACATTTTTTTAGTTTTTAGGATAATAGTTTGGGGTTTTTCACCATTATGCTAGCCACTTTTGCATACAGTGTCTAAACTTAAACTTTGTTGGATTTCCATGGCTTTCATGCACAAAGACCAAATGGGTTTTTATTTAGAGGTTTTTGAGTTTCAAGGTTTATACCTAGATTTGCATGCCACCCAATTTTCTTGGGTATTGTTGTCATGATGTTGGTTTTGGACTTGGATTATCCATATGATGTCAGTTAGACCATTGTTTTACTTTTATGTTGCATTGGGATGTGTGTTGCATCTGTCCTCTTGAGCTTTTATTTGGTTAAATGTTATATCTTACTTGTGTTCTTATCTAATCCTTGTGTATGATCTTCATGATGGTGGTGCACCACACATTAGCATGTGTGCCTGCATTTATTAGGTGACTTGCAAGGGTCGATCTTCCATGGTATTTTCAAGAGTTATGATCATTTTGGGTTGGGTTGGGAATATTCATGCCTATAAGCACTCATCATTTGATGAGCATGGGTAGGGTAGGTAACACCATGGAGTAGGCTTCTATTTTCATAGCCCAATAACTATTTCTCAAGGTTTGGTGTACAAAAGTTTTAATCAAGTAATAAATAAATAAAATATTGGGTGGTAATAAAACTAAGATAATAAAAAGATTATGGATTTTGCTCCTTCTATTGAGAAGTGTGAGCTGCCAATACTAGCTTGGGCTATGCAATGCCAAGCAATATATTGTGAGCCCATGCATAGTTATCCATTGAGTTCTAACTAGGACCTATAGTACTTACATTGTCACATAATCTTGGTTTCAGTCATCTTTACTTTTTGGCATGAGTGTTAGCCATGGATGTTTGATTTATGTGTGTGTTTTTGGTTGGATCATTATCTCCATCAGCATGATAGGAGAGGACATATGGGTTTCACATGGTTGGGAGGTGTAGCTACCTATATCACTGTCAGGGACTAGTGTAAAGAGATAATCTATTGTTCTAATGTGACCAGTGGTTTATGTTCACTTGATATTTTAGTTTATCCAAAGTATGTTTCCTTGTGATTTATGCTTTCATTTGGAACACTTGGATATCATGTTTAGATGATGTAGTCATTTTATGTATTCTTATATTATGATGTTTAGCATATGTTTAGATGATGTGTGTTGATTAGTTAGAATATATATAGCTTTACTTGTTAGCATATTAAATTTTCTTGTTCTTATGATGTTATTATGCTTTAGTAGTGATGCCCTAATAAGATAGCTTTGACTATCCAGTTGGAATTTTTGGATGTTAAACATGGGGGATAGCTAGGGCTTTCAAGGTCTCATGATGCTATTATGGTTGGGAGGAACTACACATGAGTTTTGTTATGTTCGTTCATTACAATGTTGCTTTCAATATATTTCCTTTGCTGCTATGTTTTAGATGGTTAGATGTAGTTTTTGTCTTGCAGTTATTGTGCTCACATATCTAAGCCTCAATTTGTGGATTTGATACTGCTCGATGTGGAGGAATTTTTTTCCTATCTTCTCTTTTGGTGTTTACCTTGTTGTTGCAAATCTTTGTGTAAGATTGTACTCTCTACTATGCAAGACTTGGGGTTTCCTCACATGGCTTCTTGCATTTATTCATATCGCTTGTGGTACTTATTGGTGCAAAAATTAGCACCAATGTAGTGTATTTTGGTTGTTGGACCAAGCATTTCTACACATGAAAGGTAGATTCTTGCATGGCTTGTTGTATTTTTTGGCATGGAAGGGTACTTCCTTACATGAAACTCTTGGTTGGGATTCTCTAGCATGGAAAATTAGGGTTATCTCCATTTTTTTTTAGAGGATGCATTTTTTCTATGAATTGAGTACCCTTTGGGATTTTTTGTATTCCCATACTTCAAAAGATTAGAGATTTCAAGTTTCATTGTTATCTTTGGATTTTGTGTTCTATTGAGTGTGTCACTTTGGTAGTGACATTTGGAAATTTATTGGATGTTGAGATTGTTTGTTAATTCTTCCATTGTGATATTCTTGATCCTCGTATGTTGATTTTTTTCATGGATCTAAAACTATTTTTAAAAAATATATCTTTTCTTGTAACAAATCCTTGTTCCAAGGATCTCCAAGCCCATGTTGCAACATTGAGATCATTGTGTTATGCTTCCACTACATTATTTTTTCTATGTGTATGTTATTATCTTATGTCTATTATTTTAATATCTCATTATAGTTCATGCTTTTAACTCTATGCTTATGATGTATGATTCTAACACTTATCTTATGGTTCCTTAGTGATTCCTCCTACATACAGACCTGGTGGTCAGGGTAGCAACTAATGAAATAACCATGAAGAATAGCACCAAGATGAAGAATGTTAGGTTGGTGGGGGAGAACAAGGTAACAATGATTAGGGTGGCATTGGGGCATTGATTCCTTTGCTTCAAGAGATCATAGCTCAATTGGGGTCTTATGTAGAGGAAATCCAATGCAACTAGGGCCAGAAAGAGGGATCTCATCATGGAGATTCCGACATTTTTTAGCATAGAGAAGAGGAGCATGAATGTGAATGTTCTCATACACCACTTGGAGATAGAGGAGTTGAATGGAGGGGTCATGATCAGAATGATAATGATGACTTCACCTAGGTAGAGATGATGTGTGAACTTCAACGGTCTAAACCACCACTATTTGATGGCTAAGGGAAAGAGATCAAGGCTTAGACTTGGTTACTAGATATGGGGTGTTGCTTTTCCTTATTACCCTATAGAAGAAATGTGAAGGCCCATTATGCTATCACACAACTGAGAGACCATGGATCTATATGGTTGGATATGGAGAGTGAGAAGGTCCATATCAATGTGGCTAATCTCACTTGGGAGATCTTTGAGGAGAGGTTTAGAGAAAAATTCCTTTCTCCATAGTACCATGAGGCCTATACTAATGAATTTCATAAGCTCAAGCAAGGGAATATGATGGTAGATTAGTATGAGAAGCATTTTCTTGGGTTGAGGTAGTATTTGAGTTATTGTCATGATGAAGCACTCCTCACCTAGCATTTTGTTAGGGGCCTTAGGGACTCTATCATTGGAGATGTTTGTTTTCTTTGGCTAAGAACTCTTACAATTTCCATGGAGAAGGCGAGAATTCTTGAGAAAAATATGGCTAGGGGGTTTTGTGGAAAATCAAGCCCTTAGAGCCATAATGCATGAACTTTAGGGTACGATGTATAGGCTCCTGAGTCTGTAGGAAAGGGGCAAACCCATTCAGCACTCTCTTAAAGTGGACATCATTGTAAGCATCAAAACATATTTTGTTCAAAGGGTGGATAAAACTTAGGTACCTCAGGGAAGAAAGGGGATGATCAAAGCCATGGATAGAATTCTTAGCAAGATCCCCCTCCTTAGAGTAATTAGTCAAATTCTAGTAGGGGAAGTGTACCATATTCTAGTACTACTCAGGGTGGTCATGGAATTGCTTCTAACTTTGTAGGAAACTATTATTATTGTAGCCAACCCATCCATAAGGATTTAGGATGTCATATTAAACCATCTACAAGACCTAGTAGAGGTGCAACTAGATTAGAGCCTACTATGGGAGATGTAGGAATGAGCCATTGAGTCTTTGTGGTGGTTGACAACCATCAAGCTGGCATCAAGGTACAATAATTGATGCTATAGTTACATTGCATGTGATTTCATCTTTAGTATTTTTTGACTTAGGTACTTCAGATTCTTTTATTTCACCATCTCTTATTCAACAATGTGGGCTACTGGTAGCATGTCAAGTTGATAGCTGATTGGTTGAGTTAGCCACAAGATCGAAGTTGGTTGTAGATGCCTTGGTTAGTGGTTATAGTTTTAATTTGAGTAGCTTCACTACCATAGTGAATCTTAAGATAGTATGACATTGTGTGGGTCATGGATTGGTTAGCCACCCATTAGTTAGATATTGATTATCATCATAGGTAGATGCTTTGTGTTGATGACACTAGTTGGTAGGTGGAACTTTTAGGGGTCCAAAGACTAGTCTCACTTTAGATGATCTCAGCTAATTAGCTAAAGTAGAGTGTTTTAAAGGGATGTCAGATGTTTTTTTATTTATGTCTATGATATTGAGGAAGCCAAGAGTTTTACGGTGACATTTGATGATCACACATTGCTTTGTGAGTATGAAAATGTGTTTCCTAATGAGATACTAGGTATGCCATCTTAGCATGGCATTGATTTTCAAATTGATCTTATACTAGGAGTAGAGTCGATTTGATGAACTCCTTATTACATGACTACTCAGGAGTTGAGTGAGCTCATATTACAGTTGGAGGAATTGTTAGCCAAGGGCCATATCTATCCTTGTGTATCCCCATGGGGTGCACCACTCATCTTTGTGAAGAAGAAAGATGGATCATTGTGTTTATGCAGTGACTACTAGTAGTTGAATAAGGTGATGGTGAAGAACTAGTATCCTTTTCCAAGGATAGATGACTAGTTTGTTCAAATGAAGGGAACACGAGTTTTCTCAAAGATTGATATTAAGTTGGGATACCATTAACTTCATATTCAAGAGGCCAACATTCATCAGACAATTTTTCGTACATGATACGAGCATTATGAGTTCATAGTTGTAGCCTCTGGGTTAAGCAATGTTTCATTTGTGTTCATGAGCCTAATGAATAGAGTATTTCATAGTTACCTTGATCAGTGTATCATAGTATTCTTGGGTAGCCTATTGATCTATTCGAAGACTATTGAGGAACATGAGGTCCATTTACACCAAGTGTTGCAATGCTTGCAAGACCACTAGTTGTATGGGAACTTGAGTAAATGCAGATTCTTCTAGTTAGTAGTAAAGTATTTGGGGCATATCATAACTAGGGATGGTATTGTAGTAGATCTAGAGAAAATTTAAGCTATCATTGATTGGATAGTAACCACTAATGTTTTTGACATTTGTAGTTTCATTAGATTGGTAGGTTACTACCATCATTTTGTGATGGACTTCTCACAAGTGGTTCATCCCATCACTTCTCTTCAGCAAAAAGGGAAGATGTATGTTTGGTTAGATTAGTGTGAAGTAACATTTAATGTTCCTAAGGAGTGTTTGATCAGTGCTATAGTCCTTGCAGTGCCTAATCATGTATGTGATTTTATAGTTTTCATAGATGCTTTGTTGGAAGGTGTGGGTGTGATGTTGATGCAAGATGGTCTAATGATTGCCTATGAGTCTATGAAACTCAAGGACCATGAGCTCAACTACCCCAACCATGATTTAGAACTTGTGGCTATGGTGCATGCTCTTGTTAATTGGAAGAATTTCCTTTTGGGACACAATTTTGAGCTGTATAGTAATCATAAGAGCTTACAATATATCTTTACTCAGCCAAACCTAAAAGCATGACAACATTGTAAGATGGAGTTCTTGTGTGAATATGAATTTTATGTTCACTACAATAAAGGGAAGAGAATGTCATCATGAATGCCTTAAGTAGGAGGCAACATGAGATATCAATTTTTCACTAGGAGTAGATTTGTAATGCCACATCTTAGAGGCTTTGCGTAGTGACACTTGGTATTAGGAAGTGAGAGCAGAGATCAAGTCTAGACATTCCATTGAAGGGAGATTTTCAAGTTATTTTATTGAGTCCAATGGACCACTATGACACTTGGGGCACATTTGTGTACTAGTGTAAGGTGATCTTTGTACCTTGGTTTTGTTAGAAACACATCTTGCACCGTATTCTGCACATCCTAGTATCAAGAGGATGCATGCTAATCTTAAACAATTGTAATTTTGGGAAAGGATGTGGCACAATATCATTGATTTTATTTCTAGATGTCTTGAGTGCAAAAGGGTGAAGGTAGAGCATTAGCATCTAGTGGGTCTTTTGTAGCCACATGCCATTCCCAAGTGGAAATGAGATATAATAGCTATTGATTTTATCATGGGGTTTCCTATGTCATCACAATGACATGATTGTATTATGGTGATAGTGGAAAATTTGACCAAGATAGCATATTTTTCACCCATGAGGATATCCTACACAACTTCTTTTGTAGCACATGTTTTCTTGGAGGATATTGTTCATTTGCATATCCCTTGACTAATTATTTTGGATAGAGATCCAATGTTTATATCAGTACTGAGGGTGTCTCTCCAACATGCTTTGGGTGTGCAACTCAATTTAAGTTTGGCTTATCACACACAGACTAATGGTCAAATAGAGAGAGTGAACCAAGTTCTAGAAGATATGCTTTGCATGTATGTGATGGACAAGTAGGTGAAGTGGGAGGATTATTTATACCTTGTTGAGTTTTCTTATTACAATGAGCATTATAGTTCTCTTGACATGTCACCTTTTTAGGCCTTATATAGTAGACCATGCCAAAACCCTTTGAGTTGGGATCATTTGAAGGAACAAATACTTCTAGATCTAAAGATGCTCAAGGATATGGAGTAGTAGGTTGTTTGTATTAGAGAGCATTTGGTTACTACTCAAGATAGGTAGAAGAAGTATGTAGATTTCCATAGGTTGGATCATCATTTTTCTATTGGTGACATGGTCTTTTTGAGAATGTGAGCAAGAGCCCCATCTATTATGGGAAAGGCTCTAAGTTGGTGCCACATTTTGTTGGGCCATTTAAGATCCTCAAGAGGATCAGTCCTATTGCTAATTGACTAGAATTTCCACCTAGCCTATCATGCATCCATGATGTTTTTCATGTTTTTATTTTGAGATGGTATATTCTTGATGTGACCCATGTTCTTAATTGGGATGCTTTATAGGTGGATGATGGAGATTTTTCTTTGGAGCCCATTTTTATCCTTCAACATTGGAGACTAATTTTGAGAGGTCAGGATATAGAGTGGGAAAGGGTTTAGTGAGACCTAAGCAATGAGATCTTTGCTACTTGGGAAGATGCTACATAGTTGAGAGATTTTTACCCTTATCTTTCTACAAGCTTCTAGGAGTAAGCTTATGCCTAGTGGGGGAAGATGTAGTGCCTCTCGTGTTTGTAGTTTGTACCTTGTTATATTTTTTATCCAAGAGATACTTGTATTCATGTTATTTTTACTTTTGAGATTGCCTAAGGGTCAGATGTTTTACTTTGATTTTAGTATCATAGATGTTAGGCTACTATGTTGTTCAGTTGATCATATTTGTATGATGATGCCATTTTGAGATGATAGTATGTTTTATAATGATATTTAGTTATTTGGTATTCGGACATATCTTTGATTTGTATATATGTCGGATTTATTGTTATGGAGATTTACTTCATTCTTGCTTCGATATGCTCTATGTGAACATGAGTGATGTAAATGGATTATTTTAGTATAATTAAATAAATGGTTAAATTAAATGATTTAATACATTTATTTATTTGGCTATGTTATTATATGCAATTTCACTTGATCATGTGTTTTAGTGTGCAAGATTTATATCCCTAGTACTGACACATGGAGTTACTAATTTAGTTATTCATATTTAACCAATGTTATCCCTCTATGGTTGATGTATCTTTTAAAGTGTTTAAATTAAACATTGTATGTGACTAGACCTTGAACATGTCTGTGCATTTAGAGATTCATATTATCATGAAAGTTGTTAAGGAAATTTATGTGATTTTGGGTTTTCTAGATTTATTTTTACTCATTTTAATTGCTAGCTATTTTGCCATAAATAAATTCCAATTACGTGGAATAGCCTATTTCTATTTGGGTTGATTTGGGGTTTAACTAGGTTACCTAGTTATTTTCCCTAATTGATTATTCACTCAAAAAGTGAATAAGTATCCAAAGAAGAAATTAATTCATCACTTCTCACTTTTGAAAATTAAGAATTTGAGAGCTTTTTCCAAAATCCTCTTTTGGAGTATTGTATTTCTATTTGTTGTGAGAGCTATGGGCATGGGATCTTTGTGAGATTGGTCTCGTTGGATCCATCTCGGGGATACTTTTCTTTGTCACAACTTTCTATAGTTTCTATAGGATATTTATTTTATCTGGTTGTTTTTCATTTTTGGCTATTAGGTAGGGCTCTCCTATTTTCGTGTTTTAGCTTTTTTTCTACTTTCATTTCTGGTAGCTATTTGTTAGGAGGCTAAGAACTAGTGGTCCCTCTATTTTTGATTTTTGGTTCTACCTGGTTGGTTGGGTATGAACATTTTTCTAGTTTTTGGGATGACAATTTGGGGTTTCACACCATTATGTTGGCCCTTTTTGCATATAGTTTCTGTACCTAGATTTTATGAGATTTTTGTGGCTTTTGTGCCTAAAGACCAAATGGGTTTTTATTAAGGGGTTTTTTGAGTTATGAGGTTTTTACCTCAATTTGCATGCTGCCTACTTTTCTCAAGTTTTCTTTTCATGATGTTGGTCATACAGTTGGATTATCCACAGGATGTTAGTTAGACCATTATTGCACTTTTATTTTGCATTTCAATGCATGTCACATCCATCCTCCCTAGTTGTTATTTGGTTGAGTGTTATATTTTTCTTGTATTCTCATCCAATCTTTGTGTATGATCTTCATGATGGTGGTGTGCCATACATGAGCATGTCTGTGTGGATTTGTCAAGTGACTTGCGAGGCTTGATCTTCCATGGTATTTATGGGAGTTATGATCATTTGGGGTTGGATTTGGAATATGCATGCCTATGGGGACTCATCATTTGATCAACATGGGTAGGGTAGGGTAGCACCATGGAGGGGGCTTCTATTTCTGTAGCCTAGTGACTATTTCTTGAGGTTTGGCATGCAAAAGTTTTAATCAAGTGATAACTAAATAAAATACTAGGTGGTAATAAAACTAAGATAATAAAAATATTCTAGAATTTACTTCTTTTATTGGTAAGTGTGAGATACCAATACTAGCTTGGGCTATCAGATGCCAAGTGACTCTCAATATTGTGAGCCCCTACATAGTTATCCATTGAGTGTCTGACCAGGACCAATAGTACTTTCATTGTCACATGATCTTGGTTTCAGTCATCTTTACTGTATGGTGTGAGTGTTAACCAAGGACCTTTGCTTTATGCCTGTGTTTATGTTTGGATCATTATCTCCATCAACACGATGGGAGTGGACCTATGGATTTTACATGGTTGGGAGGCATAGCTACCTATACTACTATTGGGGACTAGTGTACAAAGATGGTCTATTATTCTAGTGTGATTGGTACTTGATGTTCACTTGGTATTTTGGTTAATCTAGAGTATGTATACTTATTATTTATGCTTTCATTGGAATGCTTAGATATCATGTTTAGATGATTTAGTTATTTTATGCATTCATGTATTATGATTTTTAGCATGTGTTTAGATGATGTATTTTGATTAGTTAGAATATCTATCGCTTTACTTGTTAGCATGCTAGATTTCCTTATTCGTATGATGTTATTATGCTTTAGTAGTGATAGCCTCATAAGATAGCTTTGACTATCTAGTTGGCAATTTGGGATGTTACGAGCGGAGGATGGCTAGGACCTTCAAGGTCTCATGATATTATTATGGTTGGAAGGAACTATGCATGAGTTTTCTTATGTTCATTTATTGTGATGTTTCTTTAAGTACATTTCCTTTACTTCTATGTTTTAGATGGTTAGATGAAGTTTCTATCTTGTACTTATTGTGCTTGAGTGTCTAAGCCTCAATTTATGGATTCGGTACTCCCTAGTGTGGAGGAATTTTTTTCCCTATCTTCTCTTCTAGTGTTTACATTGCTTGCTATTATAAATCCTTGGTGTGAGAGTGTACTCTCTTGTATAATAATGTACACTCTACTGCACAAGACTTGGCATTTCCTTGTGTGACTTTTTGCATTTCTTTACATGGCTCCTAATACTTCTTCATGCAAAACTTAGCACCTGTGTAGTGTATTTTGGTCGCTAGACCAAGCATTTCTTTGCATGAAAGGTAGATTCTCATGTGGCTTGTTGTATTTTCTCACTTGGAAGGGTAGTTCCTCATGCAAAACTATTAGTTGGGATTATCTTGCATGGAAAATAGGGTGTCTCCACTATTTTTTGAAGGACACATTTTGGTGATTTGAGTACCCTTTGGGATTTCTTGTATTCCCATGCTTTGATAGATTGGAAATTTCATGTTTCATTTTCATCTTTGGATTTTATATTCTATTGAGCATGTCAATTTGGTAGTGGCATTTGGAGATTTGTTGGTTGTCGATATTTTTGGTTAAGTCTTCCATTGTGATCTTTTTGATCCTTGTATATTTATTGTCATGTGCATCCATACTTGTTTATAAAAAAATCATGACTTGTATTGAATCCTTGTTCCAAGGATCCCTAGGTGGGGCATTACAATTAATCTAAATCCTAGTCAACCATAATTTTATATCTTACATTTTGGTGAACTCGGAATAGACAACTCTTTATTTTTGGTGTTAGACCTTTTTTTTCCTTTTATGCTTTTGCATTTAAAATTTAAAACACAAAAGAATCTATATATTCTACAAAAATAAAAAAATATTTCTTGAAGTTTCTTTTACTATGAAGATTTTTAAGGTGCTTTGGTGTGTGGTTATTTTCTTCATTATCCTCCTTTTAGCATCTCTTTATCATACTTATGACAATTTATGAGAGTATTATCCACTTCATTATGTTGATTACTCTTCATTTTTCACATGCCTATGCTATTATGAGATTGATAAAGTCTAGTCTTCCTACTTTCAAAGCTTTCATTAAAGATTTATGTGGAGGACATTACTCTTTTGGATTATGCAAAGAATTTGGTAGATATACCATTTCCTAATCTTCCTAATCCTAAGCTTATACTTCCTAATATAGTTCCTAACATTGCTAATCGTAATCCAATTACTAATATGCTTAATTCTTCATCTTCCATCCCTATTTCTTCTCATACTTTTGAGGAGGCTCAAACTATGGTTCATGATGCATATGTGCAAGAATTATTAGATTTACCTTCCCCTTCTTATCTGATCCAAAAAGATATTAAAGTGAAGAGGAAAGAAACTTCTTCTAAACCTATTATTCCACCTTATACAACTTTTACACATTAACAAAATAAAAAATCACCTCCTATAGAAGCTTTACATGATATGTACATTATAGGATATAATATGATGACTAAAAAAGGTTATAGAGGTTTGGGGCTTGGTGTTAATGAGCACGATATTAAATATCCAGTTCATATACCCCCTAAATACGATATGCATGGTGTTGGTTTCTCACAATCTCACTCCAAGGTGGTTGATGTTAATTGTCACCCTCCTCTTCATGATCTTCTCCCTACACCTACCTTAGATAACCTTGTTATTTTTTAAGAGGTGGCTCAAAAGGTGTATGTTGAGTTAATGAATTCCAAGAAAGAAATCTTTAGACCTATGTCAATTGATGCTCTATAAAAATACAAATGTCCGTTTCATTATCATAATGCACATTTACTTGTTGATTTTGTGCATTTTAGACTATATGTTAGAGAATGAGCTACATTAGGAATTACATTTTATTCTTGTGTAGTTTTAAAGTTCCTTTATAATTTTGATATAGGGGATACCCCTCATTCTGATATAATATAGATATCTTCTCCTTTTGTCTCTAGACTAAGGGACAAGATGTGAATTTTCATTTAATCTCTTAGGATCCATTAGGATTTTAGAATTTATTGTGCCTTGAGCTTAATTATAATTCTTTCTACCCTATATCTCTATGGTTTTGTATTATTTTTATAATAAACTATTGATTCTATTCAAGATGTATTTTTAAAAAATATTTATTTTGCAAAGGTATCCCTTGTCTTCATCCTTGGAGGGAAAGGTTCTTCTTTCTTTCTCTTTGTCTAGGAATCTTCTTTTCTTACCTTAGTGGAATTTTGTTTTATATTAAGGTAAAAATAGATTTTTAGGGGACCCAAAACCCATTTACATCATAGACACAAAATATATTCGAAGAAACTCAGTGACATTTTTTTTATCTTGCAACATTATTTCATTATAGTGATTAATGTTTTGACTATGGATATTCTTGTCTATGAGAGGTCATTGTCCTAGGTCATCACCTCTTCTTTATTTTGGAAAATTATGTTCTTTATAAACTCTTACCCTTTCTTTTATGTTATAGTTGTTTTCCTCAATCAAATATTCCTCTTCCTCTTGTTTTTAGGGGGCTTGGTGATTGAATCTTAGTTCCCACTTGCCTAATCTTTGAAAGATGATATTTTATCTAAAGTAATCCTCTATAGTGGGTATCTTGTTGATAAGATATCTTTCCCTTTAAGGATTCTTTTTCATAAGTGACATATCCTTTTCATGATTATCTATATTCTTGGATGTAGAGGTCAATACCCTTCGCTAGGAACATAGTGTACATTGTTGTTAATAGGATAACACTTTACGTTGTGAAGTAGGTATCCTCTTTCTCTTCCTTATCATGTCTAGTAGATAGTTATGATAAGAAAGGGTGAAAAAATAGGGTCACCCTTGTATTATAATATGTTAAATCCTCCAAAGGTAACACACATAAGTTGCTAAATCCTGAAGAGACACCCATTTTTCAATTTTTCAATATGCTAAATTCATGGAAGGTAACACACATAAGTTTCTAAATCCTAAAGGGACATGAATTTTATATTCATAGTGATACAAGAAGGTGGATCTATGAGTATTTTGGAATCCATCAGAAGACACATTATAGTTTCAAAGCATAGGTTTTGAGTGAACTATCAAATTTTGCTACCTATTGGGTTCTCCCTCCTTGGTGATTCATGGTAAGATGAACATCTTATTGGGTGAGATAATTACTTTCTCTTTTTCTCTCTTTTCACTTTCATGCTAGTAGGATTGGATCATGAAGCTATGTTATTTATAGTGTTTCTCTTGTCTTTCTTATGTAATCAGTTATGCTTTTATGATATCTTTCCAAATATGATATTAGTATAGGAAACATTTCTTAGCAAGGTTTCCTTTACTAGTTGATTTGAGTTTGTTTTGGTACTAACCCTTTTTTTTGTGTCTTTTAGATATATTTTTGTTTTTCATTATTTTTTCCCCCTCATGTATTTATGTTGAGTTAGGATCCTTGGCTTGGGGCTCATGTCCTTAACTAAATATTATGCTAGCTCGTTGTGAATCCATTTGGATCTTTCTTCTCTTTTACCATGAGCATGTTCAATTTCCATGCTCCCACTAAAGCGGGGGCTTAACGTACATCTTAAAATAGAAGAACTTCGATGTTAAGAATGTTTAGCCCTTCTTAGGGGGTGTTTTGGGCCTTCATCAAGTTGTCACCTATTTTTTTCCTCCTTCTCATCTTTTGTGCTTATTAAGGGCTCTATTTGGGCCTCCTCAAGCACTTTTTTTCCCTTGTGGCTCACTTTCAAGGGGTCCTAAACCCTTGTGTCAAGGTTCACCTTGACCTTGATGTAGGTCAAGGATGACCTTGAACCTAACCTAGGTCAAATTTGACCTAAGCCTTGGCCCAGTCCCCCTTTTCATTGAAAACTTTATCGGACGTGGGTAGAGCTTCAAAAGTGTGCTTTCCCACTTCCAGGTTGGCTATTTTGGGCTTTGGAATAGTAAATCCTTAAATTAAATTTAATCTAGGTCTATTTATAGGGGTTCTAGAAGTTTGTACCCTAGACTAGTATAAAAGGAAGCCTTCTTCTCTCATTTTCATATCCACTTTTCATGAGGAGATATCTACTTTTCATGATCAAGCATCTGCCTTCCATTGAATTCAAGCATGCAAATCAAGTGAGCAAACAATCACCTATTCAAGTATTCAAGTTCTCCATTGAAGATCAATGATTCAAGCATTCAATCCTTTGAAGGGATTTAGTTCAAGCATTCAAGATTCATCATTCAAAACCCTAGATCTATCCATCATGGTGGTGTAAAATTCCTTCAAGATCCTTTGTTCATTTTCAAGATCTATTCATTCTTCCTCAAGGTAGATTTTGAGAATACAATCATGGAGGTTTTGATTTACATTATTAAGTCCAAGCTTTCATATCAATATACTTGTTTACATTTCAAATGCAATTACATATCCATTGAACATCATAGCTTCATTGTTAGATTTATTTCTACTACTTGCTAGTATTCTCTATTTCAATTCCATCATTAAGGTTGATTCCAAATTTGGGTTTGACCAAGGCAAATCCATTATCCAAACAAAAAAACCCTTTTTGTTGCAGATATAGGTGAGGGACAACAAATGCTAGTGCAAATTTAGGTATCCTTTTTGACAAACTTTGAAGATCCACTAATATAATTTCTATCAAAGAAGTGTATGTCAAGGTCAAAAATAAAGTTGTAAGATCTTACCCCATGTTTAGGTCAAGGTTGACCTGGCTTAGAAAAGAAAAATATTTATGGGTTTTGTAGATCTCACAATTTCAGTTCCAGGTCATGAAAATCAATTGTTTCTGAGACTGTTTGACATGAATTTTAGTAAATTCTTTTTTTTAGGTAAGTACTTTCATTTCTTCATTTAATATAGCAGTTCCCGATTTACATTCTATCTCCTTAAATTTATATGTATGTATAAAAATATGGGTTTAGGGTCTCTTACATTTCCATATCTTCTTTGTTTGAGGGAGCTATGCAATTATTGTCTATTGTATTTTTTATTTGACTAATAGATGTTTTGCCTTTGTTTTTCTTATGTTCATTGTTCAAGTAGTTTCATTAGGGTCACTCATGCAGATCGATCATGATCTTCATCTTGGTTTCTGAAGAGACTTTTCATTAAGCACTATGGCATTTATGATTCAATTAATATCTATATTGTTTCATGTCAAAGAAAATTCTCTTTCTATATTTCGTGGGAGTGGGAGGCAAGGTAGGGTGGGGTTATTTCTACTAGAATTGCCCTCTATCCTCTCTTCATTATCTTCTTTTTCTCCTTAGTTATAATTAAGGGGGGGTGTTAGAATTATTAATTTTGACTCCTTGTTCTACTGCTTTGATTTTGTAATTTTTGGTGACTAATTTTAGTAGTCATCTTAACTATGACTTCACTTCCCATTCAAAACTTTTGTTCACCTTGTGATTACAAATGCATGTATTATCATTCTCCTTAGTGGTGGATAAATTTTATATAAAGAACACTTAATGCTTATCATAACTTGAGGATAAATTTGTGATCAATAAAATTTAATTTTTTTAGATCTATTTTTTTCTTCTAGAATCATGTAGATTATTCTTTCCTAGCTAGATCTATGTAGATTGATTCTAATCTTCATCTTGGTTTCAGAGGAGGTTCCTCATTTAGCACCTTGGAAACTATGATTGGACACATGCCCATAGTTTTCTCAACTCAAATAATTTCTATTGTATCTCTACACATTTTGAGGGGGCAAGGTTTATTCCTGTTGGGTTTTCCCTCTTTCCTCTTTCTTTTTTTTTTAGATTTATTTTTCTCCTTAGTCAGAATTAAGGGGGTTGTTAGTGATTAATTCCAAATTACATATGTGCTAACTACATGTTGTGCAATGCATGCTTGTTTTATACATGATCAAATCCCTTCATAATTGTTGGAAGTTGCATTTATTCCTACAGAGAACTAGAACTTAAGGCTAGCTTACTACTGCTTTCAACATAATTTGTCTTTCAAATAAGAGTTTAATTCTGTATAAAATCATGCATCAATATTATTGTAATCAATTATTATTATTTTTTACCCTTGAATGATAATTTGTGTTTATTCTCAACTTTTTTTTATATTTGAATTCTTGCAAAGATACATGTATTGTTTTCCTAGATAGATCTATGCATCCATTGCTACAAGATTTTACAGTCATCCCCTCCACAACAAGAGGAAACAAAATGCAAAGGAACCCATAAATTTAAAGATGAAGCATAAAAGATGGAACCCCCATATAAGTAAAGCGACCAAAACTAAAAGAAAATCCACTCCTCCAACGATAAACAATGAAACCATAGAGGTCAAGGCCAAACATGTCCAATACTAAACAAGATGAATAGAAAGAAAAGAAGGCTTCTTCTACCATCCATAGGCAAAAAAAATATGTGGAAAGACTATCAACCATATAAGAAACCTAAAAAATCTAGCTTTGTACCCTCCTTCAAAAACTAATGGGGAACCATTGCAATTGTCATCATTTCCTTCTCCTTATGAATGTATCAAAGAATTTTGATAACCTCCATGAGACTAGCCAGCTTATGGGACCCTTTTTGTGTTCTTTTCAATGTGATCCTACTTGTTATGAATATGTTCAAAGAAAGTTGATGTTTTATGTAGTCTTATTTCCTCAAAAAATTGGTGCAATTGGTCCTCCTTGAAATTTTCCTCCAACTTCTCTTGGATATCTTGGTAGGAATCACACTAAAAGATGAAGTGTCATTTCATTTTGACACATCCTTTTATTGAAGTAGATGCACTTTATTTCTTCCCAATATTCCTTGGTGGGGTAAGAGAACTAATGGCATAAACATAATTATAAGAAAAAGGATCACAAAGATGGTCAAATGACTTTTACTTTTAATATAATGGATCTAATTGATTTGTATTGAATCCATTTTGAGACATTTGTAAGTCTATGAAGCCACTGATATAAAAGAATCACGAAAAGTCCTAGTTATGAACTTGCTTTGGTCATATGGTCAAAAGTATAAAAATGAAGATGAAAGGTTGAATATAAAGTAAAAGTTCATTTTTAGTCCATTTTTATATTATTTTAGAGTTTATACAAAGTCATAAGGTCAAAGAGAGGATAAAATACAAAGATATTATAAAAGTTGGAAAAATGCAATGTTGCCAAAATTGAAAGGTTACATTTACACCAAAAGGTGATCATAAGTTGGTTAGTAAGGTCATAAATAACTAAAAGGGTATAAATTTTATATAATGGGTATTCAAAAAGAGAATATAAAGGGAGGAGAAAAAATTGGAAGCATTTTGGAGTATTTTCTAAGTTCTTGTTTTATGGTTTTTACTGTTATATCTCTATTTCTAGGGCTTGTATAGACTTGTACAACCTAGAAATAGTGTATCATCAATGTAGATTGTTAGATTTTTTAATAACATTTATTTTTATTTTTGGATGCCTTATTTTCATCAAGAGATGAGAAAATTATGGCTAATTTAGTAACCTCAAATTTTTGTGTTGTTGAGAAAAGTTTTATCATAGAATGAGTTTTAACCATGAGAAAATGTTGAATCTTACCTTTTTGAAAATTAAAATCAATTTAATTTCAAATTAATATGGTGTCAAATTTTTTTGTTAAGTTTTTGAAAAGTTATGTTGATGCCTTGGGTAGATTAGACATGTAAGTTTCTTACTTGTTTATGATGGATAAAAAGAGTGTTGTTACAGGGGTCGTATGTCAACATTTCATTGTTGGATGTTTCTTAATTTTGGATATGTTGTGTATGGTCAAGTTTTCTAAGGATTCAATGATGGATTGAGAAGTTTTTATCTCATGAAAAAGTTATAGACATCTGTGTACAGGTGTATCAAAGAGGACAACCAACAAGTATATTATTAATTGTTTGTTTTAGAATTGTGGTTGAGGAATCAAATGGGCTCATCAAACCAAAAAAATTGGGGAGATGGTAGATCATTAATTTATCAAAAACTTTTATTTTTATGAGTAAAATTAGTTTTGATGTTAATAAGGTCAACCAAAGGGATTTTGAAGAACTCTCTCAATAGGGTTAAATTTATGACAATTGGCAAAGATTAATGTTTGTGTTGATCAATATATGGAATAGATGTTGATAGTGGAATGAAGTAATTTTTTTGTTAAAGTGGTAAGGGATATATAATTTCTCTTTTTATGGAGTTAAATAACCTATCATAAATGTTACTATGTTGCTGATTTCATGTTGATTTCATGCCACTTTGCCTCTCGTAAAGTGTTCTCATACTAAAAAGAAGATTGGATCAACATGATACTTGCAAGTTGAATATCTATTCATGATTCTCCACATGAAATTGGAATCAGATCCTAACAAATAATCTAGGTTGGTAAAAAATTTCATGGATAGTCATTGTTTTGGTTGTAGGGTTCTTATCCATGAAAGTTATAATAAGAAAGTGTGTGTCTGCAAACCTAAGAAGGCATCTTAATATTGTCTCCCTCAAGATGAAGTTGGGTAGAAGGTGCAAAGATAGAAACCAATAAGATAGGGTGCTAGTGCATCTTCTAGGGTCTTGGATGGGCATGATGGAAGTATGTTGGTATTTGTGTAGCATCAAGAGGAATGGTACATTTTTGGAACCTTTATATGATAACCATTGATGCTACAATTATAGGGGCACTTGAAAAAAAGAAGTAAAATGACAATTACATGCTCTTGAATAAGAGACAAAAGAAGGTGAAATGTGAAGAGGAAATGTTGAAGGATATTTCTTACAAAATTCTTTTCTTTCCAAGTCATTTCCAAGAGATTTGGAAAACTTTCAAGGTCGATAGTATGGTGTAGGGGCATTCATAACACAAATAGAATACGAAGATAAAGGATCACAATATGGTAAAATGAATTTTATTTTTAATGTAATGGGTATAATACTTGTGTATTGAATCTATTTTGATTTATTTGTAAGGCTATAAAGCCACTAATGTAAAAGAATCACAAAAAGTCATCATTATGAACCTAGTTTGGTCATATTATTATATCTAGTTTTGGAGTATTTTCTAAATTCTAGTTTTGTGTTTTTTACTATTATATCTCTATTTATAAGCCTTGTACAAACTTGGACACCCTAGAAATAGTGTATCATCATGTAGATAATTAGAGCTTTGAATAATATTCCTTTTGTTGCTTGGATTTCTCATTTTCATCAAGAAATGAGAAAGTTATGACTAATTTTGTAAAAGATGTTTAAAACCCTCATTGAAAAGGGTTTGATCATAAAATGATTTTTAACTATAGTAAAATGTTGAGTCTTACAATTTTTAAAAGTAGATTCAATTTACTTTCAAATGCATATGGTTTCATAATTATTGGTTAAGTTTTTGAAACGTTATGTTGATGCCCTGGATAAATTAGACATGTGAGTTTCTTACTTGTTTGTGACATATATAAAAAGTGTTGTTATGGGGTCATATCTCAACATTCCACTAGTCAATGTTGCAGCATTTTAGATATGTTGTGAAGGGTCAAGTATTCTGAAGATTTAAAGGTGTGATTGGGAGGTTTTTATCTCATGAAAATGTTATAGACCTATGTGTATACATCTAACAAAGAGGACAACATGCACATATATTCTTAATTATTTGTATTAGAATTCTGGTTGAGTAATCAAATAAGCTCAAAATATCATAAGAATTTGAGACATGGTAGATCATTAAGTTATCTACAAATTTTATTATCACCAATAAAATTAGTTTTAATGTTATGAATTTCAACCAAAGGGATTTTCAAGAATTTTCTTAGGAAGGTATGGTTTGCAAATTGCACAAAGCATTTTATTGTCTTAAGCAAGCTCCTAGAGCGTGTTATGAAAGACTTCATAACTAATTGATAAAGATTGGTTTTCAAAGAAAAAATGATAACAACCTTTATATCAAAGAAGGACCAGATAAGAAGATTGTATTGGCATAAATCTTTGTGGATGACACATTGTTTACAGGAAATTATGACTTATGCAAAGCATTTTTAGAAGAGAGGAGTACATAATTTAAGGTGTCCATGTTTGGAGAAATTTTTTTTTTTTTGGATTTTAGATTCAACATAAGAAAGATGGTATCTTCATTACTCAATCTAAATATATCAAGGAGATACTAAAGAAATTAGGAATGGAGGATTTAAGACCAGCTAGAACACTTATGTCTACTTGACATAAGATTTCCAAAATTGATGATTCCAAGGAGGTAGATTAGACCACATACAGATGATTGATCAAAAAATTATAGTATGTTGTACATGTACACTCAAAAGTGTCCCACTCTAAACCCTTCTATCCAAACGATTCCATGAGCTCGAAATGCTTGGATGTCGTCTTAGAGCTCCCTATCCATGGAGTGCAAGAGAGTGTATTTCAAGTTCAAGGGCTCTCAAATGAGCCTTAGAGATACTCTTCTTGCTAGTAAACCATGCAATGGGAGGTTCCAAAGACAAGATGCAAGAATGCAAATTTCCCAAGGAGTTCCTCAAGGATGCAATGCAAATAAAAATTAAGCTAGAATGAGATGTAAAGTGGAGCTATGCTAAAACATGTATGAGAGTGTTACAATCCAAATATTAAGCTATGTGAGATAGATTATTGCAAAATAGAAGCTAAACTAACATGCAACATGAATTTAAGCTAAAATGCTATGGTATGAGAGAATGTAGACAAGAAATAGAAGTTCTCCACAAAGCTCCAAAGAAACCTGTTAGAAAACCTACAACATAACAATATTCAAAATGAGGATGGATCGAGGGGGAAAGCTCTCTCCCTTTTAAAGATGTATGGATAGTAGAGATCAAGATGAAGATGGTGGATGATCAACGGTGCAATTCAAAAAGAGGAGTGATCCATGTGCACACACAAGTCAACCAATAGAATATAAGTTGACTTGTCATATAAGACAAAAGTCACAAAGGCTTTTCTTTTAATTGCAAAATAGAAAAAGGACTTTAGGTGTGCACTTTAAGTGGGTTAGAAGAATGGGGTCTTTTATTTAATTAAAAGGGGACATGTTCTTTTAATCAAATAATGAACTTAGGATAGCATAGTCAAACTATAGGTTATAATCAAATAAATTGATTATTAGCAATTTGGCTTAGGTAAGTGATTAAATTAATTTAGCTAAAATGTTGAAAAGGGGGCTAATAGTCTAGATGACCATTTTTAGGTGATTACATTCACCCCTCTTTGACTAATGTGTGATCGACCTGAGAACACATTATGTTAAAGAAGATCGAAGCCAAGTAGGCGATGATAGATATAGATATCTGATTTTGAAGAACGAAATTTAGAAAAAGATAGCAAGTCCTAAATGTATAGCCTGATAGTAGTAGTACTGAACACTACGAAAAGATGATGTCAGAATTCAAGAAGAATGCTAACACTTAGCAAAGTAGATAGATCGAGAGCAAGTGATAAGGTCAAACAAATGCTCCTAAGAAATAGATAGTTGTACCAATTAGTGATAGAGTATTTCTGCCCCCTCAGGATCGAAATGGAAATGAGGTAAGGGGATGCAAAAATTGGCTAGACATGAGAAAATTAGAATATAGAAATGTACAAGATGACAGATAGATGATTAGAACCCAAGAATGACTGTAAAAAAATTGATAAAATGCCCCAGTTTGACTAGAGTTGACCTTGAAGGATATAGCATAAAAATTAGGTCAAAATGAGTAGAAAAGTGATTTTAGATGTGACACAGTGAATTGAAGGAGATATGAAGTATGGAAATGATTAAGACATGAAGAAATGAAGATGCCCCAGTGATGATTCAGAGATTAGACCTCAAAAGGTCAGCTAACTGCTCAGAAGAAAGTAGAATTCTAAAAGACAATTTTGACCATCAAGATGAACTCGAATTTGGATTTCGATCTCGAAAATGAATCTAGGACATTGAAATTATTTAAGAGGTCAAAAATTTATATAATGTGATGATAAGATAGAAAAGAGATGAAGCGAAAGATTAAGAAGGTGAAAAGACATGAACAAGAAGAAAGTAAAGAAATATATGAAACGAGTTAGCTGATATGTCCACAAAAAAGATGAAGAGAGAGCTCTCCCCATATGCAAGAATGCAAGACTAATCTAGAAAATGAACCTAAAATGCAAGCTAATATGCAAAGTGGGTTACTAGCAAGAAGTGCATAACATTTAGACTCTTAATTTCATCATTGAGCATTTATTAGGGACATCATGAGATCATACAACCATCACTAGTATAACTATGAGGATATGAATATGATCGATATCAGATAGGTATGAGGAAATCCAATCTAAGCATCAGAGATATGTAAGTCAAGATAACTACGCGATTAGATTCCTTAAGTTTAATTTAGCAAGATTACACCTGTATCAAGGCATAAGCACCAATATAACCCCTCAGTGCGTTCTTACAAAATAGTCAAGGATGATACATTTATAAGTCAAAGTGTTGAATAGGACAAGTACGAATGCTTACAACACTATAGACAAACAAAGTATACCCACAAGAAGAAATCAAGAAAACATGCCCCATGCCCCCAGTCTTCTAGTCAATGACATCCTTGAAAGACTATTACGGATGGAACATATAGTAAATAAATCATCATAGATAGCACACAAAGTAGATAAAGATCAGCATAGCTCAGTCATTTAAGTGTTAAAGTGTGTGTGTGTGTAAGTCACTTGGCCATTTCTTCAAGACTTGATTCTGATAGTGAGAAATATCGTGACATTGGAGACTATAGGTAAACTATTTAAAAAGTGTTGAGAAACACTTGATGTCAAGGTGGGGGAAGTGTTGAGAAACACTATTTTGTGAGTTGTCCAAGAAACACTAATGCACAAGAATACCTCAAAAAGGCTAAGTAGTTATGCCCTCGAGATGAGGACAAGAAACAATTCCAAGCTAGGAAATGTGTAGCAAAGTAGGTGATTGAGATTGATAGACATAGGTGCAAGGGTTTCAAGTAGTGCCTATTTCTAGGTTTTCACCACTTGACAGATTTTTTTTTTTTTTTTTTTTGGTGATACATCAAATTGACTATTGCTAGGTTTTCACTAAGATGATCATTTTTTCATGACATTTTTTTGATTTTTAGGATTTTTTCAGCATCATATATGATTTTTTGAATTTTTTACAATAATTTAGAGATCACTAGTTCTCAAGCAAGATCACATCATTTTCTCCCAATGTCTAGCAAGTTATAGGATAGGATGGAGAAACAAGACGATGGATACGCAAAGATGCATAAGAAAGGAATGTGAAGCAAGTGAAAGTGATCCTCAAGGACTGACTCCTCAAGAGTACCCAAGCTAGGGAAAGAGGTGAAATAGTAATATGAAGCATATTTTTGATAAGCAATGGAAGTAATGAGAAAGATAGCATGTAGGATAAGTAATGAAGCTAACAAGTGAGATAGCATGAAGTGTGTAGTCCAAAAGAGTAGCCATGTCAAGAGACCTATGAGAACCATGTTTCATTTATTATGATCAAGACCAAGGGGTCAACTAGATATATAGAAATGGGATAGAGCAATAAGAATAAAGCTCAAGATAGAGGCTATGAGTGAATGGGAAAGCACAATAGAAAATCTGGTGGATAAGATAGCCAATATGCAAAGATAGCTCAACATTGTCAAGATCAAAGAGAGAAGAGGGGATAGATGGATGGTGGAAGAACTACGCATGACGCTTGTTTGCCAGGTTTTCATCATGGTACTTATCCAAGGTGTCACAAGAAGTAGTTTTAACCATAGGATAAATTTATTTCTCTTTAATTTTGCTACCAAGGTGCCACAAGAAGTGATTTTCACCAAGGCACATTTTCATTTTTATTTATTTATTTATTTATTTTTTGAATTTTTAGAAAGAGCTGACTCTGTTTGAATGTAGATAATGCTCCTATAGAAAAGATAAGTCATGATAAGCCAAGACCATAGAAAGATACGCTCAAAGATGTTGATAGGGTGATGAAAGAGAAATGGTAGTAGGAAGAGTATATGGAGGATAATAGTTCATGTATAGAAAGTAAGTGTAAGCTTTAGAGGATTTCATGAGGGTAGTTGAAATATTGGACAAGATCAACATTGACACACACCTTGAAGGGTATTGGAACGATGGAGGAATAATGGATGAAATAGCTTGAGTTTTAGATGCATGATGTGGTAGAAGATATTTGGAAAAAAGTGGAGTGAAAGGCTTTGGAATATTTTTAGGAATATTTTTGGAAGAAGATGGAATGGAAGCCTTTGGAAGCTTGAATGTCAACTTTGAAGTATTTTAAATATTCAAGAGTCTTTTAAAAGAGACTTGGGAATCCATATAGCTTTAGATTTTCCTTTGGATACTTCAAAACACATTTCTTCAATAATGGGTTTAAGAACCCATATTTTCTTTTATTTAGCTCTCTTAATAGTGGACCTTTGCGGTCTCTTTTGTGCATTTTCCTTCTTAGCATTCACATGTCGATTAGATGGGACATAGTGATCTTTATTTTTCAATGGATTCTTATGTTTATTTTCACTTCCAAAGGACTTAGGATTTGTGGATGAATAAGGATGATATGACTGGTTTAGATGTATAGATGGGTGAAAAGTCATCAAGGATGAGTGTCTTTGTTGATCTTGAGGTATTATAGGAGAGCTAGGGAATGAGCTATGAGTGAATGTAGGAGATGAAGGAACATAAGGTCCCAATATAGATGGAAGGTTTGAAGACTTTAGCTTTGATGGATGAGGACCAAGGATAGACTTGGGAGATGCAAATGGATAGTGAAAAGGGATATCAACATCTTTAGATTGAGCAACATAGTCAAAGCCATCAATAGACTCATGAGTAGCTTTGATAGGAACAAAATTTTTAATAGGAGCACTTGAAGCTTGAGCACAATTTTGAAGTGGATATGGAGAAGTAGAACATGAGGGGATGCTTTGATCTTGACAAGTAGATTTGGATAGCATAGGAAGAGAAATTTTCTCATAATTTTCAGTAAGCTGAAGGGAGATAATGGAAGTGGTATCTTCATCATACTTCAGAGATGGAAAAGACATAGGATATGGAGGGGAAAAATCTTGAAAGAGATGAAAGGGTGCTTGATCTTGATCTTTCTTGACATTTATAGCTTTTTCTTTTTGAGAGTCCTCTTGACATGGAACCACTTCTAAGGACAAGGGAGAATGAATAGTGAATGGAGTAGTGCTTAGATTAGGCATAGTAGTGCATGAAGGTTGAGGATGTTTATGATTAGTAGCATGGAAAAGGGTTGCATCCAAATGAAGGTTAGCTTGAGTTTCTTTTAGAGGTAGCCCTTGAGGATACACGTAGTCAATGTGGAAAGCATTAGGTTCTTTATTTGATGGAGGCATCTTGGAAAGCTTTGAAGTGTTGGGAGATGCATGAGTGTTGGAAGAAGTGGAAGATGTAATGGAGCCACTACTAGACATAGCTTCATCAACGTAATCTTGCTCAAGAGAAGTATCCTCAGCACATGAGTCACTAGAGGTTCCAAGATCAACAATCTCATCATCAATGAGATCTTGGATTTTATGTTTAAGCTGTATACAATTAGAAGTAGCATGGTCATTAGATTGATGATAGGCACAATAGGTATCCAAGAATGGATTTCCATAGGAGCTATACTTAGGAAACATGATGAGCTTGGTGCCAAGAAGTGTTCTCAAAATGTCATCATAAGAATCCCCCAAGGGAGTAAAATTTCTCTCAAAAGTATGTCTAGAGTCCTTTGGTTGCTTCCCAAGTGAATAGCATGCATACACGTCTTCATCATTTTCTTGGTCAAAGATAGGTTTATCATGAAATTTTGACGTATGCTCCAAGGATGTATCATTTGCTTGTTCTCTAAAGAGGTCTTTAGATCTAGAAGATGAAGACATTTGATGTCTTGAAGTAGAGCATGTAGACCTAGAAGAAGAGGATGACCTCAAAGAAGGTGACTCACATGCATGTAAAGACCTTAAGGAAGATTCATGTAATGATGCAATCTTCTCCTCTAACCTTTTCTAGAGTTTAGACTTCATTTCTGTCATGCGCTTAGAGAGATGAAGGTAAGAAATATCATTTTTCTCTTCTAGTTCTTTGTATTGCGCATATAGATCTTGAAACTCTTTAGTGACATGGAGGATATCATGATCATCTAGATTTGGTTGAATTTTGGTAGCATAAGGTTTAGATCCCATAGTTTTAGATGCAAAGCCAAGCGTAAAATAGTCTAAAAGATAACTTGATGTTGAAACTATCGGAGGTAGAGTGTTCACTTGCCAAGATAGTAGAGAGAGATTAAAGTGACTTGTCAAACAATATGTCCAAGAAAGTTATGACATGAATGAATCAAGTCAATAGCTAGGCAAGATGCCCAAATGGCCAAATAGATAGAGCAAGCAGGGTGACAAGTGAACAACTCTCCAACCCAAGAGTGTAGTCAAGAAATCAAGGCAACCATTTCAGCAAAAGGATAACTAGCAAGCAGACATAGACCATGAAGACAAAAAGAACAAGAGAAATAAGACCATAGAACCACTTTAAGCATGTTTAAGCACTAGAGGCATAACAAATCACATCCAAATGATGAAACCGCCCTTAGTAAGTAACACAAGAAAATGTTTGCACTTGACATTTTGACTTGGTTGACAAAGTTTCACAATAGTTGATAGCATAGCAAGTTTGATGTTCAAAAGCAATTTCTTTCCAAGCAAGATAGTGACACATGAAGTAGTCATCAAACAATCAAGTAAGGGACAAAGCAACCTTGCATGATACAAGCATATCTAAGGTCTTAAAAGAAATCCCTAAAACTATCATCATGTATATGTTCAAAAGATTTCCATAGGTATACCACATTCGAGAACACATCAAGCAATATCTACCTAAAATACATGGTTCATTACTCAACAACTTGGCCCACGCTTGATGCTCCTTCACCTCACACCAAGTGGTTTCCCACAAGAGATATTGACTTTTTCATGGAAATGCGATAAGCATAACCAAGGGAATACAGATGGTGATTGTAAAATCTTGGGGTGAGCCGGGTAGTCCACTAGGATCGATCCTTGCACCAAGAAGTTGAGTAGCTAAAAAAGGGTAGTTACTAACTTAAGGTGTTTAGATAGGGCTTACATTCATAGTGTTCCTCTTACTCCCAATTATAGGACACCTCACCTTGCGATGAGTAACCGATCTCGCGACCACAAGAGTACCTTAAGCATTCTTGCCTAGTGATCTCCCTATGGTCAAAATTCCATAAGCGATCACACTAAGCAAAGACAAACAATACGTCTACCAAGGTTTTGTGTCCTTGATAGCCTTGAGTTTATAGTGGGTTGGAAGAGCTAGGTAATCAGCTTGTCCCCACTTGGGTCATTCCTCTCAGGTTGTCCGAGAGCAGGCCCTCTAAAGGATTCTAAACTACACAAAGAGTGGATCAACTTTTGGAAGTCAAAATTTCTGATTCACCACAAGGGTGAAGAGCATACTCTCTTATTCCAATAATTTTCTCCCAAACATGCCAAAAAGATTCAGTTGCCTCTTACTCTTGAAATCAAATGGTAAGTCAAGATTTCTGATTCACCAAAGGGTGAAGAGCATACTCTCCTATCACCAATAGATCCCAATTGTAAGTTTAATGTGCCTAAAAATAAAAAAATAGTATATGCTGAACATGTAAAAGTAAAGAACAAGAAAAATTGGTTTTTTATGTGTTGGGCAGCCCTGCAAAAAATTGTTAGTAGCCTTTGTGCATTTGAAGCTTTGACATGCGTTCTTTTTATGCAATGTTTCAATTTTTTCCATAAGGATGGCAACCTGTAATCACAACTTGTTAGCACCAAAAGTTAGTGTGAAATAACATAAAAATCTGCAATAAAAAGTGGTTAGTTGCCTCAAAAATCCAATTTATCTTTCAACCAAGTGCATGCAAAGAAAGCGCAAGTTAATCACAAATGCTCTCATTTTTACTCTTTGATTTTGACCTAGTCAACAAGATTGGACTTGTTTGCTATGATTTCGGATCCAAAAACAGAAATGAAAAGAAGAGACCCCTACTAAAAATTAGAGGGCTTTCCAAAAATGTAAGAAATTCACAAAAATCTCTTCATTTGCTTCCTATAGATCAATTTTGTCAAAATAGGCCAGATTTATCAAATGAAGTTTTTGATCCCTAATATGACCTCAAAAGTCAAAACACAAAGAGAGTACCCCTCTTAGAATTTAAAAATCTTTCTAAAAATATAGGTTTTTCTGAAAAAATCATTGATTTGCGATCAAAAATATCTTTTTATGAAAAATAAAGAAAAAATCATAACTCCCACAAATCACGTCAAAATTCTCTAAAAATTAGACTGAGACATTTTGAACACATACTTAACTTTCAAAAACAATTTACAGAACCAAACTCTAAGTGGTTTAAAAGATATTATCAAATCTTTAAACCAACTAGATTTTTGGCCTTAAAACCCAAGTGATAATTTTAGAAAAGCACTTGATTAGATCCAATATGCTATTGTAAAAAATTAGAGATGAAATATAAAAGCAAATGGAGCTAAAAACTTGATTCAAGCCCTACGGTAGGCGCCAAAAATGTACACTCAAAAGTGTCCCACTCTAAACCCTTCTATCCAAACGATTCCATGAGTTCGGAATGCTTGGATGCTGGCTTAGAGCTCCCTATCTATGGAGTGCAAGAGAGTGTATTTCAAGTTCAAGGGCTCTCAGATCAGCCTTAGAGATACTCTTCTTGCTAGTAAACCATGCAATGGGAGGTTCCAAAGACAAGATGCAAGAATGCAAATGTCCCAAGGAGTTCCTCAAGGATGCAATGCAAATGAAAATTAAGCTAGAATGAGATGCAAAGTGGAGCTATGTTAAAACATGTATGAGAGTGTTACAATCCAAATATTAAGCTATGTGAGATAGATTATTGCAAAATAGAAGCTAAACTAACATGCAACATGAATCTAAGCTAAAATGCTATGGTATGAGAGAATGTAGACAAGAAATAAAAGTTCTCCACAAAGCTCCAAAGAAACTTGTTGGAAAACCTACAGCATAACAATATTCAAAATGAGTATGGATTGAGGGGGAAAGCTCTCTCCCTTTTAAAGATGTATGGATGGTAGAGATCAAGATGAAGATGGTGGATGATCAATGGTAGAATTCAAAAAGAGGAGTGATCCATGTGCACACACAAGTCAACCAATAGAATATAAGTTGACTTGTCATATAAGAAAAAAGTCACAAAGCCTTTTCTTTTAATTGCAAAATAGAAAAAGGACTTTATGTGTGCATTTTAAGTGGGTTAGAAGAATGGGGTCTTTTATTTAATTAAAAGGGGACATGTTCTTTTAATCAAATAATGAACTTAGGATAGCATAGTCAAACTATAGGTTATAATCAAATAAATTGATTATTAGCAATTTGGCTTAGGTAAGTGATTAAATTAATTTAGCTAAAATTTTGAAAAGGGGGCTAATAGTCTAGATGACCATTTTTAGGTGATTACAATACATACTAGGCCTAACATTTCTCTTGCAATTGGTATGGTGGCAAGATTCTCAAAAAATCCTAAAGAAAATCACATGGTGTTAATTGAGAGAATCATGAGGTATCTAAAGGGTACTCAAGATTATGGATTATGGTACAAGAAATAAGGCAATATAGATTTAAAAGCCTTCACAAATGTTGATTGGGCAGGAAGCATTGATGATAGAAAGAACACCAGTAGAGGGTCATTCTTTCTTGGTAAAAGACTAGTGTCTTGGACAAGCAAGAAGCAAAATTGTATTTCTTAGTCTACAATAGAGGCATAATATGTGGCAGCAATAGTTAATTATTCCAATGTTGTTTGGTCCAAGCAACTGTTGGAAGGTATGAAAATAGAAATCAAGGATCTAATGGTTATCTTCTTTGATAACACTAGTGCAATCAACATATCAAGGAATCCTATGATGCATACCAAAAGCAAGCATATTGCTATAAAATATCAGTTTTTGAGAGAATTGGTACAAGATGAAGAGGTAAGATTGGAATATGTGAATGCTAAAGAACAAATTACAAACATATTCACTAAGCCATTACATAAGGATGCATTTTTTTATCTAAGCGGTAAGTTAGGGGCCATTCTCCTATCTAAATCTCACCAGATGAAGTTTAGTTATGCATCAACCAGAGCATGGTTAAGATCAGTTAGTTGATGCAATATTAAAAAGGGCACATTGCATATGGATCAATACATTAGGTACATTGATATTCTTTGATTATTGTTTTTTGTAGGAGATGTCAAAGAGAGAGAGTTTTTTTCATATGATAGAAAATAATTTAAAGAGCGAGAGTACACATTTCACAAAAAAATTGTCTAAGAAAGGAGATGAACTTAGTATAATATCATTAAGGAAGAGTTTTCTATCAGAAGAAAATGTTGAAGAAAGAGGTTTGATAGAGGGGGAAAACTTAAGGCATAGGGAGTTCACATTGATAGAGGGAGTTCTCATGGATGTGAATTAGAATGAAACAAAGGATATGCTCCTTACTTTATTCTTTCTCTAAAATTTTATTATACTATGACATGTTGTGTTACAATCAATGCCAAAGAGGGAGATTGTTGAAAATAATTGATTAATTGTATATTGTCTTTGATATTGTACAAAATATCATATATTTACTAGTTAGTGTCTGCCAGGATCACTTAGGTGATAAAGATAGTTCCTTGTATCTACTGTGCATTCTTGTGTATGCCAAGTCTAGAAGTCAGTGTCTACTAGTTTTATTCAAGAGACAAAGACAATTTTGGACGTAACAAGTGTTAACTGAGCTCACTCAATTACCAAAGAGAATTTGTAGAAGGTAGTGTCTACCAAGTTAATTAAGGAGACAAAGAAATTTGGCATGATAACTAGTATTAACTAAATTCACTTGGTTAATGAAGAAAAATATATTCTAGTTAGTGTCTACCAAGCAAGGTTGGATAATGAAGGATTTTCTTATTTTGGCATATTGAGTTCAATTGATTTGTTTGTTGGTTCTACCCAGCTGAGGAGATGAATAGTAAGTATTGTAAGTCATATTCAAGCTAACTTGACCATGTGTAAGATATAAATATAAGGTCAATTTGAGTATTGAATGTGTGTGGAACAAAATAGAAGATTTGAAGATGTCAAGAGAAAGCAAATTTGAAGGATAAGTAGAATATCTTTGTGGAGCTACAAAGATACATTCAATTAGTAAGGATCAAGTATTATAGCTAGAATTGAAATCTATAATTAGCACTTCAGTTGCATAAAAAATTAGGTCATCTCATTTTTAATTTTTAACCATTATAGTAGTGATCTAAAATCTCTTAACAGAGTTGGCTTAACATCTATTTGCAAATCCTCTAACAAGGCAACATTTCTAGTTGAAGTGTCTTGAACCTCTAACAAGGCCACTCCTAATAGGGTGATTAAATCCTCTAACAAGGTTAGACCTAACAATGTGTTATGTAACCTTTAACAAGGTTGGCTCCTTACAAGTCTCACTTCAAAAAAGTGAAGATAGTAACTAGTTGCAATTGACTTTTTTCCCCAAATTGGGTTTCCACATCAAATCTTGGTGTCACTTGTGTTCATGCTATTTCTTTTATGTGTATGTAACTAAGTTAAGTTTAAGGTTAATCACATTGAGGTCAGTATATTTAGTTATTTCTAAGTTATAGTTGATTCTCAATGCTTATCAAGTTGCAATATTTGATAGTGTTAATCAAGTGCCTATGTGTTTGTCAAGTAATAATAGAATACAGTTTAATCAAAGTTTATGTTTTGATTTGAATTGACATCTAAGGGATCTGGGATATATTTTTATGGTAACTGATGCACCCCTCCCATATTAGCTACTCCTCTTTATATTTCCAAAAATTGTGATATTTAGTAACTAAGGAAGAACATCTTGAGCATATTAGACAAGTATTGCAGAGATTGAAAGAGGAGAAGTTGATGATTAACTTTAAAAAGTGTTCTTTTATGCAAGAGGAGATTGTGTATTTGGGATTTGTTATTTCAGTTGATGGTTTGATGATTGATTTTGAGAAGGTTAAATCAATTTTGGAATGGCCTACACTTGAGAATGCAAGTGAGGTAAGATAATTTCATGGTTTTGCTAGTTTTTACAAAAAGTTTATCAAGAATTTTAGTTCTATTTGTCATGTTATGACTGAGACAATGAGTGGAGATAAAAAGGAGTTCAAGTGGACACATGGAGCTAATAAGAGTTTTGAGACTTTGAATTTTTTTTTTTTTGAGTTACCTATATTGCCTCCACCTAATTTCAATAAGGTATTTCAAGTTGAATGTGATGCAAGTGGTAGTCCAATAGCAGCTCTATTGAGTTAAGAAGGAAAATATGTTGCTTTCTTGAGTGAGAAGCTAAAAAAAGCTAAAAGGAAGTATTATATGTATGATCAAGAGTTTTATATACTTGTTCAAGCCTTGAAGAAATGGAGACATTATTTAATTCTTAAGGAGTTTGTGTTGTATACTAATCATAAAGCTTTACAACATTTGGGAAGTCAACATAAATTGAATCAAAGAATTATGAAGTGGGTTGAGTACTTACAAAGTTTCACATTTGTGATTAATCATAAAAGTGGAGTCACTAACTGAGTTATTGATGCCTTGAGTAGAAGATGTTCTTTGTTGACCATAATGAAGATTGAAGTTCTTGGTTTTGATAAAATAAAAGAGATGTACGATACTAACCCTAATTTTTTTGAGGCATGGAGAGAGTGCAAAGAACCAAATCTATCAAATCACATGAGTAAGTTGATGAGTATTTCATTCAAGAAGGAATGTTATTCAAAGAAATTTAGTTGTGTATCCCTAGAAGTTCTATGAGAGTTAATTTAACTAGGGAAAAGCATTGTAGTAGATTGGCTGGACATTTTAGAATTGATAAGACATTGAGTTTGCCAAAGGACAAGTATTAATGGCCACAAATGTATAAGGATGTTCAAAAGTTTGTAAAGAATTATGGAGTTTTTCAAGTTCAAAAAGGAGTAAGTAAGAATACTAGTTTGTATAGACTTACTTTTGTTCTTAAGAAACCTTGGAGTGACATTAGTATGGATTTCATTCTTGGATTACCTAAGATAGTAAAGGGGTATGATTCTATATTTGTTTTTGTGGATGGATTTTCTAAGATGGTTCATTTCATACCATGTGAGAAGACATTAGATGTTGAGCATGTTGCTGAAATTTTCTTTGAAGAGATTGTTAGATTGCATGGATTACCAAGAAGTAAATAATCTTGTGATTATAATGTTGTGAAGCTTCTAAGCATTTTGAAGCATTTTCTAATTTTTAGTTTTGTGGTTTTTACTATTACATCTCTATTTACAGGCCTTGTACAAACTTTGATAGCTTAGAAATAGTGTATCATTAATGTAGATAGTTTTATTTTTGAATAATATTCCTTTAGGTTTTTGGATGGCTTATTTTCATCAAGAAATGAGAAAGTTATGGCCAAATTGGTGAAAGATATTTAAAACCTCATTGAAAAGGGTTTGATCATAAAATGAGATTTAACTATAGGAGAATGTTAAATCTTACTTTTTTGAAATGTAGATTCAATTTACTTTCAAATGAATATGGTTTGAGATTTATTGTTTTTTTGTTTTGAAAAGTTATGTTGATGCCCTGGACAGATTAGACATGCAAGTTTCTTGTTTTTTACTAATAAAAAAAGTATTGTTATGGTGTCCATATCTCAACATTCCACCATTGGATGTTCCTACATTTTGGATATGTTGTGAAGGGTCAAGTATTCTAAAGATTTAAATATATAATTGAGATTTTTTTATCTCATGCACATGTTATAGAGCTATGTGTATATGTTTATCAAAGAGGACAATAGACACATATATTCTTAATTATTTGTTTTAGAATTGTGGTTGAGTAATCAAATAGGCTTAGAATAATATAAGAATTTGTGAAATGGTAGATTTTTAAGTTATCTAAAGCTTTTATTATCACCAATAAAATTAGTTTTAAGGTTATGAAGGTCAACCAAAGGGATTTTCAAGAATTGTCTCAGGAAGGTTAAATTTAGAACAATTGTCAAATATTAATGTTTGTGATAATTATGTTGAATACAATTGATTAATTGTGTATTTTCTTTGATGTTACACAAAATTTTATATCATTCCCTATCAGTTTATGGTAAGATCACTTAGGAATTGAAGACAATTTTCTATGTCTGCCGAGCATTCCAGAGTTTGTCCAGTTTAGAAGACAATATCTACCAAGTACACTCAGTCCCCAAAGGAAATTTTGTAGAAATTGAGTGCTAATCGAGCTCACTCAATCAATGAAGGAAATGTTGGATGGAACAAAGGTTTACCAAGCTCACTCAGTTACCAAAGGAACTTTGTAAGTATGCAGCATTGACCAAGTTCATTTAGTTAACATAGAAAAATTATTTCTAAGTTAGTGTCTACCAAGGCAGGGTCAACTAATGAAGGATTTTCTTGTTTTGGCATATTAAGTTCAATTGAACTGTCCGTTGGTTTTAGCTGATTGAGGAGATGAATATTAATTATTCTAAGTTATAGTCCAATTGACTTGCCAATATGAATGATATAATGCTTAGGTCAAGTTGAGATTTAGAGTGTGTGAATGCATGGAAGATAATTGAAGATTTAATGATGCTAAGAGGAAGTGAATCAGAAGGATATGCATAATACCCTTTGGAGCTAAAAAGATATATTCGATCAAGAAGGATCAAGTATACAAGTTAGAATTGAGATCTATAATAAGCAATTCAGTTGCATGTGAAATTAAATCATCTAATTGTTACTCTCTAACCATTGTAGTAGTGACCTAAATCTCTTAATAGATTTGTCTTAACAACTATTTGTAAATCCTCTAACAAGGTGGCATTTTTATTGAATTGTCCAAAGACCTCTAACAAGGCCACTCCTAATAGGTTGATTAAATCATCTAACAGGGTCACACCTAATAGTGTGTTTTGTAACCTTTAACAAGGTTGGCTCCTAATAGGACTCACCTCAAAAGAGTGAAAAGTAATAACTAGTTGCAATTGGTGGGTTTTCTCAAATTAGGTTTCCACATTAAATCTTGGTGTCAAATGTGTTCATGCTATTTCTCTTATGTGTTTTCAACTAAGCTAAAGTAATAATAATCATATATAACATCTTAATTTTTTCATGTTAAGTATTTGCCAAGAATTTTTAGTGTTTACTAAGTTATAAAAAATTTCAGTGTTTACCAAGCATCATCAGAGTTCAGTTTTCTTAGTTTATTTTGTATTGACATCTAGGGGATCTAGGATTTATTTTAGTGGTAACTAATTCACCCCTCCCATATCAATTACTCCTCTTATATTTCCAACAATTGGCATTAGGGATTTTCATGCTTGTAGAGAAGGTTTCAAGGACCTAAGCTAAAGATCAAAATGTCTTACAGAAGAGAGATTTCTAGATTGAACCAAGACAACTTTGCAACATGGAAAGGACTTATGAGGCTACATCTAGAAACTATCAATGATTTAGGTTGTAAGTATCTTGATACTAAATACAAGACGCCTACTGGATCATTATCAGTTAAAGATATTGTTGAAAAGAAAAATCATAACATCATGATGATTTACATTGCTTCTTCTCTTAATTATGTTGAATTTGATGAAGATTGTGCTAGATCTCATGAAATGTGGATCAAACTAAAATAAATATATGGAGAAGATGGCAATGTAAGAAGAGCTAAAGGAGAAAGTATCAAAGGAAAATTTGATTAGATGAAAATGAAAGAAGATGAAAGCATTGCAAAATATGTGAAAAGAATCAAAGCAAGTGTGAGCGCAATCAAAGCATCTAGAGGAGACATTGATGAAAAAACAATTGTAAGAAAGGTACTTAGATCACTTCTTCCTATCTATTCAATTAGAGTGTTTTATATTCAAGAGATGAGATGTGATCCAAATAAAAATATAACTTTGGATGCTCTAGTTGGAAGATTGTCAACTTTTGAGTTGGATAACTATGACAACTATGTTCCTAGTTCCAAAGGTATTGAGTCTGCATTTGAAGCCAAACTCTCACTCAAGAAAAAAGAGTAAGAAATCAAAGGCCAATCAATCAAGAAGTGAAGAATAAAAAGTATAAAGTTTTGACTATAATCTTGAAGTTGTTGAAGCACTACTTGCAAGGAAATATTCCAAAGGTAGAGGAAAGTACAAAGGTAAGATTCCTCTAATCTACTTTTTTTGTGAAGAAGTTGGTCACATTGTTGCTAGGTGCCCAAATAGAGAAAAAAAAGGATGAAAAGAAAAGTAATAAGTATAAAGGTGAGAATAAATTCAAAAACTACAAGGACTACAAGGACAAAGGTAAGAAATCTTATTTTATGGCTAAAGATTCTGATAATAGTAAAGATGAAATGGAATAAATTGCTATAAAAGATGAATCTGATGATGAAGGAGATAAGATGGAATTTATCTCTCATATTAGCAAAAATGATACATGGATTATTGATAGTGTCTACTCACATTATATGACTAGAGATAAAACTAAGTTTGAGCATATCGAATATTATGATGGAGGTCGTGTGAGATTTGGAAACAATGAACCTTGTTGCATAAAAGGAAAAGGATGTATCTCATTAACCAATGAACTTGCATGTGATAATGCTTATTGGGGTGAAGGACTAAAGTATAATCTATTGAGTGTGGCACAATTGAGAAACATTGGATTCATGGTAGAATTTATGAATGGGAAGGCCAAACTACTAGATGGAAAAGGAAATCTGGTTGGATTTGGCAAACAAACAAAAGGTAATCTATTCTTTCTAGATCTCAATGAAAGTTCACATTTTATTGCTCAAGTAGAAGAAACCTAGCTATGGCACAAAAGATTATGTCATGTGAACTTTGATAATCTAGTTAAAATAAGAAAAAATAGAATAGTAAGAGGTATTCTTAGCTTGAGGAAACTTGATATGGGTCTATGTAAAAATTGTCAAATTGGTAAGATGGGAAAGACTAGTTTCAAAAGAAAGAACTTGGTGGAAATATAAGAGGTGTAACTAAGAGGGGAGGAGTGAATCAGTTACTACTAAAATACATCCTAGATCCCTTAGATGTTAGAACAGAAATGCAAACTAAAAACTGAATACTGCTAATGCTCGGTAAACACACATAAAATGTTGTAACTCAGTAATAACTAAATTAGCTTAGTAAATGCTTAATATATAAACTTTTATATGTTGTCTATGATTACCATTACTTTAATTGAGTTGCAAACATATAAAAGAAAATAACATGAACACATTTGACACTAGGATTTAACATGGAAATCCAATTTGGGAAAAACTACCAATTGCAACTAGTTCCTATTTTCACTCTTCTGAAATGAGCCTTGTTAGAAGCTAACTGTGTTAAAAGTTACAAAACACACTATTAGGTGTGACCCTATTAGAGGATTTAATCACCTAGAAGATTTAATCACCCTGGTAGGAGTGGCCTTGTTAGAAGTCTTTAGACAATTCAATAGAACTACCACCTTGTTAGAGGATTTTCAAGTAGCTATTAAGACAACTCTATTAAGAGATTTAGATCATTGCTACAATGGTTAGAGAGTAACAATGAGATGACCTAATTTGAATGCAACTGATTTTTTGATTAAAAATCTTTGTTTTGGCTTGTACTTGATCCTTCTTAATTGAATATAGCTTTACTTATCCATAAGGATATTTTGCTTATCCTTCAAATTGGCTATCTTATCATCATTAAATCTTCAATAACATCTTCATGTATTACACACACACACACTTTAAAATCACAACTTGAGCTCATACTTATATCTTTCATTTTGTCAAGTTGGCTCAAATGCAACTTAGAATAATTAATATTCATCACTTAGTCAGCTGAAATCAATAGATAAATCAATTAAGCTTATTATAAGAAAATCCTTTGTTAGTCAACCTAGTTCATTAGAAACTAACTCATAAACAATTTCCTTTGTTAACTAATAGAAGCTCAATTAACATTGCAAACTCATGAAAATCCTTTGGCAATTGAGTGAGCTTGGTTAGCATTGGTTCCATTCAACTTTCCTTCATTTACTAAGTGAGCTCGATTAATATTCACTTTTTGCATCTTTTCCTTTGATGCCCAAGTGAATTTGATAGACGCTGCCTTCTAAACTAGGCAAACACAAGAGTGACTAGTAGACACAGAAAAATGTCTTCAATTCTTGAGTAGGCTTGGCATATACTGGCTGATAATGATTATAGCATTTGTGTAACATCAAAGACAATACACAATTAATCAATTGTATCGAACAATCTCCCCCATTGGAATTGGTAGCAACACAACATGTCATAACATAATGAAATTTTGGATTTAGAATTGAGAAATCCCTCTATTAGTATGAGCTCTTCTATTCACTAGATTTAATCTGCAACAACTGCTACATGTTCATTCAAAATATTCTCCCTCTTTTAGAAAACTTCTTCTTTGGAAAACTTCTCCCTCTTTGGTTCCTTACTTTATTTTGGTTCCAAAAATTTCTCAAAGATATGATAGTAAACCTCTCCTTCTTTGACAACACATGCCTAAGACAATAATTTTGTAAATGCCAATATACCTTAAGTACTAATTCATTTGCAATATACACCAACTAATTGATCTTCAATGAGTTCTATTTGATGCATCACTAAACTTCATTTAGTGAATTTTTTATAGGGGGATGACCCCTAGTTTACCTCTTAGATACAAGCATGTATCCTTAGGTAATGGCTTGGTGAATATCTCTATAATCTGTTCTTTTGTATTCACATATTTCAATTTGACTTCTTTTTCTTACACAAACTCTCTGAAGAAGTGATATTTTATAGCAATGTGCTTTATTTGGGAATGCATTATTGGATTCTTTGATATATTGATTGCATTGGTGTTATCACAATATATGACTATTGGATCTTTGATCTTTATTTTCAGTCCTTCCAATAATTGTTTGAATTAAGCAATGTTAGAGCAATTAACTACTACTACTACATATTCTACCTCTACTGTGGATTTAGATGTACAATTTCTCTTCTTTCTTGTCCAAGATACCAATCTTTTACCAAGGAAAAATGCTCCTCCACTAATACTTTTTCAATCATCAAGACCTCCTACCCAATGAGCATCAGTAAATACTTTCAAGTCCAAATTGCCTCCAATTTTATACCATAAACCATAGTCTTCAGTACCTATCAGATATCTTATGATTCTCTTGATTTCCATCATGTGATTTTATTTGGAATTTGTTGAGAATCTTGTCACTATTCCAACTACTAGAGCAATATTAGGCCTTGTGTGTACTACATATTGCAATTTTCTAATCATAGATCTATATGTGGTCTAATCCACTTCTTTGAAATTATCATTTTTGGACAGCTTATGTTTAGTAGACATAGGGGTTCCAACCGGTCTTGAATCTTTCATTCCAAATTTCTTCAGTATCTCCTTGATAGACTTAGATTGAGTGATGTAGATACCATTTTTGTTCTACTTATCTACAATCCAACAAAGAATTCTATCTCACCAAATATGGACATCCCAAATTCTTTGCTCATTTCTTCTAAAAATGCTTTGCACAAATCATCATTTCCTATAAATAGAGTATCATTAACAAATATTTCTGCCAACACAATCTTCTTGTCTGATCCTTCTTTGATATACAAACTATTGTTATCATTTATTCTTTGAAAACCAATATGTACCAAGTAATTTTAAAGTCTTTCATACCAAGCTCTGGGAGCTTTCTTGAGACCATATAATGCTTTGTGTAATTTGCAAACCATGTCCTTTTTGTTAGGATCTTCAAAGCCTTCTGGCTATTTAATGTGGCCTTCCTCATCAAGAATTTCATTAAAGAATATAGATTTAACATCCATTTGATATACCTTAAATCCTCTATGTGTTGCATATGCTAGTAAGGTTCTAACTAGGGTATAATATAGTGGCAAATTTTCATATTTTGGCGAATTTGACATTTTGCCAGTGTTATTTTTGGCAATTTTTGAGCCCTTCCATGGTTTCCTAGTCACCAAGCTTTGTTGGGTTTAACTGGTTGCCTAGCATTGTAATTGCCAAGGAAAATGTTATGTTTGAGTTTTTCCTTGGCGGTATTTGCCTTTCATGCAGCTAACCAGGTAACGCTTATCGTGGAATGTTCATCGGTTTTCAAGTTTTCGTTTAATGCAGTATGGGAGAATTTGCCATCCTAGTTCCATTTTACCATTGAGGAGTCGACTCGTTTCACGTTATGGGAAGTGGAGGAGTTAGCTCATTTTGGCAACACACTTTCATTTTGTCGTGGAGGAGTCAGCGCATTTGGTGTGGTAAATTGGTAATTGTATTGATTTGTATATAAATCTGAATTCGCCCAAGCAATGAGATCCACTAAATACCGTTGGCACTCCATCAAATTTCTTGCAGCATAGGACACATTGCGGGCAAGACTCAGACTCCAAAGATAGCTTCCACAAGTGGTGGTACACTGGTATGTGTAGTTGTGCTATAAAATTCTCTCCTTGAGCTTATGTAGTTTAATTTAATCAGAAGCTTATCTAGAGTTTCTTTTCTTATCTCATTTTCATTAGAATTTTTTCAAAAAGTAGATGTTAATGGTTTTTAAAGCTTGCATGCATGGATATTGACCACCTAAGGTCAATATCCTATTTCCTTTTCCGTGGAATGTCGATTCACCAACTGTCAAAAATCAGATTTGAAATTTAACTTTTTTTCTTTAAGTTTCAATTCCTAGTATGAAAGTAATACTGCTTATTCTCAGGGAAGTAAAGTTTAAACGAATTATCAGTGGATTGAGATGTCAGGGGAGGGTGATTCTATAACTAATATTGCTCAGTCTTAGGGAAGTGACAAGGGTAAGACCCCCAAGGGCAGTGAAGGGATTAATCTTAATCAAAATGCCGAAAACTTAGAGATACTACCATAAAGGCTTTCTTTGGAATTGACATTGTTTTTGGTCCACCAACTTTGGCAAGTACAATTGCAAAAGGAAATCACAATACCTCACCAGCACTAGAAGAGCAGGTTGTTATTCAATTAAATCAAAATGCATCAAATGAGGATAACAATGTTCCAACAATAGAAGATGTTGTAATAGAAGATAATATTGATGTTGGTTGGAAGAAAAGAAAAAGGAATGTAAAAATGGGGCAAGAGTGGGAAATGAAAAGGACTTTCCAGGTTGATTGGGTAGCAAAGTACTGGTTTATTAAACCAGTCACAAACAATGATGAACCACCAATAGAATGAAAGTGTACGATTTGTACTTGGAAAACTAAAAGAGAGAAAAAGTTGCAGTTAAAGCTCAACACTATAGAAAAACATATTGGTAAGGTTTATGAAAAATAAATCATAGATGGAAAGGAGGTAGCAGCAGTGAGATGGAAATCAAAGGAAGAATGCCTTTATGTTAAGTATGCCATAGAATATGAAGATCATTTCAAGAAAATAGTGGTAATTGGTAGTGGCAGTAGTGGCAATCTAATCAAGGATGGGCTTCAACATGCAGCCAATGATGCAAAATTGGCAAAGACTATTCAGATGAGTGTTATTTTTCATATTCTATCAAGAGGGCATCCTATGAGAGACTTTTTAGAATATGGTAATTTATTATCTTTTTTGAGAGTTCCTCACTATCCTATGTCACATTGGTCAATATACGCTAGATGGGAAATGGCAAGTTGTCTTGCTAAGGTGGAAAAGCAAAATGTACAGGAGAGAGTAAAAGAATCTAAGTTCATTTCATTATCCTTAGATGAAGTCACTATAGTAGATAACACTACTTGGGTCTGTATGCATGTATATATTGTAAAAGATCATGTTCGTCAAGCTAATCTACTTTGTGTTCATAAAATGAGGGCCAATTCAGCTGCAAAAAATTTATATTTAGAAGTTAAGAAATCTTTGAATGAAATTACTGATATGGATGACTTGACAATTGCAAAGAAGTTAGTGTGTGTCAGAGCTGATGGAGCTATGGTAATGTGAGGGCAAAGGACTAGTCTTTGTGCAAGATTACAAACTAGTATTGCACCTTACATGTTTGGCATACACTGCATGGCCCATTGGATGAATTTAGCATGTAAGATTGTAAGTACTTTTCCTACAGTGTCAAAAGTTGAAGATCTAATCCATGAGCTCCACTCGTACTTTTGCAGAAGTCCTAAACACTTTGCAAAATTTAAGATTTTTCTGAGGGAGTAACAATAGGAAATAAGATTCTCAAGGATGTTGAGACCAGATGGATATCTTTGCATGGACCAGCAAAATGAGTTCTAGCAGAATATCAATCCTTGATTGGAGTTCTATATGAGCAACGCCTTACAGTGGACAGAGCTCATGATTTGTTAAATAAGTTAAGTGATATAGAGAACCTATTAACTTTAGCCAATCTTCTCCCCATGCTAGATTTAATGAACAAACTTGTTAAGAAAGCCCAAGATAGAACTATGTATATTCATGAGTATTCTGATTTATGTAAAATGACATGCATGGCTCTGGATTCTTTGTATTCAGATCTCTCAGGTCATAGCCCAATTTTTTCAAGGTGGGAGATAATTACAGATTTGAATCATGCTAAGAATTTTTTACAATTCAATGGGAAAAATGAGCTATGTGTGTTTGTGAAAGGATTTGAAATACTAATGCACCAATCTAAAACAACCAAGAGAGGCAGAGTACTACCAGTTAGAAAGGATGATTTTGACAAGATTTTTAAATCTGTTAGTGAAAATGTGAAGTCTATTTCCTACCAACTTTCAAGTGAGATTCGTGAAAGATTCCCTTTAGAAGAAATTCTTGAAGCCATGAGTTGTGTGTTTCCTCAATTTTGGAAACATTGTGGACATAATCCAACTGATGCAAACTTTTTTCATAATAAACTTGATGAATTGATAACATAGTTTTTAAAGCATACTGATTGCAATGGACAACTAATACAAGGAATCTTAGATTCAAATAATCTTAAAAATCAATGTAAACTTTTTGCATTGTGTATGAAAAAACAGATGGAAAAATTTGAGAATCCATTTGAGCCTAGTGCAATAACAAGGCTTTGGAAAAGGATAAGTCAAAGTGAAGTATTACGTACTTCAATATCAGAATATTTCAAACTTGCTGATTTATGTCAAACAATGATATTAGGGTTAGTGGAAGATGAGAGAGTTTTCAGTGCATTCGGGTTTTTGAAATCAAATGTCAGAAACAAACTAGACAAAAATTTGGAAACTTGTTTGAGGTTGTTTGTAACTCAATATAATGTTAGAGATTTTCCTTATGATAGGTCATTGGCCATTTGGAATTCCACACGTGAAAGACGAGGCCTTTGCAATAGTTTAAAAGATGGTGGTTCTACTTATATTGCTGACTCCAACATAAATGATGAATTTAGGTCTCAAATTTAAAATGAAGATGAAGATTTTACAGATTTTGAATACTCGATTCAAAATGAAGAGGAACCTATTAGTACTAGTCAGACTTCAACTTTAGGATCTAGAGACCATATGGGATATAGAAGCATGACATTTGAGACTAAGTCAATGAAGTGAATCATGATTTAGTAATGTAACATTTAGTTCTAAGGAATTTATAGGTATATAGTATACTCTACTTCAGTTCTTCCATGTTCATTATTCAGTCATATTGCAATTACAATTTACAAAAATTGAGTTCAAGATTTTTGTTACTCTATTGTTGACATAATGTTATTTTTGTACCTTTCTCTTTATTTGAGTTCAAAATTTTTGTTAGTTGTTACTCTATTCATATTGTTGACACAATGTTATTTTTGTATCTTTCTCTTGATTTAGTTGTTTAATAATAAAAAGAGAGATAATAGAGACATGTGCAAAGGCCATAACATCACAGAGAACTACTAACTCCAAAAAATAATGAAAAATATAAATACATAGAGTTGGAACAATATCTTCTCTTAAAGAAAATTATACTTAATCTAAAAAATAACAATAGATCGGACCATTTCTAAGCCTTGGGAACTCATATTTATATCACTTGAGTTGCAACGAGCTTCAAGCTTAGAAAGGTTACATTATGATTCATTACAAAAGACAAAAGATAACAACAATTAAGATAATCAATACAATTTGTTGAAACCTTTTGTGACATAATTTAAAAGAAAAAGGGGAAACAATTACAAAATGTGACAAGTGGCAACTGATCATTAAGCCTGCCTTCCAGTTCTAACTACAACATTACCCACAACGGATGTACCACAAAGGTAAGGTAATCTGTTATGATGAACAACTTCTCTTTGATATTCTTCTGCAACACTTGTCCTCCAATTGATTCCCCGGGGCCACCATCTTTTCTACTAATCATCTTCTACTGAAGGGATTGCTTTGATATCTGCTATAAACTCCAAGATGGAAATATCTATATCCACAACAGGCCACGCTATATTTCTAACTGCCTCTAATTCACTCCTCTATACATCTGATATAAATATGCAAAATATCCTAGCTACTTCTAGCCGATAGGGCCTTTATTTCACCCACTGCTTCCCAGACATAGATTTCTCTTTTGGTGGGCCAGTCAATGTCCTTTGCCCCTTGCAAATCTTGTATCACTTTAGTCCATCTGGCATCCATAATAACCTTAACCTCAACAATAAATTTGTTTAGATTTATCTCTGCCTTGAAAAGATGATTAATTAGTGAGTGGAAAGGGGAATCAGATTTGTCTTCAAAAATTGTTGATGTAGATTCCCAAGTCAAAATGTTGTCAAATGAAGTTGACCACTCTTGCCAGTCCCTTACTACATTAGTAGTAACCAAAATTGATGGTATACAAGGTTCCATTCCATCTGACAATGTCCTCAACTTACCTTGTATAACTTGTAACTTACCAAAAAAGAAACCACTCAATTCTTTTACCATTTCTAGGCTCTCTTTAACCGTGAAAATCTTATCTGGTAAATCTGGCTTCTTAGCCATCATCATTATCAATCTATCCAAATTTTTCATATATGGTCCCCAGAGGTTGAAGGTAGGAGTTAACCATGAAAGTGCTTCATTTCAAACTTGCTCAGCACTCTGCAGAGAAACAAATGAACTATGAGCCTGTTGAGATAGGTTCTTCAAAGTACCAACCCTATGGCTTATCATAGATTTAAGGATCCTTGTCATTACATTTTCCCCTTGATGAATTGACTGAGAGTCAGTGCTCATCCTCCTAGGCTGTGAGGATTATTCCTCTTCTATGTCTGTAGTCTGTACCAGAGCCTCAGTAGTATCCCCGGCTGGCATTGAAGGCCCCTATCCCTCCTCCACCTGAACTGGAGCCATCCTTTTTATGCTTGTGTTAATTGATCCTTAAGGAATGCAATTTCATCCTCAAGTGTTTGGACCTTGGCTTCAAGTTCAGCAATTCTTTCTCTGTATACATGACTACTTCTGAGTTCATTTTCGTAGAGCTTTCTGACATCAATGTAATCATGGATAGCCTAGGACAGTTTATCTTATATCTCATCTACCTTGGCCTCATTCATAAATGAGAAATGTTGAATTTCCTTGGAGATTTCCTTGCCAGAGGTGGCATGCAAAGTCCAAATTATCATGTTGCCCTGTTCTGTGCTCTGCACATCCATCAATCATGGTTTATTTGAAGCAGGGGCCATGCACCAGACTACCAAGGATTTTGTATCAGCATTAAAACCAGTGCCCCTCTTCAAACCACCAGCACCAATTGCCTCATAGGAGATGGCATTCTCTTGTCTTTTGATTTGATCAAGCATAAATGCTTGCTCCAAGTCCTAACCTAGTACCAACAACATACCACTTCTCTAAACCAGATCCCTGGCCTCCTATAATGTCATTTACCTCACTTTTAGGATCATAGGCCTACAAATTTTCAATCAATTCCATCCTCCACTTGTTTGGTTCATGAGGTTTCATTTGGAGGACCAACTCACTCTATTTTATCTTATATAAAAAGCTTTTGAATTCATTGGATTTGATGAACTCATCATCCTCCAAGAATTCTTGAGCTTGGATAATCCTGTCATCCAATCTTGCTACTGCTAGTTCTAGATCTGTTAAATTATTCTCTGGTGCATCAGCCCTAGTTTGGATATAGTTCTATCTTATGTCAAAAAAGTATTGACCGTTTCCTAGCAGAATTTGCAAGGCTCTTTGTCTAACAACCTTATGTCTTTTGTGCCCCTTTGCCATCCAAGATGATTGGAGTGCCTCCTCCTCTTCAACCTCAAGGGCTACATCAGGTTCAGGGTTATCTAGGCACACTCTTTCTTCTTCCCCAATTGGACCTTTTTGAATTTTAGCCATTATGTTAGAATGGTTTGCAACCATCTCCCTAATTCTATGGGGATAAGGGATATCTATATGAAATTCTAGGAATTGGGGATCAACTCTTTTTAATTCCTTTTCTACCCCCAATACATCTTCCAACTTTGAAATTTTATCAGCTGCCTCCCCTTCTGCTACTATGTTTGAAATGATGTCTTCAAAGGGTGATTCTTTGGAATTGGGTAGCACATAGTTTCTCATTTCTTTTAAAGTAGCCCTCATCCATCCATTAGGGTCATACATCCTATAAGGGCCAGTGCATAGATTATAGTGGTGTAGGAAGGCATGGACAGGCTCTAGGGCTTCCTTTCCAATAGTAAAATCTCCAATCTTAAAACATCTACACAGAAAGGTTCCCCTCTGTACCTTAGGGCCTAAGTATTCCCTGTTAACCATCAACAGTTGCCAAATGAATTCAAATATTCCCAATCTAGGAGGAATGTACTTTGGTAAAATGTGGGGTGGTTGAGGGCAACCATACACTTTCATTAAAGAAAAGGTAGGAAAAAGGAAAATATCTCCCCAATTATGGTCTTGCCTTCTTCCCTCAGGCAACAATGATGGTCTTAGGAGACATTTTAAAATTTTAGGGGCTCTTAAGTACCCCAGGTCTAACTTTTTCATAATAACAACACTAAAATTATTGAAAAATGAAACAAAGTTAGACAAATGGTAAGAGCTATCCCATACTCATGTCCAAAGTTGTACTGGCAAGGTTCCATGTAGACTAGAAGTTTTCTCAATAAAATCAGGGTTGATGTATCCCACATTTCTATAAAGGATCAAATGCATCAGCAAAGAGTAATATGGGAAGGTGAACTCCCTCATTTCTCCAGACCTTGCCCTGGCAATATTCTCCCTCATTATATCCAATATATGACTAACATAGTCATATTCACATGCATGGAAAGTATCTTTTACATCTCTAGTAATTATATACTCTGCTCCCCAGACTTCATCAGATCCATCCTTGCCTACAACCTTATGGACACCATATATGGTTTTGACAAAATAATTCTTGAACTTGTCCATGGGCATCTTATCCTTTACCTTTTTTGGGTAATTTGCCACCCTTTTGAATTCTCCAGGGATATGCTACAACAATGAATTTCTAGTGAAAGTGGTAGGGTTTACCTCAAATCTTCTTTTCAAGTCCTTTAAATCCAAAGGTTGTCCCATTGCTCCAGTCAATCCAAATGCCTCAATGAAGGATTCTCTATCTAGTGTGCATAGAACTATCCCATCTCTCCTGTGGAAAGATTTTGTGGCCGGATTATAACATTGAAACAGAGCTTTCGTCAAATCCACATCCATGAATGCCTCTGGAAAAATTAGCTTGGAAAGGTTCTTCTTCCATGGATTGTAAATAGGGACCTTCTTATCTTGGTTGTAGTAGAAAAAATAAAAAAGCTCAGCACCATTAGTATCAAGGCACTTAGCATCTCTGCAATTGGCATCTGGGTCGAAGAAAACATGATCATCGATAGAGTTTGCATTTGTTCTCAGGCAACACAAGATGAAATTCCAAATCTAAACTTGTGAATACTTGAAGAATGATGATGGAAATTCAGAAAATCATATAAGTTGACAAGCACAGTCGAACATTTAAATTGCATTAATTTCAGCATACTTGGGAAGGATATTAGTTGATTTTGCCAACTTGGAGGAACATTTTTATTAAATTCTATCTATGCACTTCTCGTACCACATTCAAAATTGATTGGCCGAGAAGTTCAAACTTCTTTTCTTGTCATTATGTTCACTGCAGAGATTAGATTCTATGATATTATGACAAGGTGACTGAAAATACCTTTCATACTATCATAGCACTAATCTATTAGCTCTTTTTACCTTACGCCAATCCCTTTTTAATCTTTATCGAGCAATCGCGAAAGCCAAGGAAATCTCTTACGATCCTATTATAACCTCCTTTATCTCTGCATCACCAGCTTATTGATTCTCTTTTATAATCCCACAACAAACAGCCTTGAGGCATCGTAAGTCATCTTTATAAACCCTAAGATTTCACGAACATGACTGAGCTTACCACTTCGTAACATCGCAACCCTTCAATTTTCTCTCTAGGATGTTACAGTTAGGTTGAAAATAGTATATCGTAACATCGTGGGCTCACAAATTTATTACTATGATGCTATGAAAAACCATAATTGCAACATCGAGAAACCCTACCTCAGAGCCCTAAGATCTTATGATGAAAAGGTTATCGTAAGATTAGAAACCATGCGCCATCAGCCACCTCACAACCCTGTTGGCTCTACCTTAATAGGAAGCTAACATCTGTAGACTGTCACTGTCAAGAGGGGATGCCTTTATCTTTATAAGGCTTATGATGTTATGACAACTAGGTGTCACACCATTGCAACAAATCTTCACACCTCCTATGATCACACGACGAGGCTTTGATTTTCCCTTTTAAAACTCCCATCGTAGAACTGCAAACATTCAAATCTAACAATCCTGATCATATGAAAAAACCACTCCTCGTAGCATTAGGCTTCTTTTTAAATCATTTGCCAAGCTCAAATCATAGCACCAAAGGGGCCTTGAAAGTCTTTCCCTATATCATGACAAAGGTACACTCATATCATCGAGGGGGCTCCATCCATCTATTTATGACCTGACGAAAAAAGAATTTGTCGTAGGGTCGTGACCTTTTTGTTTTCTACTTTCGATGCTGCGAACAAGTGTCGATCGTAAGATCAGAAAAGACCTTTTCACCTACAAAACACAGCATAATATGATCTCACAATACAAGGTTATCATAATCAAATGTTGATATACAAATATTCTCATTTGTGTATGATGTGAATAAAATTGGAGAGGTCTTCAGTTGGTTATGATTTAGTTGGAACTTGATCAACGTGTTAAATCATAGTAGTGTTAGCTCCTATGGATCTGGTCTAGCTAATCAACTATGGTTTTGCTATAAATTGGTGGAAGCTTTAATATTATGATGGCCTTTGATTATTTATCTTCCATGTTGGTTATGAAGATTATATTTGATCATCATTCAAATAAATTATATATTTATTTTTAACTATTGTTTTGAATATATCTTTTTATTGTGCTAAAAAAAATTCTATGAAATGAAGAGTAATCAATGGTTCAGATTTAGAACATCGTCAGTATAAATTATATGTTTATATTTATGTTAATTGTTAAAAATTACGTTAAAAAATGAAAAATAGATATATTTTAATGTTAATCATTTAAAACTGATTGTAAATGACAAAATTATCTTTTCTTAAAGATATTGTATGTTTAAAAATATTATTTTAACTTTTCTTTTTAAAAATTATTTAAATTTTTTTTTTTTTATAAAATTAAAATTAAAATTCATTTAATATATAAATCAAGATTAATTATTATTACATGTTAAATTCAAATAGAATCATACCTAAGGCCTTTCAAATAAGATGCTCACAAATTACCACTGTATTATAATTTCTTATTTAGATTTACTATATAATTACGATGCTACAACAAACCATAATCGCAACATCGGGAAACCCTACCTCAGAGCCTTGAGATCTTACAATGAAAAGGTTATCGTACTGGCTCTACCTTAATAGGAAGCTGACATCTGTAGACTATCACTGTCAAGAGGGGATGCCTTTATCTTTATAACTGTTACGATGTTATGACAACCAGTTGTCGCACCATTGCAACAACTCTTCATGCCTCCTATGATCACACAATGAGGCTTTATTTTCCCTTTTAAAACTCCCGTCGTAGAATCGCAAGCATTCAAATCTAACAATCTCAATCATATGACAAACCACTCCTTGTAGCATCGAGCTTCTTTTTAAATCATTCTCCAATCATTTGCCAAGCTCAAATCGTAGCACCGGAGGGGCCTTGAAAGTCTTTCCTGATATCACAACAAAGGCACACTCATATCATCAAGGGGGCTCCATCCATCTATTTACGACTTGATGACAAAAGACTTTGTTGTAGGGTCATGACCTTTTTTTTTTCTACTTCAAATGCTGCAAACAAGAGTTGATCATAAGATTGGAAAAGACCTTTTCACCTACAAAACACAATGCAATATGATCTCACGATACAGGAACCATCGTGAGATCGCGAAAGATCACAACATATGCCAGCGATATTGCGCCATTTCCCTTGTCACAAGATTGGAAAGGATCATTAAAATATGAAAATCACACTCGAATTATGGCTTAAGGCTAGGGCATGATGATGCATATAAAATTCACTAGGGTTTCTCTTTTTTTTAAACCTTGAATACAATGAAATGATTCGCCCAAAAAATTAAAATTTTACTATGATTATTATTTTTTGTTCGCCAATGTATAAATTTTTTGTGGTTTTAAAATAACACAATTCGCCCAAATTTTACACATTGTTTGAGAGACTATAAATGATTCACCAATGGAGATTATTATTTTTTCTTTGTAAACTATTTTTTCGCCACAAAAAATAATTTTTTTTGTTAGGTGTTTTACACCTTTTGCCAATTTTTTACACCTTTTCTAAAGGAGGGGTTTCTTAAAGTACACCCTGGTTCTAACACCTTATAGTCTTGCCGTAGGAGCAAAATTCTCACCATAGTTAATACCTTCTTCTTGAGAATAACCTTTGCACACCAATCATGTTTTGGTTCTTGAAACTTTTCCATCCTCATTCAACTAATTTCTAAATACCCACTTTGTACCAATTACATTTTTATCCTTGGGTCTAGGAATAAGAGTCTAGGTTTTGTTCTTTTCTATCTATTTTATTTCTTCATTCATTCCTTCAATCCAAATTTCATTTTCCAAAGTATCCTCAACACTTCTAGGTTCAAATTCAGCAAGTAAACATGTACCTTTTAATTTTCCTCTTGGCATTGTTCTATCTAATCTTTCTTCAATGATCTGATTAGGTGCATGATACCTTCTAACATATCTTGCTAACCCATGTTCTTTAGGCTTTGAATGAGTTCCACCATCATCATCTTGAATTTTTGTTTCAATCTTGAGTCTTTCTGTCTGTGACTCAGGTCCATCAGGCTCAATTTAAACTAGGTTGGTAGCCTCTGATTGTGACTCAGGTACTTCATATTATAGCTTAGGTTGCACTGTTTGCAACTTGGTAACTCTTGTGTACTCTGGGGGATCGAGAGATGAAGATTCTTTTATGTCAGATAGATTTGGTAGGGTATCGCATTCATAGTAAACAAATCTTCTATAATCTTTGGGTTAATTGTTGTTGATTTCTTCTTCTCTTTTTTGCAAACTCATCAATTCTAACATGTGCACTTTCTATAATTTTATGAGTAGACAAATTCAAGCATCTGTATGGTTTACTTCTACAGGAGTATCCTAGAAATATGCCTTCATCACCTTTTACATCAAATTTTTCTTTTCTAGATTATTTGCTGCCAAATACTTTCAAGTAACTTACATTAGGTTTTTAGCCACACCATTGGTAATAAGGTGTTTCATTTGAATCTTTCTTCAACTGTACTCTATTCAAGGTATGAACTATAGTGCTAATAGCTTCCTTCCAATATTTGAGAGGAACCTTCTTTTCAATCATCAAGGTTCTTGTACAATTCATGATGGATCTATTTCTTCTTTTAGCTATACCATTCTAATGTGGTGTACTAGGGGTTGATACTTGTATTTTGATTCCTCTTTCAATGCATAAATTATTGAATTCATTGGAGATGAATTCACCACCTTTATCTTATCTTAGGAATTTCAACCTCTTTCCAATTTCCTTTTCTACTCTTGCCAGATACCACTTGAATTTTTGAAAGGCTTTTGATTTTTATTTTAGGTACATTAATATCATCATTATAGAATAGTCATCAACAAAAGGAATGGAAAAATTTTCTCCACTATAGCTTTTTATTCCAATAGGTCCACATAAATCTGTATGAAAAATTTCCAATACTTCTTCTGATTGATAGCTTTTCTTGTGAAGCTAGTCTTTCCCATCTTACCAATTTGGCAATTCTTGCATAGACCCATGTTAGGCTTCTTCAAAGTAGGAATACCTCTTACTCTTCTATGTTTTCTTATCTTAACTAGATTACCAAAGTTCACATAACATAGCCTTTTGTGCCATAACCAACTTTCTTCTACTTGAGCAATAAAACATGAACAATCAATGAGATCAATATAAAATATATTACCTTTTGTTTACTTGCTAGATCCAACTAGATTTCCTTTTCCATCTAGTAGTTTGGCTTGTCCATTTATGAATTCTACCTTGAATCTAATGTTATTCAATTGTGCCACACTTAGTAGATTATTCTTTAGTCCTTCAACCCAATAAGCATTGTCACATATAAGTTCTCTAGTCAATGAAATACATCCTTTTCCTTTTATGTTACAAGGTTCATTGTTTCCAAATGTTAGAGTACCTCCATCATAATATTCTATGTGATCAAATTTTGTTTTGTCTCTAGTCATATGATGTGAATAGCCACTATCAATAATTGATATATCATTTTTGCTAACATGAGAGTTAAGTTCCATCTTATCTCCTTTATCATCAGATTCATCTTTCACAGCAATATATACCATTTCATCCTCACTATTATCAGAATCTTTAGCTATAAAACAAGATTTCTTACCTTTATCCTTGTAGTTCTTATAGTTCTTGGAGTCCTTCTTTCCTTTATGCTTATTTCTTTTCTTCTCATCCTTAATTTCCTTATTTGGACACCTAGTAGTACTGTGACCAATTTCTTCACAAGAAAAGTAGATCAAAGAAAAATTACCTTTGTACTTTCCTCTTCCTTTGGAATGCTTCCTTGCAAGTAAGGCTTCAACAACTTCAAGATCATTTTCTAAACTTTCTTTTGATGTTCCTTCTTCTTCACTTCCTAATTGACTAGACTTTGATTTCTTACCCTTTTCTTTGGGTGAGAGTTTAGCATTAAATGAAAAAATATTCTTTGAGGTAGGAACATAGTTATCATAGTTGTCTAGTTCGAAAGCTTCCAATCTTCCTACTAAAGCATCCAAGCCTAGTTTGTTATTTGGATCATATCTCATTTCTTGAATAGAAAACATTGTAATTGCATAAATAAGAAGAAGAAATCTAAGTGCTTTAATTACAATAGTTTCTTCCTTAATGTCTCCTCCAGATGCTTTGGTTGCACTTACAGTAGCCTTGATTCTTTCCACATATTTAACAATGTTTTCATCTTCTTTCATTCTCATTTGATCAAATTGTCCTCTAAGACTTTCTGCTTTGGCTCTTCTTACATTGTTATCTCCTCCATAGATATCTTTTAGTTTGATCCACATTGCATGAGCATTTTTTAAATCCTTTACCTTATCAAATTTGGCATAACTAAGAGCATATGTAGTATCAATCATTATGATATTATGATTTTTATTTTTAGCAATATCTTCAACTGATAATGTTCTAGTAGGAGTTTTGTATTTAGCATCAAGATACTTGCAACCTAAATCACTGATAGTAGCTAGATGTAACCTCATAAGTCCTTTCCATACTATAAAATTGTCTTTGTTTAGCTTGGAAATCTCTCTTTTGTAAGACATCTTGCTCTTTAGCTTAGGTCCTTGAAACCTTCTCTACAAGAACCAAAAGCCCTGATACCAATTGTTGGAAATATAAGAGGAGTAACTCATAGGGGAGGGGTGAAACAATTACTATTAAAATAAATTTTAGATCCCTTAGATACCAAAATAGAAATGCAAACTGAAAACTGAATATTGTTGATGCTCGGTAAACACATATAAAATATTATAGCTCAGTAATAATTGGATTAGCTCAGTAAATGCTTAACATATAAACTTTTAGATGTTGTCTGTGATTACCATTACTTTAAATGAGTTACAAACATATAAAATAAAATAACATAAACACATTTAACACTAGGATTTAACATAGAAACCCAATTTGGGAAAAACCACCAATTACAACTAGTTACTATTTTCAATCTTTTGAAGTGAGTCTTGTTAGGAGTCAACCCTATTAAAAGTTACAAAACATACTATTAGGGTTGACCTTGTTAGAGGATTTAATCACCTTGTTAAGAGTGGTTTTGTTTGAGGTCATTAGACAATTCAATAGAACCGCCACCTTGTTAAAGGATTTGCAAATATTGTTAAGCCAACTTTGTTAAGAGATTTAGATCACTGCTATAATGGTTGGAGTGCAACAATGAGACGACCTGATTTGAAGGCAACTAATTTTTTGATTACAAATCTTTATTTTGGCTTGTACTTGATCCTTCCTAATTGAATATAGCTTTGTTGCTGCACAAGGATATTTTTTGTATCCTTCAAATTCACTTCCTCTTCTCATCATTAAATCTTTAATAATAGCTTCATGTATCACACATACACACACACACACACACACACTCTCTTTGAAATCACAAATTGACCTTATACTTATATCTTCCATTTTATCAAATTGGCTTAAATATAACTTAGAATAATTAATATTCATCACCTTAGTTGGCTAGAATCAATAGATAAATCAATTAAGCTTATTATAAGAAAATCCTTTGTTAGCTGACCCAGCTCAATAGAAACTAACTCAGAAATAATTTTCTTTGTTAACCATTAGAAGCTCAGTTAACACTAAAAACTCATGAAAATCCTTTGGCAACTGAATGAGCATAGTTAACACTAGTTCCATTCAAATTTCCTTCATTAATTGAGTGAGCTTGGTTAACACTCACTTTCTACATCTTTTCCTTTGATGCCCAAGTGAACTCAATAGACACTACCTTCTAAACTAAGCCAACATAGGAGTGCTCAGTAGACACAAAAAACTATTTTCACTGCTCGAGTGATCTCGACATATACTTACTAATAATGATTATGAAATTTGTGTAATATCATAGAAAATGCATAATTAATCAATTGCATCCAACAGAACTATCATTCTTAAGAATTCATAGAGCTTGTGCTTAAAGACTTATGTGGACCTATTGGAATAGAGATCTATAGTAGAAATAAGTTTTTCATTACATTTTTTGATGACTATAATGTATTTGAAAGAAAAATCTAAAGCTTTTCAAAAATTCAAATGGTATTTAACAAGGGTAGAAAAAGAAATAAAAAAAAATTGAAATGTTTAAGATGAGATAGAGGTGGTGAATTCATCTATAATGAATTCAATGAATTTTGCATTGAAAAAGGAATTAAAAGAAAAGTATCGGCCCCTAGTACACCTCAACATAATGGTATAGCTAAAAGAAGGAATAGGTCCATCATGGATTGTACAAGAACATTGATGATAGAAAAGAATGTCGCAATCAAATACTAGAAGGAAGCAATCAGCACTATAGTACCTTAAACAGTGTACAAGTGAAGAAAGACTCAAGTCAAACTCCTTATGAATTATGGTATGGCTACAAACCTAATGTAAGTTACTTGAAATTATTTGGTAGCAAATGCTATATCTTGAAAGAATCTAGCAAAGGTAAATTTTATGTCAAAGGTGATGAAGACATATTCCAAGGATACTTCTATAGAAGTAAAGCATACAAGTGTATGAATTTGTCTACTCATAAAATCATAGAAAGTGCACATGTGATAATTGATGAGTTTGTAGAAAAATGTAAAGAAGAAAGAAACAAAGAGCTTGAGGATTATAGAAGATTTGGCTACTATGAACCTGATACTCTACCAAATCTATCTAGAAGAAAGGAGGCTTCACCTCTCAAGTCCCAAAAATCTCCAACAGCTACCAAGTTGTAGACAACGCAACTATAGTCATAGTTAGAGGCTACTGAGCTAGAGAAAATTGAGTCTGATGGACTCGAGTCACAGATAGTGGGACCCAAGCTTAATACTAAAGTTCATGATGAAAGTAGTGAAACACACTCTAAATCCAAAGAACCTACATTAGCAAGATATGTCAGAAGGCATGATGCACCTAATCAGATCATTAGAGACAAATAAGATGGAACAATGACAAGAAACAAATTGAAAGGTATATATTTACTTGTTGAGTTTGAACTTAAAAATATCAAAGATGCTTTGGATAATGAAAGTTGGATTGAAGCAATGAATAAATAAATAGAACACATATAGAAGAACAAAACTTTGAATCTTGTTACTAGACCCAAGGATAAAAATATAATTGGCACAAAGTGGGTATTCAGAAATAAAGCAAGGTTAGTATGTAAAGGCTATTCTTAAGAAGAAGGTATTGATTATGGTTAAATTTTTTCTCCTATTGCAAGATCAGAAGGTGTTAGAGCTTTATTAGCATATGTAGCTCACATAAGATTTAAAGTTTATCAAATGGATGTAAAATTTTCATTCTTGAATGGAATTCTTGATGAGAAAGTCTACATTGAATAGCCTGAAGGTTTTTTCGATCCTAGAAAAGAGAAATGGTTTGCAAATTACACAAGGCATTAGATAGTCTCAAGAAACCTACTAGAACTTGGTATGAAAGACTCCATAACTACTTGGTATAGACTAGTTTTCAAAGAACAAATGATAACAATAGTTTGTACATCAAAGGACCAAACAAAAATATTGTGTTGGTAGAAATATTCATTTATGATACTTTATTCATAGGAAATGATGACTTATGAAAGGCATTTTCAAAAGAAATGAGTAAATAATTTGAGATGTCCATATTTAGAAAGATAAAATTCTTTATTGGATTGTAGATCCAATAGAAGAAAGATGGTATCTACATTACTTAATCTAAATATATCAAGGAGATACTAAAGAAATTTAGAATGGAAGATTCAAGACCAGTTGGAACCCCTATGTCTATTGGACATAAGCTTTCCAAAAATTATGGTTCCAAAGAGGTAGATCAAACCACATATAGATCAATGATTGGAAAATCCTAGTATGTAGGACATACAAGGCTTGATATTACATTGGTAGTTGGTATGTTGGCAAGATTCTTAGCAAATCACAAAGAAAATCACGTGATGAAAATCAAAAGAATCATGAGATATCTAAAAGGTACTAAAGAATATGGTTTATGGTAAAAAATAGGAGGCAATTTGGATTCATTCTTGATAAGACAAGAAAGAAAGAAAATTGTATCTCTTAGTCTACAACAAAGGCAAAATATGTGGCAACAGTAGTCAATTGTTCTAATATTGTTTGGTTCAAGCAACTATTGGTAGGTATGAAGATAGAGATCAAGGATCCAATAGTTATATACTGTGATAACACCACTGCAATCAATATATCAAAGAATCCAATAATGCATACCAAAATAACACACATTGCTATAAAATATCATTTCTTGAGAGAATTGATACAAGTTAAAGAAGTCAGATTGGAATATGTGAATACAAAAGAACAATTGCAGACATATTCACCAAGCTATTACCTAAGGATGCATTTCTATATCTAAGAGGTAAGCTAGGGGTCATTCCCCTATGTGAAGCTCACTAAATTAAGTTTAATTATGCATAAAAAAATGCATGTTGAAGATCATTCAGTTGGTGCAATATTGACAAGAGCATATTGCAAACAAATCAGTACTTGAGGTACATTGATATTCACTGAACATTATCTTTGGCATGAGATGTTAAAGAGGGAGAAGTTTGATATCATGTCTTATATAAATTTTGTAAATAGAAAGAGAAAGAGATGTCAAAAAGGGAGAATGTACTTAGTCTAATATCAAAGGAAAAGTTTGCTATAAGAAGTTGTAGCAAAAATAAGTTTTCTGACAAAGGGAGAAATTGAAGGCAAAAAGAGTTCACATTAATAGAGGGAGTTCTCATGGATGAGAATTAGAATGGATCCAAGGATAATTCCTCACTTTATTCTTTCTCCAAAAAAAATTCATTACACTATGACATATTGTGTTTCCATCAATGCCAAAGAGGGAGATTGTTGAATACAATTGATTAATTGTGTCTTATCATTGATGTTACACAAAATGTCATATCATTTCCTGTCAATGTATGTCAAGCTCACTCAGGCATTGAAGATAATTTTCTCTGTCTACCAAGCATTCCAAAGTTTTCCTAGTGTAGAAGATAGTATCTATGGAGTTCACTCGGGGGCCAAAGGAAAGTTTGTGGAAATTGAGTGTTAACTGAGCTGACTCGATTAATGAAGGAAATCTTGGATGGAACTAGTGTTAACTAGGCATAATTTGTTACCAAAGGAACTTTGCAAGTATGTAGTCTTAACCGAGTCCACTTAGTTAACATAGAAAAATCATTTCTGAGTTAGTGTCTACTGAGAAGGGTTGACTAACGAAGGATTTTTTTGTTTTGGCATATTAAGTTCAATTGAATTATCTGTTGGTTCTAGCTTATTAAGGAGATGAATATTAATTATTCTAAGTTATATTCTAGCTACCTTGACAATATGAAAGATATAAATATAAGGTCAAGTTGAGATTTAGAAAGTATGTGAATGCATGGAAGATAATTGAAGTTTTGATGATGCTAAGAGGAAGCGAATCAGAAGGATAAGTAGAATATCCTTGTGGAGCTAATCAAAAGATAAATTTGATAAAAAAGGATTAAGTATACAAGCCAAAATTGAGATCTATAATTATTAATTGAATTGCATTTGAAATTAGGTCATCTCTTTGTTACTCTGTAACCATTGTAGTAGTGATCTAAATTTCTTAAGAGAGTTGGCTTCATAGTTATTTGTAAGTCCTCTAACAAGGTGGCATTTCTATTGAATTGTCCAAAGACATCTAACAATGCCACTCCTAATAGGGTAATTAAATCCTCTAATAGGGTCACACCTAACGGTGTGTTTTGTAACCTTTAACAAGGTTTTCTCCTAACAGGACTCACTTAAGAATGGTGAAAATTAGTAACTAGTTGTAATCGGTGCTTTTTCCCAAATTGGGTTTCCACATTAAATCTTGGTGTCAAATGTGTTCATGCTATTTCTCTTATGTGGTTATAACTAACTTAAAGTAATAATAATCATACTTATCATCTAAGTAATTCATGTTAAGTATTTTTTGAGCATTTTTAGTGTTAATCGAGTTATAGCATTTTTCTATGTGTTTGTCAAGCATCAACAAAGTTCAGTTTTCTGAGTTTATTTTGTATTGACATCTAAGGGATCTGGCATTTATTTTAGTGGTGATTGATTCGCCCCTCCACTCTTAGTTACTCCTCTTATGTTTCTAGTAGATTAGTTTATGGAATAAATGTTGACAACATAATTAAGTAATTTGTATGTTGAAGTGGGAAGGATATATAATGCCTCTTTTTATAGGATTAAATAACCTATCATAAATGTTGCTATGTAACTGATTTTATGGTGATTTCATGTCACTTTGCCTCTCATGAAGTGTTCTCATATTGAAAACAATATTGGATTAACATGATCCTTGCAAGTTGAATATTTTTCATGATTATCCACATGAAATTGGTATTAGATCCAAAAAAAAGATCTAGGTCGGTAAATTTTTTTGTGGATAGTCATTGTTTTGGTTGTAGGGTTCTTATCCATCAAATTTGTAATAAGAAAGTGTTTGATTGGTAGGCCTAAGAAGGGGTATTAATATTTTCTCCATCAAGATGAAGTTGGGTAGAAGGTGCAAATAGAGAAAACACTAAGAGAGGGTGGTAGTGTATCTTCCAGGGTCTTGGATGGTTATGTTGGAAGTATGTTGGTACTTGTGTAGCATCATGAGGAATGGTAGATTTATAGAACCTTTGTATGACAACCATCAATGCTAAAGTTATAGGAGCACTTGAGAAGAAGAAGGAAAATGATAGTTTCATGCTCTTCAATAAGAGACAAAAGAAAATGAAACATGAAAGTGAAATGTTGAAGGATATTTCTAACATAATTCTTTCTTTGCAAGTCATTTCCAAGAGACTTGGAAAACTTCCAAGGTCAATATTATGGTGTACAAGCATTCATGGAACAAAAACAATTAGAGGATAAAGGATCACAATGTGGTCAAATTAATTTTATTTTTAATTTAATGGGTATAATACTTGTTTATTGAACCCATTTTGATTCATTTGTAAGGCTATAAAGCCAATCATGTAAAAGAATCACATAAAGTCCTAGTTATGAACCTAGTTTGGTCATGGGTTGAATATGAAGTAAAAGGTCATGTCTATTCAATTTTGCTATTATTTGATGGTTTTATACAAAATTCTAAGGTCAAGTAGAGAAAAGATGGAAAAATATTATAAGAGCTAAAAAAATGGAATGCTACCAAAATTAAAAGTTTACAATATTTGCATCAGAAGGTGGTCATAATATTGTTAGAAAGGTTATAACTACCTGAAAAAGGTATAAATTTTATGTAATGGTCTTTCAAAAATAGAATATAGAAGGAGGAGACTAAATTGGAAGTATTTTGAAGTATTTTCTAATTTCTAGTTTTGTGGTTTTTACTATTATATCTCTATTTATAGGCCTTGTAGAAACATGGATAGCTTGGAAATAATGTATCATCAATTTAGACAATTACAATTTTGGATAGCTAATTTTGCTCAAGAAACGAGAAAGTTATGGCTAATTTGGTAAAATATGTTTAAAACCCTTATAGAAAATAATTTGATCATAAAACAAGTTTTAACTATAGAAAAATATTAAATCTTATCTTTTTAAAAAGTAGATTCAATTTACCTTCAAATGAAAGTGGCTTCAAATTTATTGTTTAAGTTATGAAAAGTTATGTTGATGCCTTGGATGGATTAGATATGCAAGTTTCTTACTTGTTTATGACTGATAAAAAAAGTGTTGTTATGGGGGCCATATCTCAACATTGCACCATTGGATGTTGCTATATTTTGAATAGGTTGTGAAGGGTCAAGTATTCTAAAGATTTAATGGTATGATTGAGATTTTTTTAATCTCTTGCAAAACTTATAGACCTATGTGTATATGTCTATCAAAGAGGACAATGAGCACACATATTCTTAATTATTTGTTTTAGAATTATGATTGAGAAATCAGATTGCCTTAGAATACCATAAGAATTTTAGACATGATAGATCATTAAGTTTCCTACAACTTTTATTATCACCATAAAAATTACTTTTAATGTTATGAAGGTCAACAGAAGGGATTTTCAAGAATTTTCTCAAGAAGCCTGAATTTAGAACAATTGTCAAAAATTAATGTTTGTGATGATTAGTATATGGAATAGATGTTGAAAATAGATTTAAGTAATTTGTATGTTGAAGTGGGAAGGGATATATAATGTCTCTTTTCATAGGATTAAATAGCCTATCATAAAAAAATTTGATTAAGTAAAATAGGTTATATAGGGATCCTAAAACCAGAAAGTTTTTATAACATATCTGAAATAGAAATATTAAGAAAAGTCCAGCTACAGAGAAACTTCTTATCAAAAGCCAAACCTAAACAATAGGCCCATGGCCAGGAAACAAAAAACTTGCTACACTAGAAAACCAGCTACACAAAGAAAATACGAGACAATAAAATAGCACTAACTATTAGTTCTCTCTATCAAGAACCCGTATGGCCTCTACAGCTCCATTGGTCTTCCTATCGTCCACATCCTCCTAGTCCTAGTTTTGAACATCCGCCTAGTCCTTGGTTTCTTTTATATCATCCTCAGCTTACCCAATGTTTAGGCTGGCCTTCTCCATCATTTCCCTACCAAATGCAGCACTCTTCAGTGATTCACCTAGACTATTAATGTTCTCATTCAGGGTGTTCAAAGTTGCGATCACTTGATTAGCCAAGTTCTAATGGGAGAACTCCATCCTTTGGACTCTTTGTTTAACCTTGGTGATTCTATCCTCCTAGTCAACATTGTGTTCCTAGATGTTGAAGTGTCGTTGGCTTCCATCCTGGCTTCTGTCCTCTTCATTATGCCCCTGGTCGCTACTGATTTTATGGCTTCCTTCCTGGCTTCTTTTCCCCTTAAGGTTTTCAATTTCATGGAACAACCATTTGATAGAGTAAAATTTGTCTATCATGCTATTCTTAGCATTGTTCAAAAGGTTAAGCCTAGTTTCCTTTCATTATTAGAAGATAACAACCAAAGCAGGGTCAACAAGTTCATCATAGTGGGCTTTGCCATCGATATCCTCCATCACTTGGATATCTAATGGCTCCTTGACAATCTCCAATTTCTTGGTATTTGAATTAAAATTCCTCCAAGACCTCCTCCTAATTTTTTATTATCACCTCCCCACTCTCTTTCCCTTGAATATCTATCTTCCCCTCACCCGAAGAGGTAGTGGGGCTAGGGCCTAGAATCTCAAGAATCTAGTCATTGGTTTCAAAAGCCTCATCTATTTTCCTTTTCTTGGGATTCCCTAACATGTAAGCTGAATCCTCCTCCTCCTTTTCACTATCCCTCCCCTTCTCCTCCTCCTTATCATCATGCTTCCCCTTCTTCTCTTCCTCCAAGTCTATATCCTCATAATCATCATTATCCTCCTCCTCCTTCTAAGGCTTAGGCTTAGGGGGAATGGGGGTAAGCCTCTGGGGCTCCTTTTGTAGGGAATGTGGGCAAAGGGAGTTACCTTCCTTTCTTCCTTGGGGGCTTTACCTTTAGAGGAAACATTGTCCTCTTCTTTTGATTTTATGCTATGCACATCCTCAGAATCTGAACTCCCAGTTTCCTCAGATGCACACCCAGTATCACCCAGGGATTTTCCCCTAGTTTAAGAGTTCAGATACTCATAGACCAGGAGGATTAATCCCTCATGAAGGGCTAGGTTAGTGGTAGGTTTCCTCTTAAAACCTTCTATACCCTTGCTCATGGATGTGAAAAGACAGAAAGGAAAAGATATTTTGATTACATGCCTAAAGTGATTAAGCAAGACAAAATGATGCATTCTAATCCTATCAAATCAGGGGTCCAAGGAAATATATTCAATGATAATCCTTAGGACATACCTCCATACCTTTTTAATTGACTCCATATCATAATACGTCTCCACCTTGATGAGCTTATTCAACTTCTTTTCATCCTTCACAAAAAATTTGATAGTATTTGTTGACATTTTCTTGTCTCTAAAGAAGTTGCTCCCTTCTAGAGGGATATTTGCAACCCAGGATATCAATTTTGCATTGACGTGGTGGGTGACACCGTCGATTTTAAACCTATCATAAATGTTACTATGTTGCTGATTTCATGTCACTTTGTCTCTCGTGAAGTGTTCTCATAATGAAAATAAGATTGGATCAACATGATCCTTTAAAGTTGAATATTTCTTCATGATTATCCACATGAAATTGGTGTTAGATCCCAACAAAATACCTAGGTTGGTAAATTTGTTTGTGGATAGGCATTTTTTTGGTTGAAGGGTTCTTATCCATAAAAGTTGTAATAATAAAGTGTGTGTGTGTGGCAAACCTAAGAAAGGGTCTTAATATTTTCTCCCTCAAGATGAAGTTGGGTAAAAGGTGCAAAGATAGAAACTAGTAAGATAGGGTGCTAGTGCATCTTTCAGGGTCTTGGATGGGTATGAAGGAAGTATGTTGGTAGTTGTGTAGCATCAAGAGGAATGGTAGATTTTTGGAAACTTTGTATGAAAAATATCAATGCTAAACTTATTGGGGAACTTGAGAAGAAGAAGGAAAATGATAACTTGGTTCTCTTGAATAAGAGACAAAAGAAGGTGAAACATGAAGAGGAAAAGATAAAGGATAATTCTGACATAATTCTTTATTTGCAAGTCATTTCCAACAAACTTGGAAAACTTTGAAGGTCGATATTATGGTGTATGAGCATTCATTGAACAAAAAAAATTAGAGGATAAAAGATCACAATATGGTCAAATTAATTTTATTTTTAATTTAATGGATATAATACTTTTGTATTGAACCCATTTTGATTCATTTGTAAGGCTATAAAGCCACTCATGTAAAAGAATCACATAAAGTCCTAGTTATGAACCTAGTTTGGTCATATAGCCAAAAGTGTAAAAATGATTGATGAAGGGTTGAATATAAAGTAAAAGGTCATGTCTAGTCAATTTTGTTATTATTTGAGGGTTTTATACAAATTTCTAAGGTCAAGGAGAGAGAAAATGGAAAATTATTATAAAAGCTTAAAAAATGGAATGTTGCCAAAATTTAAAGTTTACAATATTTGCATTCGAAGGTGGTCATAATATTGTTAGTGAGTTTATAACTACCTAAAATAGGTATATATTTGATGTAATGGTCATTCAAAAAGAGAATAGAGAAGGATTAGGAGACTAAATTTGAAGTATTTTCTAATTTCTAGTTTTGTTGGTTTTACTATTATATCTCTATTTATAGGCCTTGTACAAACTTGGACAGCTTGGAAATAGTTTATCATCAATGTAGATAGTTAGGTTTTGGATGATATTCCATTTGGTTTTTGGATAGCTCATTTTCCTCAAGAAACAAGAAAGTTATGGCTAATTTGGTAAAATATGTTTAAAACCTTCATAGAAAAATGATTTGATCATAAAACAAGTTTTAACTATAGAAAAATTTTGAATCTTATCTTTTCAAAAATTAGATTCAATTTACTTTCAAATGAATATGGTTTCAAATTTATTGTTTAAGTATTTGAAAAGTTACATTGACGCCTTGGACGAATTAGACATTCAAGTTTCTTACTTGTTTGTGACTAATAAAAAAGGTGTTGTTATGGGGGCCATATCTCAACATTCCACCATTGGATGTTGCTGCAATTTGAATATATTGTGAAGGGTCAAGTATTCTAAAGATTTAACAGTATGACTAAGATTTTTTTATCTCATGCAAAAGTTATAGACCTATGTGTATATGTCTATCAAATAGGACAATAGGCACACGCATTCTTAATTATTTGTTTTAGAATTATGGTTGAGTAATCATATAGGCTCAGATTACTATAATAATTTGAGACATGATAGATTATTAAGTTATCTAAAACTTTTATTATAACAAATACAATTAGTTTTAATGTTATGAAGGTCATTAAAAGGGATTTTCAAGAATTTTCTTACGAAGGCTGAATTTAGAACAATTGTCAAAGATTAATGTTTGTGATGATTAGTATATGGAATAGAAATTGAAAATGGAATTAAGTAATTTGTATATTGAAGTGGGAAGGGATATATAATGTCTCTTTTTATAGGATTAAATAACATATCATAAATGTTACTATGTTTCTGATTTCATGTTGATTTCATGTCACTTTGCCTCTCATGAAGTGTTCTCATGATGAAAGTAAGATTGGATCAACATGATCCTTTAAAGTTGAATATTTTTTCATGATTATCCACATGAAATTAGTGTCAAAGCCCAAAAAAAGACCTAGGTTGGTAAATTTTTTTGTGGATAGTCATTGTTTTGGTTGAAAGGTTCTTATCCATCAAAGTTGTAATAAGAAAGTGTGTGTGTGGCAAACCTAAGAAGGGGTCTTAATATTGTCTCCCTAGAGATGAGGTTGAGTAGAAGGTGCAAAGATAGAAACTAGTAAGATAGGGTACTAGTTCATCTTTCAGGGTCTTGGATGGGTTTGATGGAAGTATGTTGGTAGTTGTGTAGCATCAAGAGGAATGGTAGATTTTTGGAACCTTTGTATGAAAACAATCGATGGTACACTTATAGGGGAACTTGAGAAGAAGAAGGAAAATGATAACTTGGTTCATTTGAATAAGACACAAAAGAAGGTGAAACATGAAGATGAAATGCTGAAGGATATTTCTCACATAATTCTTTCTTTGCAAGTCATTTCCAAGAGACTTGGAAAACTTTCAAGGACAATATTATGGTGTATGAGCATTCATGGAACAAAAACAATTAGAGTATAAAGGATCACAATATGGTCAAATTAATTTTATTTTTAATTTAATGGATATAATACTTATGTATTGAACCCATTTTGATTCATTTCTAAGGCTATAAAGCAACTCATGTAAAAGAATCACATAAAATCCTAGTTATGAACCTAGTTTGGTCATATAGTCAAAAGTGTAAAAATGATTGATGAAGGGTTGAATATGAAGTAAAAGGTCATGTATAGTCAATTTTTTATTATTTGAGGGTTTTATAAAAATTTCTAAGGTGAAGGAGAGAGAAAATGGAAAATTATTATAAAAGTTAAAAAAATGGAATGTTGCAAAAATTTAAAGTTTACAATATTTGCATTAGAAGGTGGTCATAATATTGTTACCGAGGTTATAACTACCTAAAAAAGGTATATATTTGATGTAATGTTCATTCAAAAAGATAACATAGAAGGAGGACACTAAATTGAAAGTATTTTGAAGTATTTTCTAATTTCTAGTTTTGTTGGTTTTACCATTAAATATCTCTATTGATAGGCCTTGTACAAACTTAGATAGCTTGGAAATAGTGCATCATCAATGTAGATAGTTAGGTTTTGGATATATTCCATTTGGTTTTTGGATAGCTCATTTTCCTCAAGAAATGGGAAAGTTATGGCTAATTTGGTAAAATATGTTTAAAACTTTCACAGAAAATGATTTGATTATAAAACAAGTTTTGACTATAGAAAAATGTTGAATCTTATCTTTTTAAAAAGTAGATTCAATTTAATTTCAAATGAATATAGTTTCAAATTTATTGTTTAATTTTTTGAAAAGTTATGTTGATGCCTTGTTAGACATTCAAGTTTCTTATTTGCTTGTGACTAATAAAAAATGTGTTGTTATGGGGGCCATATCTCAACATTCCACCATTGGATGTTGCTACATTTTGAATATGTTGTGAAGGGTCAAGCATTCTAAAGATTTAATAGTATGATTGAGATTTTTTTATCTCATGCAAAAGTTATAGACCTATGTGTATATGTCTATCAAAGAGGACAACAGGCACACATATTCTTAATTATTTGTTTTAGAATTATGGTTGAGTAATCATATAGGCTAAGATTACCATAAGAATTTGAGACATGACAGATCATTATGTTATATAAAACTTTTATTATCACCAATAAAATTAGTTTTAATGTTATGAAGGTCATTAAAAGGGATTTTCAAGAATTTTCTCAGGAAGGTTGAATTTAGAACAATTGTCAAAGATTAATGTTTGTGATGATTAGTATATTGAATAGATGTTGAAAATGGAATTAAGTAATTTGTATATTGAAGTGGGAAGGGATATATAATGTCTCCTTTTATAGGATTAAATAACCTATCATAAATGTTACTATGTTGTTGATTTCATGTCACTTTGCCTCTCGTGAAGCGTTCTCATAATGAAAATAGGATTGGATCAACATGATCCTTTAAAGTTGAATATTTCTTCATGATTATCCACATGAAATTGTTGTCAGAGTTGAATAAAAGACCTAGGCTGGTAAATTTGTTTGTGGATAGCCATTGTTTTGGTTGAAGGGTTCTTATCCATTAAAGTTGTAATAAGAAAGTGTGTGTGGAAAACCTAAGAAGGGCTCTTAATATTATCTCCCTGAAGATGAAGCTGGGTAGAAGTTGAAAAGATAGAAACTAGTAAGATAGGGTGCTAGTGCATCTTTCAAGGTCTTGGATGGGTATGATGGAAATATGTAGGTAGTTGTGTAGCATCAAGAGGAATTGTAGATTTTTGGAACCTTTGTTTGAATACCATCGATGCTACACTTATAGGGGTGCTTGAGAAGAAGGAAAATGATAATTTGGTTATCTTGAATAAGAGACAAAGGATGATGAAACATGAAGAGGAAATGTTGAAGGATATTTTTGACATAATTCTTTCTTTGCAAGTCATTTCCAAGAGACTTGGAAAACTTTCAAGGTTGATATTATATTGTACGAGCATTCATGGAACAAAAAAAATTAGAGGATAAAGGATCAAAAAATGGTAAAATTAATTTTATTTTTAATTTAATGGGTATAATACTTGTGTATTGAACCTTTTTGATTCATTTGTAAGTCTATAAAGCCATTGATGTAAAAGAATCACATAAAGTCCTAGTTATGAATCTAGTTTTGTCATATAGTCAAAAGTGTAAAAATGATTGATGAAGGGTTGAATATGAAGTAAAAGGACATGTCTAGTAAATTTTTTTATTATTTGATGGTTTTATACAAAGTTTTAATTTCAAGGAGAGAAAAAATGGAGAATTATTATAAAAGTTAAAAAAATGGTATGTTACCAAAATTTAAAGTTTACAATATTTGCATTAGAAGGTGGTCATAATATTGTTAGCAAGGTTATAACTACCTAAAAAGGTTATAAATTTTATGCAATGGTCATTCAAAAAGAAAATAGAGAAGGAGGTGACTAAATTGGAAGTATTTTCTAATTTCTAGTTTTGTTGGTTTTACTATTATATCTCTATTTATAGGCATTGTACAAAATTGGACTGCTTGGAAATAGTGTATCATCAATGTAGATAGTTAGAGTTTTGGATAATATTCGATTTCATTTTTGGATAGCTTATTTTCCTCAAGAAATGAGAACGTTATGGCTAATTTGGTAAAATATGTTTAAAACCTTCACAAAAAATGATTTGATCATAAAACAAGTTTTAACTATAGAAAAATGTTGAATCTTATCTTTTTAAAAAGTAGATTCAATTTACTTTCCAATTAATATGGTTTGAAATTTATTGTTTAAGTATTTGAAAGGTTAGGTTGATGCCTTGGATGAATTAGACATTCAAGTTTCTTATTTGTTTGTGACTGATAAAAAAAGGTGTTGTTCTGGGGGCCATATCTCAACATTCTACTATTTGATGTTGCTGCATTTTGAATATGTTGTGAAGAGTCAAGTATTCTATAGATTTAGTGGTATGATTGTGATTTTTTATAGACCTTTGTGTATACGTCTATCAAATAGGACAATGGGCACACATATTCTTAATTATTTGTTTTAGAATTATGGGTAAGTAATCACATAGGCTCAAATTACTATAAGAATTTGTGACATTATAGATCATTAAGTTATCTACAACTTTTATTATCACCAATAAAATTAGTTTTAATGTTATGAAGGTCAACAAAAGGATTTTCAAGAATTTTCAAAGGTAGTTTGAATTTAGAACAATTGTCAAAGATTAATGTTTGTGATGATTAGTATATGGAATAGATTTTGAAAATGGAATTAAGTTTGTATGTTGAAGTGGGAAGGGATATATAATGTCTCTTTCTATAGGATTAAATAACCTATCATAAATGTTACTATGTTGCTGATTTCATGTCATTTTGCTTGTCATGAAGTTTGCTCATAATGAAAATGAGATTGGATCAACATGGTCCTTTAAAGTTGAATATTTCTTCATGATGATCCACATGAAATTGGTGTCAGAGCCCAACAAAAGACCTAGGTTGGTAAATCTTTTTATCGATGGTCATTGTTTTGGTTGAAGGGTTCTTATCCATCAAAGTTGTAATAAGAAAGTGTGTGTGGCAGACCTAAGAAGGGGTCTTAATATTGTCTCCCTCAAGATGAAGTTGGATAGAAGGTGCAAAGATTGAAACCAGTAAGATTGGGTGCTAGTGCATCTTTCAGGGTCTTGGATGGATATGATGGAAGTATGTTGGTAGTTGTGTAGCATCAAGAGGAATGGTAGATTTTTGGAACCTTTGTATGAAAACCATCAATTCTACACATATCGGGGTACTTGAGAAGAAGAAGGAAAATGATAATTTAGTTCTCTTGAATTAGAGACAAAAAAAGAAGGTGAAACATGAAGAGGAAATGCTAAAGGATATTTTTAACATAATTCTTTTTTTGCAAGTAATTTCCAAGAGACTTGGAAAACTTTCAAGGTCGACATTATGTTTTACAAGCATTCATGGAACAAAAAATATTAGAGGATAAAAGATCACAATATGGTCAAATTAATTTTATATTTAATTTAATGGGTATAACAATTGTGTATTGAACTCATTTTGATTCATTTGTAAGGCTATAAAGCCACTCATGTAAAAGAATCACATAAAGTCCTAGTTATGAATCTAGTTTGGTCATATAGTCAAAAGTGTAAAAATGATTGATGAAGGGTTGAATATGAAGTAAAAGGTCATGTGTAGTCAATTTTGTTATTATCTGATGGTTTTATACAAAGTTCTAAGGTCAAGGAGAGAAAAAATGGAAAAATGTTATAAACGCTAAAAAAATGGAATGCTACCAAAATTTAAAGTCTACAATATTTGCATTAGAAGGTTGTCATAATATTGTTAGCAAGGTTATAACTACCTAAAAAGGGTATAAATTTGATGTAATGGACATTCAAAAAGAGAATAAAGAAGAAGGAGACTAAATTGGAAGTATTTTGAAGTATTTTCTATTTTCTAGTTTTGTGGTTTTTACTATTATATCTCTATTTATAGGCCTTGTAAAAACTTGGATAGGTTGGAAATCATGTATCATCAATTTAGATAGTTAGAGTTTTGGATAATATTCCATTTGGCTTTTGGATAGCTCTTTTTCCTCAAAAAATGAGAAAGTTATGGCTAATTTGGTAAAATATGTTTAAAACCCTCACAGAAAATAATTTGATCATAAAACAAGTTTTAACTATAGAAAAATGTTGAATCTTATCTTTTTAAAAAGTAGATTCAATTCACGTTCAAATGAATGTGGTTTCAAATTTATTGTTTAAGTTTATGAAAAGTTATGTTGATGCCTTGGACGGATTAAACATGCAAGTTTCTTACTTGTTTGTGACTGATAAAAAAGTTTTTGTTATGGGGGTCATATCTCAACATTGCACCATTATATGTTGCTGCATTTTGAATGTGTTGTGAAGGGTCAAGTATTCTAAAGATTTAATGGTATGATTGAGATTTTTTTATCTAATGCAAGAGTTATAGACCTATGTGTATACGTCTATCAAAGAGGACAACGAGCACACATATTCTTAATTATTTGTTTTAGAATTATTGTTGAGTAATTAGATAGCCTCAAAATACTGTAAGAATTTTAGACATGATAGATCATTAAGTTGTTTATAACTTTTATTATCACCAATACAATTATTTTTAATGTTATGAAAGTTATAAATGCTATAGATGTTGAAAATGGAATTAAGTAATTTTTATGTTGAAGTGGGATGGGATATATAATGTCTCTTTTTATAGGATTAAATAACCTATCATAAATATTACTATGATTTTTGATTTCATGTTGATTTCATGTCACTTCGCCTCTCGTGAAGTGTTCTCATAATGAAAATAAGATTGGATCAACATGATCCTTTAAAGTTGAATATTTCTTCATGATTATCCACATGAAATTGGTGTCAGAGCCCAAAAAAAGACCTAGGTTGGTAAAATTGTTTGTGGATAGTCATTTTTTTGGTTGAAGTGTTCTTATCCATCAAAGTTGTAATAAGAAAGTGTGTGTGTGTGGAAGACCTAAGAAGGGGTCTTAATATTGTCTCCCTCAAGATGAAATTGGATAGAAGGTGCAAAGATAGAAACCAGTAAGATAGGGTGCTATTGCATATTTTAGTGTCTTGGATGGGTATGATGGAAGTATGTTGGTCATTGTGTAGCATCAAGAGGAATGGTAGATTTTTGGAACCTTTGTATGAAAACCATCCATGCTACACTTATAGGGGTACTTGAGAAGGAGAAGGAAAATAATAATTTGATTCTCTTGAATAAGAGACAAAAGAAGGTGAAACATGAAGAGGAAACACTAAAGGATATTTCTAAGATAATTCTTTCTTTGCAAGTCATTTCTAAGAGACTTGGAAAACTTTAAAGGTTGATAGTATGGTAGGAGCATTCATGGCACAAACACAACCATTGGATAAAGGATCACAATATTTTCAAATGAATTTTAATTTTAATTTTTTCAGTATAATATTGTGTATTGAATCCATTTTGATTCATTTTCAAGGCTATAAAGTTAATGATGTAAAAGAATCACAAAAAATCCTAGTTATGAACCTAATTTGGTCATATCATCAAAAGTGTAAAAATGAATGATAAAAGGTTGAATATGCAATAAAAGGTCATGTCTTGTTAATTTTGATATTATTTGATATTTTAAATAAAGTTATAAGGTCAAGAAGATAAAAAAATGCTAAAATATTATAAAAATTGTTAAAAAGCAATGTTCCCAAAATTTGATTTTTATTAGAAGGTAGTCATAAGATGGTTAGGAAGGTGAGAACTATCTAAAAAGGTAAAATTTTATGTAATGGTAATTCAAATAGAGAATAGAGAAGGGGGATATTAAATCAAAAACTTTTTGGAGTGTTTTCTAATTTCTAGTTTTGTGATTTTTACTGTTATATCTATATTTAAAGACCTTGTACAAACTTGGATAGTCTATAAATAGTGTATCATAAATTTAGATAGTTAGAGTTTTGAATAATATTCCTTTTGGTTTTTGGATGGCTCATTTTCATCAAGAAATGAGAAAGTTATGGCTAATTTGGTAACAGATGTTTAAAATCCTCATTGAAAAGGGCTATCTCATAAAACAAGTTTTATTTATAAGAAACTATTGAATCTTACCTTTTTGAAAAGTAGATTCAATTTACTTTCAAATGAATATGGTTTGAGATTTATTGGTTATGTTTTTGAAAAGTCATGTTGATGCCCTGGACAGATTATACATGCAAGTTTCTTTGTTGTTTGTGACAAATTAAAAAAGTGTTGTTATGGGGCCATACTCTCACCATTCCATTTTTGGATGTTGCTACATTTTAGATATGTTATGAGGGTCAATTATTCTAAAGATTTAATGGTGTGATTGAGATATTTTTATCTTATGCAAAAGTTATAGACCTATGTGTATACCTCTATCAAGGAAGACAACAATCCCATATATTCCTAATTATTTATTCTAGAATTGTGGTTCAGTAATCAAATAGGCTCGTAATACCATAAGAATTTGAGACATAGTAGATCGTTACGTCTAAAAAAATTATTATCACCAATAAAATTAGTTTTAATGTTATGAAGGTCAACCAAAGGGATTTTCAAGAATATTCTCAAGAAGGCTACATTTATAACAATTGTCAAAGATTAATGTTTTTGATGATCAGTATATGGAATAGATTTTAACAATATAATTAATTAATTTGTATATTAAATTGGAAAGGGATATATAATGTCTCTTTTGATAGAATTAAAAAACCAATCATAAATGTTACAATTTTGGTGATTTCATGTCTATTTTCCTCTAATGAAGTGTTCTCATACTGAAAAGAAGATTGAATCAACATGATCCTAGAAAGTTGAAGAGTTCTCCATGATTGTCGGCATCAAATTGGTATCTAAGGCCAAAATAAGACCTGGATTGGTAAATTTATTTGAGGATTGTTATAGTTTTGGTTGTAGGATTCTTATCCATCAAAGTTGTAGTGAGAAAGTTGTTGGAAATAATCAAGACTAGCTAGGTTACTGAGAGGGGAGGGGTGAATTAGTAACCTCAAAAACTTTAAATCAATTCAGTACTTAATCCATTCATCTAATTTACTATATGCATGAGAAAGATAAAAATTTATAACACATTAACATAGAATTTTGGTGACCTAGAAACCTTCCAAATAAAAACTAAAACTGGGGTGGGGATGATACCCACAAAACTTCACTACTACAATATAAAGTTGGCCTGTTAGGGCTTACATTGATCACTTCTGATGATCTACCCTATTAAAAGAAATTTGGACTCCTAGATCCACCTTGTTAGAGGATTTGCAAACATACAATGAAGTATGCACTCTGTTAGGAGATTTATACAAAGACTGTTAAGTCTACCCAGTTAAAGGATTTACAAAACTGATTCACCTGTTAGGATGAAATAACAGATCTACTTACAACTTGATTGCTGATTAGATCCTTGAAGTACAGATCACCTCTTGTGACTGATGAATCTTTACTGCTCCTTGTAGACCTTGTTGAATACTTTGCTCTGTTGCTGATTCACATTTACTCTTCTTCAAATCATTACATGTCCATTCCTTGATATACAAACACACATTGTAAATGATATAATACATTACATATATATCATTCCAATAATTACAATTGCAAGGTCGGCCAAAACACAAGCGAACAAAATATTATTGAGTTGGCCAAATAGTAGAAAGCTTGAGTTCTTCAAGCTGACTTGGTGACCTTCTGATACTTGGCATCCACTACATTACTCGGCATCGTCATGCACTCGGTAGAAGTAGAAGCTCGGTCCATACTAATCACACAATGTGGCTTGGAACTCGGTAACCATTGGAGACTCGATAGATATAGTGTCACTTGGTAAAAATTGAATCCTTCATTTACCTTGCTTTCAATCGGTAAACACTACACATCCATCATTGGTAAACACTAGCTTCCATTACACAAACTGATGACTCGATAGACAATGTGAAGCTTGGTGAACACTGTAGGCTCAGTAGACACTACTGGACTGCACACTCACTAGGTAGCTTCAGGAATGCTCGGTGTGAACTGCTTAAGTGATGAACCTACAAGGTAACCACTAAATTCTTAGTATACATTATAGACTGAGTGATGAGCTCAGTAATTATTCAAAATTAAATAAGTGTTGTCACTAATGACATATACAATATAATGCCAACAAAAGTGTGTGTGGAAAACCTAAGAAGGGGTCTTAATATTGTTTCCATTAAGAAGAAGATGGGTAGAATATGAAAAGAGAGGGACCACTAAGAGAGGGTGGTAGTGAATCTTCTAGTATCTTGGATGGGTAATATGGCATCATGTTGGTAGTTGTGTAGTATCAAGAGGAGTAGTAGATTTCTAGAACCTTTGTATGACAACCATTAATGCTCTAATTATAGGGGAACTTGAGAATAAAAAGGAAAGGATGGTCACACACACTTTAATAAGAGACAAAAGAAGGTGAAACATGAAAATGAAATTTTGAAGGAGATTTTTGACATAATTCTTTCTTTGTAAGTCATTTCCAAGAGACTTCGAAAACTATCAAGGTTGGTAGTATGGTGCAAGAGCATTCATGGCACAAGCACAATCAGAGGATAAAAGATGACAACATGGTCAAATTATTTGTTTTTTAATATAATGGGTTTATAATACATGTTTATTTAATCTATTTTTATTCAATTGCAAAACTATGAAGCCATCAATGTAAAAGAATCACAAAATATCCTAGTTATTAACCTAGGTTGGTCATATGGTCAAAAGTGTAAAAATGAATTATGAAAGGTTGAATATGAAGTAAAAGTTTTGATTAAGTAAAAATAGGTTTTGAAGGACCCAAAACCTTTTATAGATTACCAAATAGAAAGTCTAAGAAAGCCCATGAGGAACTATGAATCAACACCAAAAAAATAAGAAAAACTATGACAAGAATCCTTGAAACATCAAATAGGATAAAAGACAACAATAAGATAGCAAAAAGATAGCATTAGGACAACTATAAGGTCTTTAGTAATCAATAACTTGATTTACAAGGATATTCATGTTCACAACAGAGGCCTTTAGCTCATCAATTTCTTTGTCATCCATTACCTCTATCCTCTTTGAATTTTCCCTTATGCATTTACTAGGACCTCGATCCTCTTCCATTTCCTTAGAACCTTGAATTCTCCCCTATTCTAGTTTGTCCAATAGAATCTAATGTTATCCACAACAATCTTCAAGATGGAAAAAATCTAGTCTGTAAGTTTCTTTACCAAATTCTCAATATTGTCAACTTTGTTTTCCATAACATCCATCCTTTTCTATATTTTCTTGATCATTTTCTCCATAGCTCTATTCTTCACTTCTATAAGTGGGATTCTCTTCATTAAATTTTTTACTTCTTCCACATTCCTAATAACATCAAAGAGTATCCAAATGATGACCAAGAGTCCTCTCACCTCTAGTAGTCATGCTTAGCTAGTCAAAATTCCTCTTGAAATCCTACATCTATTCCTTCATACTACTAATGTTCCTTTTCATCACACCCAGGTTTCCAAGCATACCTTCATATACCCATGTCCATCTTGGGCATTGCTCTAATTCAAGTTTTCCTCATACATATCCAGAGCATTTGTTTCAATATCCACCTCCTTGATGCCTTTATCCTTAGCCTTCCCTTGAGATATCACCTTCTTACCTCTCATATCCTTCTTTTTTATTAGAGGTTGATCATCAGAGGGAATGTTCATAACTCTACCGGTCTTCTTCGCATTGGTTCTAGTAATGATCCTACCAATTTTTCCTTTGGTTTTCTTTCCTGTATCCTCCTCAAAATCCTCATCATATGAAGTAAAATTTCATGTTTAGTCCATTTGATATTATTTTAGGGTTTATACAAATTACTAAGGTTAATAGGAGCAAAAATATAAAACTATTATAAAAGTTGTAAAAATGCAATGTTGCCAAAATTGAAAGTTTTACAACATTTGCACCAAAAGGTGGTCATAATTTGGTTAGGAAGTCCATAACTAAATAAAATGGTATAAATTTTATGTAATGGTCATTCAAAAATGGAATAGAGGAGACTAAATTGGAACCATTTTCAAGTATTTTGTAGTTTCTTGTTTTGTATATTTCACTATTATATCTCTGTTTCCATGCCTTGGATGAGCTTGTAGACTTGGAAATAGTGTATTATGAATGCATATAGTTATATTTTTGAATAATTTTCCTTTTGGTTTTTGGATGTCTCATTTTCATCAAGAAATGAGAAAGTTATGGCTAATTTGATTTAAAAAGATATTTAAAAATGTCATTTTATGTGATGATTATATGACAAATTCTAACCATGGGAAAATGTTGACTCTTACCTTTTTGAAAATTAGATTCAATTTAATTGTAAATTAATGTGGTTTGAGACTGATTGGTTAAGTTTCTAAAAAGTTATGTTGATTCTTTAGGTAGATTAGACATGAAAGTTTCATGTTTATGATAAATAAAAATAATTGTTTTACAGGGGTCATATCTCAACATTCCACCATTGGATGTTATTGAATTTTGAATATGTTGTGAAAGGTCAAGTTTTCTAAAGGTTAATGGGTGAAATTGAGAATTTTTTATCTCATGCAAAATTTATGGACATTTGTGTATAGGTCCAACAAAGAAAAAAGCAAACAGGTATATTCTGGATAAAAAAAATTTACAATTGTGGTTGAGGAATCAAATTGGCTGATAAGACCATAAGAATTGGAGATATGATAGATCTTTAATTATATAAAAATAAATATTATTACCATTAAAATGAGTTTTGATGTTAATAAGGTCAACCAAAGGGATTTTCAAGAATTATCTTGGGAAGTTTGAATTTAGAACAACTATCAAAGATTAATGTTTGTGATGATCAGTATATGAAAAAGATGTTGACAATGGAATTAAGTAATTTGCATGTTGAAGTGGGAAGGTATATATAATGTCTCTCTTTATAGGATTAAATAACCTATCATAAATGTTAATAGTTTGGTGATTTTATGGTGATTTCATGTCACTTTGCCTCTAGTGAAGTGTTCGCATAATGAAAAGAAGATTGGATCAATAGGATTCTAGCAAGTTCAATAGTTCTTCATAATTCTCAACATCACTTGAGAACCTTCTACCTCCCCATCTCACACAATAAATAATGGGATATCATTCATAATTGTGCCACTAATAGTATATTTTTACCTTTCATATCTATGCATTGGTAATATTTAATCTCATGGCACCATGTGGGGTTGAACTCTTTTACATAGTGAGAATTTTACTTCCCTATTTTTTTTGCCCACATAGTCATTTTGATTTTTTCTAGAATGAATATTTTTATTGCTTCATTGGTGTTGGGGTCATCTAGCAATTTAATGGCCCAATTAGTTAACCATTTTTTATTCGGTTTCATCCACATTTTCTTTCTTTGGGCTAGCTCCTCTTCAACCACATATTTGGGTCATCATTTTGTGTCCATATTTTCCACCTTGTTAAATATCTTAATAGATGAATAACCACAAAGGCTTCCATTGGTAACATCCTTGATTTAGCCAAGAAGATCTTGTATAGTATTTTTGATTTGACCTTAAGGTTAGTAGTGATGAGGTTCTTTTGAATTATTTATATTTTCTTCCATGTAGTTACATAGGTTGCTTCACCAAACCTCACACACGTATAGCACAACTGGGGTGATCATTAGTGCAAAGAATGTTCTTTTTGGGTTTTCTAGTCCCAAAGCTCTACTTATCTACAACTATTTCATAGCAAAATGAAAGCCCTCCAACCAATGTATCCTCTTGGCTCTACAAGTTTCACAATTGAGGTTGTTGTTAAAGTGTATGCCCAAGTATTTATAATCTTACACAAGAGTATTTCCTTCAAATTGGAAGTCAACTTTCCTTTGTCTCTTTCTTAGAGAAAAAAACCATAACTTTAGTCTTGCTAGTGTTCACTTTCATCCCAACTTTGTGAAAAAATGTGTCCAGATATTTCAAGTGTTCTCTTAGATCCTTGATTGTTTATACAATTAGAAGGACATAATCCTCATATAGAAGAAACTTCATCACATATTTATCAATTTGGACTCCCTCTCCTAAATTTTTTTTTAACCATTCCTCCAACTTGTCAATATAAGAGCCAAATAGGGTAGGCAAGAAATGTAAACTTTTCTTAACCCCAATGTCATGATTTTTTTTTCTGATTCTAGCTTTAGCATTCTAATAAAGTATATGAATGAAAACTCTAAGATCATTTGAAAGTTTATGTTTCTCCATCCATTTAAAAATTTTGTCTCTAGGAAGAGTGTCAAAATATTTTTTTTAAATCCATGAAACAACAAAAACCTATTTTCCTTCAGTATCCCAAAACTTCTCAATAAGGTGTCTAAGAGTGATGTAATGGTCAATTGTAGAATATTTTGGTCTAAATCTAGCCTTCCCGTTTGCTCTCTTTTCTTCTTTCTTAGCCCAACTACTAATTTTCCACTCTATCATGCCCCCAAATAGTTTTCCAAGGAGATTATTAACCATAATCATGTGGTATTTAGATGGATTATTGATATCTCTACTCTTGTGTAGTTGTATGACCACACTAGTGATCCAAATTTTTAGAAATCCTTTTTCATTAAATTTTTTGAAAATATCTAGGATGTGTTGAGAAAAGAGTTACATGCCCCACTTTAAAATTTCATCTTGAAACCCATCAATAACTTTTTCTTTCTTACTTGCTAGATTCTTTATCCCTTGCTTGGTATCCTCTATTGAGAAAAGTTCAATAGAGGTGTATTTCTATATATAAAATCCCCCCTCTTCTATCAATTATGCCCAACCTCAACTTCAAATCAACATTGGGACTCATCTGTCACTTCTAGAGCCATAATCACTAGTCTCTTGTTTATCCATGATTAGATCTTAATGATAAGTGTGGACTTCTTAGTGGATAAATGTATACTCACTATATTTAAGTACATTTTCAAAGATATAAATAAAGGACAATATGTACCATTCATAAATATTTAAGTATTTTGTCTATTAATTGAACCTATCTAGGATTAATGTACAAAAATTTGTTGAAATTCAACTATTCATCTTCTATATGCTTTATTATCCTTTAGCTATTTCAAACAACATAGGCATGAACTCTTGATGCATCTAATCAAAGTTATTTGAAATATTGGTAGTTTGTAGAATGATATATGATTCTCGGTTTGCTACATGTGTCAATTGAAAGTTACAATTAATCTATATATTTGAAAAAATAATATTTATTTAATATTTAATTTTTAATCATGATGCTTAAACTAAGTTAGTTCGTCAACTTTTTAGAGATCCTAGGCTTACAAGTATGAGATGTTAAGAAGAGGGGTAACTAGTTACAACAATTATGTTACTATTGTTTGTCGGCTTTGAATACTTTGTGTGAACTTATTTTTTTATTTGTATTTAATTATTATTTAGGCTCTCTCATAATACTCTTCCTTGTTAGTAGAGCCCAAAGTATAGATGGAAACCCACTCACACACTTTAGCTCAATTATGTCCATGATTTGATAATAATTTTAGATTTAGTTCTAGCTAGACATTTTTTTTTAGAGCAAAGTCTCTAATGATTCTTTGAGAATTATAAAGATCAATTTGGAGCATCAACACTCATCTCATTCATGCTTCATTTAATTATTTTTCCTTGTATGTTCAATGTAGTCACATACTCTAAACCAATTCAATATATTATAGATCCTAGGATGTAAGAATATGTTACCCAAACCCTTAATAGGTACATTCCTTTGTAATAAATGATGGAAGGTCAAACTATGCCATGATTGCTTTGAATAGAGAAAAAGGAAAAAAGATTAAATTTTTATGATCACAAAGTTGTGGTGAATGACTTGATTACCTAGTATCATAAAGTTATTCTTACACTCCACTAACTTGGTTGAAATGGCCTTTCTATTTAGTAAAGATAGTTCACTTTCCCTATCTTTATTTTCAACTTCCACATGTTCCTTTGAGATTGTCTCAATATTTCTATAAATTTTTTGCAAGCTATCGGGTCCTTCCAAATTATAACCCTTGTTTACCTCTATAAATAGAAGAAACACCATGCCAATTGTATACTTGACATAATAATTATGCAATTACCCTGAAACATGTCCAATAATTGTGGCTATTTTGTTTCATAGTACACAACTCATTGGTAAAATATCTGGCGATAATAGAAATGTAAAGCTAGATGATGAAATATTATTTGTGAGTTTAGTACTTTGCTATTCTCAACTCTTTTACTTTCATTTGAAAAGCTCAAGTGCCTATTTTAACATGCAAACATTGGAGATACAAATGATTAATTAAAATCACAAGGAAAATATATTCTCCATTAAATCATAAAATATGACCTGTTGGCTTCTAATTTGACACAATTTCAACAACATTTTAAAAGATTAAAAAACCTAGGAATTAGCTAGAAACCAAAATGAATATTTTGAGGAACAAATTAAAAGGACCAACTAACAAGACTCTAAACTATCTTCTCGACTTTGAACCCTATAGAATTCAGGCAAGTATGTAAGGAAACTCAGGTGCGAAAATAGCTTCCTACACTAATCTCATAAGGAAAGTATGGTGCAAATCCTTTTAAAAATCTTCTACACTTATAGATTCAATATCATGTAAACAACATTATTGCAGCCAACCATGCATACAGAAAATAGATAGAGAAAGAACACATAACACAAAGATTTTCCAGTGGGGAAAAACCTTTCGGTAAAACAACCCCACCCCTCCAGAACCTGCACAATGTATTGTCTTCAACACAAGATTACAATACACTTGCAATGCAAGTTCAACATCAACAATAGAAGACTCCAGCAACACCTCAGTACCTAAAAACTTTCATCTATCACACTATTGTATTAAAACATGCAATACTCATTCTATGAACATCTTAAGACCCAACAAAATGCCCACAAAGGAGTTGGGCATTTTTCATGGCTCAACCACCAAGAAACATGCACAATGCCACATGTACATCCAATACCAAGAAAAGGGTGTCCATCCCTTGAATAGGCAATGAAAGCTTGTCATAGAATTCACCAAAAATAGTGGTCACAAGAGAAGTGTAAGGGAATCCGTCATACCAACCTATTTTTGGCATATTCTCTTACACACACCAACCACTCATTCTTGGGCACCCAAATAGGCCTCATGTCATAAGATGCTCTTACACCTGTCATAGCTTATTCCTTAAATAGCTCTTATGCAACATAGGAATCCATCATAACCATTTCAGCCATGATCTCCTTCACAGACTTCAAGATGCCGACACATGTAAGTGATCAACATGCAAACTAGACATGTACACTCACATTTACATATTATTTGCAAAAATACATTTTAAAAAACAAATAATAATAAGAATAGGAATTATACAAGGTTGAGACACCTTATTCCTAACATTCTCCCACTTGTCGAACACCTTGTAAGAGCAACAGGAACTAACCACTATAGGCCGAAAGGCCCATAGACTCTGAACACCATCTAAACTTCTCAGTGCCCACTAGGTTCGTTAATGCATCTGCAACATTCTTCATAGTATCTACCTTCTCCAAATTTACCTTTCCATCTTCCACCATATCTCTCACAAAGTGAAACTGCACATCAATGTGCTTCGTTCTAGCATGGAAAGTTGGATTCTTCGCAAGGCAAATAGCACTATGACTGCCACACCAAATAGTAATCTGTTCTGCATCAACATCAACATCAAAACACAATCTCTTAAGCCAAATGGCTTCCTTACAAGCATAATTAGTAGCCATGTACTTAGCTTCTGTAGTGGACAAAGCAACCACAGGTTGTCGCTTACTCATCCAACTAATGGCACCACCAAACATAGTGAACACATAACCACTGGTGGATCTCCTGCGATCAATATCACCTACCCAATCTAAATCCACAAACCCATGAATACAAACTAAATGCAAAGATCCAAAAGAGTTACGATGATAACATATGGAGTAATCTAATGTACCCCTCAAATATCTGAATACTCACTTAACTGCATCCCAATGTATCCGTCCAGGATTAGCCATAAATTGACTCAGGACTCCCATTGCTTGGGTAATGTCTCGTCTACTACAAACCATATCATAGATAAGACTGCCAACTGCACTAGCATAAGGTACTCTACTCATGTCCTCCACCTCACTAGGAGATTTTGGACAATCATCTACAGATAGCTTTGTTCCCACAAAAATAGGAACACATAGTCGTCTACAATCTGCCATGTTGAACCTGTCCAACACAGACTTCACATACTTACTCTGGCTCAACCAAAGTTTTGTATTAGACCTATCTCTACTGATTTCCATACCCAAGATGTACCTAGCTACCCCAAGATCTTTCATCTCAAACTGTGCTAACAACTGATATTTAAAATCAAAAATCATACCCTTACCCTTCCCAAACAGCAACATATCATCAACATATAATGCAACAATAAGAAGGCGATCATTTTCAACTCTGAAATAAACACAATGATCTGATTTCAATCTTACAAATCCAATTTACAACACAAAGGCATCAAATTTAAGGTACCACATCCTAGGAGATTGCTTCAAACCATATAGAGATTTCTTCAATCTACAAACAAAGGATTCTTTACCTTTAACAATGTAGTGCTCAGGTTGTGACATATAAATCTCTTCCTCCAAATCACCATGAAGGAAAGTTGTCTTCACATCCATCTGTTCTATCTCTAAATCATATGATGCAGCAAGAGATAACAAAAATCTAATGGATGTCAACTTTGCAACAAGAGAGAATATTTTTCCATAATCTATTCCCTCTACTTGTGAATACCCCTTTGCAACCAATCTAGCTTTGTACCTTTCAACACTGCCATCTGCACAGAATTTCTTCTTGAACACCCATTTATAGCCAACAGATTTTCTCCCTTTAGGAAAAGGTACAAGGTCCCAAGTTTTGTTTTTCTCTAATGAAGCCATCTCATCATCCATAGCCTCAATCCAGGAACCTGCATCTTCCATGCCCAAAGCCTCTTCCATAGATCTAGGCTCATCAGTGTTAGTAATCAAAGCAAAAGCACAACTGGAATCTAACACAGAATAACCAAACCTTTTTGGTTGCTTTCTTTCTCTCATGGATCTCCTCAAGGGCTGAGGTTGAGGTTGTTCTTCCTCTTCTTCTAAACTATCAGAGCTGCTAGAGCTCTCCTCATCATTAGACCCAACATGGTCTCTCTGTTCAGTCTTCTCAAGGGTAGGAGGCAACTGAACATCTTTTTCCTTTTCTTTTTCATCTAGTTGTAGCACAATAGGAGAATATGTTAGCTCTCTAAAAATAAAATTTCTGTTATACAACACCTTACTAGTCACAGGATCCCAAAGCTTGTATCCTTTCACACCAGCACTGTACCCGATGAAAATAGATTTAACAGCTTTGTTTTGCAACTTAGATCTTTTCTCCTTTGGAACATATACATAAGCTTCACAACCAAAAACACAAAGATGTCTAATTGAAGGCTTCTTAACAGACCACACCTCCATGGGTGTCTTACCAAAAAGGGCTGATTTAGGAGATCTATTAACCAGATAGCAAGCAATGGTCATAGCTTCGGCCCAAAACCTTTTTTCTAAACTAGCTCCACTAAGCATACTCCTAGCCTTCTCCATCAGTGTCCTGTTCATTCTCTCTACAACTCCATTTTGCTTCGAGGTATAAGGAGTTGTCTTATGCCTCTTGATACCTTGTTCTTTATAGAACTGTTCAAACTTTGCTAAGAAAAACTCACCACCATTGTTAGTTCTCACACACTTAATCTTCTTACTAGTCTGATTCTCTACAAGGGCTTTAAATTCCTTGAATCGACTAAAGACTTGTGTCTTACTTTTAAGGAAATAAATCCATGTCCTTCTACTGTAATCATCTATGAAAGATACAAAAAATACAAACTTGGAGATCGAAGGAACTTTTACAGGACCAAATACATCAGAATGAATAAGATCCAAAACATCAGAAGATTTGTGAGAACTAGAGTAAAACTGAACATGATTTTGTTTACGATATACACAATGTTCACAGAAGTCAAACTCGAGATTGCAATCATTTAACCCCTCAATGAGATTTTTGTTTTTTAGGGTTCTGAGACCCTTCTCATCAATGTGGCCAAATCTCATATGCCACAACATTGTCTTTTTTGCAGGAAGCTTTCCTTCCAAAGTGTTTGCATTGCAATTGGAACCAATAACCACAAAATTTTTCACTGCTTATTCAAATGGTGAGGATGAAGAACTATTACATAGAGGAATACATGCATCTAGCTAAAACAGAGTACCTCTCCTAGTACCCTTAGCAAGCACCATCGATCCTCTAATCATCTTACATCCTTCTTTTGGAAAAACAACTTGCACACCTACATCATTTAGCATACTTACAAATAATAGGTTTCGTGCTGGACCTGGAATGTGCATAACTCCATTGATTCCCTTTACTCGTCCATCAGGAAATTTGATAGTGACCCTTCTGTGTCCAACTATCTTCAGGTGAGAATCATCACCCAAGTACACCTTTCCACCATCAAACTCTTCATATCTTGAGAACCAGTTTCAATAAGAGGTCATGTGAAAAGATGCACCCGAGTCAACCAACCACACATCATCAGATGCATGGGCTTCCAAAGCTATGATGAATGCATCGTCATCTTCTTGAGATTTTTCAAAACTAGAATCTAAGGCTTTCTTCTTCTTCTTAGGCTCTTTACAGTCTTTACGAAAGTGCCTAGTCTTTTCACAGTTCCAACATTTTTCCTTGGACTTATTGGAAGTGTTTGACTTCCCATGGGATTTGGATCTACCCTTATTGTCAAACTTATTGTCATTTTTCTTTCCTCTTTCCATGGATCTCCCATGAACATCAAGGGCTTCTTTTTTCGAAACGGAAGCCTTTCTCCGCATCTCCTCTGATAGCAACGAAGACACCACATCATCCATTTTGAAGGTGACTAATGTGCTTCTGAGAGGCATCACAAGATGGTCCCATGAATCCAGTAAAGAACACAAAAGTGTGTAGCAACAATCCTCCTCCTCTAACTTGACACCAGCTGATGTCAACTGTGTAGCCAGCAGATTAAATGCATTTAAATGATTCGTTAAGGATCCACCTTCCTCCATTCGTAGAAAATACAACTTCTTCCTCAGGAACAACTTGTTCACCAGAGATTTGGCCTGATACATGGCCCCAAGTCTTTCCCACAAACTATATGTGGTTTTCTCATCTAGAACATTCAAAAGGACTGCATCGATTAAATATATTCTTATGAGACCCTTAGCTTTACGGTCTTTGATATCCCAATCTGCTTGAGTTATAGTTGCTGGTCTTGTAGCGCTTGTAGTCACTTCCCATAGGTCATAATCTTCCAACATGTCTTCCATCTTGAGTTTCCACAACTCAAAATTAGTGCCATTAAATTTCTCCACGTCCATTATTCCATATGATGAACTCACCATCTCAATCTGCAAATAAGATTTAGGATACTCTGCACAAGACTCCCACTCAACTTGAGATTAGCTCAAAAAACCCTACCCAACAACTAGGATCAAAAGTTGATCAAGCTCTGATACCACTTGTAAGGAAACTCAGGTGCGAAAACAACTTCCTACACTAATCTCATAAGGAAAGTATGGTGCAAATCCTTTTAAAAATATTCTACACTTACAGATTCAATATCATGTAAACAACATTATTGCAGCCAACCATGCATACAAAAAATAGATAGAGAAAGAACACATAACAAAAAGATTTTTTGGTGGGGAAAAACCTTTCGATAAAACAACCCCACCCCTCTAGAACCTGCACAATGTATTATCTTCAACACAAGATTACAATACACTTGCAATGCAAGTTCAACATCAACAATAGAAGACTCCAGCAGCACGTCAGTACCTACAAACTTTCATCTATCACACTATTTCATTACAACATGCAATACTCATTTTATGAACATCTTAAGACCCAAAAAAATGCCCACAAAAGAGTTGGGCATTTTTCATGGCTCAACCACCAAGAAACATGCACAATGCCACATGTACATCCAATACCAAGAAAAGGGCGTCCATCCCTTGAATAGGCAATGACAGATTGTCATAGAATCTGCCAAAAACAGCGGTCACAAGAGAAGTGTAAGGGAATCCATCATACCAACCTATTTTTGGCATATTCTCTTACACATACAAACCACTTATTCTTGGGTGCCCAAATAGGCCTCATGTCATAAGATGCTCTTACACCTATCATAGCTTATTCCTTAAATAGCTCTTACGCGTCATAGGAATCCGTCATAACCATTTCAGCCATGATCTCCTTCATACACTTCAAGATGCTGACACATGTAAGTGATCAACATGCCAACTAGACATGTACACTCACATTTACATATTATTTTTAAAAATACATTTTACAAAATAAATAATAATAAGAATAGGAATTATACAAGGTTGAGACACCTTATTCCTAACAAAGTATACCTAGGAATTCATCTTCTCTAAATATTTTCAATTCTTTCTATGAGTTCCAGTATAACATATGATTGTCTTAATTCTTCTAATTCTAGGACTATGAAAGTAATGATAAATGGCTAATCTATCAAAACCTAAAACTCCATGAATCAAGTATAGGCTTACTTTTCAAATCTACAACAATAAAACAACAAAAGAATGATCTATAAAAGGCTTTATACCACATAGACATTCCAAATTAGATCAAGTTTAATGGATGACCAATGCCTTATCTATTGGGCTATTATCTCATAGGAACTTGACATTTATTTATTAGATCTATTTTAACATTTTGTGGTAAGAATATTAATATACAATTCTAGATCTCATTCTTATCAAAATCTGTTGGAAATATTCAAGATATGACAAGTTACTGAGAGGGGAGGGGTGAATCAGTAACTTCTAAAATTTCAAACAATAAAACTGTATACTGATATATTCACCATTCATCCAAGTAACCTACTGTAAGCATGAAACAAAATCATTTGCAACACTTGAACACACAGATTTGGTGACCCAGAAACCTTCCAAATAAAAAGTAAAACTGGGGTGGGGATGAAACCCACAAGCTTCATTACTGCAGTATAAAGTTGGCCGGTTAAGGCTTACAATGACCACTTCTGGTGATCTGCCCTGTTAGGAGCACAAAGGATTGCTAGATCCACCTTGTTAGAGGATTTCCAAACATACAATAAAGTATGCACTCTATTAGGAGATTTACAAAAGACTATTAAGTCTACCTTGTTAAAGGATTTACAAAAACTGATTCACCTATTAGAATGAAATAGTGGATCTGATTACAACTGATTGCTGATAAGATCCACTATGCTCTGATTCACCTTGATGTGATAGATAAAGCTTTTCTGCTCCAAAATTTGACCTTGCTGAATATCTTCACAATTCAGCCCACATACTTTCGCACGCATGTATTTCTTTCACACTTTCGCAGTTTCATTAATCACAATTTCTATTGCCATTGCAATTGCTTTTCATCTCATTTCTTACTTCCTTACATCTGAATGATACAATACATTACATATATATACCATCCAAATAAACAATGCATGCAAGGTCGGCCAAAACAACAAGTGCAAATCTCTATACAAAGTCAGCCCAAGGTAAAAACTCGGGTTCACTGAACTGACTCGGTGTCCTTCTGATACTCGGCGTCCACTGCGTTACTCGGCATCGTCATGCACTCGGTAGAAGTGAAGGCACGGTTCATACTAAACACATTGAGTAGTTCTGAACTTGGTAACCACTGGAGACTCAGTAGAAGAGATGTCACTCGGTGAATACTTCTATCTGAACTGTAGCTCGGTGATCAAAGGAAACACTTGATAGAACCTTGTGACTTGGTGATAGTTAGTTTCCTTGATATCTGTCTGAGCTCGGTAAAAATTAATTTCCTTGATAACCTCAGGAGCTCGGTTATCATGAAGTTCTCAGTTACATCTTAGTACATCTTCACTCAGTCAAAACTGATTCCTTTCTTTACCTTGAACACTCGGTAAACACTGGCTGCTTTGTTCACCTTGATCACTCAGTAAACACTGACTTCTTTGTTCACCTTGATTACTCGGTAAACACTAACTTCTTTGTTCACCTTGATTACTCGGTAAACACTAACTTCTTTGTTCACCTTGATTACTCGATAAACACTGAGAACTAGGTAAAGCTTGGCTTCCGGTGAGAGCTCGGTAAGCATTCAGAATCCAATAAGTGTTGTAACTAATGACAAAAATGTATCATAATGCCAACAATCTCCCCCTTTGGCATTAGTGACAAAAACACTTATGAGACAAAATTTATCTGACATGCTGATGACTGATTCTGAATCTACAACTCCCCCATAGAATAGCTTTGTTATATACAACTCCTCCATAGAATGTACATACATTATTTACATGAGCTGTATATCTCTTCCTTTGTATAATTTTTCTGAAAACACTTATTCACCCATAGTATACATATCCAACAATAATCTCTCCCTTTTTGACAATAATGCCAAAGAATAAAAGAATATATATACTTATATAGAAACACCAAAATGAGAGATGAACTCTGAATGTACCTGGAGAATAAGCTGGAGAGTCTTATCCCAATTCTCTTGCAAAATTTTGCAGGTGGAAAGAGCTATTTGAACTTCAGCCGAAAGTTCAATCACATGATCTGCAATGGAGAAGTTATTATCATGGATTAATGTCTTTGAATGTGCAATATGCTTCTGCATTGAATCCATGATGGGAAGGATCATGTTTTGGATATCTATCAATGTAGATTGGATCCTTGCCTCTTCCCTCAACAGCTCTGCCTGCTTCTCTGACAAAAAATTGATTCTGAGGTGATGAGATGAGCTTGAACTGGGGTCAAGCTTCAATTTCTGTGCGCTTACCTTCAGATCTTCATCAATTTTATTTAATTTCTCTCTTATTCCTTTAGTGTACTCGGTAACATCACAAAGTTTAGCAAAAAGAGATGTTACATTATTAAAAGAATTTTCCATATCTACCAAAACTGAGGTTAATGCAACCTGATTTATTGCAATGTTCTGGGCAATGTTCCCTAATACCTTATTATCAAATTTCTTTTCTGCACGCTCAATTAGCTTTTCTTGTCCGGAGGCATCTTCATTGAATTTATTAACTGCTTCTTCCAATTGAATCAAAATGTGTTGAGAAGTATCAACATCAACACCTATAGCCTCAGTAATTATGTTTCGAGCTTATTCAATTATCCTATATTCCTTATCCCTTTCTAATCTTAACTGCATCTGAGTAGCCTTTTTCTCAATAAGTTGACTAGCATACCTCATTTCTTCAATGGTAGCATTATCAAAGTCAATCTTTGGAATTACTATCTCTGTGTCCAAGTCAATGTCTTCAGGAATTTCCTTTCCAGTGATCATAAGTCTTAATGGTTGCTTTTGTTTGACTTTTGAGATGACTGGTTTGACCTTTGGAATAGACACAACAGTAGAGACAGAAGGACTAGCAATAAAAACTGGGATGCTTGAGGTTTGAGTGCCAATAGAAGTATGTACAGGGCCAAAAATTTGAGTGCTGGCCAAAAATGGTGATACACTCGGTAATATAGTATCTGAGCTCACTGTGCCTGAAGTAGATGGCGACAAAATTGTAGAACAAATTTGAGTTGTCAAAATTTGAGAACTTACAGCAATACCAACTGATGATGATGGAGTCGAGGAGGCTAACTCAGTAGATGAAAAGGGGTGCAGCTCGGTAGTCGAAGAGGGATGTACCTCGGTATATGAAGTGGTAGTCACTTCTACTGATGATACCTGGAGCTGAGATATGGTAGGTGTAGATGGTAAATCTAGTGTAGATGAACCTACTGAAGCTGACTCCAACCTTGATGATGTCACAGGTTTGGCTGGGGAGTGAGGAAGGGATGAAATAACTACTGCTGCAATTTTTACCGTATCATCCTCCTTATCTTCCTCTTCAGCTTCTTCCTCTTTGTCTTCTTCCTCTTTCTCTTCCATCATTGAATGCAACTCTCCTGGTGTAACTGTGATGGATGGAGTGCTATCTGATTCATCACTGCTGCTGCCGCTGTCATCATCCTTTATTTCTACTGGGTCTACACTGGGCTTATGTAGATGATAGATGTTTTTCCACATGTTTGTAGCATCATTTACAACATGCTCTATATCTTTGATCAAAACCAAACAAGTGTGGAATCTGATCATCATTTTACCTTCATAGGTTTTCAATTCAAATTTTACCTCTGCTCCAGTGAGACTAGGCCGAAGATTTTTCAGGGATTGCTCATATATATCTTTTACCGTCTTGGTGGCTAACTCCCATCTTGGCTGTACTCTCTCCAGTAGTTCTTTAGAGATATGAGGAGCAATCTGGTCCGGGGAGTATTTCCATTTTCCCATTTTGTTAAGTACCAGTTCCTCAATTTGCATTTTCTCTACATCAGTCCTTGTCTCAAATCTTAATGCCTTGAAATTTGCGATGCCAGCTCCTTCTTCCAATGATTTGAGCCTTTGCTCGAATGTAGGTGCAGGTTTGACCAATACAGGTTCCTGAATACCTTTTCTCGTTCTCCAAGTGAATACTGCAGTAGGCTGCTTCTTGGGCTTGGTAATGATTACCTTACCTTTCTTCTTTGCCGGTTGCTCTTTTTCTGATTCTTTTTCTCCTTCTTCTTCTTCTTCACTTTCTTTATCTTCACCTTTTCTCTCGGTGACCATAAGAGGACTCATTTCAGTTTTTAGTTTGGCCACTTTCCTTTTACCTTTGCTGATGGCCTATGGAATTTTGATTTCCAGTTCAATTCTGGCCTTTGCTTCATCATAAGTACCAAAAATTTGTTGCCTTGGGTCTATTGGCTCATTTACCAGTGCTTCAATGATATCCCTTGTTTCATCAATATTTACCTCATATGGAAGAGGTTTCACCCATGCAACTCGGGGTCTAACTACCTGTATGTACACTTTGTCACAGTCAACCATGAAACAGACATCATCCTTATACTCTTCAACAAGTTTTGGAGGTATTCTGAATCTGTTGTTCATCCTTTCCTTGAAATCTTCAAAATAATTGTCCATTACTTTGTCAAAGTTCATACCTATTTCTGCTATGAATTCATTTATTTGATACAAAATTGGAGTATCTTTCCTCCATACAACTGTATGGAAAGAATTTTTGTACATAGAAAAATAAACAAACTTGCAAAGAACCAAATTTACAAGGGTTTGTCTTTGCAGTCCTTATGCTTTCCATGTTTTTATTGAATTGTTTTAATAGCACATCAGCTAGGTCAAACTCCATACTTTTCTTTACAATTTTATATGCCAAATCTACAGCCTCGCAAGGTACACTATTCAGCCTGCTGGAACTATATAGTTTGTATGCAATAACATAAATACCAAATTTCAGTTCTATATCTGAAACATTGTTGAGCTTTAAACCTCTGCCATCTCATTCAGCTTGGGTTTTCCTCTGTAACTCATCCCGTCCTAGGATTTTGGTGGTTTTGGCTTTGCTGAGCATCAGGAGACTCGTGATTTTGTGAATCATCTTCTTGGTTATCAAAACTAGTTGTTCCAACCACAACTGACCATTATGCACTTGGCTCAAGATATACCTCACCCATTTCACTTGGAAGCTTCTTGGCAGATGCGGGATATGGGTTAAGCCTTTGGTTTCCAAATGTTTGAACTCAGGTTTTAGGGTTCCATCCACGCATAACTTAGCTAGGGTTCTATCCATATCTAGTGTCCCTATTTCTTGCACAGTACACTTGAAATGAGTACGAATATCATTGATTAGAAGTACCTTTGGAGGAATCTGTGATTGAGCTCCATGCGGGTCGAGTGATTCAGCGATGGCAGGAACAAGCTTGAACGTCGATGCCTTCCATTCCGTTCCCTTCATAAGCATTTCAGATCCTTTCTTCGCCTTGCTGCTGCTAGTGCTTGCGAAAGCCATTGCTGCTCGGTGAGTAAGAAGATTTCGTAAGAATACTTCGCTGGAAAATCTCTTCAAATCACTTGAACTCACTTGAAAGCCCTCTTTTTGTAAATCTTGAATTCGCAGTGAAAAATGAGGTTGAAATCTGCCCTTTTGATGAAAAATTTGCCATTAATGTTCAGTATGGAGGTAGATGCAATCGACAGACTGTCATCCACTAGCTCAGCTTAAACTTCGCAACTCGATGACCAAAAGAAAATAGGTTAAACCGCCCTTGACTCGGTAAGAGAAGAACCAACCATTCTCGGTAAGTGCAACTTGGTGAAAGAGGCCTTATTGCACCCGACTGAGCTCGGTAAGGTCATGTATCGACCATGATCCTGATGTATCTGAAATACTGATTTGATCATATTTTCATTCTAGGACTGCTTAGGATATTGCTTTGTAGATACAGTCCTGGTCTTATCCTGATGAGTCTTAATTAGAAATGGGAGAGTCACTCACTTCTTGAGTGACCATTCCATTACTTGAATTATCTGGCTCGGTAGACTTTGGAATCCATTGCTGCTTTATTTGTTTCCGAATATTGTCTACTTTGATTTTCTTCTCATCCTTGACTTTCTTTATGTTCATGCAATTTTTAGATATATGACCAAGTTCTGTACATGTATAACATCTTACAGTGGTATCCCTTTTTCTTAGGTGATGCCTTGCACAATTTATGCTAGTATGACCATATTCTCCACAATAATGACATCTACAGCAAGTGTTGTAGTCCCAACCAAATATTGCTTTGACAAGTTGTTCAGCTGGATTAAATGATTTGGATTTGCATTGTGATGCCTTATGACCTTGCTTTTGGCATTTGTGACATTTACCTTCAAATTTTGGTTTCTTTTTGCATTCATTGGCTTTGTGTCCATGCTGATTGCAATTGTAGCACTTTCCATTAAATTTGCCTTTTCCATTGCTCCAACATCCGTTAGATGTATGACCTAACTTACCACAGTGGCTGCAAGTAGGTTTTTGATTCTTTTGAGTACCCTGTTTGGAGGATTCACCTACTTCCTTGTATCCAAGGCCTGCTTTACCATTTTGTTTATGAAAGTTTTCTTCATTTTGCAGATTCAATTGATCCATGTCCTTTTGAGATTTTACCATTCTCTCATTGACTTTTTTTTCAGAGATTAGATCACTTTGTAAGCTTGCATTGATTTGTCTTTCAGTAATTAAGTCATTTCTCAAATTCTCATTCTCAGATCTCAGATTCATAATTTATTCATTTGCATTAGATAATTGAGTTACAAGATTTTCAAGCTGAGAGGATTGATTATTCCTTACCTCTAAGTCTTCAGCTGCCTTGTTCCTTTGATCCAAGATTTCACATAGCCTGATGGACTGGATTCCTTGTTCCCTTTTGAGCTTTCTTACTTCTTCCTGCAGAGATCCATTCTTTTCTAAGAGTTCTTTTATTGCTTTGTCAGCTTCATCTGAACTATTTGATGGTGAAAAATCTTCAATCTTTTCTTCAACATACTGATGGTCATTCATTTTCTTTGCAAGTTCTTTTCTTCTTTTCAAGGATTGTGAAAGATGCTCTTTTGCTTCATTGAGTTGAGCCATGGCCATTTTCAGATCTATCTTTTCATTCTCAATAGTTTTGTCAAGTCTGAATATCTCCATTGTCTTTGATCTTTGCTCAAGCTGTGAGACTTTTATCTTAAGAACCTTAAAGCTCTGATACCAATTGTTGGAAATATTCAAGATATGACAAGTTACTGAGAGGGGAGGGGTGAATCAGTAACTTCTAAAATTTCAAACAATAAAACTGTATACTGATATATTCACCATTCATCCAAGTAACCTACTGTAAGCATGAAACAAAATCATTTGCAACACTTGAACACACAGATTTGGTGACCCAGAAACCTTCCAAATAGAAAGTAAAACTAGGGTGGGGATGAAACCCACAAGCTTCGTTACTGCAGTATGAAGTTGGCCGGTTAAGGCTTACAATGACCACTTCTGGTGATCTTCCCTATTAGGAGCACAAAGGATTGCTAGATCCACCTTGTTAGAGGATTTCCAAACATACAATAAAGTATGCACTCTGTTAGGAGATTTACAAAAGACTGTTAAGTCTACCTTGTTAAAGGATTTACAAAAACTGATTCACCTGTTAGAATGAAACAGTGGATCTGATTACAATTGATTGCTGATAAGATCCGCTATTCTCTTATTCACCTTGATGTGATAGATAAAGCTTTTCTGCTCCAAAATTTGACCTTGCTGAATATCTTCACAATTCAGCCCACATACTTTCGCACGCATGTATTTCTTTCACACTTTTGTAGTTTCATTAATCACAATTTCTATTGCCATTGCAATTTCTTTTCATCTCATTTCTTACTTCCTTACATCTGAATGATACAATACATTACATATATATACCATCCAAATAAACAATGCATGCAAGGTCAGCCAAAACAACAAGTGCAAATCTCTATACAATGTCAGCCCAAGGTAAAAACTTGGGTTCACTGAACTGACTCGGTGTCCTTCTGATACTCGGCGTCCACTGCGTTACTCGGCATCGTCATGCACTCGGTAGAAGTGAAGGCACGGTTCATACTAAACACTTCAAGTAGTTCTGAACTCGGTAACCACTGGAGACTCGGTAGAAGAGATGTCACTCGGTGAATACTTCTATCTGAACTGTAGCTCGGTGATCAAAGGAAACACTTGATAGAACCTTGTGACTTGGTGATAGTTAGTTTCCTTGATATCCATCTGAGCTCGGTAAAAATTAATTTCCTTGATAACCTCAGGAGCTCGGTTATCATGAAGTTCTCAGTTACATCTTAGTACATCTTCACTCGATCAAAACTGATTCCTTTCTTTACCTTGAACACTCGGTAAACACTGGCTGCTTTGTTCAGCTTGATCACTCGGTAAACACTGACTTCTTTGTTCACCTTGATTACTCAGTAAACACTGACTTCTTTGTTCACCTTGATTACTCGGTAAACACTGACTTCTTTGTTCACCTTGATTACTCGGTAAACACTGAGAACTAGGTAAAGCTTGGCTTCCGGTGAGAGCTTGGTAAGCATTCAGAATCCAATAAGTGTTGTAACTAATGACAAAAATGTATCATAATGCCAACAAAAATCGTCTATGAAAACCAACAAATTCTTCTAAGTTACGTCAAGAATTTACATAACCCATTTAAGATTATAAGAAGAATGTAATTGAAATATAATTCAAAATGAATTACAACTGAGACTTAGTAAAATTTTCTACTAAATATCAGAGAATTAACTGATAACAAAAGAAGAGAGAAGATCTAAAATGTATAGCCAACTTTTTGCATTTTTGTATTACTTTTTTTGAAATGCATATCAATTCCTATCAGAAGAAAACTCTAATGGATGAGAAACTATTAGATCTTTTCATTCTTTCTCTCAAAAAAACTTATACACTATACATATGGGTTGACTCAAGAATGAAAAAGACTTAGTTCAACAAAATGAATCACGATCCTCTTGGAAATCCTTTTATAGAATAAGGATTGGAAAAAGCTTCAGATAGGAGGACACATGTTCAAAAACTAGATACAATAATACTTCTTCATATAAGACAAAATAGTTACATAAGATAATGCTGGAGATAACCAAAATTTGAATAGTTTTCATTTTGGATGTTTAGGATCAACTTCATTGTTGTTAATGCGAGAATACCTACAACATATTAACCACAAAGATAAGATATTTCTTTTAGAGAGTTATCATCCCTCTTCATGTTACTTTGACTTTTCTTGGTATGTTTAGTCTCTATCTCTAGATGGAATTTCCTTAATATTTTCTATAACCTCCTAGATGCTAATATCTTATTCTTCATCTGTCTAGGTGGCTTTTATAACCATGTTCAACTCATTAAGGAACTTATTCCATTTGAAATATGTTAAGTCTCTCACCTCTACAATTGTATTGTTGATGTTTGCCTCCAGTTTATACAAAATATCAATAATATAAAAAACTATTACAATATCAGTTTCCATTATTGTATGCAATAAATCTTCCATGCTTCAAAATATTGTCAAAATAATCAAACCATTCTTGCCACTCCCTCAACTTATTTTCATCATCAACAATTTTCTAGATTAAGCCAAGTGTCCCATTAGAAATGGTTTTCATTTTATTATTTATTAATTATATCTTCCCAGAAAAGAAGTCATTCAAATATTCTACCCTATTTACCATATTCCTTGTGGAAATGATAATATCTTTAGGCAATTCTTTCTTCTATGCCAAAATTGGGACAAGCCTATAAAAAATGGAATGTATGGACTGCACTTAGTGAAAAATAAAGAAAGAATAGATAATGCCTCTAAACATTGATATTCTTCTCCCTGTAAGGCAATGCAACTACTGTGGAGATTTAGTGAAGCTTATTTGAGAACATTTATTTTGTGAGAGAGCATACTCTCTATTTTCATGACTTTTACTTCTTTTCCTTATTCTATCTCTTCCACCTCCATTTGTTAATCTATATGTAAGGTCCACACCAATACCCTACTATAGATCTTGATGAAATAAATATGATCAGGAGTTAATTAGGTTATGATTGACATTTTTGTTACTAATAATGATTTATGAGATCTTATTAGAAGACTAAAGCATATTTTGGTTAATATAAGTATAATACCCATTCAATAACATTAGGTCAATAAGATAAGACTACATGAAAATAAGACAATATAAGTTCAAGCTGAGAACTTGGTCACGAGATTCAAGGTATGATAATGACAACAAGACATAGGTTACTTTCAAAAAACTGGTTTTAAATTATTATGAAATAATTATGGAAACATTCTAACAGTCTGAGGAATTAACCCTAGAAACTCACACGCAAAACCATCATAATGTGATAAAGGGATATTGCAAGGAATGTCACTATGTTTAACTTGATTGGAAGGATACTAGTTAACAAGTCTACATAGTAGTGATTTTCACTTAGGACATTTATGCTAAGATCCATTTTATATGTTTTCATGATTTAGTAAAAAGGACCTTAGAGTTTCATTGTTATGTTGGAAAAAGTTGTTATAATATTTAGAATGATAATTGGTTATGTTAAGAAAGATGATTGTTGATACACATATTTGATATTTCCATGTTTTGAATATTTTATGGAAATGATTAGATGAAAGTTAATTGTATATGTTAATGCAAATTACATGATATTGGATTATTCTGCACTTATATTTATGTATATCTATATTATTTCATTTGTGCTACTGATGTTTAAGTTGAGTGTGTAGGAAAATTGAACTATGGAAATTATTTGGGGAAATAAGGTTCAAACCTATGTGAACATGGTAAAATCCAAGGTGAATCTTTGGAAGATTCAAAACCTCATTGTAATGTGTTTATTTCGTGACGTGATTGTGCATGGGTGTTATAAGTTTAAAGATCATGATTAATTAGTGACATGTCATTGTGATGTGTAAAGTATTTAATGTGTATGTGTGTGTCATTTGACACTTGTGTTGTTTATGTGAAAATGACATGTCATGTGGGATTTTGGGCAAGAAGTCACTTAACCTAAATTTAATCCCCATCATGAAATTTAGTTAACCCACCTTGGAGAGTATTAGGATGAGTCACCTTCATGATGGAATTAAAATTAAAATTTGATAGGAACTTTAGAGAGCCTAAAAGTGATTCTCAAGTGTTATTTTTTGTAAACATAAGTCACCCACATGGTAATAGTATGGGTTTGGGGTCTAAATATAATCATAAGTTGGTCTAGGGGACCTAGGAGACCCTCTAAACTAGTCATTTTCAAGCCAATTCGAAAATTAGAGTGTGACATTACTTCTTTCCTCACCCCTCCACTTGGTTAAGTTCCTATTGGTAGAAAGGTACAAGGGTGTAAGAGGGGTAGGTGGGGTTGGAAGTGGAGGTCCTTTTAGGGAGCTTGTGCCAAACTTAGTGGGTGTTCACCCACTCTCTAATTGTAGAGATAGATAGGGTTTTGGAAGAGGAAGCTTGGACACCAAGAAAAGGAAAGATCTTGATCACTATTTCACAACCATAGCTTGGAAGGAGGTTAGTTCTTCATGCCATGTTTTCTTCATCTCATGAAAGTTGAATATGGAAATTGTAAGAGTTTTCTTGTAGGATCTATGTGTTTGATATTGTGCATGTTGTAAATTTTTATGTATGTGAGTGAGCATGCTGAGTCTATTTGCATTTGGTTTTGTTTTCTTGAATTGTGGTTGTGGATTTAATGTTGTGATGGGTGTGAAGGCTTCACTCACCCTTGGGAGGGAAGAGAAGCCTTGGGGTGAAGGGGTTAGTTGGGCTCAACATTGAAGTTGAGAAATCCTCCTCTTGGAGAGGGGACAATTTTCATGGAGTATGGGCTCCATATATGCCTTTCTATTGTTCTATAGGAGGTATAAGTGAGGATATGTGAAGAGGAGTAAGTGTTGATAGCCTTGTTGAGGCATGTGTTATTGTGAGCCCTGTTGTGGCATGTTTCTTGGAAGTATCATTAAAATATTACAGTTGTAAGTTTTGTTGTTTCACAAGGATATGGCATTCTCCTCCTTGAAGAGCCCCACCTTCACCCAATGTTTATGATTACATTTGTGAATCATTGTGCAAGCCTTGGTTGGGGATTGTAAATGTGTTGTTAAATTGTGGTATTCATGTTGGATTCTTGTTATTGTGATGATGTTTGAATGTATCTTGGTTGAGCCTTGTTTCCCCTAGCGGGGGTGGCCTCCTTGAGGCCTAGGTTGGGAGGTGAGCCTCCATGGTTCCAAGTTTTGTGTTGTCATGCAGGTTTTGAGGAAGTAGATCTTATGGAGAGATTTGTGCATCACCTTTGGAATGATGAGAAACCAAGTGCAGTGAAGATACCAATGTTTACTATGACATCCTATGATTATGCTATGTTATCAAGCTTCCACTTGTTCCTTGAAATGTGAGAGAGATTACTTCTTATAGTACATTATTGTACATGTGTATAGTGAAACTTGAGATATTGCATACAATTGTCTTTAAAAAAGGAAGATTGTGTTCTTATCATAGTTGAGCAAGAAGAAAAGAAATGACCATTTCATGTAAAAGAGGATCTAAGAATTGTGGAACCCATATGGAATTTTTACAGTTTAACTCCTTGTTCTTGTCTTGATTGTGTATTTAGTCAATAACCAAATCCTATGGAATCCTCATGTGAAAAGAAACATTACAATGAAAAGTTACTACAAATTGGTGTGGTTTCATTATAAGATTTTCTATTATGTATATGAGAGTGCTTGCTTTCTAATAGACCATATTAAGTGACTCATGTTGTTCTCCATAATAAGCAAAACCATATGTAAATCAAGATATCTATAGAATCACATTTGTAATTGACCTTTTATGTTAGTGTATTCAAAATTGATATTCGAACTATATCAACAAATCCTTGGACTAGATATCATTAGCATGCCACCAACTCTATTCCTAAATTTTCATCGTAGAAATAGAAGAAATTAACTTAGCATAACACTTAGTCTAAAATATATAGGAAAAGTTGTTGTAGGTGCATGTTACTTCTTTGGAAAATGTATGGGAGTGAGGAAATTTGTGAGGAATTTTAACTTCTACCTATTACAGGGTAATATAATATTTAACTAGAATATTCCTTAGCATCTCTAGCTAGACATGAAAATAAGGCAATTATGAATATAGATATAGTGGGTCAGCATCATTAGTAAACAAAGAAGAAAAAAATAATGAAAAAAAATATGCCAATACATACTCACCCATGACACAAGCAAAATAAAATAAAATAAATAAATAACAATAATAAATTAAACATCTTATCAAGGGGGTACATCGACTTGTTCTAAATTTTAAAAAAATCATACTAAAACTATTTTCCTTCACTCCCCTTATGCCTAGGAAGGGGAGCATACAATTTCATAAGGAGAGGAGTGGTTGGGTGTCCTTGAGAAGAGTAGCAAAATAATCATTGCATACTTCAAGATGAGAAGATAGAGCACGTGACCCCACAACATATAGGGAATTCGAATTTGGCAGGGACTTTATATGTTAGGGCCCGTTTGGTTGCTGGAATACAACCAGAATAGGAATAGGAAATTAGAATATGATTTGTATTCTTTGTTTGGTGCGTCGAATAGGAATAGGGAATAGGAATACGTATTCTCATTTTAGCCCCAAAATGAGCTTTTGTCCATTCCAAAAAATAATTGTAATTGGAATTGCTATTCTTGCATTCATTTTAACTTTCTCAAATTTGATTAAATTTTCAAATCCTCTTTGACCTGGGGTGAGCACTGGAACTTTGTTTTCAATATTTTCAAATATTTTAGTGATTTTTCAATGGTGCCGATTGCATCTTCAGAAATATTTTCAAATGGCTTCGATTGCAAGTTAACCCTATTCCAATTTAAGCTTGCATAACCAAACAAGGGATAAACAAGATTGGATTTCATTTTTCCATTCCTATTCTTCATTCTCCATTCTCATTCAAATTTTCTATTCTAATTCTCAATTCCTATGCTTGCAACCAAACGGGCCCTTATGGAAAACACCATATCCCTGACATCCCATCCTCCTAAAACCTTGACTTGATGCCTAAGCAAGGAGATTACTTTGGGAAATGTGCAATTTTGAAGGAATTACCTTGGAATGGTAAAGTGGAAAAGGGTCTTAGGTAGGTGATTCAATAGAAGGCACAAATTTAATGGAAAAACCTTGGTAGGCATGTGGCTTAAGACTAGGATAAGATTAGTATTAAGTGAGGATTAGTACTGTCTTAGGGATAACTTAGCATGATTTGTGTAGTAAGTGTAGGTAGGAAAATTGATTTGCATATTGTAAGCAACTAGGTATATTTATATTTTGACCATACCATGCATCTTAGGCAAGTATAGTTAGTGTATTTATATATATTTAACGATAATACTACTTTATGTTACTTTGTATATATATAAATTAATATATATAATACTATATATCATGTCATTCTATTTGTAAATATGGTTAATAATGGATTATAATTCCTTATAGTGAAAGAATATAAGCCATGTCCTAATATAAATTTAGTTATTCTTCCATTAGTAATTTAAGTAGATGGATTATTTGAATTGGAATAAATTTGCAAGTTAGCTAATATGTTTGAGTGAGAATTAAAAGAAAAGTAGTGGTGGTTCTCTACTAGTGAAGTAGTATATTTTGAGATATAATCAAGATGTTGAAGAGAATATATGACAACATTGGAAATTTGTAAAAAAAAAAGTTATTAGTAATTAGGTAATGAATGTTACTTCACCATGCCATGAATTAGTGTTTTAGGGTAGATTATCAATTGGTAATAATGATAATAATAATAATAATAATACAAGTTGATAGTCATCATCAACATATGATGCTAGAGCTTAGAAATTATGGATGAGAGTGTAGACTAGTAAGTTTGTGTAATGCTTAATTCTATAGTAATAGTATGATACCTAGTTAGGACCACCCAGCCAAAAGACATTAATGTGGTTGAAGTATTCCTTAGTGCTACTTAGTATGACCCTTCCCATTTCAATGATCAATTAAGTAACATCCTAGCATCCTCGGGAACAATAACCAAGCATAAGTCATTACGTAACACTCAGTATAAAACAAATATTTAAAGTAAATTTAGTGGTATTCCTATGTTCATGTAATTTTTGGAGTTGGATATGTGAGATCCTAGAGATCCTGAGAAGGTAATGAGATTTCATCATCTTAAAAAAATGGACTAATAAGAAATTTTTTAATTATATATATATATATATTAGGGTTTTCATGCAATATTAGAAATTTGAGAATAATTACATAAGAGTAAATTTAATTGAATATTCCATAGGAAACTTGTATTGAACTTAGACTTATACATGGATGGTGCCAAGTAAACTAGAAAGAGATTTCAATGGTTACATAAATAGAACAAAATTTATGTATGGATCTTGCACCCTTATAGGTATAAACATATAGAATCCATATACAATGATTCCTCCTACAACTCTAGCAAAACTCATGCCTTGTGGAACGTATTGGGAGCCCTTACCGACAATAATAATGATTAGTTATTGAAATTTTAATATTTACTATAATTCATGTGATGTTGAATATATCTAGAGTATTTAAGGATAGCACCTGGGCTTAGTTGGCTTAGCGAGCATAAGCATGAGATCAAGCTTGATTAGGTGCATTCAGTGACTAATGCCACCACTCCATGACCAATGCAATGTCAGTTCAACTCATCATATCAATGTAATGTTTCATGTATTTATATAATAATAATAAATTTAGAAGAAAAAAAAATGTGGGTTACATTTAGGTTTGGAAATTTTGGGCATGACACTATACCCATATTTAATGCATCAATATCTATTTGGATCTCTTGAATTTTTACCTCTATAATTGGCCTTGTTACATTTTTTAAAGTTTTAATTTCATTTTCAAGGCCAACCATATTTTGATTGAGCACATATGTCTTCTTCATTTATTCCTCATATTTCTTTCTTGTTTAAATACATATGCTATAACTCTGAAATAGTTGTTCTTCTAGCATATGCATCTTTCTCTTCCCCATGAGTGATATTTTATTCATCATATTATGTAACTAGTCACTTGATGTAGTCATAACATTCCAAAATATCACATTTCCTTGGGGAGATTCTTTGACTTCCATAAATTTTGGCTAATTAGACTTAGGGGTGATACTCTAGATTTCCATTGTTTCGGTGTCAATCTTGAATCTAGACCCCTACAATTCTCTAGCAATATTGGTCTCCTCAAATGAGACAACTCTAATTTGTCTCCTTATTTGATCCAAAATGAAAGATGAGATTATCTCTCATCCATGGAAGATCAACATTCCACTTCTCTTAAGGAACTCTCTAGCTTCATCTACAGTGAGTGTGTCACTATTTGGATCATACTCTTGCAATTTTTGCACTAGGTCTACAACTTTTTCCTATGAATCTCCTGGCTATAACTATAAAGTGAGTTCATTTTGCTTAACCTTAAATAGAAGAGATTTGGACTTCTTAGAATTGATGAATTCATCATCCTTCATAAACTCTTAAGCTTGGACAATTCTTTCATCTATCATCCTTGCCTCAAGCTCAAGTTTATTAGCAATTCGCTCATTTTTATTTGCTTTCTTTATCAAGAAGATGTGTTTGATGTCATCAAAGTATTTTCTCCCTCTTGGCATGATTTTTAGGGATTTCTCCCTTTCTCTATTTGGGATCTCAATCAATCTACTTCTTCCTACTAGCTTGAGCACATGAAGAACTTTCTAGTTGCTCCTCTTCATCATCAATCTCAATGATGCCATCTTGCTCAAGAGATTCAAGTTTTATTCTATCTCTAATATTTGGGGGAACTTTAGATATTATCTCTTCATAATTATTGAGGCATTTATTAAATCTATCCAGATACCTCTCCTCATGATAGAATATTTTGGAGGGATCTCTTCTTTTCATGCCTTCTTCAATTCTCATTATTTATTTCTATTCTAGAGTCCTATCTCTGCATACCTCAATATCCAAGAAATATTTTATTACATACTCTTCCCAATAGGGCTTGCTATTAGAAAAATTGTACTTTCTCATCTATTTAAGGGCATGCATAACAAGATCATTGGGGTCATAGGTCCTAGTAGGATCTGGAGGCGATAAAAGTTCTCTCAAAAATTCATCTAGCTCCTTTGTAGTATCCTTGACTATGAGAAAATATCCTACTTTGATATTCCTACATACAAAGGATCCTTTTTTTTTATTATAGGTCCTAAGCATTTCTAGTTCATCATAATTAATTTCCAAAAGAATTCAATTATCCTCATTCTCTCTGGAATGTGCTTAGCAAAATATGAGGCGGTTGAGGGCATCCATAAACCCTCATGATGGAAAAATTTTCAAAAAGAAAGACACTCCCCCAATCATGTTCCAATTTCCTATCCCTATTAGGGTAGATAGAAGGTCAAATTAACATTCTAACACCCCTAGGAACTCTCTTTGTAATATTAGCTAGCATATTAGAAATTGGCTACATGAAATCATTATAGAAAGCTAAAGAATTGGAATAAGGATAAAACCTTTTCTATACCCTAGTCCACAATTGTATTGGTAGGCTTTCTCCCATCTCCTCTATTCATTCAATAAAGTTAGGGTTGATATACTCTATGTTCTTAAGGAGGATGATATGCATCAACAATGAATAATGGTGGAATTTGAAATTCCTCATCTCCCTTCTATGTAGTTGTGATCTCATTGTGCATAACATTTAATATACAAGTAACAAAATCATGCTCCACATTATGATGCAAATCCTGTATATCTAGGGCCAAATGTACACATTACTAGGAGCACTCACAGTACCATCCAAACCTATCACCTTGTCCACTCAAAAAATTGTGTACTGAAAATACTTGCTGAAGAATTCCAAAGGCATAAGGTCTCCTACCTTCTTAGGGATCTCACCCTTTTCCTTTTGGGATTTAGGAATATGTCTTTGCATAACTCTACCACTGAAGAAAATATTCTAATTTTTTAAAATCTCATCTAACTTGTCTTGCTTAATAATCTTTGTCATAGGTCCTCCAAGGTCGAAGACTTCTATGAATGTCTCCCTATCCAATTTGTATATAACACTCCTATCCTTTCTATGGAATCCATGGGTTAAAGGATTGTATGATTTTATTAGGGCATTCACCAAATCTACATCAAGAATGACCTTTGGCATACTTAACCTTGCCAAATTTCAATTCCAAGTATTTGAGATGGGTGGCTCACTCAACCTATTATTGTAGAAATACTAGAAAAATTTATTACATTAGTGTCTAGCACTATTTCATCCCTACAAAAACTATATGAGTCTTTGAAGATATGTGGATTTACTATTTGAGCATTCAAAGACCTTGGTAGAAAGTAGATCCATTCTTCAGCATACAAACTAGCTATATTTGTTTCATCTTGCTTAGTGCATTGAGTGGCTCCCTCAATATTACCTTGTGCAATCCATTTGCCTTCCTCTTCTGTCATGATTTCTAATTTCCAAAACCTTCAAACAATTCTCTACAAATTCAATCCTCCCAAATAATTTTTCTCTTAATCTCTTTTTGGCTTTGAACTTTTTTAATGTTATAAATTAAAATATGTTACATCACCCCTTTAATAGTGATTGAGCATAAAAGTGACATTAATGATATTTTTATGATAGCATGCATGACTTATTAAAAAAAATTTGAAAACTATTATATTCATGCTTTTTGACACTCATACTACCAGTGTTTAAACCCATTTTTACCCTTTTTAGATAGTACTTCTAATGTTAGAAATAATGAGATTACAATAGTCACTTTAGGCTTTAATGTTTTATAGCAACAACCATGTGAACACTTAGTACTATGAAATGTTCATGACTTCATGAGGCTTACCTACTAATTCCTCTATGTTGATCATGACTACATGAAACCCTTAATCTCTACTTTATTGCCTATTTTCATGTTTAATTTTTTAGCCTTGAGAAACAAGGAACACTTCTAAAACCCCTTGTCGTTACTTCATGACTTCCTTTTTGCCTTATGTTTTTAACGATGTGACAAAGAAAACACTACTATCATCACTTGATAGCCACTTCATGGCTTACATTTTACTCCATGTTTTTAACTACATGACTCAATGAACAATCTTGACTTATTTATCTTTTATCCACATCGCATCATCATGCTTATTTGATTTAGCTACATTTCATGGTTTGTGAAGCCACAGACACCTTGTTCTCCATTCATAGTGTAAAATTAGCACTAGTTCACTTTAAGCTCATGAAAATGTGATAGACTTCAAGTCTAAAAGATCACTTGGTCACCATTTCTATTTCTCTTTACAATTTTAACCACATGTTCAAGCAAACTTTGCAAGATCTTCACTTTTTTTTTCCATTTTATAGCTTATGTTTTTCTTTACAACTTAAACCTCACAACTAAGCAATCAAGAAATAACTTTATACTCACTGTATTTTTTTCTAGTTCATGGCTTCATATCAAACTATAATCTTAAGTCTTGCAAATGCATGATCAAATCTAGTTTTTGGGTTGCTCTATCATACCATTTTTTTTTTTTTTTAAAGTTGTGAATCCATAAACACTTTATCTAACTTTAGTTGCACCATTACTTCTTGATTCTTTATGTTATAACATAATCATTCCTTGTTCAAATGCTTCTACATGTCACATTCTTCATGTTGTTATGAGGTTAGTGATTGGACAAGAATGATCTTTTGCATGATCACCACTTGAAACTTGATTCATGCTTAAACCACGGTGAAGCTACACAAGTCATATTTGACCATGTCACACCTTTGTTGTTTAAAGCATGCCTTCATTAATAACCATGGAGACCTTATGAACATTTCCATGTTGATTTAATCACACCATCACACCATAAAAAGGATAAATTCTTAACAAGGTAGTGATAGAGAGATAAATCTTGGTCATAGGGTGATCCACTTAAAATTTCAAATTTCTTTTAAAAGCATGAAACATTTAGAGCACTTATTTAAAACAAGAAGGTTTTAAAACATGAAAATATGCATATGGATTTGAAATTAGGGTTTTCTAGGAAAATCTCAACAACAAAAAATATACAAAACCTAATTACACAATTTTTAAAACTAAATTTTCACAAGAAGTCCTTAGAATTTTTAGCAATATTAAAATATAGGCCAACATGTTCTTACTAACATTCTTTTATAGTTTTTTTTTTAAGGTCATTAGAACAATTCTTTTGAATATTTAACTCTCAATTGATAATTTATCATCAATTAGTATTCTATAGCTTAGTTTTTCTTTGTTTTCAACCTCCCATACTAGTATTTTTGTTTATTGGTATTGCAAGGATTCTATGGGTGCCTCAACATATCTACAACCTCTACACACTATTGCTAATGCTTTTTTTAGCTCTCTTTACTATCATTCTTTCTTGATTTTTGTGCATTGATGAGTCATAAGAGAATAAAGAATCAACAATTAGTATTATATAGCTTAGTTTTTCTTTGTTTTCAACCTTCCATACTAGTATGTTCATTGGTATTTCAAGAATCCTATGGTGCCTCAACATATCTACAACGTCTTCACACTATTGTGAATGTTTCTTTAGCTCTCTTTTCTCTCATTCCTACTTGAATTCTATGCATTGATAAGTTACAAGAGAATCAAGAATCACCCTTTCATGATCATGGTGATAATAATGTTTAGACTAATAGCTAACCCTCATTTTAATTCCAAAATTTTATTGTTTGGTGTCTAGTTTTAATACCACTTATGGGTATTTACATATGTAACATACAAAAAGTTTCCATTCTAGTTTCATTAAAATGTACTAAATTCAATTTAAACATGTTTCTTTCTTCCTCTTTAGGAGACTTATTTAGGCATGATGCTTGAGTGCAATATGTTTACTCCCTTATTATAGTTTTAGGTTTGTTTACATTCTTTCTTTTGTATGACAATTTCATTATAAATCAACCCCACTATAAGTTTCATACTTGTGCTTTATTGGTCGATTTTCATTTCCAAAGATAGTCATACTCATCTCAATGCTTATCTTGTTCATTATTATCTCTCTCATGCTTTAGATATTTTTTTATTTTCACATCTTGAGAATATTGTGATAATTTTATGACATTAATATATCAAATCACATATATCTTACAAAACAACATCTTTCTCTACAGTCTCCTACTCAAAAATTTTGAATTTTACCTAGTCATTATTGTGTATTTTGGGAAGGACTCTAACTCCCCTTAACCTGATCCAATTTCAATGAAAAAGGAATTTGGCACCCCATACCACTACTATGATCCATCATGTTACTAGGGATGTCTCAAAAGGTCCAAATATTTATTAGGGATTTCATCTTGCAATTCTAATAATGAAATAGTTGATGTTAGATCCCCCAAGACTAATTGTAAGGCACCCTAGTGGGTTCAAACAATAAGTCTCTAGATCTCATCCTCTTATACATTATAAAAATTGAAGAAGGAAAAAAATCTTCCTTATCAACTTGGTAGACATGATTGTCTCCATAGTGCACATTTCCATAGTAGTTGATGTAGTAACATCAAGAGCCCTTTGAGATCATTTTATGGTCAGCTTATTACTTTAATAACAAAGGATTGGGTATCATTTCATAGTGATTCCATGGTCAGACAACATCATGTGTTTACTTAAAATAGTATAATGACTTCATTTAATTTATCAACCTGGGAGTGTAAACTTGAGAGGATGACTAAAAAGTCTATGCTCTAATTCTCCTTCAAGTCATTACAACTAATGTGAAGGAAATACTTAAGGAATTCTATGCTAGCAATTGAAACAACAACTTAAATCTTGAAAGTAATCTTGAAATAGTAAACCTATCATTCACCTATGCTGCAAGAATAATTCATTTATTCTATTATCAATCATTTCAGGAGTAACACAATTCTATCTTGCAATGAAACAAATAAGGAGATGAAATCTATGCTAATAGAGAAGTTCACTCACCAAATGAGCCCCCTTAGATGAGTGAAAAGAAAGGACAATCAAGATAAGGGAAATAGACTTGAACTGCTCATTCTATTCATTCATGGTGAAGGAATTAAACTTGACTAAAACCTAAATCGCACTCGACTCTTATGAAAATAAACATGTCTTCTTATTTTTTCCATAATATTCTCTTGAAGCTATAGTAGATGTTATTTAAAAGGAAACTACAATGACTCCCTAACTCTATAATCACTCCATTAGTGAGGATCAATTACAGACTCATAAAGTTTGAAATAGAATCACCATTAACCATGAATAAATCCTCTAGAAATATAGTAGGTTGTAGAAGCTACATTCATGAATTTTTCCAATAGAAAGCATATAATGACTTGCTCCACTTGTGATGATTCAACAATCCGATTGGCTTTGAGTTTAACACTGAGGTGTTGACTCTAAATATCCACAATAAGTACCTAAAAAGCATTCAATGCACACACCACTTCCAAATAAATATAATTATTTTATCATCAATATTAGAAAAGGTGTAAGTTTAAATTACCACTCTTGCAAATCCTATGGCTATAGGAGGAAAACTACCCAAGACATAGCATACATGAGGAAACATTTATTAGCATACAACGTCACTTCATTATACCATTTTTTCAATAGATTTGAACAAATAAAGCATATTTGAACTATTCAAACCTCTAATTAATGCCTCATCATATATAGAACATATACATGAAAACATAAGTTCATTTGCTTAAACCACAAAATCATGATTATTTTTGAAAAATAACTACTTAAAAACAACATAAAAATATCTTAAAACAATGGTCTTTTTGAGGCCTATCGTTCCCCCCAACTAAGCAATTGTTGGTCCCCAAAAAATATGAAGTTTCTAATGCTAGCCTGAACTCTCCAATCACTAGATGTCCTCTCCCTTGGCTCATTCTTAATAGATTAAATGTACCCATAATTTTCCTTGAGCCTTCTCCATCACTAAACTTTTGCTATCATATCATGATCCTCTACTTTTTCATTTACTGCTAGTAGTGGCTATAGGAGAATAAGGTGCTGATACTTTAATGGAAGCTAATATTTACACTAATTCCTTCCCAAATCAATATACCATGGAATCCTAATAGTAACAAGAGTTAAAAATTGAGGAGAGAGGGGTTCTCTTATCCTTAGGTCATGTGACATCTATGTCCATCTTTATCTTGAAGAAACAATAGTTGTCTCAACATCTTGAGAGGAGTGTTTTTTCAAATCTTCAAAGATTTATTCTCTAATTGAGGATACTTTACCAGCTCTGGCAGTGTTTCCCAGAATAGAAATCCAATCCAAAAGTGTCCATCTAAAGTGTTGAACTTATGGTCTCATGAGCAGAGGTGATATCATTTCACTATTCCTATAAAGCATAGCTTGATGTTCTCTACTTATCTTATTCTAAATCCAAGACATCACTGCTCTCAGCTATACATCTCCTATATACAAGAGTGAGTTCCACTATGTGTCATTAGGCATTGCTAAATTATGGAGTTACAATTCACACAATAGATTTTTTTAAGGCATTGGAATAGATTGGAATGCATCATAAAACCCATGCAAAGTTGCAATAGATGGATTAATACCTTCCCTAATTCTAGTAAACTTAAAATTTACAAGCTACTCTTTGAGAGATAACACATACAATGGTAATCATGATCTACATTCCATCAAGTTAGGAATCAATCTTGTAACTTTTTCAATCCTCCTTTTTAAAACTTAATTCTAGTCTGAGCTCTATTTCAACGGATAGCTCTGTTCATTAATAACATGTTTCAATTTTTCTTTTTCTAGCTTCCATTGAGCTCTGTCCCATTAAAACTATTGAAAAAATTTATTCTTTTAGACAAAGGTGTTGACAAATTGGGTGGTGGCAATGGTTCTTGGTTAAAAATGTCTATCCATTCATATATTAAATGGGGAATTTTGTTGACACTTTGTGTTGTGAAGCATTCTCCTTCTCTTATGACAATTGTCGTCGCCACATTGTCTTCCTTACTGGACTTAGCTACTGTTGTGGCCAGTGTATCTAGTCCATCCTGATTGAGCTTTTCCATTACTTCCTCAACAATTTCTTGCATGAATTCTGATAGTCCTCACAAGAAAGGTCTTATGGATTCTCACCAATATCATATACAATAGGGCTTCCTTTAAATTCCTCAAATACTTCAGTCTCATTAGATTTCTTATCACTATCAACAATCACATAGTTAACACTAAGGTCAACTTTACGTTGTGGACTCTGATTATTACCCTCATTATCAATAGCTATGTTTTGTTGCAATGTTTCCTCTCAAGAGGACTCCTTCTCAAGCTTAGAAGATAATAAGTTAGCCACTAGAATAGAGGCTTTAATAAACTTATTTCCCTGAGAAAGCCTTGCACTTTACCTCATAGGAGGTGTAGACAAGCATGGAGGATTCTTTCATTTCCTCTTTCCTACAGACATTTCAATAGTAGGCTCTTCAAGAGGTTTTTCTTAAACTTCCTCTTCTTACAAGTTTAGGGTTTCATTATTATTACTTTTATCACAAGGTTGTTGTTATAATTTTTCTTCCTTACTTTCCATATCTTTACCTTTTCCCTCCTTAATAGTAGACCTAGTCTTAATAGACGATGGGGTCTTAGGGGCATTGATAGCTTCTTTATTTTTTCTTTTCTTTTTTCTAGAGATAGAGGCATCAACTTTATAGATTCTCTTTTTAGCTGGTCTAGAACTAGAGGGAGAGGCTTCAAAAACATTTTCAGTCCTGGGAATGACCATAAAAAAACTAATAGATGTCTTTTCCCTTCATCCAACCCCTTGGCCTCTACGGCTAACCAATCTAGGCTCTACCTCTTCTATATGTAAGAACTCTTCCCATGTCACAATTGATTGTTTGTTCAATTCTCTTTCCACAACTAATTTTATCAAGCAATGATGGGAGACAGATTGATCCTTTCCTAATTGCACTAAAGAAGCTTTCTTCTTGACAATGGTACATAGGAAATTGGGAAGATTTACCTATTGATAATTGTACCACAAATGAGCTAGATTCTTGAAATGTAGGGCATGCAAGTATTTATAATGACCTTCACAAGTGAAGTATTGAATGATGAATGTTGTTGGGTAGATAAAATCCAATGGCAATGATAGTTTGGAGGTACCTTGCTTCTTGTCAATATTCAATGGAGGGTCAAAATGTGCACTAAACTTTGCCTGAGCCACTTGCAGGTCAAAATATTTTGCCCAATTTTCTCCTTCTTCAGGTAACCCAATGACTTTGGCTACCACTTCTTCTGTAAATTCAATTTTGAGGCCCTTAACTATTACAAAACCATCTTGGAGGGTGGTCAAAAATTGAAGGGCAACCTCCTCATCAATTCCCTTAAGATTGAGGCAATAATCTGATCATCCCCTTCTCCAAAACATTTCACAACTACTTGCATCACCCAAAAAAAGTCTATGATCAATTGGTTCATACCTTTGGAGACCTCCACCCATTATTACTCATAGTATAATTTTTACAAGATTGTAGAATTTCTAGAGTTCAACAATGGTGACTTAACAAAATTTTCAATATTATGGTGCCAGGAAAAGAAAATGGCATATTATCACTTCATGCTTCATAAATGTTTTTAATGCATGCAATCTCATTATATCCTTCCTTACATCTAGTCTCATAATTTTCAGTTGTGTACAAGTTTGTCACACCAAATACATTGCCAATTATCATTAAAGGTTAAGCTCAACTTAAATGTCCTTAACTTCCTTAATGATGCAATCAAAGAAGGATAGGTCATCAATGTGTATTGATAAACAATACATAAAAGAATACCTTTTAAAGTTTATATGTGTAGATGCTCAAAAATGGTTCACATCTATGGTTTCATCAAAATGAAGCTCCATTTGACATATAGTGCACTCTTTGAAAGAAATAGTGTTTACCTTATTCCGATTGGTCCTCATCTCATCCCTTCAATCTTCTTTCATTCATATCTTCACTCATCACCACTATCATGTTTTTCAATGCACCAAATGATCTTCATCTTCATCTTGCATTCTTGCATTCTTGCATCATCCTACAATGTCTGTCAACCTTCTAGAGCTTTCCACCTAGGAGTCTAGCCTTGGTCTGACCTTTGTTTGACCAAATTTGATCATGCTTGACTGATTTCACTCATGTTCTAACCTCTTTCCACCATTTTGAGCACTCACACAAAGTTTCAAGTCATTCTGAGTCTAGTCAGGCTATTTTTGGACCTTGGAGCCTTCTAGGGCACATTTTGCACTTTTTGAGCACACTTGGGCTTACCAAGTGCACTATGGGCATACTTGGTTTTGTCATGGAACACTTGGGATTACCAAGTGTGCACTAGGCACACTTGAGTGAGTTTTGGGTGCACTTGGGGTAGTAGGAGGCCCAGAACTGCTCCCAGAGCCTCTATGTTGCACTCTGGAGGCCATTACTTCTACGTTTCAACTCTGATTTTTGAACCATCAGTTGTGTTGGATTTGTATCTTCATTGTGAAAAAATTGAGCTATAATTTTCATTATTTGGTCACTATATTGAGTGGTAACCCTTGAAAATACTCTCGGGCCCCTGAATCAACATCACTTCTTCATACTAATTCATCCTGTTTTCTCATTCCACTAACTCTGATCTTTTGGCCAACCTGATTGTATCTCAATAGTGTCTATCATCATTCATATCCTCTTTCAGATCATTTTGGAACCATTTCAACATCATCAAAAATCATATCAAATCAACTTGCAATCATTTCATATCAACACAAAATCACACCAAATCAACTTAGAATCACTTGGAATCAATTTGAATCATCGTGAAACATATCAAACATCCTAAATCAATCATCATTTGTCTGATCCTAGGCATTTTTGTGGCTTTTAGTGCCTTGTAAACCTATCAAACTATCAAGTCTTATCAATCTGACCTTAGTACTGTCATGGCTCTTAGTGCTAGGTCAAACTATCATTCATGTCATCTAATCTTTGACATCGTTGAGTCTTTCAATGTTAGATCATGGTAGTATCAACCATTTTTATTACTATTGACTGTGTCCATCAATATTATTATGATCAACCCTATCAATCAATCTCAATCCTATAGCATTTATGATGTTAGTTAAATGTTACGTATCTTTAATTCATGTCATGTGTCCTTGGCATGTTATCAATTTTGATCAATCAATCAATTTGACCATGGATTTGGTCTACCTATCATCATCTTATTCAATCTATATCATTGTCACATTTTCATCAAAGGATATTGTTGCACTTATTTAATCTATTGGCTAATCACCTACTAATTTTCTCTATAGGATTAAATAACCCATAATTTAATCCTATCATTCTTACTAATTATTCTTCCTAATCATCATCCTTAATTAATTAAATTTATTAATTAATTGGTTCACCATTCACAAACCATGGAAATTCACAAATTCATAAGTCATATTTTTGCCATTAATTCCATTTTTGTAATTTCTATTTTGTGGAATAAAGGATTTTTAATTCAGATATTCCATAGAATATTGACATCATCATGACACATGGGTGTGACACCTCATGGATTCCCCATTGGCACATGGGTAAGATATGTCATAATCCAAGGTTCTTATTCTCTTATGCATATCCATATTTGGCTTCCCTTGTCATAGTTCTTGGCTTTAAGTGGGCTTGAGGTGTCATATGACGCGTCATAGATTCTCTGCCACATTTGGCCTTGTTTGACTTACAAGCATCATAGAGTCCTACACTTGGCATCTTGTGTCATATGCGTCATGGATTCTGCAAGGAATCTCTTGCCATGTCGCATATCCAAGGTGATAAATCCAATGCTCTTGCCTTGCGTGTTGATTATAAAATGAACATTCTTTCTCTCATTTCTGGTCCCTAGTTTTTGAGTCTTTTGATTCATCTCTCACACTAATATCACAACTTCAAGTAGTCTCATAGCATTATACATATCATAGGCTTTTGCTTCAACATTGTGTGCACTATAGACAATTTGGAGCTACATCACATGGAGAAGAAAGAATGACATGGGAGCTACAAATGAAAGAGGGGGTTTCTAACCTTGTGTTTCTTTCTTTATTAGTTTGGCTTTCATGGTAGACTAAAGGATGTTAATGTATGTTTATTGAGTTTGTGATTTTCTCATAATATGTTATACATTAGCTCATTTTCTAGGTCCTACAATATGCAATTTGAAAATTTTGAAAAAGTGAATATTTTGCCCCAACTAAGTTTAGGAATAGGTCCCACTAGGCTAGGAAATGCAAGAGGAATTAAGTTAAACAACAAAAATTTCTAAATGAAGAGTGAGTAAAATAAAATATATGCAAGAGTGTGTGGTACGTACCTGGTAGATGTTGTAGGAAGGAGTTTTGAAAAAGATCATCATAAATGATGGAGTGATGGAATGGGGTAGAAGGATAGAAAAGAGGGAAGGTGAGATGAGATGAAATATGGAGAAATTACTTTCAAGAAGAAAGAATTTATTATGAAAAGCCTTAAAGAATTCAAGAATTGGCAGTAGTCAAGGTAGAAGACCTAGACTAGTCGGCTGCAAGAACAAGGATATCTCTAGTATGCTAAAAATGTTGCAAGAACTCCTCACAACTTACTAGTTCATTGTAGAGTTTGAGGTGATGCCCATTGACAAGTAACTTGAATCGAATAGGATCAATGTTGGACAATTGGACTACTCCATTTGAAAATACAACAACAATTTCATATGGTCCTAACTAGCAAGTATGAAACTATCCTAGATTGTGCTAATACTTGGAATAATAAAGAAGTACCCAATCTCCTATTGAAAACACTTTATGTTTGATAAAATTGTTATGCCACTATTTATGTTGATGCTAGATGGGTTTGATGTTCTTTAATGCATATTTTCACCATTCATCAAGACCATTTAAACTCCAGATTTAGTCTTTTTGTGTAATCAAAAATTCCATACTAAGTTCTAAAAGAGGTCCACAATGTTTTATATTCAAATCCTTTAGGTGTTACAACTGACCTACCATAGACAAGCTCAAAAGGAGTAAAACCTATGGTAGATTTCTGGGTGGTTCTATAAGCCCAAAGAGCTTTAGGAAGATGTGTGGCCCAATCCTTCCTATCAAGTGCTACTATTTTGGTGAGAATGGCTTCTATCTCTCTATTGGTAGCTTCTACTTGGTCATTAGCTTGTGGGTGGTAAGGTGATGATTTACCATGTTGAATAGTATATTCTCCCATGAGAGAAACTATTGGATTTGATTTAAACTAAGCTTCTTGGTCAAATATCAACTCCCTAGGAACTTTAAACCATGTAAAGATGGATTTATACAAAAACTTCACAACATTACTATCCCTTGCATGTTTCATTAGTTTCTCTTCCTCCCACTTAGTTGCATAATTAGTGTAAGCTAAGATATAGGATTTACCTTGTGAAGAGGGTTAAATAGGGCCTACAAAGTCAATCCCTCATTTATCAAAGTGTGCATCAACTACTTGAGGCTATAGAGGCATTTCATCAAATTTAGTGGATCTTCCCATACATTGATACTTATCACATTTCTTGGTGTATCTAGCTGCATCCTTGTGTAAACTTGGCTAATAGTACCTAGTTGCCAATATTTTAAAGGTTGTCCTTTTTGGCTGCAAAATTACCTCTACATGGTTCATCATGGCATGCTCTTAAGATAACATATGTTTCATCTTCTCTAATGCACTAATGCATTACTTGATTAGGGCTGGTATAAAAAAAAAATCCAACAATCCAAGAATAATTAACACTCTTCTTTAGAGAGTAACTTCCTTTCTTTGGTAGAGAAGTGAGTTGGCATCTTTCATGTGTGAGGTAATTTGCAATACTACATACCATGGATTTTGTGTTGATAATAGGAAAATGTGTTCATCTAGAAATTTGTCATCAATTTCTATAGGATCATCAAGGACATGCAATCGAGAGAGAAAATAAGCTATTGCATTAGCCTTATGAGGATTATCTATTATGGTGATATCAAATTCCTACATAAGTAACAACTAGTGAGCTAATCTTCCTAATATTGCAGGCTTACTCATCAGATGCTTTATAGCATAGTGATCAGTATGAACACATATTTCATATCTAGTAATATAGTGTCTAGATTTATTCAATGCATAAATAACTGCAACTAACTCTTTTTCTATAATTATGTAGTTAAATTCTACACCTTACAATTTTTTATTGATGTAATAAATAACATGTTCAATTGAGTCTACTTTTGGCCTAACAGTACACCTATAACATAGTCTGAGGCATTTGTATGGATGTGGAAAGGCAGTCCCCAGTTGGGTCCTCTTAAAATTGGTGTTTTGGTGAGGACTTCTTTAAGCTACAAGAAAGATGTAGCACATGTAGAGTCCCAAGAAAATTTGGGACCCTTTTTTAACAAGTTATATAGGGTTGATGCAAGTTGACTAAAATTCTTGATGAATCTTCTATAATATCCAGCATGTCCTAAGAAACTTTGGACATCCTTTTGCTTCTCTAGTGTAGGCAAGGTACTAATGACTTGAATCTTGATAGGATCTACTTGGATGCCTTTGGATGAAATGAAATGACTTAGCATTACTCCTTCCATCATCATCAAACATTTTCCACTATTTAAGGAAATGTTATAGTCATGGCATCTCTTGTGCACTATCTCTAAGTTGGTTTTTTCTTCCTCAAAATTATTCCCATAAATAGTGAAATCATCCATATAGATCTCCATATAGTCACTAGACATATCTGAAAAGATACTTATGACAGCTTTTTGGAATGTGGTAGGGGTGTTACACAAGCCAAAGAGTAAGATTGAGTAGGCAAAAGTACCCCATGGGCATGTATTTGTATCTAATTGTAACCAATAAAACCATCAAAAAAAGAGAAATATTTCTTGCCAACTAGGTTGTCAAGAACTTGGTCTATAAATGGTAAGGGAAAGTGGTCTTTCTTAGTGGCTAAATTGAGCTCCCTATAATCTACACAAACTCTCGATTTTCCTCCCTTCTTTGGTACAATAACTAGGGATGAAACCCATTTTCTATCAAAGATGGGGTAGATAAAACTAGCACTCAATAATTTGTATAGTTCATTTTTAACTATATCCTTTAAAAGAAGGTTAACTCTCCTCTAATGCTACTAGACAGGTTTAAAATTAGGACTGATATAAACCTTGTGAGTACAAAGCATAGGGTCTAGTCCTTTCATGTCTGCATAGTCCTAAGAAAATACTTTTTGATTTTTTTGTAGTAACTAAAACATAATTTTTTGATGGCAAGGTGATAAGGCATTGTTTACATTCAATTCATTTTTTGGATGAAATTTTATCTTAATAACCTTATCTAGTATAAATAACTGGGAAATAGGAGAAGAATCCATCTTATGAGGTAATAAGGAGTGAAGAAATTGGAATGCTTTTGAATGTTGGGGTGTGTTCAATGGTGGTAATATGGTTTCTAAAATACATTCTGCTTGAGGATACACTTGAGCTTCTACTCCATATTCATTCACGATAATGGATGAAATGATCTCATCTTCTTCTTGATAGGCTACAAATGACTCTCAATCTATCATCATTAGCTGATGGGTGGAATTTACCTCTAAATCTTCATCATCTAAGTTTGTGTAGATTACTTAGAGTGGCTATGTGGGGAGTATAAGGTTAGGTTCTTAGTATGGATACCATTGGATATTATCATTTTACTAGACCAACAAGATATATAAGAATCTATAGTAGCCAACATTGGTCAACCTAAAATTAAAGGATACCCTCCCATGTTAGCCTTTAGGGAAAGGATAATAAATTCTATAGGATACTCCTAGGAATTCAAGGTGACTATGACATCTTCTATCATCCCATCTAGTTTGATAGTAGAACTATCAACAAGCTAAAGTATGGTTGGTGTTTCTATAGACTAATGATATGTAATCAAGACAATACCTACTTTTTCATGACATTTATAGATGCTCCTAAGTCAACTAAAGCATTTTGAACTTGCATCTCATGAATGGTGATAGTAACCACAAGACTCCCAAGCTTAGAATATTGAGGTACAATAAATTTTTCCAACATCAAGTTAAATAATTGTCCTAAGACATGAATAGCTTTTGGATCCTTTATCTTTCTTCCTCGTTGTTTGATACATGCTTCCTTAATAGATTTAGTATAAGAAAGGAATTGTTGTTAGAAATGCTTTAGAATAACTGAGAGTCAGGTGAATTAGTTATTCAAGGTCCAAATGTAATAATAATTTTTTTCCATCAAGTAAAGTGAGCCCATTAAATGATTCATGCATCCAAGCTTAAACTTTCCTACTCAAGAAGTTATCATAAAATCAACATGCAAGAATAACACATGGAGAATCAACACATAACATAATGATTTATGTGGAAAATAAATTTGGGAAAAACCATTAGTAACATACTACTCAATTCTCACTCTTTTGAAGTGATGCCCTATAAAAGGCATGCCCATTAAAGGCTACAACACATTGTTAAATGTGACCTAGTTAAAGGATTTAACCACCCTGTTAGAAGTGGGCCTAGTTAGAGGACTTTAAAACATTCATTTGGAATGCCACCCTATTAAAGGATTTACAAATGGTTGTTAAACCAACCTAAGTCCATAGGATTTTATCCTAACTAATATAATTGTTAGAGACTAACAATAGGGTCTTTTGACCTGATATAACTCACAACTTAACTTGTAGATTTTAGATCTCTGTTCAACTCACAACATTGCCTAGCTTTCATTCTTTGTAGTTTTGATAGTTGTCCTCCTTTCGAGATTTTTCTCCTTGAGTCTCCATACTTGATGTACCAATGCAATCTCCTATATGGCCACTTATCAAAGTAGAGTCTCTGTGCTCTATTCTTCCTTCTTCTCGACGCCTTCTCCTTGAAACCCTTCAACAACTTTGACCCTAGCCACTCTAGCTTCTTGTCCTGTGACTCCTTAAATAGAAGTCTATAATCCTTTTCCGACTTGAATCTTCCTGCTTTTAATTTTAGATCGAATGGATTAGGTAGGATTCAATGAATCTACCCCATATCTTATTCCTTCTAGAAACATCATGAAGAATCCTCTTGAATTCACTTAAAAATGGTTTACCTAAAATTTTTTGCCTCCAGCTCATCATCCTTATCCTCCACCTGGTTCACAAAATTCAAGGTAACAAACTTGTTAGCTCAGATTTGGAAAATCTTTGACTTTTCAAATAATGCAGCAGCTTGACATTATTGAAATTTTGGTGCTTGACACATACTATGTTACACAACACCAACTACATTTTACTAATGCTCGACACCTACTATGTTACTTGGTATCCATTAAGTTTTTCTGATGCTTGACACCTGAACTTGCTTGGCTCCTTCTGTATTAGACAGCACACACTAGATTTTTCTTTTGCACGACACTAACTAAAAATTTTCTCGGCATGAACTAGCTTACTCAACAATCACTAATGAACTTAGTCAAGATTTCTAGACAACCTTGTTACAACTTATACTTCTAATGTTTCTAAGTGTGGCCAACCTCTGTATCTTCAAGTATATTACCATTGCATCATTTTACCATTGTCTTAATCGATCCTTGCACTTCATTACAAAACCATAGGTCAACCTTTCCCTTAGTTACTTTTGTTACATCTTTTTGATTAAATCCTCTTCATTAATTAAGTGATAGTACTTGGATCTTATAAGAAATTTTCATTCTAGCAAATAATAGGTTTGATATCAGTGACAAAATAATGATTGAAAATATTCTTTATCAACAATCTCCCTCTTTGCAAACAATCTTCCTTCTTCAACAGTGGTCTTTTCAATTAGATTTCCAACAATTTCTTGATAGTATCAAGTAATGGTATTTTCATTGTCATTTGTTTGAGCTAATTGAGAAAATCAATTACTGCACAGTTTTCTATAGGCTAACCTTGTTCCAAAAACCTATGAGGAAATGGGGGTTCTTTGGCCATAGGAGAGGTCGATGGATACAACACATCTTCTTGTATAGTTAGGAAATCCTCAACTTTAGTTATTATAGGCTTTTGGGGTGAAGGAAGAGTAGTTTCTTACCTTAAGTGGATACCATTTAATGAAATAACATATCTTTTCTATTGTGTTTGCTATTTGGTATTGTTGGGAATAGGTTTAGGTTGAACTAGTAGTTGAGTACTTGGGAGGAGCATTAGTGGTTGCAGGAGGAGGCATTAGAGCTTGCTACTAAGGTGGCAACATTAGAGCTTGCTGAATAGCTTGGGTATTCCAATTTTGGTTTTGTTGCCAACCCTATTCAGGTTGTTTCCAATCCCACTAAGGTTGCAACCAACCTTGCCGAGGTTGTTGCCAATTATTATTTCCACCAAAATTAGTATTTTTCCATTGATTGTTACTATTATAATTTTGAAGAGGATCTTGTGGCACACCTTGAATTTGAGCCCATCATCTTCACTAAGAAATGCAAAGCACTTCTCCATTTCATCAATGACTTTAAACTCAGTAGGAATTGGTTGTATCTCTAGGCTTTCAATAGATTTGCATCTATAGTGGCTTTTATTTTCCCTATAGTGTGGACATAATTCAGATAACATAACATGAGCTTCACCCTTTTTCCTTCTAACCTACATGGTATCCAAGTGAGTGGCTATATCATTAATAATGTCTTGTTTGAAATCTAACAGTAAATTAGATAGTTCCATCTTTGATAGTTTTGAACTACCATTAGACTTACATGGTAGATCTCTAAGTCCACTACCTTTCTTCATAGTAGGTCTAGAATAATTCAGACATAGACTTTGTATATCAGTCCAATTGTTTTGAGTGATATCTCCTCCTGCAACTAAATCTAGAGCTTTGATAATCCCATAATTTACACCTCTTAGGAAAAGGTGTTTCTTTGATTCTTCATTTAGTTGATGTTGTGTATTACACTACATGTTGAACACAAATCATAAAACATAGTCTTCCAAGGTTTCATCATCCTTTTGGGAAATTTTGAAAATCCCATCTCCTTTCAAATCTCGACCCCTATAGTATTCTTTGTACTTTTTTAGAAAAAAGTTTCTCATTATAGGCCAATCTACTACAACATCGATACCCAACCCCATGAACCATGTCAGTGAGACTTACTTTAAGGTGGATGGAAGAAACTTTATCTTGTGAGCATCAATTTTATAGTCATAACTTTTGCAAAGGATATCAAACTCAAAGAGGAAGGTTTTAGGGTCTTCTGTAATTAGGCCATAGAACTTTGGAAGTGAAATAGAAGGTATGTTCTTCAAGTTTTGATTACCTTGCTGATGAGGGATAGGAAAGGGAAATGTAGGCTAAGGCTGAGCCATTATGGGAGGATGACCTAGTGGTGGTGGTTGATAGATACCAAGGGCAAGTGGATTATCTTGGTATTCAAGTTCAGCAAAGAGATCATTCAAATGAATGGATTCATAAGAGGATTAGGGTATTCATTCTTGAGTCGTAGCAAATGGATTTTAAAAAGGTTCTTCTTTGTTCTCAGTGTGAGTATCTTTAGGTTCAGGATTAAAAACGTCTTCTTAAATATCACAAGGAAGAAATCTCAAGAGGAGATTTTTTCTTCTATGCATGCAAAATAATGCAAAATTTAAACTAACATAATGACTTCATAGTTGAACTAGATTGAAACCTCCCCAACAATGATGCCAAAAATTTACATTCAACTTATTAATTTAATAACAAAGGATTGGACATCCTTTCACAATGATTCCATGTTCAAAAAACATCATGTGTTTATTGAAAATAGTATACTGACTTCATTTAATTTGTCAACCCGCACTAGTACATTTCCCCTATTTTTTGAACTATATTTTTACCAAAGGCCATATTGGAGCCATTTGAGGTAAGAGCTAGTATGGGAGCCATTGCAGACATTCTCCTATTTTGGAAAATCTCTACATAGACCTTCCTCCACCTCTACTCTCCTTATCAGGATGGGAAAGGTACTCTCTTATTTTTATCATAAACCCCTCTCTCTATCATGCTCTCAAGCATTAGAGGATAAAATTTCATAAGAACTATTATTCTCTATTGATATGCTAGGTATAAATGAAATGTGGCTTCAGTAAGATATCTCTTACAAGTGATATGTTTTACCAACTATGTTCTACCTCGATGTCTCATGAATCTCTTGAATTAGAAGTGATGACTTTTTTCCTAGCTTTATCTATTATGGTGTTAATTAAATAACATATTGATTATCTTTTAACAAGAATATGATTGACTAAATACCATGTGGATCTAGGTTGTGGTTGCAAGAGATCTAGTAGGAAACCTTGGTAATCTTGTGTGGCAACTATCTTTGGATCAATTTTAGAATGAAGGCAGGAGAATGAGCTCATCAAATATGGACCAAGCATAGGGTGCTTAACAAACAAAAATCTCTTGTTGGCTTGCATAAAAAGGTAATTTTAGACTATAGATCATGTTGATGCCTACTTAACATGAGACTATCATAGAATGAATTGAGGACTCTCTTATGGTTTAGATAATTGCTTCATTTCTTAAACCTCATAACTGGATGTCTCCTACAAATAGGCAATTCTTCTTGGACTACTATGAAGTGGGTGACCTTTGTTATATTAAAGAACAATTTTTTTATGCAGGAGTGGACAATTTTGCAATTTAGGGCTCTAGTCAAAATATTTAAGGATCTACATGGATAG